>CM073582.1:79990794-81190794 GCA_037074715.1 Magnolia kwangsiensis
GTATTGCTTGTTGATTTATTTTTATTTATTTATTTTCTAAGTCGTCATCATCATCTAAGCCTAAGCCTTTATCATAGCTAGTTGTATTAGGCTTTGTCACGAGCTGAAATATGTTCGACTAATGCTCATTATGACTTGAAAATGTAAAACATGTAGTAATTTTTCTATATAACATAGATTTCTTTGTGACATTCATGAGGAAGTAGGACTTATTTACATGAATAGATCAACTGATTTGTTGAACATCCAATTACAGTTTATATTGTTAATTGATCTTGCTTAATAATATTTTTATTGCTTTGTTTATAGTTGGTTGGATGATGAATATACTTGTAATTGAGAATAGAAATTAACAACTTACAATATCTATATATATATATATATATATATATATATATATATATATATATATATATATATATATATATATATACCTTGGAGGATTTATTTTTTAGGGGGATATGTTATTATTGTAACTTTCCTTCCTTTGCTAAATAAACAGATGATTATGGGGGTTGTTTAAATTATATTAGGAAGCTTTGTCAGGCCCAGAGTGTATTTTCACTAACCCATCCAAGTGGCTAAGGAGATATTTATGGATAAGAGTTGGATTCATCTGTCAAGGTACCCATTTAGAAACTTCTCATTTTAGTTGTTGTGGCTTAGTGGTGAAGATGCGTTCTTCTGACATATCCTCTAATTTCATTGTCTGATTTAGGGTGAGCGACGCATACTTAAATGGAGCTGCGAAATTTATAGATTTTGCATTTGCAAATGCAAATAATAAAGGGAGGATCCGATGTCCATGTAAGAACTGTAACAATAACTTTTGGGTGTCTCGAGAAGTAGCATATGATCATATCGTGTGTGACGGATTTAATACAAGTTACACCTACTGGCGTTTCCATGGGGAAGTTACGTCTTCTTCCATGCCTACTACCACAAATGTCGTAGGCGATAATCCAGATCCACACGATGATATGCACGGATTGTTACATGATGTGTTTAGTATTTCAAATCTAAATGGTGAAGAGAGTGATGTGGGCCACACGCCATACGGACCTACATAGGGACAGAATACTAAAGCTCAACAATTTTTCAAATTGGTAGAAGATAATGATCAAGAATTGTACCCAGGTTGTACGAAATTCACTAAGCTTTCTTTCATTGTGAAACTATATCGCATAAAGTGCCTTGGTGGATGGAGTGATAAATCATTCACCATGTTACTTGAATTGTTGAAGGAGGCTCTTCCCAAGGGTGAAATGTTACCGAAGTAATAGGTTGCAGACAGAAATGGATGATGACTACATGAGAGGAGTGTTTATTAAGTAGTTGGAACTGTAAACATCTTTTGTAAGTGGGGGTAGTAGGGATCCGTGGTTTCAGACTTTTGGATTGAGTTAGACACATCTGAACAGTTTATTTTTATCTTAGTTTAATTATAGAGGGCACATCTCAACTCATCTAATCTCTTTAATTTAATCTTAGTTTTATAAGATTATGATTTGTAATTTGAATTTTGCATTTGCATGTCTTTAATTTAATCTCTTTTGTTTCTTTTCTTTTTACATGTGGTCACTTAGTCATCATATTTGTAGTGTAAGAGTTCCCATCTCTTGGGCTCCATTTGGTTATGACATCAATCTTTATGAATATAATTTTTTCTCAAACCAAATGGAGCTCAAGCCCTTTTTTAACTCCGCCAATGCAACTTCTTGCATTGCCGGTCCCAAGCCCGGGTAAAGGAGGAGGGAAAAGGGCATCAAGGTGAGTTGTGTCATTTTCTTCCATTTTATTTTACATACAACGTTAATCTTCAGGTCCATAGAGTAATTTTCAAGATACTTGACTAATTTTCAGGTCACTTGACATATTCGGCATGGCCCACGCTCTGTTTGGTTGTAAGTGAAATTAATCTATGTACTTTCATATGTGCTTTCCCTATTTCAAATGTTATAGTCAATAAGAATAGAGCAGCATGAATGTTGGGGCATGGATTTCTTGATTGCAACCTGTGTTTGCTATCATGCAAGGCCTATGCATGGATAGGACTGGGTATGAATATGGATTAAGAAATGATGTATTTTAATAAGGTAGTTTGATGTATTTTGTACTATTTCAATTCCCAAATGAAAAAATCAACTATATGCTAGTGACAAAGGTGGGTGCAAATTGTGGCTGCTCCCTTTTTGAAATTATTGCTTGGTAGCGTCATCTGTCAAACATACTTCTTTAACATGGGTTGCTGTCAGAAATTCAATATTTGCTCTATGGTTGCAAATCTTGCAATTCATGTGTCCCAAGTTGAAAATTCTGAATAAAATCATATGTTCATTCACTTCTATCAGCACCAAGTCCATGAGAGCCAACGGTGGAATCGATGTTATCATTAAGGCCATCGAGAAGCTACGCCTGTGCCACAAGGAGCACATTTCTGCATATGGGGAGGGCAAAGAGAAGATTAACAAGCCGCCATGAAACCGCTGACATCAACACGTTCTCATGGGTGAGGAAAATAGGTTCTCATAAATTTTCAAGCGCACACACACACAAAGTAGCTTTCTATTATTCTTCCAAAGATGTCACAATCCATGCATTAAAATCTATAAATATATATATATATATGAATATACTGTCATGTCCTGGAATTCTTGTATCTGGTTTGGTCGATTGTTCATTTCTAGCCACAAGGCCATTTTTGTTGTAGTGAGGTGGATATGAACTTATATCATCTTACAGGTTGCAATCGACTGTACGGTGGAGAGTTGCAATGAACCTGCCTGGGTTCTTTCCGACGAACCAAAGAAGTCAAACAATTAATGCCTAATAGAACACCTACATGAGAAATTTCTAAGCACCATCATTGAAAATTTCCTTAAAAATTTTCCCACCCTTTATATAGATGTGAAAAGTCAACATTAGCTCTCAAACAGTTGAGGTTTGTACACTACAGTAGTTCTCTTCTATTTGTTTTCTTTTCTGATTTCTTTCCTTAAAAGTTTTTGCTTTGTCCAACTTCTTCATACATAGTTTGATCTGCAGACGGTTGGATTCACTTCTTTCAAAGTGAGGATTATGTTCTTCTAGCGAACATGTTTGCAAGTGCTAGCCAATGGAACAAAGTGATGAGAGTGAGAGAGGCAATGAGAAATAAGGGAGTTCAGAAACCAGAGCCAGGTAATAGCCTCATCGAGCTACATCCAACAATTTATCTTGAATCAGAAGGTACTTTCTGTACTTTTCTCTCCCAACTTTTCTTCTTCTTCTTTTTTTTTTTTTTTTTTTCATTTTCCTTCTCCACCTGATTTGAAAATAGAAAGGGAATTCATATTTATTACTCTCCTTCCACTGATAGGCAATTCACTTTCTAGGATAAATTGATAATTTCAATAGAGCTATTGCATCTATTTGTTTGATTTTTTTATTACTCTCCTTTTCCACCTGATTTGAAAATAGAAAGGGAATTCAATAAATTGTGTTTTGTTTCATGAGAGAACAAAGCATATAGATGCTTGGAGACTTATTTGAGATGCATAGGCAAAAATGAGAACCAGATGTTAACAGTACACAGACTGTTGAAATTGATGTTTTACCAATAGATCACTACTATGATGCCTTAGGGCCTGTTTGGCCAGGAAAATCCCATGGTATTAGGAGGGATGGGATCAATTTTAAGGTAATGATGGTGGTGTCAGTGGATTGTTTTAAGATCCATGGGATTGCTTATATCTCGGGACAAGTTCACTGGGTCTATTTGGCATGCCCCCCATATCCCGGGATTTTACCTTCCAATCCATTCAACCAAGGGATAGGATCAATTTTAAGATAATGATGGTGGTGTCAGTGGATTGTCTTAAGATCCATGGGATGGCTTATATCCCGGGACAAGTTCACCGGACCTGTTTGGCTCGTCATGCCTATCTAAGGATACTGCCGATCCCATCCCTCCTAATGCCATGGGATCTGCCTGGCCAAACAGGCCCTTAGGAGAGCCTGAATTGGATACTCTTAGGGGTCGTTTGGCACCTTGGATTGGAGGGGATTGGAGGGGATTAGAGGGGGTTTCAAATCCCCTTAGTTGTTAATTTGGCAGCAAAAAGCAACTGGGGATTGCCAATCTAGGGGGTTCCCAATCCCCTCTTTGAGGGGGTTTATAATCCACGGTAAGAGCTTGGATTACACCTAAAATCATTTCAATATTTGCAGGTATAAATGTTTGTCACTGTACACTATCATTCTACTGGGCACATGGCCCACTAACGATGATCAGCACCGTCCAAACATTGTTCATGTAGATTAGCACCGTCCAAATATTGTCCAGCACCGTCCAAACGTTGTCCATATTAATCAACGATTAAAAATCGTTAGTTATTCACTCAAACATGATCTTGTGCTTGCGGTCCATCTGAGACTTGGAATTTCATCATTTTTAGGCAAAGCATATATTTTAGCGGGCTTATCACAACCATAGTGTCAAAAATTATATATCTCACTGATTGGAGATATTAAAGTTGATTTAGTAATTAAATTCAAACCCCCATAAATATAGCATTTATAGGTATTTTTGAATTAAAGTTGATTCACACTCCAGGGTGCCAAACACACCTAGGGGATTGCCAATCCAGGGGGTTTCCAATCCTGGGGGTTGCGAATCCAGGGGGTTCCAAATCCACGCTCCCAAACAGGCCCTTAGGGTACATGGACTTTTGTTTTTTTTTTTTTTTTTTGTTTTTTTTGCTACTGTTGTTGTGCTCCATTTGCTTCGTTTAACTGAAAGGATATCATCTCTATAATTATAAATGTTGTTTCAAAGAAAGATCTTAATGGGATTAGTGCTAACATGGAATGCATATGCAAAGTTAGTGCCAATTGTGTGCAGTCACTTTGTTCAAGAAAAAAGTCCTAAACATGAGTTTAAGTGACAATAAAGAATCATGCACCAATTGTAAATTCAGACTACCACCATGAGAACTACGGATTTTGCTTTTCAACACTAAACAACTCCAAAACTTTTTCCTTTGCTGCTAGAGACTGGATATATATGAACACAATCCCCATCAAAATCTGCACCTAGGGGTGCACAAATAAGTGCCTGAAGGTTATATTAATTTTTGTTAATTCCATTTCTAATGCAGGTCAGCCCAAGCAACTATTTCAGGCATAATATACATTTATGCTATATATAAGAGAGCAACTCTAGGAATTGAAATTTGTAACTAGCCCACCATTTGTTAATTCCATTTCTAATGCAGGTCAGCCCAAGCAACATCTCCTTGCAACTGGATGGAGTGTGGAAGTGCAAAGAGGCTTGTTGCAGGTGATTCGATCCTTTTTCATCTAGTATGCAAGTTCAGATCCTCATGCTACCTATCTTATGCATGTAGCATTTCAACCTGTCATGTCATATATAATTTGCATCTGACACTAAAATATATTGGTTTCATCATCAGGAATGAAAGAATCAGTTACTCCTGAGAATCTGGCATGCTAATCAGCCACAAACAGTCATGCCTTTGTTACTATATATATTAACTTCTTAAATTGTCTTTCATAATTTTTTTTAAAGAATGAATGAAAGAAAGAAATAGTTACTGACCATATGGACTGGTGGATTTCATGCATGAGGGTTTGTATGTGGATTCAGTTTTAGGTACACTCAATTAATCAGTTGAATTGACTTTCCATAATTTAATTATATATAGAGAAAATGTCCAAAATGCAGGTATGACCATTTTAATTCACAATGACAACAAATCCCGATTTCCATGCATTTGAAGTGGAGTTGGAAACATCAGAATTGCTATGTGGTTGCTTGTCTCTCATTATGAATTTTGATCATTTCCACTTCTTTGAATTGTATAGTTGCAGATATTAATTGAGCATCCAAACATGGATTTTGTTAACCTTCAGTGTTAGTGAAATATCTTAACTTTCTATAACTTTCCAATAAACCCTCCAAAAATTAATATATATGAACACAATCCCCATCAAAATCTGCACCTAGGGGAGCACAAATACGAGGATTGATCTTAATAGTATGGTTGTCATGCATATAGACAGAAAATGCTTGTAATGAATGTTTATGAGTACTAAGTGGCCTATTAATGAAAACAATGTCTCCGTCTATAATATGCCTATTTATGATTTGACCAACTTTCAAATTTGATTTAGTTTTCTTTGATTCTGGTTGGCTCTTCCAAAGTTAGTGAGGGGTACCATTATCTTGGACAATGCCGGCATCGGGACTACCAGATTCTCATGATTGGGGAGGCTTCCAGCTGAACTTTTCTTCCCTTCCTTTCCTCTATTGGTCTCGTTGTATACATCTTTAGGTGGCTTCAGTCGGATGTTGTTTCAGGTCCCCTTAGACAGGTCTTCTTTTTGTCTTGTGTCTAAATGAGGAGTGAGGCCCGGAACCTTTTTGTCGGGGTCTGCTTGATAGGTTGTATAGCTTTACAGGATCAATGAATCAAGTGGTGTGTGACCACTTTCATATATATATATATATATATATATATATATATATATATATATATATATATATATATATATAAAAGCTTTATAAATCATGTGTATTTTCTAGTGGGCCACCAAACTAACATGGCAAGAAAATTGCAGTTTGCATGATGGGTCTTACCTTTGAATGGTACGGTTGTCCTACACAAGTGGCCTGTTGTTCGGGAGGTTCGGCCAGGTTAGTATAACTTGCTTGTAAGTCATTTTATTTTTATTTTTTATTTCTTTAGTAATGGTAATGTAAAGGGAAATGTAATTGTTATGATTTTACCATTATTAAACCAAACACCAAAATCATTGGTCAAATGCCTGTACTTACGAGATAGCAAATGAATTTATAATCATTGCATTTTTCATAATATTATTAAGAAAATCTCCATTCCAAACAATAACATCAGTTTATTTTTATTATGGTTCGATATTGAATTAATGTAAAAATGATTTCCTTATGATTTCACCGTGGGCAAGCAAAACACAAAAATCTACCATCAAATGCAACTTTTATCAAGAAACAAATAATTTATAATTATTGTTTGTTTCCTTTACATATCCATTTATCTCTAATATATTGTGTTTGGCATAAATCATGATAATAATATACATAAATACTGTGATATTAACATAGCTTATCTCACTTTCAATACACTAATCTGTTATTGTCACAGCATGGTTACCTGAATAATGCTATTTTAAGCTGCTTTTTGTAAGCTTTAATTGTAGTATTATCAAAATTGATTGATAACAAGAAAAAGTTAAAACACAATTATTTTTAAGCCAGTAATGAAGAAAAGGACTCTTATGTTAGTTTACCACCATCTACAAAATATTTACACAATGTTTCTCTTCAAATCCAGATCGTGTATGTGCATCACACGCATCTACTCTGTCATATGAGCAATCGTTCAATGTTTACACACCCACTTTGCAGTATGTCTATCATTAATTCTCAAGTACCCAAAATAAGCCACATAAGTTACCGTAAATATATAAATAGTACATGTCTCACTATAGCTATGTCATTTGGTACTCTCAGCATATAAATGATACACACAAGTTGCCGATCATTCTTACGTGGACAAATACCTAACAGTACAGCTAGTCTAACACGGCATGACATAGGTAACTTATTCAAATGTAGTACCTTGTGCAGACCACCACCGTTCTTGCATTGAAATCGACCTCAGTTTCTTCCGTACACATGGCATGCTTACACGCAACCTAAAAGATCCAAATCACTGACTCAACTGCGGCTGAGGCCAACTTATATTGTTCCAACTATATATACACATGGACTATTATAAGTGTCTAAATTGACTACGTGGATTGTGTGTGACACCGGGTGACAGTAAGTTCCTGCGGTCAGAAGCTAAGCCGGACCCATGGGAATGTTTGTAACAAATCCACTCTATCCATTCATTTTGTGATTATACCCTTGGATAAGCCAAAAATAAGGTAGACCTAAAACTTAAGTAGGTTGTCCGGCAGTAAAAGTTGTTGAGATGTGGAGCCACATCTGTACAAGACTGCTTGACTAGTCGAGTGCCCTACTTGACCGGTCGAGTGGTGCACTCGACCAGTTAGGGGTTGGCTTAACTCAAAGTCCAACGAGTTATGATTTTTTGAGTCCAAGGTACTTGACCGGTCAAAGCTCGTCACTTGACTAGTTAGGGGTTGGCTTAATTCAAAGTCCAACAAGTTATGATTTTTTGGGTCCAAGGTACTTGACCGGTCGAAGCATATGCTCGACCAGTCGAGAATCCGCTCGACTAGTCAAGGTTACGCAGATTCGTTCCAGATTTGACACGGACTGCGGATTTTTGAGACAGTTTTGCAAGAGGTGCAAAAGGGAAGTTGCCTAAACTATAAATAGGGGTCCCTAAGGCTTTTTTTAGAGTTATGGGAGTTATTAAGTATGGGTAAAAGGTTTTCTCTATATATTCAAGGAAAAAGGTTAGTATATTACTTGTAATCTCATTTTTTTCATAATAGAACTTTGCACCCTTAGTTTTTTTACCCTTGCTTGAGGTTTTTCCATGTATATCTTGTCTTGTGGTTTATTTAGTATGCTTTGATTCTACTTGTAGATTATATTTCTTTTTGTTTATCATTTGTAGGTGAGACCGGAGATTGGATATCAGTTCACCGCGTTATTAGCATACTGTGCAACAACTGGTATCAGAGCTATTGGTTTAGTTTAAGAGAGAGTGATGACGGAAAAAGGAAAGACTAGAATTGAGAAGTTTGATGGTTCAAACTCTGTCTTCTGAAAGATGCAGATGGAGGATTATCTGTATTAAAAGGACCTCTATATTCATATAGGAGGGAAAGAGAAGAAACCAGAGAAGATAACAGATGATGAATAGTCTTTATTGGATCGGAAGACTTTAGGAACGATCTGACTCTCTTTATTTAAGAGCATCACCTTCAATATATCCAAGGTAAAAACCACAAAAGAATTAATAGAAGCCCCAGTTACAATGTATGAAAAACCCTCAGTGTCCAATAAGGTTCATCTTATGAAATAGTTATTCAACATGAAAATGTCAGATGGTGGGAGTATGGTTGAACATCTAAACAAATTCAATACAATCACGAGCCAATTGGAATCTGTTGGCATTGTTTTTTAGTACGAAGTCAGGGCGTTATTGATCTTGTCCAGTCTACCAGACAGTTGGGATGGTTTGGTGATTGCTGTGAGCAAATTCTTCAGAGTCGAAAAAGCTGAAATTTGATAATGTGGCCGGTTTAATTCTCAGCGAAAAATCTAAAAGAAATGCTTCAAGAGTTTTAGGAGATTCAGGAAATGCTCTAAACGTTGAAAGAAGATGAAGATTGTTGAATAAAGAAAGCAATAAACACGGACATTTTAAGTCAAAAAAGAAATCCAAGGGACCGAAAGACAAAGATTGGTGTTGGCATTGTGGGAAGAAGGGGCACATGAAACGTGATTGTAAGGCGCTTAAGAAATAAGAAAGAAGCTCTCAAGGTGAGAAGGATTCAGTGAATTTATCTGAGGAGAGTGATACAAAAGCGTTGATATTGTCTAGTGATGCGATGAATGAGTCTTAGGTCATAAACTCGGGTGCTTCATTTCATATCACTTCGTATAAGGAAGTTCTATGTGATTATGTGTCAGGTGACTTTAGAAGAGTATATCTGGGTGATGATGAGCCATGCAGTATCATTGAAAAGGGAGACGTTCATATAAATCAGAAAGATAGAACGTCTTTGAAATTGAAGGATGTCAGACATGTACCGAGTTTGAAACGGAATTTAATCTCAGTGGGATAGTTGACCAATACCGGATATGTGACAACATTCACTAGTGATTCCTGGAAGATCACAAAAGGTACCTTGGTGATATCTCAAGGTAAGAAGGAAGGTACTTTATACATAACTTCAGGATCATATAGTTTACTCGCAGTCACATTAACAGAAGTGAATAGGTAGTTATAGCATCAGAGGTTAGGATATATGAGTGAAAAATGAATGAAAATGTTATTATCAAAAGAGAAGCTACCAGGACTGAAGTTCATTGACTTGGAATTTTGTGAGGACTGTATGTATGGCAAGCAGAAGAGGGTAAGTTTTAAGAAAATAGGACGTACTCTAAAGACACATCTGTTGGATCATGTACACTGATGTGTGGGGATCAACACAGGTATCATCTCTTGGTGGCTCACGTTATTTCTTTTCTTTTATTAATGATGCTAGTAGAAAATTGTGAGTCTATTTCTTAAAGTATAAATCTGATATATTTGATGTATCTAAGAAGTGAAAAGTATTGATAGAAAATGAGACAGGTAAAACAGTAAAATATCTCAAATTAGATAATAGGTGTTGAGGGTCAAATATTGCATATTAGACCCCAGATATTGTCTGGATTTACGAATATAATGCTGTCTAATGGCTCGTTTTCTCATTCTTATGTGGCAAAGTGATTTTATGAGCATGGATGGAAAAAGAACGTTAAAAGTTGAGATTTAACGATCTGATGACGCCAAAGTCAAGGGACACACTCCAGGGGACCAAGATTGACAAATATACACGGTCAGAAATCCGAGAAAAGTTAGAAATTGAAGCTCAAGTGGCCTGAAGGACGTCCAGAATGCAAGATCACGAGGTTCCCACCATCCGTTTGGCTCGAAACTTCATACGTCGCCTGAGGACCATAAATTAACCGTACATATAAAATTTCAGCCATTGAAGATCTCGAAAAGTGCCCCAACTGACAGATCACCCCATAAACCGTTGATTCTGGGCCCACCTGATATCTGGAACTGCCTCAAAATTATTATTGACGCCTTAAATGAGGAGTCAAAACAGATGGACGGTGCAGATTTCTCCAAAACAGTGCAATGGACCCCATATGAGATGAGCGTGTACAGTGCACATGTGCACTCACCGTGCATGGCAAGTGTCAGAGACGGCTTGACCGTCTCTGACCGAAAGAAAGAAAAAAAAAAAAAAAAATCGCAGCGGACGCACGGCCGCGGCCGTTTTTGCGAACGGTAGTGGGCCCCACCCATTGCTCATATGGCCAATCTGATCCGTTCACCGTGTAGAGGGGCTCGAATACTACAAAAACATGTTGAATTTTTGTACCCATGCGTGCACACGTGTGAGATACAGAGGCCACAAAAGGGCTGCTCGGTAGCGTTCAAAACTGATTCTTTTGTGATTTCTTCTCTGGGACACGTCAATGGACGTTCAAAACCACTCATTCTTAACTGAAATTTCGTTCTGAATCCAATGGACGGGGTGGATTTTTCAGAAAATGCTTCTGTGGGGCCCACCGACCACAACAGCGAAATGGTGCGAAAGGTTTCGCACATCCGCGAAAACCGACTTTTCCGGACGGTGTTGGCCCACCATCTTTGATCATATGGCAGATCTGAACCGTCTATCATGTAGAGGATCCAAGAAAGTACTAAGGGATGGTGTTTTTTTGAAATTTGAGCAAGGAAAGTGGCGTGTTTCGAGACACCGAACTTGGCTGCGAAAATTGCACTCCGTGTCCTGCTACAACTCTGTCACTGACTCCAGCCTTCCAGCAGCTATAAAAAGAGGTTTTTGGACGTGGGGAGCATTCATTCAAGGTCTTGGGAGGAAGAACAGAGGGCTCGAGCTTGGGTTTCAACGTGGGCAGAGGAGAGAGAGAGGAGCTTGGTTTTTTTCTTTCCCTTTTCTCTTCCTTTTCTTTTTCTCTTTATTTATTTGGATTGAGCCCATCCATGGCAGGCTAAATCCTCCTAGCTAGGGCTAGGAGATGAAGCTTGTAGTGAGATGAGAGATTATATGCTTTTAATTTAATTTTAATTTTTGAATTGAAGTTGGTTTTAGTTTGATTTTAATGGAAATATTTTAGGTTTTTAATGGTCTATTGTGACTGAAATTACAATGGGTCTGCAATGACTTTTAATATTCCCATTCTCTTTAATGTTTATGACGTTAGGAAGCCCTGTTGTTCACCATAGTCTCCTGGGCATGGTTGGATGACGGTACCCTTCTTAACCTTCATACATATGATTGGTTGGTAATTAGTTTAATTCTGTTGTTTGCCATAGTCTGTGGGCATGGTTTGGTGATGGAATCCATTCTAATTCATACACCTTTCATCTCTTTGAAAACTAGATCAACGCCAGTTCAGTAATTTCCATGATTTTTGATGCAAGCATAAATTCTCCCTGATCTCTACAAGTGGATCCTCCGAATCCCTAGTTCCCTTCTCCTGATTTCTCTCAAGTTTAGATAATTATTTCACCATTATTTCTTAAATTACATTCAGTTTAGATTTCATCTTAATCTAGTTCTAGTTCTGGTTAGTTTTAGATAACGTACAAGTTTCAGTCCCTTGGGATTCGACCTCGGTCTTACCGAGTTATTACTACATCACAACCCTGCACTTGGGGAGTGAACAAGTTTTTGGCGCCGTTGCCGGGGACTGTCGGCTACGTTTTTCTAAAATTAATTAGTTTTAGGATTAGTTTAAGATTAAGTTTAGATTTTTTTTTTCTTTCTTCGATTTTTAGAACTAACTTGTTTGTCTTATTTTGCAGGATTTTAATATAGGAATCTCTAGTATGGTAACATCTTTCTAACTTCTCCCCCTCTTACTTTTCACTTTGCTGTAGGACCTTCTCTTCTATTTTTTATAGGATTAAATTCGAGTTAAGGGTTTCACCATGTATATGCACGAGTGGCAACGTCAGTATGCTGAGAAGAATAACTTATTTTGGGATGATGATGAGATAAATCAACTTATGTCTCAAAACTTTTCTGAAACTATCACTGAGAACCGATCAGAATATAAAGATCCACCGGCTAAGAAGTCCTTACGTAATTATATGCAGGAGAATAATTACACCCCACGGATTAACAAAACAGTACGTGAGTGTTGGGGTTATCATAACTATGGTTGTGAGAATTATTATCACTCATCCGATAAAAAGAAAATAATACGTGATTATATTATGAGTGATAATAAGTATTATCAACCATCCGATTCTCCCACCTATGATCCGTATGACTATAACCAGTGGAAACATCAATGTCGGGAAGCTGAACCAGCTATATATCATAGTGATAATTCTCTTGGGTCCTCTACCTTTGAAGCCCAACCAGAAATAATCCAAGAGGATTCACTTCAGAAACTCATGAAAGCACAAGAGCAATTCAATCAACTTGTCATACAATCATGTGAACTGCTCAAATCCTCAATTCCAATAATTCAGTCACACCTTATGGAGAAGGAAGAGGCTAGGTTATCCCAGCCTCATCCAAATCTAGAAGTACAATGCAAGGAAAGTGATCCTCACTCTCTTTTGAAAAACTCTAGAATTTGGAATGAGGAGTGGGATTCCCTTAATGAGCATGCGGTTCAATTTCTCGATGAGTCGATCTCAATGACTGTTCGAAAGAATGGTGAAGATACATGGGTGTCTTTTAAATACATTGATGATAACACAGTTTCCTTACATGACACACAAGATTTCAATGATGAGGAAGAGGTTAGTTTATACGAACCTCAACCCATGTTAAGTGTAGAATGTGAGGAAAGTGCTTCCATCCCAAATGTGCACTGCACTGGATTAGACAATGATGCGTATTGGGATGATGATCATGAATGTGCAGCCAAAATTCTCCCTGAATCATTCTCAAATCTGGTCCAGGTCAACGATCAAGACGTGCACGAAGTGATCGGTCAAAAAGATCTACTCCACTCACCTGACATGCCTGATTTAAATGTGGAGAATGAACCTCTTACAACCGACTCTTCTAACTCTTGTGAGACATATTTGGACCACTCCCTTGAATTGAATGATGATATGATTCGGGAAGAGGAGTTGCCCGCTACGACTCTGGAATTTGAAACCACTCAGTTGAGGCCACCATCTGAGCTGCAAACAATTGAGAATTCAGCGCTTCAATTGAGTAATTTCAATGAACAGAGTGATCACATCAATGCTTCACTTACTGATTTTCAATCTATCTGTGCAGGACTGGAGCAAGAGAGCGTACCTCCATCCACTTTCAAGGATGATGGATTCTTTGCGCAGATCATCACAAGCCACAAAAACGAGTCACGCGCATCTGAATTTCCCAACTCGTGGGATTGCTTGGCACACTTTGCGGTTTCAAACGATCCCATGTTAAAAGACAAAGTGGATACCTTGCGAGACAACATCTCGGTAGTCATCACTAACCGAACGAACGCTTATTCTGAAACCCTCTCTTCCCTTGATCCTAAACGTCTACTAGTAAAGGAAGAGGAGCTGAATCTAAAATCGAAGTTTGGAGCTTCGGAATATGTTGAGACTACATTACTTTTTAAGAAGTTTTCTAAATTTTATTTACTTGTAGTCTTTGATTCACCATGCAATACTAACGTTGAAACTTCTTCTGTCTTAGGTGAATCGTGTAAATTATGGATACCTCAAGCAATTCAATGGAAGATTTTTTATGAGGTACATAAGTCTCTCTGGAAAGTCATGCTCCAGGGCGCCCAAGCCTATTGCAAAAAAGGTTTTTGGATGATCTTGTTGAGGAGCTTACTAAGAGACTTATCAAGATATTGGCCGGAAGGGGAACCTTGCGGCGTGATCGATTCAATGTTTGTGGGTAACATTACTGCAAACCCTCACGAAACTACAACCCGTCCACTAGGGGTAACCTAGGGGTTTAAAGGCTTGTTGCATACGCTAAATGCAATTGAGAGCACCTGCGAAAGTGGTATAGGTAGGATTTTATTTTTGTTATTTTTGTTCTGCTTTCTCTCTCATGCTAACAAGCTTCCATGCCGTGATCTATTGGAAATTCTCTTGCTTCGTTATTCAGGTACTATCTTCCCATCACTTCTCATTTACTTTCATTGTCCCATGTGCATTGCATGCTCATATCTTTTACATTGAGGACAATGTAGATTTTAGGTTGGGGGTGGGAAATTAGGTAACCTAATCAGTATTTTCTTGGTCTTGAGCAACAATTGTGAAAAAATTTTGAATTTTTCTGAAAATTTTTATGAATTCGAAGTGATTTTGACAAATATCCCTAATTTAAATTTTCAAGGTACATAATGGTGGATTTATGACTCTTGGATTCCGTATCTGTTAGATTTCATAGTTAAGTGAATTATTAATCCATGATTAGAAGTTGTAAACATTGATTGAATCATGATTTCAGGACACGTCTTGCTTGCACATTAAGACTTCAGTCTGATGATATTGAAGGGTTAATTTGGTAATCACTAAGCACGAAAGGAACCAGCCTGAAATATCTTGCCATCATGGTATAAAAATTGGAAAGGTTGGATAATTAATCTTCACCATAGGTTTGCTCCCTATAGGTGTGGAGTTAATTCCCCATGAATGATATCTAAAAAGAGTCAGGTGTACGATCTTCACCATAGGTTTGCTCCCTATAGGTGAGGATTTGATTCCCCTTCCTTGGCATTACTTTGAATAGAAAAAAACAAGTTAATAGGCTAATCTATGAGGCAAGTTTTGGATTAAGTTTGGTTATCATGAATTCTCTTGCTGGTTACCAATGAGATCCTGAAATAACAAATTCAATCTTAATGTGATTAGCTGAGATTACACTATACATCCATGGATCTCAATGTTTAAAATTTTTCTAATTGATGGATTAATGCTTTACACTTGATTATGAAGTCTACGGTGCGTTTGAGCTCAGGAGAATACAATTTCTAACATTCATGAATATTAAATTTCTCGTATTTTGTTCAAAATCTCACTCGATTTCATAGAAAGTTCTCCTATAATTCTCAACTTATTTTTCGCATACTTTGCTCGGGACTAGCAAAATGCTGGTTAGGGGTTGTGTTGAGGGTCAAATATTGCATATTAGACCCCAGATATTGTCTGGATTTACGAATATAATGCTGTCTAATGGCTCGTTTTCTCATTCTTATGTGGCAAAGTGATTTTATGAGCATGGATGGAAAAAGAACGTTAAAAGTTGAGATTTAACGATCTGATGACGCCAAAGTCAAGGGACACACTCCAGGGGACCAAGATTGACAAATATACACGGTCAGAAATCCGAGAAAAGTTAGAAATTGAAGCTCAAGTGGCCTGAAGGACGTCCAGAATGCAAGATCACGAGGTTCCCACCATCCGTTCGGCTCGAAACTTCATACGTCGCCTGAGGACCATAAATTAACCGTACATATAAAATTTCAGCCATTGAAGATCTCGGAAAGTGCCCCAACTGACAGATCACCCCATAAACCGTTGATTCTGGGCCCACCTGATATCTGGAACTGCCTCAAAATTATTATTGACGCCTTAAATGAGGAGTCAAAATAGATGGACGGTGCAGATTTCTCCAAAACAGTGCAATGGACCCCATATGAGATGAGCGTGTACAGTGCACATGTGCACTCACCGTGCATGGCAAGTGTCAGAGACGGCTTGACCGTCTCTGACCGAAAGAAAGAAAAAAAAAAAAAAAAAATCGCAGCGGACGCACGTCCGCGGCCGTTTTTGCGAACGGTAGTGGGCCCCACCCATTGCTCATATGGCCAATCTGATCCGTTCACCGTGTAGAGGGGCTCGAATACTACAAAAACATGTTGAATTTTTGTACCCATGCGTGCACACGTGTGAGATACAGAGGCCACAAAAGGGCTGCTCGGTAGCGTTCAAAACTGATTCTTTTGTGATTTCTTCTCTGGGACACGTCAATGGACGTTCAAAACCACTCATTCTTAACTGAAATTTCGTTCTGAATCTAATGGACGGGGTGGATTTTTCAGAAAATGCTTCTGTGGGGCCCACCGACCACAACAGCGAAATGGTGCGAAAGGTTTCGCACATCCGCGAAAACTGACTTTTCCGGACGGTTTTGGCCCACCATCTTTGATCATATGGCAGATCTGAACCGTCTATCATGTAGAGGACCCAAGAAAGTACTAAGGGACGGTGTTTTTTTGGAATTTGAGCAAGGAAAGTGGCGTGTTTCGAGGCACAGAACTTGGCTGCGAAAATTGCACTCCGTGTCCTGCTACAACTCTGTCACTGACTCCAGCCTTCCAGCAGCTATAAAAAGAGGTTTTTGGACGTGGGGAGCATTCATTCAAGGTCTTGGGAGGAAGAACAGAGGGCTCGAGCTTGGGTTTCAACGTGGGCAGAGGAGAGAGAGAGGAGCTTGGTTTTTTTCTTTCCCTTTTCTCTTCCTTTTCTTTTTCTCTTTATTTATTTGGATTGAGCCCATCCATGGCAGGCTAAATCCTCCTAGCTAGGGCTAGGAGGTGAAGCTTGTAGTGAGATGAGAGATTATATGCTTTTAATTTAATTTTAATTTTTGAATTGAAGTTGGTTTTAGTTTGATTTTAATGGAAATATTTTAGGTTTTTAATGGTCTATTGTGACTGAAATTACAATGGGTCTGCAATGACTTTTAATATTCCCATTCTCTTTAATGTTTATGACGTTAGGAAGCCCTGTTGTTCACCATAGTCTCCTGGGCATGGTTGGATGACGGTACCCTTCTTAACCTTCATACATATGATTGGTTGGTAATTAGTTTAATTCTGTTGTTTGCCATAGTCTGTGGGCATGGTTTGGTGATGGAATCCATTCTAATTCATACACCTTTCATCTCTTTGAAAACTAGATCAACGCCAGTTCAGTAATTTCCATGATTTTTGATGCAAGCATAAATTCTCCCTGATCTCTACAAGTGGATCCTCCGAATCCCTAGTTCCCTTCTCCTGATTTCTCTCAAGTTTAGATAATTATTTCACCATTATTTCTTAAATTACATTCAGTTTAGATTTCATCTTAATCTAGTTCTAGTTCTGGTTAGTTTTAGATAACGTACAAGTTTCAGTCCCTTGGGATTCGACCTCGGTCTTACCGAGTTATTACTACATCACAACCCTGCACTTGGGGAGTGAACAGTGGGGGGAGTATTGTGATAAAAGATTTGAAGAGTATCGTGCAGCAAATGGAATCAAACATCAAAAAATGATTCCAAGGACATCACAGCACAGCGGTGTGGCTGAGTGCATTAATGGGACCATCCTTGAGCGCACTAGGAGCATATGGTTACATGCAAGGTTGCCTAAGACGCTTTGGGAAGACACTATGTAACGCCGGTGAAAAATCCGTACTTGGGCTCGAGTACCAACTCGACCCGAAATCGCGTAGAAATAGTTTCCATGGAAATTAATCGTAAGTTAGCTAGCGCAACGCTAGAGTAGCTGGGAAATAGTCCCTGATCACTTTAAATACGTTCTGCAAGACCTAAATCGAGTAGAACAAACAACTCTACAATACTCTATAACCTCGGATCAAACTCTAAGCAGGTTTGTTCTCTGGACCACATTGAACTTTTGTATTGGATTTAGACCGCGCGTCGAAGGTCCGATACCTCCTATCTTAGACCGTTAAAACCGCCCAGCTGGACTTGACAATCATCTCGAAAATCAAGTCAAACCGATAATCACAGACGATTTCGTTGAACCCGGACTGAAGCGACCGCGAATAGGGACGAATTTAGAATTTCAAATTCAAATCTGGCACACGACTTGACGCGTCAGTATTAAACGTTCTGACCATCAGAATTCATCCAGATTACACCCTCGGATTAGAAAAAATTTCTATTTATTATCATGAGACTTTCAGCCCTGATCTATGTGCGGTGACCGCTGAACTGAAACTGGTCCGCCACGTGCGATCTGCGAACCCTGCCAGACTGAAAACTTAATACGAGCTACATCTGGCACACATGAGCTTAAGTCTGATCGCAATCGACCAGGGGACCACCAGAGAGCCGTTTTTGGACCGAAACAGCCCCGAAATGGATAGGCATCAAGTAAACTTCGTCCCGGAGCCTATTTTCGGCGATTTCAAGCTTATAAAAGGGGTTGAAACCCTCATTTCTCCCTTCCATCCGAAAATCACAAACCCTAGGAGAAAAAGAGGGAGAGTTTGAGAGAAAGAGAAGAAGAGAATTTGTCCGCTTCCGAGCCCTGACAGTTGCTGCTTCAGCACTTCCTTCCAATCACCTGGCTGGTGATTTCTACACTTTTTCAGGTATAAAATAATCCCCAAAAACTTGCTGATTTAGGGTTTACATAGATGCACAACATGTTAGCTAACGTATTCCATAAATCAGGCTCTCCTACCGCCGTAGACGAAGCGTACACGCTCCGTTCAAAATTCCGCGACCGTAAGAGACTAGGTGAGGATTTTAGACGCTTTGATTGACGGTTTACAACGCTTTCAATGTCGTTTAATAGTAGATTATCGACGGCATCGCCTTTTGACATGTACAACATGCTCTCCGTTTCCTGTTTCGTAAATTAACGAAGAATATGAGATTTAGGGCATTTTAGTCAATTGTAGGAAGTACGGTCTACATGCATATTTTGCTGACGTGATTGACATGGTTTGTCGCCGCATTAGAGAGTTAGGAATGCTTGCATAATCAGTTTGGCGAAGAGATTCGCCAAGTTGCGCATTTTGAGTCGACATACTATATGTGGACTTAAGTGTGTAGTGTATGTGTTTGTATAAATGCTTGTATTAGTATGTATTGAATTGAATGATGTTATGTAGTAGTTTGAGATTGATTTCATGATTAAAATGCTGACCTAAATGATTTCCTACATGTTTACCTTATGCATGATTGCATTACATGCATAGAAAGTATGCCTTGAAGATTTGTTTAAGTTGAATGTTATAACATGTGTTAACATGCTCACATGATGTATTTCAATTCCAATACCTTTGCGTATAGTGCTGATAGGATTCCATAGATGTGTGGGACTAGACTTAGTCCAGGCAGTCGGTAACCGAGCGAATTCGTGGCTGACTGGTCATAGCCACGAACGACGCGTCGATGAACGTGATTCGTGTTGAGTGTTGGCGGCAGTGGTTAGGCCACGCGAAGTGTTTTACGCACTTCATGTCGTTCGACTTGAGATGCGATCGCGCTAGTCGAGCCCATCAAGTAACCCGACTGGCCGATGTATGTTCACCTTGTATGTATCATAACTGCTTGAACCTAGGGTACTGAACTTACCATTGTAAACCCTGTTAACCGTGGTACCTTGATCCACGAAGACTCATGAGCCGGGCATGGTGGTATGGGACACCGTGGTCGAGCTGTCGGCCTACGCTGGGGCCACAAACCTCCCCGTAGTGACCAGTGAGCACCTAAACTCGTGAGCAAATTATGGTGGTATGGGACACTATATTCTAGCTGTCGGCCTACACTGATCAGGCGACGAGCCCTTTGTAGTGACCGCGAGCGTATTCTGAGTCCACGGGAGGCGACGACCCTTCCGTTGCAGTAGAGTACGGTAGGCCTGTATTGATAAGGTGATGGAGGAGCGGTGCAACGAGTGCGAGCAACAGCCCTGGCAGCCCTTGCAGTGACCTACGAAATACACAATCGTATGAGATTACTAGGAGTGACGACCCTAGACAGGATCTGTGTTGGGATTGATACAAGGGAAGTACCTTAGTTTCCCAATCCTGCTGTTTGAATGGACTAATAACAACTTGGAAATCATATCACCATAGCATTGCATGTGCCTGGAAGATGTGGAGCACTCTAGGGAGTGTGGCATGCCGCGGTCCTAAGATGTTACCGCATGAGGGTGATCGTTGGTGAGGGCATACATCACGTCATATCATCTTGCATTAACAACAGTATTAGGATTGTCTGATTTACTGCTTTACTATTATCGCGTGATTGAATTGTGAACATGCTAATCTTTGCTCTATGATTCCACTGAGTTGATCACTCATTCCCACGTTACGGGATGGTGTTTGCAACACCCACCAGACCCTGTTGTAGCTGCAGGTGAGGACGAGATCCAGGAGGTGGAGCCAGAGATCGACGAGGACCAGGATGAGTTCTCGTATATGCAGTATCATGACGGCTTCCCGTAGGTGACCTGGATCGAGGGGACATCAGTGGGACTTTCCTTTTTGAACATTATTCTTTTGTTATGTATATGTACATGAGACTCAGAGATGTAGTCATACTTTGGAGACAGATGAGATTACTTTATTTTTCCATACAGTGATATATACATTGTTTAGTCTTCCGCTTGCTTTTATCACTGGATCTGAAGTATGAATTGCAGTTTTGGTATACTTTTACTCATGTGAATGCTTTAAATCAGACAACATTGAATCATAACCATTTTTGTTGCATAAGTGACGGTCTGGAACTCGGGAGTTGAGGTTATACACGACCCCCGATTTTCAGGGTGTTACAAGTTGGTATCAGAGCATGAATGAGAGTATACTGGGCCTGGGTTATGGTCTTGCGACGTACGCTGTCGCTTCCTTTGACTTAGGTGGGTGCGAGAAGGGTCTAGAAACACTTCTAGGATCGTAGATTCACCGATAGGCGAAGTCTAATAGGATCGATCGCAAGATCGAGTCTGTAACGTATCTCGGGTCGCGTAAAGCAACCCGAATCACTTCTAAGCTGTAGGGAGTCAGGTTGAGACGTCCTATGAGCGGTTTTAAACCGCAAAAGTGAATCCTTGGGCCGTGGGATGACCACGACTCCTGTAATCAATCGCCAGGGCTTAAAAACCCCGTTTCGCCAAAAATTCTCAAAATTCCTCCTCTAAACTTCCTCCTCTAAACACTCCAATCTTCATTTCTTTCTTACCCATTTATGTTAGGCATCAAAACTAATGTGAAAATAACACAAATAAGTGCCTTCACAAAATTTTACAGTGAATAGTAAAATTTCATGAAAAATGGCCATAAGGCCATTCTAACTTCACTTTCTTTAGAAAATAAGGAGCTATATAGGTGTACTGGCTCCTTCTACCCCAAATTCATATGCTGCATCATATGGTTTGGTATTCGGGATTGCGATGTGGACCCAGAAAGCCCAGAACACATGTTTGGGCTCATACAAACCAAATTATTGTGAACTAAGGGGTGAGACTTAACTTTTTGGGACCCTGGGACCATGGGGGACCAGACCCATGGGGTCCCACCGGCCAACTTGAAAGTTGGCCGGCGATGCCATCGCCGGTCGGGCGATGCATCGCCGACCGGCGGTGTCCGATGGGGCTGATCTTCGGGCGCACGCCCCTAAATGGGGTCCACACCCTCCCTATATACCTCCCACCTCACAAAAACCTCCAAATCTCACCCCTCCTTCACAAACAGCCCTCTACATAGCCCTAGTTTCGATTTTCAGCAACCCACTCCAAACTTCAGCGTCCCAAACCACTTCTAGGACCCTCCTTGGCCAAAACCGACCACCACCCATCACTTATTGGGTGTTGGCAACCTCTTTCCTTGAAGATTCCACCATTTGGAGCTCCAAAATCTCCCAAATATAACTGAAATCGTGAGGTGCTCCATCCCATCTTTTTGTTTGTATTTCTCTTTGAAAGTACAGCCTTGGAAAGCTTGAAGCATCCCTCTACGACGCCTAGATTTCCTTTTCTCAAATTGGGCACCCATTTCTCCGCATTTTCGGCATTTTTCATGGCTTTTGTGGAAGCCATTTTGGGCCTTCTGTCACTCTCATCCATCATATCTTTGATGGGTAAGAGGAAAACTGCGACAGACGAGGCTGGGCCGAGCCGCCCTGCTCGATCGAGAAGACCACGGGGTGGTGCCGCAAGTTCAAGCACCGCCGTAGGTCCAGCTGTAGTCCGGAGTGCCGTACAAAGCAGGATTTGGATCCCCATGCACACCTTGGACGAACAATTTTATCAGAGATGCCTCATGGTGAATACACTGATCGTAGAGTGTTATTTGAGGCGGACGTAGATGGACGATTGTTCGGCGAATATCTGTTGTTCGAACGCATTGAAGCTGCGCACTGGGGACCGATCTTTGAAGCTCGCGCTCGTGCTAATGTGAGCACTGTTCGTGCCTTCTATGCTCGCATCCAGAATCTTACCTTGAAGCCTTTGCAGTTCAAAATCCCTTTTGGTAGAGATCGGATGGCTACGATCGACGTCCAGTTGATTGCGCGACTTCTCAACGTGCCTCTAGGTGATGTGCATCCTAGTGAGAAGAATTTGAGGACTAGACGTGAATGAAATCGCCGCACCAGGTTTCTGTGCGGTAAGTTAGTTCCATGGCAGCCTAATAATAGCCTCAAGGTGACGTACATGTCTGAGGATTTGCGCCTGCTGCATCATATCTGCACGTTCAATGTCTATCCCAGGTCGACGAACCGCATTGAATGTACACGTCTTATGGTCGACTTCTTATTTCTGGTGGCCCAGGGAGAGAACGTATGTATGGCCACTTTCATCTGACGGCAGATAGTTCTCATAGCCAGGTCGAGGAGAACATCCGAATCGCTTCCCTTTGGCCGACTTATTTGCAAGATTGCACTTGAGTTTGCCTATAGACTTGGGCCCGAATTACCGGTATCGATTCACACCATCGATGAGTCGACAATGGTCAAGATGAAGATTGGGTCGCAATACCGTGAAAATCAACTTGAAAGGGATAGTGGGGATGACTTTGATGAAGAGGAAGATCAAAGCGAAGAAGAACCTAGAGCAGAGGTTCAGGAAGAAGCTCAGGAAGAAGCAGAAGAGGAGGCTCAGGATACTGATGAGAACCCTCCTCCTTCTGCGCAGACTACTATCGACGACCGCATTGCTCGGATGGAGGAGAGTCAGACCGCTTTGCGAAGGAAAGTCCAAGAACTTCGAGCAGAAGTTGCTGATGCCAAGGCCGTTACAAAGAAGAAGTTTGGCAAGGTGACTCGCACCTTGAAGGCAATCCTGTGTTGCTTACAGGATAAGGGTGCTCCTCCTCCGTCACCAGACTCCGACTAGCGATGTGATCTTTGATGTTGTTATTAGTAGTTAGCCATTTTCTGTTTTATGTGTATAAGCCTGTTAGGGCTAGTGCTTTGCTTATGTTGCTGTTGCTTAACTGTCTTAATTTCCATGTAATTCTAGTCATGATGCTTGTAAGGATATATCCCTTGTATTGTGATAATTTTGATTAATTGAAATGCATGGAATGCCTTTGACTCTTTAAGTGAATGTTTGCGGTGTAATTGTGCAATTGAGACTGACAAAGTTGCACCCTATTTTGAATATAGGGAATGCCACCTAAGACTACGAGGAGCGCGATTCGGCTTTCATTGTTAGAGCAGATGGATCAGACTCCCTCTCAGTCTGGCACTCGTCCGGACCCTGCTGTGGGCCCAATTCCTGAGACGGTTCGATCGTCTCAGCCTGCTGTTGGTCCTACAGATGGACCACCGCCATTTACACCATCAGTTAGAGAGCCACAGCGCGCATTTACTTCCGCACCTCATCCGCCACAGCCTGCTCCACCCCCTGACAGATTCGAGCAGATGATGACTATGATGCTACAGCAGCAGCAGCTTCTGACCACCATAGTTGGGACTTTAGCCCAGGGTGGGGGTGCGACTACATCTACTCCACCTGCACCACCTGCGCATCCAGCTGAGGATGCCTATACTTACGTCCACGATGAGGGCATGGCCCATCCTGCGCAGCCTGCTTTCCCTGCGAGGAATCCTGCCCACACACGGGGCCTTCTGGAGCGATTTCAGCGCTTGCGGCCTCCTACTTTCACGGGTTCTCACAGACCCGAGGAGACTGAGTTCTAGCTCGACCGAGTGTCGAAGATTCTACGGATGTTACACTGTACCGAGGCTGAGCAGGTAGAGCTGGCTACCTTCCTGTTTGAGAGAGAGGCCAGTATGTGGTGGGATAGCATATTGCGGACTGTTGCCGCAAATTTCATATGGACGTGGGCAGCATTTGTGTTCCGCTTCCATGAGAAGTATTATCCCCAGACCTACAGGCACGAGAGGGAGAATGAGTTTCTCCGTCTCAGGCAGGCAGCGATGACAGTTACCGAGTATGAGCATCGGTTCACAGAGTTGGGCAGGTACGTCCCGACGATCCTAGCTGATGAGCAGATGCGCATACGGCGCTTTTTGGAGGGCTTGCGACCGGATATTCGGTCGAAGATGTGCTGTGTCAGTTTTTCCTCCTATGCGGAGTTGGTTCACATGTCCATGCGGGCAGAGCAGGACGTGGATCGACTTGTGCGATCTCGAGGCCCGACTACTTCTAGGCCGCGACCGGATTTGCCAGACAGGCCCTTCGCGGGCAAGAGGCCTCGTTTTGATCCTCCTACCAGGACCACGGCGCCTGTACCACCGTTTCGGTGCCCTGATTTGTCATGCACATACTGTGGGAGGACGGGCCACTTGGCGCAGAGTTGCTTTTCCAGGATGCGGGACAGTGGGTTCTCGCCGCCACAGAAGATTGATCGTGTACGTCCACAGGCGATATCAGCACCGCCTATACGGTCAGCTCCTGCGCATCCTTCTTTCAGACCTACGGTATTGCAGATTCGACAGCCTCCACGGCCCTTGACACAGCGGCCGAACCGGCCACAGCAGGTTCGAGTTCATGCATTGACCGCTGAGGCAGCTACGACGCCGACTTTCCAGCATTCAGCCTTTGAGGTCACGGCCCATATCGGAGGTACTCCCGTTCTTGTCATGGTGGACACTGGTTCCATGATTTCTTTGATATCGCGTGCCGTAGTCAGGCGTCTTGGGTTACAGACTGTCACTATGGATAGCGTGCGAGTCTTTGCAGCTCATGGAGATTTTTCGGATGTCACCCAGATGTGTGAGGGTTGTTTGGTTGATCTGGGAGGCAGGAGGATGACTCTTGATCTGGTCGTTGATCCCTCGCTCGTTTATCTCGACGTCATTCTTGGCATGGATTGGTTGACTGCAGCTAGAGTCGAGATTGACTGCGAGACTCGTATAGTCACAGCGTACGAGCCTGAGGGTGAATCCTTCACATTTCCAGTGCGGGTAAATCTTCCTTTCCGCATTTTTAGCTACGCCACTCTATTGCGCGACGCTGGTGCCCAGGTACTTGAGCAGACGCCAGTTGTTTCTGAGTTCGGGGATCTGTTCAGGAAGATCCCTGGTTTGCCGCCCCGACGTGAGATCGATTTCACTATCGATCTAGTTCCTGGTTCTACACCCGTCTCACTGCCGACGTATCGCATGGCACCATGTGAGATGGAGGAGTTGAGGACGCAGATTGATGGTCTGCTAGAGCTTGGCTTTATACGGCCTAGCGTGTCTCCTTGGGGAGCACCGGTCTTGTTCGTGAAGAAGAAGGATGGTTCGCTGCGATTGTGTATTGATTATCGCAGGCTGAACCAGCTCACGGTGAAGAACAAGTATCCTTTGCCCAGGATCGATGACTTGTTTGATCAGTTGAGAAGAGCGCAGTACTTCTCGAAGATTGATCTTCAGTCAGGTTATCATCAGCTGCGCGTCAGAGATGAGGACGTGCAGAAGACAGCATTCAGGACCAGTTTTGGTCACTACGAGTTCCTCGTGATGTCGTTCGGTCTCACGAACGCACCGGCCGTGTTCATGGATCTGATGAACCGGGTATTTCGGCCTTTCCTCTATCGATTCGTCGTTGTCTTCATTAACGACATTTTGGTCTACTCTAGGAGTCGAAAGGAGCATGAGGAGCACTTGCGTTTGGTCCTTGATACGCTTAGACGGCATCAGTTGTTCGCACAGTATAAGAAGTGCGACTTCTGGAAGCAGGAGGTGAAGTTTCTGGGACACGTGGTGTCCAAGGATGGCATGGCAGTTGACCTGTCTAAGGTAGCTGCGGTGCAGGACTGGGAGCAGCCTGGTTCTGTCACTGAGGTGAGGAGTTTCTTGGGTCTCGCTGGCTACTATCGGCGCTTCATTCAGGACTTCTCGAAGATCGCGAGACCCTTATCTCAGTTGACACGGAAGGACGTGAAGTTCGCCTGGAATGATAAGGCGGAGTCAGCTTTTCAGGAGCTGAAGGACAGACTTACATCCGCCCCTGTGCTAGTATTGCCAGAGCAAGGGGTTAGATACACTATATACACTGACGCGTCTAGCGTTGGTTTGGGTTGTGTCCTTATGCAGAGGGACAGGGTAATTTCGTATGCCTCGAGACAATTAAGGAAGCACGAGGAGAATTACCCTACACACGACCTAGAGTTGACAGCCGTTATATTCGCACTGAGACTCTGGAGACATTACCTCTACGGAGAGGACTTCGAGCTCTTTTGCGACCACAAGAGCCTCAAGTACATATTCACGCAGCGAGACTTGAATATGAGGCAGCGGCGATGGATGGAGATGCTGAAGGACTTCAACTTTGAAGTCTCTTACCATCCTGGGAAGGCGAACCTTGTGGCTGATGCGTTGAGCCGCAAGAAGGCGATAGAGTTTGCGGCTCCGCTGATGGTTGCCGAGTGGGATATGGTGGAGTTTTTGCGAGACTTTGAGCAGAAACTCACCATAGAGGAGCCATTTGAGTTCATCGCACACGTACAGGTGCGATCCCAGATCGATGACCGAGTCATCGAGGCGCAGAGGGACGACGCGCATCTCACTGAGCTTCGAGAGCAGGCCAGTGATGATACTGACGCCGACTGACGAGTTGGTATGGATGGGGGCTTACGTTACCGTGGCCGCCTATGCGTCCCAGATGTCCCTGACTTGAGACGAGAGATTCTCGAGGCTGCGCATTCTACTAGACTCGCGATGCATCCAGGCAGTACGAAGATGTATCGTGACGTGAAGAGGACGTATTGGTGGGAAGGTATGAAGACCCATATAGCTGAGTTCGTGTCCCGTTGTCTCACTTGTCAGCAGGTGAAGGCAGAGCATCGCCGACCACGTGGACTTTTGCAGCCTATGCCGATTGCAGAGTGGAAGTGGGATTTCATTTCCATGGACTTCATTTCTGGGTTGCCGAAGACGAGGAAGGGACATGATTCCATTTGGGTGATCGTCGACCGATTGACGAAGTCAGCGCACTTCCTACCGATCAGAGTTACGAACTCTGCAGACGAGCTGGCTAGATTGTACATCCGAGAGATTGTGCGTCTGCATGGAGTTCCGTTAGAGATCGTGTCGGACAGAGACACGCGGTTCACTTCTATTTTCTGGACTAGCATTCAGGAGGCTATGGGTGTGAAGTTGAAGTTCAGTACTGCCTTCCACCCACAGACGGACGGACAGACGGAGCGAGTGAACCAGATCTTGGAGGACATGTTGCGAGCTTGTGCATTGGACTTCAAGGACAGTTGGGATGACTGTCTTGCATATGCGGAGTTTGCGTACAATAATAGCTTCCAGGCGAGTATCGGCATGGCACCTTATGAGGCGCTGTATGGGCGACCTTGTCGCGCACCGCATTGCTGGTTAGAGGTCGGTGAGCATAGCTTGATTGGCCCAGAGTTGGTGCAGGCGACGTCAGAGAAGATTGATATTATTCGACGTCGGCTTCTTACGGCGCAGAGCAGACAGAAGAGCTACGCCGATACGAGATGGAGACCACTTGAGTTCACAGTCGGGGATCACGTGTTTTTGTGAGTTTCCCATATGAAGGGAGTCCTTCGGTTCGGGAAAAGGGGGAAGCTGGCACCGCGATTCATTGGTCCATTCCAGATCCTCGATCGTGTGGGAGCAGTGGCTTACCGATTGGCTTTACCCACGCCCCTCGCGAGCGTCCACAACGTATTTCATGTTTCTATGCTGAAGAAGTACGTTGCTGATCCTTCCCATATCATCAGATGGGAGCAGGTGCAGTTAGAAGAGGATGTTACTTATATCCTGCGACCGACACGCATCTTAGACAGAAAGGAGCAGGTACTGCGTAGCAAGGTGATTCCCCTTGTGAAGGTACTATGGACGCATCACTCTGAAGAGGAGGCTACTTGGGAGACAGAAGCCGAGATCAGAAAGAACTACCCACAGCTTCTCGAGGAGTACGAAAAGGTACAAATTTCGAGGATAAAATTATTTGTTAAGGGGGGTAGATTGTAACGCCCGTGAAAAATCCGTACTTGGGCTCGAGTACCAACTCGACCCGAAATCGCGTAGAAATAGTTTCCATGGAAATTAAGCGTAAGTTAGCTAGCGCAACGCTAGAGTAGCTGGGAAATAGTCCCTGATCACTTTAAATACGTTCTGCAAGACCCAAATCGAGTAGAACAAACAACTCTACAATACTCTATAACCTCGGATCAAACTCTAAGCAGGTTTGTTCTCTGGACCACATTGAACTTTTGTATTGGATTTAGACCGCGCGTCGAAGGTCCGATACCTCCTATCTTAGATCGTTAAAACCGCCCAGCTGGACTTGACAATCATCTCGAAAATCAAGTCAAACCGATAATCACAGACGATTTCGTTGAACCCGGACTGAAGCGACCGCGAATAAGGACGAATTTGGAATTTCAAATTCAAATCTGGCACACGACTTGACGCGTTAGTATTAAGCGTTCTGACCGTCAAAATTCATCCAGATTACACCCTCGGATCAGGAAAAATTTCTATTTATTATCATGAGACTTTCAGCCCTGATCTATGTGCGGTGACCGCTGAACTGAAACTGGTCCGCCACGTGCGATCTGCGAACCCTGCCAGACTGAAAACTTAATACGAGCTACATCTGGCACACATGAGCTTAAGTCTGATCGCAATCGACCAGGGGACCACCAGAAAGCCGTTTTTGGACCGAAACAGCCCCGAAATGGATAGGCATCAAGTAAACTTCGTCCCGGAGTCTATTTCTGGCGATTTCAAGCTTATAAAAGGGGTTGAAACCCTCATTTCTCCCTTCCATCCGAAAATCACAAATCCTAGGAGAAAAAGAGGGAGAGTTTGAGAGAAAGAGAAGAAGAGAATTTGTCCGCTTCCGAGACCTGACAGTTGCTGCTTCAGCACTTCCTTCCAATCACCTGGCTGGTGATTTCTACACTTTTTCAGGTATAAAATAATCCCAAAAACTTGCTGATTTAGGGTTTACATAGATGCACAACATGTTAGCTAACGTATTCCATAAATCAGGCTCTCCTACCGCCGTAGACGAAGCGTACACGCTCCGTTCAAAATTCCGCGACCGTAAGAGACTAGGTGAGGATTTTAGACACTTTGATTGACGGTTTACAACGCTTTCAATGTCGTTTAATAGTAGATTATCGACGGCATCGCCGTTTGATATGTACAACATGCTCTCCGTTTCCTGTTTCATAAATTAACGAAGAATATGAGATTTAGGGCATTTTAGTCAATTGTAGGAAGTACGGTCTACATGCATATTTTGCTGACGTGATTGACATGGTTTGTCGCCGCATTAGAGAGTTAGGAATGCTTGCATAATCAGTTTGGCGAAGAGATTCGCCAAGTTGCGCATTTTGAGTCGACATACTATATGTGGACTTAAGTGTGTAGTGTATGTGTTTGTATAAATGCTTGTATTAGTATGTATTGAATTGAATGATGTTATGTAGTAGTTTGAGATTGATTTCATGATTAAAATGCTGACCTAAATGATTTCCTACATGTTTACCTTATGCATGATTGCATTACATGCATAGAAAGTATGCCTTGAAGATTTGTTTAAGTTGAATGTTATAACATGTGTTAACATGCTCACATGATGTATTTCAATTCCAATACCTTTGCGTATAGTGCTGATAGGATTCCATAGATGTGTGGGACTAGACTTAGTCCAGGCAGTCGGTAACCGAGCGAATTAGTGGCTGACTGGTCATAGCCACGAACGACGCGTCGATGAACGTGATTCGTGTTGAGTGTTGGCGGCAGTGGTTAGGCCACGCGAAGTGTTTTACGCACTTCATGTCGTTCGACTTGAGATGCGATCGCGCTAGTCGAGCCCGTCAAGTAACCCGACTGGCCGATGTATGTTCACCTTGTATGTATCATAACTGCTTGAACCTAGGGTACTGAACTTACCATTGTAAACCCTGTTAACCGTGGTACCTTGATCCACGAAGACTCATGAGCCGGGCATGGTGGTATGGGACACCGTGGTCGAGCTGTCGGCCTACGCTGGGGCCACAAACCTCCCCGTAGTGACCAGTGAGCACCTAAACTCGTGAGCAAATTATGGTGGTATGGGACACTATATTCTAGCTGTCGGCCTACACTGATCAGGCGACGAGCCCTTTGTAGTGACCGCGAGCGTATTCTGAGTCCACGGGAGGCGACGACCCTTCCGTTGCAGTAGAGTACGGTAGGCCTGTATTGATAAGGTGATGGAGGAGCGGTGCAACGAGTGCGAGCAACAGCCCTGGCAGCCCTTGCAGTGACCTACGAAATACACAATCGTATGAGATTACTAGGAGTGACGACCCTAGACAGGATCTGTGTTGGGATTGATACAAGGGAAGTACCTTAGTTTCCCAATCCTGCTGTTTGAATGGACTAATAACAACTTGGAAATCATATCACCATAGCATTGCATGTGCCTGGAAGATGTGGAGCACTCTAGGGAGTGTGGCATGCCGCGGTCCTAAGATGTTGCCGCATGAGGGTGATCGTTGGTGAGGGCATACATCACGTCATATCATCTTGCATTAACAACAGTATTAGGATTGTCTGATTTACTGCTTTACTATTATCGCGTGATTGAATTGTGAACATGCTAATCTTTGCTCTATGATTCCACTGAGTTGATCACTCATTCCCACGTTACGGGATGGTGTTTGCAACACCCACCAGACCCTGTTGTAGCTGCAGGTGAGGACGAGATCCAGGAGGTGGAGCCAGAGATCGACGAGGACCAGGATGAGTTCTCGTATATGCAGTATCATGACGGCTTCCCGTAGGTGACCTGGATCGAGGGGACATCAGTGGGACTTTCCTTTTTGAACATTATTCTTTTGTTATGTATATGTACATGAGACTCAGAGATGTAGTCATACTTTGGAGACAGATGAGATTACTTTGTTTTTCCATACAGTGATATATACATTGTTTAGTCTTCCGTTTGCTTTTATCACTGGATCTGAAGTATGAATTGCAGTTTTGGTATACTTTTACTCATGTGAATGCTTTAAATCAGACAACATTGAATCATAACCATTTTTGTTGCATAAGTGACGGTCTGGAACTCGGGAGTTGAGGTTATACACGACCCCCGATTTTCAGGGTGTTGCACACTATGAATACTGTCATATATCTTATCAATAGAAGTCCCTTGACACTATTGGATGATGGGTTACTAAAAGAAACGTGGACTATGAAAGAAGTGAACTTTGCACATCTTCGAGTGTTCGGTTACACTTCATATATTCACATTGATGCAAAGCACAAAAACAAGCTGGATACGAAGTTCAAGAGGTGCATGTTTATAGGCTACGGGCAGCATGATTTTGGCTACAGGTTTTGGATACAGAAAATAAAAAAATCATAGAAAGCAAAGATATAATCTTCAATAAAAAAGTGATGCATAAGGCAATGCGCATGAAAATAAGGTCGAGGAGAGAAAATTCATAGAGTTGAAAGAATTACATGACACGAGTGTTACAGCGTCATAGGATGATCATCACAGGAGCTTATGAGGAGGTCTACTCGGGAGAGGAGACCCACAGTCTGATACTCACCCTCCTTACATTATCTACTACTGATAGATAATGGTAAACTAGAATATTTTGAAGAGGTATTACAATTAGATACACGGGTTAAGTGGGAGCAGATTATGGATGATGAGATGGACTCTCTTAAGTCTAATCGTACATGTGAGCTAGTTACTCTACCTAAGGGTAAGAAAGCTCTTCATAACAATTAGGTTTACATATTGAAGGAGGAGCATGATGGTTCGAAACGATACAAGGCTAAACTGGTTATGAATGGGTTCCAACAAAAGGCAGGTATTGACTTCACTGAAATATTTTCACTAGTGGTGAAATGTCTACGATTCGCATGGTCTTGAGTATAGTGGGTACAAAGGACTTACATCTAGAACAGTTAGATGTTAAGACAATCTTTCTTCATGGAGACCTGGAAGAAGAGATATACATACATTAGCCGATAGGATACGTGTCACCAAGAAAGGAGAACATAATGTGTAGACTGAAAAAGAGTCTATATGGCTTGAAGCAAGACCCGAGGCAGTGTTATAAGAAGTTCGATAGTTTTATGTCGGGAAAAGGTTTTAGGAGATCATGTCATGCAAATCACTATTGCTATTTGAAGAAGTTTGGTATGTCGTACATCATCCTTCTTTTGTATGTAAATGATATGCTTATAGCCGGATCAAGAATGAAGGACATCTTAGATCTCAAAAGACAACTGTCTAGAAAATTTACCATGAAAGATTTAGGAGCTACAAAATAAATCCTAGGCATAAGGATAAAGCGTGATAGAGAAAAAAAGAAACTAGTTTTATCACAGGAAGAGTACATGGCTAAGATACTTGATCGATTCAGTATAAGAGTGCTAAGCCGGTTAGTACTCTATTAGCCAACCACTTTAAATTTTCTAAGGAGTAAGGTGCAAAGACGCAGGAGGAACGGGACTACATGGCTAAAGTCCCATACGCGTTAGCTATTGGGAGTTTCATGTATATTATGGTGAGCACGAGGTCAGACATTTCTCAAGCAGTGAGATTTGTTAGCAAGATCATGAACAACCCCAAGAAGGAACATTGAGAAGCTGTAAAGTGAATCCTTAGATACCTTGAAAGTACTGCGGATGTAGGGTTGTGTTATGGATGATCAGAAATCAAGCTACAAGGCTACGTAGATTCAAATTTGGCAGGAGATATCGACAGCAGAAGAAGCACTACAGGTTATGTCTTTACTCTAGGTAGTACTGCAATCAGTTGGGTCTCTCAATTACAGAAAATATTATCTATTAGTACAATGGAAGCAAAATATCTTGCAACTACAGAAGCATGCAAGGAGATGGTATAAATACAAGGTTTCATGAAAAAGTTGAAAAAGAAGCAAGCAGATTACAAGCTATACATTGACAGTTAGAGTGTAATACATTTGGCTAAGAATTCATCCTTTCATTCAAGGACCAAGCATATTGACATCAAATATCACTTCATATATTCATTATTCGAAGATAGATCGATTACTCTAGATAAAATTCATACAAGTGAGAATCTTGCAGATATGCTGACAAAACTGGTCACACGGGAGAAGCTGAAGCTTTGTCTAGCTTTAATTGGTCTTCAGGCTTGAAGACGAGGAGGTGGTGTACTCCGGATGTATAAGACGAAGGTTTATGGTTATATATCTCCAAGTGGGAGATTGTTGAGATGTGGAGCCACATCTAGACAGGACTGCTCGACCAGTCGAGTGCCCTGCTCGACCGGTTGAGTAACCCACTCGACCAGTCTAGGGCTGGCTCGACACAAAGTCCAGCGAGCTATAATTTTTTGGATCTGAGGTACTCGACTGGTCAAGACCCATGCTCAACCAGTCGAGGGTTGGGCAGATTCGTTTCTTGATTTGATTCGGACTACGGATTTTTTATACAGTTTTGTAAGATGTGTGAAAGGGAAGTTGTCTAAAATATAAATAGGGGTCCCTAAGGCTTTTCTAGGGTTATGGGAGTTAATTCTAAAGTATGGGCAAAGGATTTTCTCTATACATCTAAGGGAAAAGGTTAGTATATTGCTTGTAATCTCGTTTTCTTCATAATAAAAGTTTGCACCCATGATTTTTTTTACCTTTGTTTGGAGTTTTTCTATGTATATCTTGTCTTGTGGTTTGTTTGATATACTTTGATTCTACTTCTAAATTATATTTCTTTCTGTTTATCGTTTGTGGGTGACACCGAAGATTAGATCTCAATTCACTGCGTTGTTGGCGTGCTGCGCAACAAAAGTATCGGTGAAATGCCTAGAAACCTCTCTAAGGTCATTTGTAATGTTTAGATGTCATGAAGCCATTTATAAGGTCATTCCTACTTAGGATAAACTGAAAGTACAAAATACTAAATTGATTCAAAACTTCTATTAGCCCATGAATGTTTCAAAGGTGGCACTTTTTCTATCATGCGGCCCACTTGGGTTTTGGATCAGCCTCATTTTTGGGATCATATTCTAACATATTTGGCAAACAGATGAACAGGGTCGATTTCTAACAATTGTCACGGTGGCCCCACCTAGCTTATAACAGCAGGGGCTGGGCAATTTGCATCCCTAAAATGTCGACGGTGGGCCACTTAGTTTCTACTGTACACATGGCATAGTTTTATGTTAATCCAGTCCATCCAAAATGAATGTTCAAATATGGATGGTGACAAGTTGTTTAAATCATACACTTCATAGTTGCAAGGCTATACAATGGTACGAAACTTTGTTACAACTGGACACATGACATAGTTTAACCGCAATCCAGACTGTCCAAATCCCAAATCAACTGTGGATGGTGGGCCATTTGTGTGTCAGTATTTTTCAAGATTCAACGTAATGACCTTTTTTGGAGTTTGAGGTTTGTCCTATAATCACCCAGGTAATGGATGGTTTTGATCACTAGCACTTGTGACAGATTGACACGTTTGTGGGCTAGCAGGAAATCCCTGCCATGCCAACTCATTTCTGTGCAACGTATAAGATACGTTTTTGTGGAAGATTTTTTTTTTTTTTTTTGACAGCATACATTGTCTGATATTTATTGATGAAGGGGCCAAAATTCATTTTTGGGCATCATTCAATATATGCTAGGTACACATGTTTTGGGCTGATGCAGCTATATCATTTATGGACGAAACCGTTGGTTATTGCTCGATACGTAATGGCTGCAAATAATAATTTGAACCTTGATTCACATATTTCAGTTTTTACAAGTTTGTGTGTGCGTGTATGTGTTTTTCTTTTCTCTTATATCAATAGTCATAGTTTAAAAAACCCAAAAACTCAACTCAAGTTGGGTCTTCGATTGAAGAAGTATCAAAAATGATTCCACTCACATTCATTCCATTTGAGTTGTACTCATATTTATTCCATTTGAATCTCTTGGAACAAAGACTTAAAAGGCTCAAGCTAACTCCCCTGAATAGTTAACAAATATAAAATTTAAATTGCAAGGAATAGTAAAAATGTTTAATTTCTTTAAAAAAAAAAAAAAAAAAAAAAAAAAAAAAAAAAAAAAAAAAAAAAGAAAAAAAAGAAAAAGAAATCGACCCATCCATCTGGAAATCTTGGTTCAAACCCGTCACTGCTAGATACAAGATGCCCCCTCTTTGCATTTATTATGATTCTTTCTCCATGAGTATGTATATATATAATTCAAATAGTCTCATTACTCCAAAGAAATTCATTTCTCTTCTTTCAAAAGAGAATCAAAGATTCTTCTTGTTACTATATAATTCTCATGTATATGAATGTGAACCGTATTAGTGTTTCTCTGTAAACAGTCTTTTCATTTACTATCAAAATCCCCTGGAAGTTTTCTTGAGTGAACACATTTCTATGGAAAACAGAACATCTTGTACTAGTGTTTCGTAATGATTTTCAAAGGCCCTATGGTTGTGTTGTTCAAGGACCCTTTCATGCATTAGGTTAGATATCAAGGAAAATCCATTCTAGCTTCAAATGGGACTCATCTTCTGATGAAGAAATGGAAATCTCACCTTATCAATTTTTGGCAATGTCATTTTTACTTGTGGTCTCTACCGGACAGGATCCATATAAAACAATTATACAATCATTCCTTTTATTTTCTGGGCTATACTTCAATTGTACGACTAAACACTTTAGTGTTAAGTACGAAGTCATGCATAGCTTAATGGTCGGAGCATCTTCACACCACTTGGATCATTCCTAGCCTCCCTGTTATTGCATTTTCCTGAATTTGGACCATTCCTTCTTTCTTTCTTCTTCTTTTTTCCCTAGTTTGTAGATAGATGGGATCATACAATCTAAGAGCCTCAGTAGGCCCTCAATATATGGTAAGAATCATCAGATCTGCGATCTAGATTAACTAAAATTACAGACACGTCTATGGTGGTCAGTCCCAATAAGCCAGCATCATATATGATCGTCTTTTATCCATTTTGAAAATTGTTATACGAGAGAGAGAGAGGGGGGGCCGCCATCATATGATCCACAGCATTCTTGGGTTTTCAGTAGGGCTGTCAATGGACCGGGCCAGGTCGCAAAGTTATAATTTAAAGCCCAACCCATCAAGCCCGGCCCGAACAGTTCAAAATCCGGGCTTCAGTCAATCACAGTTCATCTCATTCAACAAATCATCAGATGAAGTTACTAACTGGAGGTTTTTCTAGGTCCCAATTGCATCGGACGTATGAGTTGTCCATCCATCAGGTCGGCTGCACGTTGGTCTCAAGATCCAGCAGGCGGGCTCATCAAGTGGGCCATACATGTATAATGAATTCAGACCGTTGGTAAATCCAATTTAAATGTTCATTGTTCACACATGTGTGGTCCACCAGAAGGGCATCTGCAGTCTGGTGGTCTCCTGATGCACAGATGGATGAAAAAAGATAAACCACCAGAAGGATTGTGATGAGTTGTGATGAGATTAAGAGAAGGATCATATGATCTTTCTGACCTCGGTTCATAGTTGAGTGATCCAGACCGTTGATTTGATCGTCCCAAATTTGGGTGGACTGTCCGTCAAAATATCATCCTATGGGGTGAATATCCTACTATAGGGCATCAGTACAACAAAAAGCTCTGTGGGGCCACCATCAGCCTAATCCAACTTTAGGTGGGTGTCCCATCCCCACTTATCCCTATGGTCTGGCCCACTTGATATTTTTCTATCTACTGGATTTCGTGCTCACATTCTAACATCACTTCACCAAATGAACACATGCACCGATTGATCAAAGATATGTTCCGGTTATCTTGATTGATTATTTAAAGTAGATCCATTGTTTTACCATAAATTTAATGAGACCAGCGATCAAATTGCATTGTGTGGTTAAGGGAATCAATTGGATAGATCTCACCATCGGTCCTGTTGGATAGTTTGATCAATTGATCTGAACCGTCTGTCAAGGGAAGAGTACATTTCATGGGCTGCAATGCAACAATTGCGCTGATCAGGTGTTATTTTCTATACCCGTCCTTTTTCTAAGCTATGGATGGATGGTTATAATTGCCTTATATAAAGTAATTCTTTAGAATTATAAGCAATTCATAATGGGTCGTTGTAAATGGTGCATAAGCGCAAGCCCACTCTTCCTTCATTTTATTTTTGCTTTCCTTTTTTCATTAACCAACGCACGGGATATGGTATTAACTTAAATGAACTGCATTTAAATTTGGAGTAGTCACCCATCAAATAAGGTTCCGATTCTACAGCTGACCACACAGAAATCATTTATGACTTGCAAAATTGAATGATTCCCCAACCTGAGTTACTTCTATGATTAGTTTCACTATGGCCATCAATGTTATCATGTGCAGTCACATATGCATAGACGGTGATGACATATACAATCAGTGCATATATGCGATCACATATATTATAATTCCGAGCATATGTAAAATCTGAACCTTTTGCCTATAAAAAGGCATTCAGGTCCCCTCTTTTTGTAAGTTACATTCACTCAAAATCTTGTCTACTCTCGTAGTCTCATTCTTTCTTATATTCTGCATCTTTCAACTCTTAAGTTCTAACTTTCAGGTCTCCAAGGCCCAAGCTCAAACTTCTTTCAAATTTCAATCAAGAATCAAAATAGAAGAAGCAAGAATAAATTAAATTTCAGGTTTCTTATATTACATAGTTTAACCTACATTCTCTCATTTCATTTTTTACATCTATTTCTTTCTAGTTTATAATTTTAAGTTTCTAGATAGAATCTCTCATTTCATTTTCAACATTCTCTTATTAGATTCATTCTCTAGATACTGGATACTAGATAATTAAATAACATTCATTCATACATTCTCTCTCTCTTTCTCTAAATTCTACATTCTTTAATCTCTAGATTCTCCACAATCTACATTAATTCATTCTTATTTCTATATCTCTTTAATCTCTTGATTCTCATTTGGACAATCTATATTCAGTCAATCTCAATCTCTACAATCTATACATTCATTTCTCTATCTCTCTCTCTACATTCAAGAATCAAAACATTTTTTATTTTTACAACTGACAAGTTACAAGATAAGATTCAACTTTGAAGAATCAAGCCAGAGTTGAAAGAATGCAATAATCTAAATTCTAATTACAAGACAGTCTACAACTACAACATTCAAGAATTTTCTATTCAAATTTTATTTTTAATTGTGTATTTATGTTTATGTAATTGTGTAACTCTCTCTCTCTCTCTCTCTCTCTCTCTCTCTCTCTCTCTCTCTCTCTCTCTCTCTCTCTCTCTCTCTATTTATCTCCTCTTCTACTACAATTGTAACTCTTAACTCCTCTTACTTCTTTCCTTCTCCCTTTCTCCTCTTCCACCACTAGTCTCTCTCTCTCTCTCTCTCTCAAATCTCTTTAGTCTTTATAGTTTTTAGTTTTTACCAGCTATAACAAGAAAAATCAATACAGCATGTTTTCTTCCCAATCTTCCTCTTTAAAATCCAAGTCGAATGACTCGACACTACGTCAAAAGTGTGGATTTGCGACGCATTTTTGCGACGGACTTAGTCCGTCGCAAAAAACGCATGGTTTAACGACGGATTTAATTCGTCGCTAATCGAAAACGTCCGTCACCAATCCTCTCGAAAATCGGTAGTTCAAACGTCGCGGAATTTTGCGACGGACCAAAATCCGTCGCTAAAATCTGGTTTACGATGGATTTACGACGTATTTTGGTCCGTCGTAAATTAGCGGCGGACTAAATCCGTCGTACATTTCCATTTTGCGACGAAACGAATTCAATGCAAATTCCCGCCTATAGTACCAGTTGGCGGCGGTTTGCAGTTGCTTTTGCGACGGATCATGGTCCGTCGTAAAAGGCCTTCTGCCCTAAACATTATTTTTTTTCATTTTTTTTTAGAATATGGTGGAAAAATATGTTTTATTGGAGTCTAATAATTGTTTTTAATAGAATTTTAGTGGTTTAATTGTACATATTTATATATAAGATTATTTTTTAACAATTGATTGAATGAAAAAAAATGTATTTTATTTTTATAACAAATGAGTGGAAATTATTTTATGTTTTAATTTAAAACTAATATTTAAATGATTTATAATATCACATGAAAATGAATATTGAGAATAAAAATTTTAACAATGTTAGAGAAAAAAAAATGAGATTTTAAAAAAATAAAAATCGTAATTTAATAAAAATCTATTTTGTGGAAAAAAGAAGAATATTGAATAAAGTTGATAAATTTGAAGAAAAAAACATTTGATTTTGAGAAAAAAATAATATCCTGAAAAGAAAATTAAAAATATTTTTATAAATGTGAAAATTTTCACGATGTTGAAAAATGAAAATATTTTGAAAAAGAAAATTAGATTTTGTATTTTGAAAAATAAAATAAAATTGAGAAGTTCGATAAAAATTGGCAAGTTTGAATAAAATGCTTTTATAAAAATGGAGAAGTTAAAAAGAATTGAAAATTTTAAAATAAAAAAAATATTAAAAAATTGATATTATATCAAAAAATAAACATTTTGAAACGAAAAATAAAGAAGTTAAAAAAATTTGTGATTTTGAAAAATAATTGAAAATGTTAAAATTTTGAAATTAAAAGAAAAAGTTATTTATAAAAATACTAAGATTTTGAAATATATATATATATATATATATATATATATATATATATATATATATATATATATATATATATATATATATATATATATATATATCATTTTAAAAAAGAAAATTGATAAGTTGAAAATAAAATGATGCCTTTGTAGAAAAAAAACGGCATTTTGGAATTTTTGAGAAAAAAAATAAAATTTGTCAAAATTTTAGAGGTTTTGAAAATAAAAATTCAGAATTTGTATTTTAATTTTTTTTGAAATATTTTATAAAAAAATGATATTTTGTTAAAAGTTTTCAAAGAAAAATTAAGAGTAAAAAAATATACATTTTGAAAAAAATGTTATTTTGAAATGGAAATTAAAATTTATCTGTGAAATAAAAAAATTAACAAATTATTTGGCACATCCATTAATTGAACAATTAATTATTTTTGGACAATCAAATTAGTCTAGATTGAAGAGCAAATAACTTTAAATGTTTAAATTAAATTTCACTCAAATTGTTGATCAATCTGGTATGCCCAATATCTTTCTCATATGTAGTGATTCTAATTGGGGTGAGTAACTAGTCAAATTGAAGGTATTGATCATTAAAATAGAATGAATGGACCAGACATATAAAATGGGCCAAAATATTATTGTCAAAATTGTAACCCAGTTTATTGACCTCGCGAGAACCTAAGAATTGATGTTAGTAAGTTTTGTGGGCGCCATCATAATGTGTGTCGAACATCAACACCATGCATTTGATGTGTCCCCTTTAGGTTATGAGATATCTCAAAAATCATTCGTATACGAAACTCAGGTGGGCCATACCATCTAAAACCATGTGAAGACATCCTAAAAAAGTATAAAAACACTTGGTGGGGCCCACATGAGTTTTGGATGCGGCTAAAACTTGGCCTGACCCCTCATCCAAGTGGGACACACATAATGAGTGGGTTGGATATGTGAATCACATTTAGGCAGACCCAATATATGATTATGAATGTTTTAAGGAAACCTCTCTCCACAACATTTAGGTGAGTTACTCATTACCTTTACTAGAGTAATCTTTGTGGGGTCCATCATTATTTATTTATTTTATCCACTCCGTTCATCCATGTTAACAGATAATTCTTGGAGGCCATAGAAGTTTTGGATCAAGCTGATGTTTGTGTTTTCTCTTCATTCATATCTTTTTGATCTTATGAACAGGTTGGATGACAAATAAACATTACTCTGGGCCCAAGGAAGGTATCAATGGTGGAAATCATTATTCCACATTGTTTCGTGTGGCATGGTCTACTTGAGTTTTGGATTTACCAAAAACTTGGGATGAACCCACACTATTCATCCATTTTTCGAAATCGTTTTAGGGCATGTTTGGACGGGCAGCGTTTGTTGGAGTAGCCTGTATTAGATTGGATTGGGTACTCGAATCCTACAACGTCCGAGCAGTTGTTTGTTTGGACGGGCGGTGGATTTGTGGCTGGATGAAAATCCGTTGGTTTGTGAGGGATTTGAACACTGGATTGTGGGGAGTTTTTGGGCGTACGGTGCAATCTTGTAGGATTCAATGCTAAATAGGGGTTTTTTTGGAAACCATGATGTATGTGTTTCATCCTTTCCATTCATCTATTTTTACAGATCATTTTATGGCTTGATCCAAAAAATGAGAGATATATGTATTTCAATTGGACCACACCACATGAAAAAAATATTGATTGGACATCCATCATTCAAATCATTACAAGGCCCACTATACTGTTTTTTTTTTACATCCAATAGGTTGATTAGGTTTGTTTTTTTGACATCCAATAGGTTGATTAGGCCGTACAACCCCAGATGAAGGGAAAAAACAAAAATGAGCTTGATCCAAAACTTTATGGCCCCAAATTGTTGTTTTAAGGTCGACGCTCATTCAATAATGTTTCCTGTAATGTGGTCCATTTAAGATTGGGATATAACTTAATTTTGTTGTCAGATCATAAAATGATGTGTTAAATTAGATGGATGGCATGGATGAGACACATACATTGTGGTGGGTCCCACGGAGCACCGACCAGCAGCCCGTCCAAACACAATCTGTGTTTTGCCATCCGCCCATCCAAACACACTCTACCTGGGCCGCTGGTTACAACAATCCGGTGGGATTGCATGTAATCCACTGACACCATCTTGAAAGGCGTGCAATTCACCTTAATACTACCTAATCCAATTCAACATGCCCGTCCAAACACGCCCTAAGAGAATTATCCAAAAAATGAATCATATCCAAAGATTAAATAAACCACACCACAAATACCAGCATGGATAGGAATGGATCGACGACTCCCTTGCCACTAGCCTGTTGTCTAGCATTCGGTGCTATGTGGGTCCCACTATAATGTATGTATTTCATCCATTATGTTAATCCATTTTTATATATCATTTTAGGCTTGATCAAAAAAAATGATAGGGATATAAACCTAAGGTGGACCACATCATAGGAAACCAATATTAATTGGATATCCACCATTAAAATCCTCTTAAGGCCCACTGTACTGTTTATTTGACATCCAATCTGTTGATTAGATCATACAGGCCCTGATGAAGGGAAAAAACAAAGATCATCTTGGTCCAAAACTTTTATGGCCCCCAATAGGGTTTCAATGGTAGACGTTCAATCCCCCACTGCTTTTTTCAGTGGTCCACTTGATAGTTAGATTTGTCTTATTTTTTGTCTCAAGCCTTACGACGAGCTCGCCAATTGGATGGACAGTTTGGATATAACACATACATCACGATGGGACCCACAGAACTTGTTGACGTCAGCCAAAGCAGGCCCTAAAACGACCCTGTTTCTCTCTCCCTCTCATCCGCTCTCCTCTCCATCTATCCCTCATCCAGCGCCGGCCCTAAAACGTTCTCTCTCCCTCTCATCCGCTCTCCTCTCCATCGGTCGCTCTCCCAGCGCCAGCCCTACAGATCTCTCCCACCTCTCTCTTCACGAACATTGAGGTAACTCTCTCTCTCTCTCTCTCTCTCTCTCTCTCTCTCTCTCTCTCTCTCTCTCTCTCTCTCTCTCAATCGATTGATAGTAGTGGTTCTCTCTCGATCTCTCTCTCCCAGCGCCAGGCCTAAACCCCCTGGATTCGAAACCCCCATGATCGGAAACCCCCTGGATTCGAAACCCCCGGGATTCGGAACCCCTAGATTTGAAACCCTCTAGACCATTGATCCGCTGCATCCCATCATGGATGGACTGTGCTTGAAAAATCTCCTCACTAAGGTGATCATAACCTTTTGATTTGTGGCTAATAGTTGCCTTCAAGAGAGACATTAAGGGTCAATGATCCATGTTGGGTTACAACAGACTAATGGTCTGTATTACCGAACCCTGGGCCTCACTTGTTAGAACTGAGAACCAACATATACCACACCCCAAAAAGCCTTGGATTGAATTCCTATGATTCTTCTTGCTTTTAAGCATCTGAATTTCTTTTTTAGCTACGAAGTATCATTGAAATGGCTTTTTATTTATTTTCAAAATTAGTCTTTATTAGGCCATTGACCAAGATGGACGTATACCATCATTCAAAAAATAAATAAATGATGAAATGGCTAATTCCTGTCACTCTCATTGATGTCGAATCTCATCACGCAGTTCATGTCATGGTCATATGCCAGCTTGGAAACTCATAGGGTCAACTCACCAGGCTTCTCCTTTTTACCTATTCATTAAGTCCAATGCACATATACATTTCTTAGGCTTTTTACTGGTTTTAAACTTCAAATTCTAGAAAGAATCTCTTTCTGGGCCTTTTTAATTTTGTTACTATTCAAAATATGGTTGGGAATTGAGTTAAATCTCAAAAGGTTTGAATTTGTAAGTGGTTCTTCTTGTATATGGTTGGAGATTCAGTTACGTTTTTTGTTTATTTGAATCTCAAAAGGTACGAATTTTCCAAGTGAGTCTCGTTTGGATTGTGCTTCTATTCTTCGGAGTAATTATTGCAAACCAATTCAACAATGCATTCAACTGCACCCTTCAGCATGTGAAATTCCGAGTAGGTAAACATGATCTTATTACCAGAGCAGGATCTTCAGCTTACAACCTGTTTGCTGAGTTAAACTGACAGGCAAAGCCAAAGTCATTCTTTGGAAGTTTATGCCCCCTCTTGTCCAACATTCAGAAGCAAGAATCAAAAATCAAGGCTGCCTAGGTAATTCTCTGTTAATGATGGTAGATTATCAAGTTAAGTGAAGCATTAGTTTATCCTTAAGCATGGAAGTGAAGGAAATGTCATCATTGCTTTTGAATGAATTGAGGGATTTCACATTTACTCTTGCTACCTCTTCACAGGTTCATATGCAAAAAAGAAAAGAAAAGAAAAAAAAAGGGCCTGCAATAGTCAAGCAGACCCGTAGATCTTCCAGGCTTAGTTGAGATTCCTTTTTTCTATATATATATATTTCAATTTATTTACTTTGAATCAGATATCTAATTTGATTCCCTGTTTTTATGTTCTGCTCAAATTTTTGGGTTTTGGATGTGAATGAGGATTTGTGTCACAGTCCATGCACATTGGGTCACATCAGACCAATGGCCTGGATCATTGCAACATGGGCCCAGCTTTTACAAACTGAAAACTGGAGGAATCTATCTTATGTGTTAGGACAGTAGGTAGAGATACAACCATATACATACCTACTTGTAATGTACCTGTAATACACGAAGGTCTGTATGTACAGCTGTCATTTGTGCTTATATCTATCCACCATCCTAAAAATATCCAACGATGGAGTGCACCACTTGGCTCACACGTGGAAACAAGGCACACGTGTTTGAGATCAGAGCCGCTAGTAAGGTGACCCCATTGTATATATGTACTGTCTCAAAAACTAGATAAATGTGATCATTATGTGACCCAACCTTAGCAAAATAAAAGAACAGTTAAAGAAGTTTGACCAATTGTCCAGATTCTATATACATGTGTGGCCCACTTCATGATCATTGCTGATATATGGCATCTGGACAGCGAGGATTGTTGCAAGAATTTTGCTCATTTCCATGTTTGAGGGTATCATTGTCAAACAACACCCCGACAGATGTTTGGAGACGACGGTTTAAATGGTGCACATGCATGCATAGGAGGTTTATTATTATTATTATTATTATTTTATTTTATTAATAAATATTTGTGGTTTTGCTTAGCTTGTATAGATTGTGTGAAGGAGCAATTTCCACAACAATTGGTGGGGTGTTTGATTTTTTAAGTTCATGTATAAATCACGGTAAATAATTACATGGTGACAAGCGCTGTTTGAACTTATTGGTCTCTAAACTAGAGGGTAAAACATGTGGGGCCCACTGTGATGTATGTGACTTATCCATGCTGTTCATCTCTTCCGCAGGCTCATTTTAGGGAATGAGCTAAAAAATGAGGAAGATCCAAAGCTTCAGTTGATTGCACCATAGGAAATAATGGGAATTGAATGCCCACCATTGAAAACTTTTTGGACTCCTTAGAAGTTTTGGATCAAGATGATATTTGAGTTTTCCCTTTATCCATATATGTGTGACCCACGGAGTGGGGTGAATGAGAAGACACTCTTAGCTACTGCCAAGCAATCTATGCAGCAATCGATGGATTACCAAGATGTTGAAGTTGCAGGTATAACATCAGGTAGCAGTGCTGATAATGACACTCATTGTTCAAACCTTTTTAGATCCCACCGTCCATAAGGTCCCATAAACCAGCACAAAGGAGACCTTGATCAAAAAGTTTAAATGGTGGGCGTTCAACCCCCACTATGGGCCCACCTTAGCCTTGATATGCTTTAATTTTTAGCTTATAACCTAACATGATTGAGCAAAATGGATGAACCACGTGGTAAAACACATATATCAGGTAGGCATTATAGAGAGGATCAAATCAGGTGAGAACACAGCCTCACCCAGGACAGTGCAGCCCTTATTGTGGGCCCACCTTGATGTATGTATTCTTTATTCTAATTGTGCATCCCTATTTTTCATATTATTTTAGGGCATGATCCCAAAAATGAAGAAATACAAATCTTGGGTGGACCTAGCTCTAGGAAAGAGTAGTATTGAATGCCTTACAATTTTCTGTTGTGCTTTTTTTGCCATCAAATCTGTTGATCAAGTCACAGAAGCCTGGATGAAGGTACAAATATCAGCTTCATCTAAAAATTTTGTGGCTCCTTAATCGTCAATCACCACTTTTCCTATAGTATCGTCTACCTGTTAATTGGATCTACTTCATTTTTGGGATAGTTTCCTAAATGATATGGAATAATAGAAAGAGTAGGCAGATATAAAATATATACATCAAGCTCGGCCCTACCATTAGAGTCGTACATGAGTCGAGTTAGCTCGGTTAGCTTGCTCAACTCGCCTCGGCTCGAAACTCGATTCGGATCTAGTTAAGTTGGTTTTTTGAGCTTGAAAAAATTTTGAGTCGAATTTGAGCTTGCCCGAGCTCGACTCGACTTGGATTGAACCTCAACTCGAATCGAATCAGCTTAGTGACTCAATTATTTTGATATTGATGTTGTTTTCCAAGTGTTTAATGAAATGACTCAATGAAGTGTTGTTTTGGGTGTGTACATTCTTTGCAAGATCAGCCAGCGACAAGGAAGGAATTGATACGAAATCAATCACTACAAAAAAATTCTTTACACATTCATTCACCTACAAATTGAAACAAATGACTCTGGGTGTGAAGGCAAGAAAAAGCAGTTCCTTCATCACCTTCAACAATCAGAAAATTATTTTTCACTTTTCCAGTTACAGCAAGGGTATGTCACATGTACAACATTTACACTTGCAATTGAAGCTATGAATCTGGGTGTGGTACCAATGACAAGAGATGCTATATTATTTAATTTTATTCTATTTTTCCTATTTGAACTGGGCTTGAAGAATTTCCTTATTTATTTTTCTAAAATAGGTTTTGGTTTGCATGATAGCATTTGGGTTTTCAAGAAGACTGAGAAGCAATTAGTCTGTGAAGAACCTGAGTTCACTAATCTCTATGTAAAGAATCTGGAAAATGGGTTGACTGATGATCTCTTTTGGGAAAAGTTCTCTGTATTTGGAAAGATCATCAATGCTATTGTAATGAAGGATGATTATGGGAAATTTCGGGGCTTTGTGTTTGTTAGCTTCGAGTTGCCAAAAGACGCTAAGAAGGCTATGTAGGCCATGAATGGTGCACAACTGGGTATGTTCATTGTAGTTATTTCTGTTTGTCTAAATTGTAGGTTCATATGTTCAGATGAATACTTACAGCAGGATCTTTGTTTGTTGGCCAGGATCAAAGAATCTCCATGTAGGAAGGGCTTAAAAGAAGGCTGAACGAGAGCAAATGCTAAGTTTCTAGTTCAAGGTAAGGCATAGCCAACAGTTTCTATAGTTTCAGGTAATTTCTTTTTGTATGGATCTGTGATTGTTGTCAAACTTATGTGGTAGTAATCTTAAACATACTGTACTTTGCAGGGTTTGAACGTGTACGTGAAAAAACCTCATAGACTCTATTGATGACAATGAATTATGTGAACTTTTTGGTACTTTCGGCAAAATAAGTTCAGCAAAAGTGATGCTCAATGAAGGATTTGAGTAGGGGATTCGGTTTTGTGAGTTTTTCCACTCTTGCTGATTCCATCAATAATTATTTTAAAAATGCATTGCTCAAAGCATGTATTAGTCAGTTTGATTTTGTTTTGGGCAGTGCATTACTCTCATAGTTTAAAAATGCATTCCATCAATTCATTTTATTTTTTTTTGTCTTTTTAGTAGAAAATCAGTAATAGTTTGTTGATGATAACATTTATAGGATAATGAGAGTGGATATGAGAAGTCTTGTTGATTGGAACCAATCAAAGGGTAGGTGTTTATGAAATGCAATTGCTTTCACATCATGTTGGTAATGACCTTCATGATTTACTATTCTTTGCTTTTCTCTATCATATTCACGGAAGTCTTGAAGCTAATTGTAATACCTGCTTAGAACTTTCTCAATTGAGGTTCTCAAATGTGATTTTCACCTTGAAAAATCTATAACTGAACTGGTGAGAGGATTATGCTTGTAGCTATGGATCTTATTTCCACGTGGTCGCTTTTTCCCCTAACTGCACCAAATTTCCTAAAAGAGAACTTGCGTGAGGGTAACATGCGATGATTTTCATTTTTTTTTTCCTTCTAAAAATATTTCCCAGTTGTTGGAAATTATGCGGGATGTTTAGAGCTTAGTTTTAGGAGTAGGATGATATGGCAACTGTTGCTAACTTCTCCATTCCTTTTGCTGTCTGTATCCATACATTTTTAGGAATTCTATAATTTTGCTAAATTGGTTTCTGATTATATTAAAATGGAAATCTTCATGTTGATTCTTTGAGAAAATTCCTTAACCATGCTAGCGGTCCTCGGCATTGATGCTCCATAAATGGGGCAACGTATGGTTGGACGAAACCATTATATCATCTATTTAGTTGGCTTTCTTTTGTAGAGCAAGGCATAAATTCACATTGGTTCGACAATTTTTAGTTGTTTGACCATTGACTTAGCCATGTTTGCTTTCAACCATTTGTTTGAAGGCCATTGAGTAGATGCTCAAGATCATCTTGTTAATTTCAATGGTTTGGATCATCCAAATATGTAACCACATGTGCTTTTTTTTTTTTTTTTTCATTTAACTGAAATTTATTGATACTAACAAAACAATCTTTATTTATGGGAGACGGCATGTTTATATAGTCTCCACCTGATGAGCAATCCAGATCAGTGTCATGCTGGCATATGTGATACAGATTGCCTCTTCGCATGAATCATGTCATCATGTTCCTCTGTTTCTGCTTCTTATATCATAAAATTGACACTGGGGGATGCTTTCTTGCAGTAGACATCATCCTGGCAGGTGTATTAAACATTTCAGTATAAAGTGTCCCACCTCATGAAGACTACCTTGTGCGAAAATCGGACTGGTTAACAAACCAAGCAGGCCAGGCATGTATGTTCAACTAGCACAGCTAGCAAATTTATTTAAAATGTAAATACTTTCTGTAGGAGGCCACCTTATGAGTGGATTAACATAAATCTTTAAGACAGTCTGTAATATTGTAATTTTCCTTTTGGTGGAAGTATTGTAATTTATTATATATATATTTTTATTTGGAAGTAATATTGATTTTGTTTAATATTTAGTTTAAATTGTATTAATTTTTGGAGTGGGCCACTTGAGTCATTTCTTCTTTTATTGAATTAAGTTGTTACCAATTTTGTGAATAGGATTCTTATCAAACAATGTGTGAATTATTTTGTGAATGACCAGGTGCAAGATTAAAAAAATAATAATAATAATTTATTGATATTTTTTTGAGACACAGATATTTTAGCGACGGATCAAATCCGTCGCTAATTTCTGAACAATGAAGATAACGGATTGGTGGTCCGTCGCTAATATGACCTTATCCGCCGCTAATGTTTTTAGTGATGACTAATTTTTTGAAATTTACCGAAGGATTTTTAATTTTTTTCAACAGATTTTATCCGTCGTTAGGAGGCGACGGACTCAGTCGAAAAAGAAAAACGACCCGGTAAACAGCGACGGATCAAGTCCGTCGTTTATTTGGTTTTACGACGAATTTGGGCCGTCGCAAATCAGCAATTTTGGCGTAGTGCAAGTTAGAAATATAGGCACTATCATGGTGCTACGGATAAGAGTTACATAGTATATGAGTTATGCAAGTATGTAGGTTCCAATGGCATTGCACGGTACAAACAGCATCTCACACATACACTGGAATCAAATGCAAGAACATGTGACAATATTATTGTAAAAATTTGAAGGAAAATCATGAAGTATATGGATAAATAATTGGGAAAGAAATGTAATAGTGCCCTACACCAAGAGAAATTTATGAAACAAGATGCATACAAGTATATAAATATAGTTGATGAAGCTATCCCTTCCCCCTTTGTTGACAGGTCAGTTTAAACCACCACTAGCCTCAAAAAGAGCTCATGTGCATGAGTCCATGGATAAATGTTGTATACCACACCCCGAGGATATGGCGACCAAATGGGTGAGGGCAAAAAAAAAAAAATCAAACAAAGAAAACGGCATAAATAAAAAAGATAGGAAAACAAATATGCAATATATCGCTAAGTGTTTTTATCAGAGCAGTGTTGCATCCTTTAAACGCAATTAAAACAAAAGGCTTTAAAGTTATGGCTAAGGAAATAGGTCAATTTGGACTTGATCTTAAACCTTTTTTTCTTTTTTCATTTTTTTTATTTAAAAAAAAAAACAACTCGAAGCTTTCTTATCACCAGAAAATATACAGCCTTTCAGGAGGGTCCATACAAAAAGTAAAGGACCCCTCCTATCGTATAACTCTAACTATGCAAAAAACGCCCCAAACAGGAAGGAAAATGGAGAAAACAAAGAAGGATCTCAGCTACGTTATCCTAATATTCCCCATACCGACTTTATCGAGGAGAAGGGCCCCGCGCACCCGGCGAGGAAGGGTGGCACACGAATCGTACAGCCTATTTGGGCACCCTTCACTCACCATCCTGGCCAATGCATCGGCAACCGAGTTCCCTTCTTGGTAAATGTGGCTAAAATGAAGCTCAAGAGTACGCCGAAATTGTTAAATTTTCCCCAACTTGTACCAAATGTTCCAGGAGCTATGGCAACCAAAATTATCGACCAAATTAATAAGGGTCTTCGAATCAAATTCCACTATAATTCTGGAAAGTCCCAGGTGAGAGAAAATAGTTATGTCGTCTAACATTGCTTGGGCCTCAGCAATAGTGTTTGTAAAATGGCCGTAGTTTCTGTGAAAGGCGAAAATAATGTTGCCTTGGTGGTCCCGGCAGACTCCACTCCCCCCGCTCGGACCTGGGTTACCCCTGGAAGAACCATCAACGTCGAGCTTCACCCCACCCCGAGGGGACCTCGACCAAGTGACCTTGATGCATTTTCTAGCTAGGAGAGGATGGGCTTTATTGATTCTGAGGGCTTGGAGAGTGATGGTGTGGTTCATGAAGTTCCTGTCCGAGGCCTGGATGCTTGATCCTAGCTCATGCAGCCAATGGTTTACCTTTACGATGATCTGATTTGCAGACATTAGGTGCCCCTCAAATCGTTCCTGCTTTCTGTTGATCCAAATCTCCCATACGATGATGCTAGGAGCCAGACCGATGAGATAAGAGATTCTGAATTTCTTGCTAGCTTTAGCAGTCCAACTTTGAATTCTCTGCTGAATAGTCTAATTCGGGAGAATGACAACATTAAAAAGACGGCCGAAGTGGCTCTAAATACACTTTGCTATTATGCTCTGGAAAAAGAGATGATTCAGTGTCTCCACATCAGCTGATCTAGGAACAGAGATATCCTGCTGGCCCCTGATCGGCGCACTGAGAGAGAGGGATGCCGACAGCTGAATTGGAGAATGGAAGTGGTCATTCGGGTTCTACCTTATTTGCTGACGACCAGAGGAGCAGTTTTCGCTGGCTGAAGGATCTGATGCTGACTTGTGGAAGGAAGCAGGGTCGAATGGTGATGCAGGGTCAGCTCAGTCGGCCTGATCTGGGGACTGTTTTTATTCTGCCTACAGCATTCGCAGTATGAAGGGAGGGCGACTCCACGCTTCTGTATGGCCTGATCCACTGGAACAGCTTCATGAATGACTTTCCATGCAAGAATACTAAATTTTGGTGGGATGGCTTTGTTCCATATCCATTTGGTCCAAGGGAGAGGAGGAAGGTGCTACCTGATGCCATTCCAGGCCGATTTGAGAGAGAACTTACCTGCCGCAATTAGATCCCAAATGAGGTGATCCGGCCTATTTGATAATGTAATTGGAATGGCTGAAATTGTTTGCATCGCTACTGGGGTTATATGGCTGAATTTCTGACAAGTTCCAAGAAGGAAGGTGAGCAAAGAAATGTTGGAGTAAAGCTTCCTTGAGATGATTGGGGATAGGCCTGATGATCGCACCAGCTAGAAGGCCTTTTCCCGACCAGTTCTGATTCCAAAAGTTGATCTTCCCTTCCCCAATCAACCATCTCGAGTGGTGAATAACGAATTGCAGGGATTTGAAAATCTCTTTCCAGGATGATGAACTGACAAAATCACTAGATCCTTGAGCTGCTACAATCTTGTGCAAGTATTTAGCTGAAAAGAAATTAGCCCATAAAGACTTGCCCAGTAAAAGAGGCCATCCCATCTTTATTCTAAATGCTTGCGTGGTGTCATGAAAGGTTCAGATTCCTAAGCCTCCTTCCTAAATTGGGGTGCATAAGGATGACCATCTGATCTAGTGCATCTTCTTGCCTCTTTCAGAAGAGCCCCAGAAGAAATTCGCCATTGCCTGATCGATTGCCTTTGAAACAAATTTGGGGATGGAAGTGGCAACTAGCACGTGGATGGAGATTGTTGTCAAAACGTGTTTAATCAACACCATCTTGGCTGCCTGGTTGAGAAGTCTTCCCTTCCAGCCATCAATTCTACTAATAATCTTCTGAATGAGGGGGTGAAAGAGAGAGGCAGAACATCTTCCTTTAGAGAGAGGAACACCAAGATACATAGTGGGGAGCATCGTCTGGCTGAACCCTGTCAATGTACGAAGCTTCTAATTCTTAAGTCTTGAAGATTTCGTCGGGGTTATGAAGGATGTCTTGGAGGCATTCACCTTTTGGCCATAAGCTTTCTCATATTGAGTGAGGAATTTGAGAAGAGCTTGCACATTGGATAACCTGTCATTCAGAAATAAGATAGCTTAAACCTCTTTTATATAATGAAATGAGGAAGACGTGCCTCAAATTCAAGGTTAATCATACATGATTCTTTATAGCCAAATATAAGGAATCATGGAAAATATATGATTGTTCACTCATGAGCGACAGATGGACCGATAAATTCAATCAGTCTCTCATAAACTTTCTAATAAATTATCTAATTGATAAAATGTTCTTGAAGTTCATGGATGCATCAAGCAATTCTTATATTGTAGATTACTTATTTACTTTATTGTTAAGGAAGTAGTGGAGGAATGCATTGTTTAGGTAATTACAAATAACGCAGTCTCGTATGTAGTTGTCAGTCATCATCTTATGGAGAAGAGGCACCGTTTATTTTGGACCCCTTGTGTGGTTTATTGTGTTAAATTTATATTAAAAAATATAAATAAGTTATTCTTAAACGTGATTGTAAATTCTAGAAGAATCACAACCTTTTTGTATAAACACATCCTTCTTCTCCATCTAATGAGAAAACACATTAGAGATAACTTGCTACTTTCAGTAGTCATTCGTTTCGCTACAACCTTTTTAACACTACAAAGATTTATTTTTTATGAAAAATCTAAATTTAGAAGCTTTTTAGTGTCAGCTGATTTTACAAATGGGCATTGGTTAAAGAAGATTGAAGGGAAATAGAATTAACAAACAATCTTTTCATAAAAAAAAAAAATTTGCACAAATGGTAAAGGCGGTAAAAGCATCTGAGCCCTTAGTCATTATGTTATGATTGGTGGATGAAGATGATAAGCCAGTAATAGGTTACATATATAATGTGATGGAGTGGGTAAGAAATAAGATCATTGACCACTTTAAGTATAAAGAGTATGATTACAAGTGCATTATAGATATTATATATAAAAGATAGGCCAACCAAATGTTCTATCCATTATATTCAACTGCCTACATCTTTAACCTAATATGTTGATGTAGAGCGGGTCACGGATAGTTTCATGACCAAGATGGATCAGAAAAGGCTCGGTCGATGACAAAAGTGATCCAAACCGTCAGGCCTTAAATCGGGCGTATCTCACAATCCGAAATGAGTTATCAGGCGTAAAATATATGATTTTGGAGTAGAACGAGCTACTTTAGCCAACCAACCCTGCTATGCCAGGTTGCACAAGCCGGATTTGCAAAATACCCTTGGATCGACGGCCGTTTCCTTATTTTAATTTCGTTTTTACTATAAATAGTAAGTTTTAGTTTGATTATAACTCTTCATCGGTTGGGATTTAGGAGTTGCGCCCAACGCGAAAAGAGCTTAGAAAAATTAGGAGAACAACTTGGTGAACCCAAATACGAAACTTACTATTTTTAGCCAAAAACCTTGCGCACTTGTAGACATCATAACCGTCTATAAATAGTAAGTTTACTATTTATACTAAGTTGCGAATTCTAGGATTTTTAGTTGTAGTTTACTTCTAATTTCTCTCTCATTGCTGGTATTTCTATTTAAAGGGTTGTGAACTCGTTTATTTCATTCATTAATCAATTTTAAATTTTATAGAATTTATTTCTATTTTCTTGCTTTCTTTCCTTGTGGATTCGAGAAGTCTCTGGGAGGAGTCCAAAGAAGCTGCGTGGATTCGGAGTAGTTATCCTTGAGGAATACGGTGATCGATCTCATCACGTTCATCCCTATGTCACATGTTTGTTCGTTTCTCCCAATCCGAAAGAAGTAAAGATTTTATATATATATATATATATATATATATATATATATATATATATATATATATATATATATATATATATATATATATGGTTGGATTTGTTTATGTATTAGAAAAAGTAGTTCCAGATAGAGAAGAATATGACAAGATCTCCACTCTACCATACTTTTATACAAAGAGTGAGGGCATATTTTCAAGGGATATCATTATCAGGCATCAGACAATGAAATTTCCTAGTAGGTAGTATAAATTTATCATCTCTCTTATAAATATTTTTCTACAATCTAATTTACAAAATCTATCTACTTAAATTAATTTTCTCATCTGACATTGGGTTATCTATGGAGTGGACCCGAATAAGAAAGATCCAGCTCCAAAGAAGCTAACTATGAGAATTCTTAGTCTCACGTATTCTGCAAACGATTGTGAGCTCAACTGGAACACGTTCGAGTCGATAAGTTTGAAAAAATGAAAATGTTAGTTTATTATAGTTTGGGATAATTGTAACAATAAGTTAAGCTAATGCATCGTATACTTTCTTTCATATATATTCACACTAAAAAAAGAATAGCCTTAAACAAAAGAAACTCAATGGCTTAGTTTCTGTCTAACACAATCAGAAATTACAAGAATTTTTCCAAGACAAAAAATATATATATATTGGTTTCTATGACCCTATCTAATTAGATGAGATAGAAGCAGATAATAGTAGCTCGTATAGATAGATGACTTGCTCTTTGCTAGTGACTAACTGACATGAGCACAAGTTAAGATGTTGCATATGGATGAACACTTGGAGAATGTACTTTTATTTCTACTCAAAGGTGAAGGAGAGAGGGGTGCGTAGTAGCAATCAACTCATAAAAGAGATTGAGGAGATAGATTAAGGAATTGATGATCAAGCTGAAGATCCACCATTGAATGTTGATGAAGTATTTCATATAGATGATGAAGAAATAGAATAAGAATAAGTATATGTGGAAGAAGGAGATGACTCTGATGATGACATCAATGATGACGATGGTAGTAATCAAATGCCACTACGACAAATAAAATAATTTATATAACATTTAGTATTATTTTGTTAGTATATAACTTATAAATAAATTATATTTCTATTTTTTACAATCAATAATAAATAAAAGGCTTTTTCATTTTTTTGTTACTTGTTAAGTGTTATTTGTTAACTATATTGTTGAATGTTGATGACTTTATATTTAATTCATTGTTTACTTAATTTTATTTCACTTAAATATTTTATATATATATATATATATATATATATATATATATATATATATTATTTTTTCCCTAATTTTTTTAATTTTTTGTAAAAATATATATGCGATCGCACACAATCGCATATGTGATATGACAACATTGGTGGTTGTAGATTCCAAGGGCCTTGCTGACAGAAAAGAAATGGGTTAGGCACCATTTTTCACCCACACTATGCAATATCTACTTTATGAAATTTTAGAATTTTTTTTAAAGATTCGGTAAAATGATAATGATTTTACATATGGCCTTGCTTTAAGAAACCCATAAACTTGACTCATGTCGTAAAGAGAATGACAAGAAAATAATAAATGTTACACATATAGAAGGAACTTGTGGAGTGAAATGCGAACTAAAATGAGATGTGAGAAGAAAAATAAGATATTAGACATAATTTTTTATAAAATGGATAGTCGAATATCTCTGATCTCAACCATATTCTAGATTTCAATGATTACTTCTACTTATTATTTTTCTTTCTTTTTATCTCTTTTAGATCGGGCAGCCTTCTACCATGTTTTGCAATGTCCAAACTAATTCGGACCTTTCCTTATTCTTTGAACTCTTAATGCTTTTATTTCTCTATGCATAAACACCCCTTTCCACCTCTTGAGTCGAATGTAATGCCACACACACACACACACACATATACATATATCATCGATTGTCATTAAATGACCACCGGTTGAGCGGCAATATTTTTTTCTTTACTTTCCGCACTTATCAGGTGATAAGTGTAGTATTTTCTATATTAAAAATATTTTTTAGTGATTTGTGGTAATTTTATTACCACTGGTCTATTTTATCTTTTTCTTGGTACAACTTATCACGTATAAGGGCAGTTGGAGGTCTAGGGAGTCTGAGTGATTGGTTTGGATCTGATTTGTCTAGTTCTGGTTCCATCGGTCAAAGTCATTGATCTACTCTAAAAGGTTTTGAAGAATCTTTCTATCTAAACCATATGTTTTGCAATGTTTTTCAAAGTCGATGATTGAAGGTTGTTTCTGAAGTCTAACTGAAATTCTAAGAAATAGTCTCTCTTATTCTAAGTAGGGTGTCTATAAATGCCCCTCATAGGCAACGGTTGTATGCAACCAAATGCCAAAACAAATGGACACCTCACCATTCTGATTACACATACGTTTGAAATAATCAATTCTAACCAAGATGTCATTATCGAAATACTCATATGGTTAAAGAGTAGCTTAAGTATCTCCCGTGGGTGTGGGAAATATTGTGATTCATCATTGTGCTTTATGTAGTCTTATGGGCTTCAAATTCACAACCCTTTCATGTCGAAACCGTCAATCTACATTAGGTGTGTTTGCAAGTCTAGATTTTGCGTAGTTAGTGGCCCTCCACTTTCTATAGCTTTACAGGAATCCCATAATGTAGTTTGATGTAGAAAAGTAGTTCATGATGCTACACGATTCAATAGGATCACATGTAAAACTATTAATCGTTAAAATGAGTGGTTGTCCTATGCTTTCTACAATCTTAGGGGTCTACTACACTACAATGCATTAAGTTAGAATGGTAATCAGATGGCTAAAGCTTAATGTGGATGATTCATCCTAAGGGAACCTGAGTGAGGAAGGAGGGAGAGGCATATGTAGAGATCACTTTGGGAAGGTAATCTTTGCCTTCCATAAGTGATATGGTCAAATCTCTAACATGATAGAAAAAGCTCAAGTTGTGGTAGATGGGTTGGAGATATGTGCTGAAATGGGTTTATCCAATATCATAATTGAGTTGGACTCTTGGGTGGTCATAGATGTGGCTTCCAATTTGCTCGGGATAAGGCCTTGGGTGATATCAGATGGGCATTATCCTCCAAAAACTCTCTTCCATTAACTTCTCTATCTCTGGCGTACGTCCTACGAAAAAGGAATGAGGTTGCGGATGCTCTTACAAGGATGCGCAGCGGAGGGGCTCCCAAAATGAAATATTTTAGATGTACGGATCTCTCAAGTCCCATTAAAGGTCTCTTATCATTAGACGCAGCTAGGGTGGGTGCCTTGAGGCCTTGTAAGTAGTAGGGATAGATGGTAGGAGCTGTGCATTTTGTTCTTCATTTTTGTGCTTTGTGTAGGGGTATATGATAGGTAGGTACCGTTGTTTTTGTGAGGAACTTACCCGAGGTGTTGGGGTATATGATAGGTAGGACCCTATTGCTTTCCCTCCTCGCCAACCAATATACTATCTCATTGGTTTTCCTAAAGAAGGGTCAGGTATTTGCATCAAACTCCCCTGATGGCAACATAATCTCTTTCCACCAGTACTACATAATACACAGCCCTCTCAATCTAGCTCTAACGCCATCTAACTACTATTTTTGAGTAGGCTCTCAATCCTTCTGGACCCAAGATACTTGGGATTTGCTGGGTCCATCATCTTGGAGCTCGTTAAAGTCAGGTTCAGTCAAATTTGAGTTTGATTAATTTTATGAATAATATTATATATATAAAGGGAAATTAATCGTACCGGCCTTGATGTATGGTCAAATTCTCTAAAAAGATTCAACCTTTCAAATATTCTGTAGGTGGCCTTTTGACACACCTTCGAAAATTACTTAGAACAAAATGTCATTGTCCTTGTTTCAGTACTTGTATGGTTTTTTAGGGAATAAGAAGTTACATCGTATTTAATGCCAAGAAAGTGATATGTACGGAACCCTTTTTTGCGCGTGGGCAAGGACCAAACTCGTGGGGCCCACATTGATGTATTTGTATAATCCATGTCACCCATCCTTTTTGTTGTGTCATTTTAAGGCTAGGGCCCAAATATCAACCTAATCCAGAGCTCATGTGGGCTGCATAATAAAAAATAACGGTGACAATAGAACCCACGATTAAAACTTTTCAAGCACACTATGATATTTGTTAAAAGTGGATACTGCCCAAGTCAAGCCTTTTTGGGCCTACGGCGAGCTGGCCGACAAGGTGGATGAAACGGATCACCCCATTGTGGGCCTTAAGCTATTGTACCTATGGCTATCCTTTCATTTGGTAAAGGAAGTGAACATATAACAACCGCGACCCATATAACATGAAAACCACAACCTGACTCAAGACAACTACGACCCATGACAACCACGACCCATGACAACTACAACCCTTACCATATTATAACCACAACCCTTACCGCATTACAACCATAACCCGGGTATGGGTCATGGTTGTCATGATATATGGGTTGCAGTTGTCATGAGGTAAGGTCATGGTTGTCATGAGGTAGGAGTCATAGTTGTCATGCTATATGGGTCGTAGTCTTCATTTTATAGGCCTTAGCAAGGACTAACTAGTGGGGCCTACATTGATGTATGTGAATAATCCATGCCGCCCATCCTTTTTTCCGTGTCATTTTAGGGCTAGGTCACTACGTGAAAAATGAAAAAAAAAATGGATTTAGAGACGGTTCTGGACCGTCTCTAAAATTGCTTGGTTTAAAGACGCTTTAGAGATGGCCGTAAACCGTCTCTAAAATTAGGGACGGCTCCTGACCGTCCCTAATAGTCTTTAAATGTTCTACGTTCGCAAATAATTTAAGATGGTCTTTGACCGTCTTATATACCTCATCTGAGACGGTCAAAGACCGTCCGCATTAGAGACGGTCTTCGACCGTCTTATATGCGGTCATTTGAGACGGTCACTGGCCGTCCGTATTAGAAGCAGTCATTGGCCGTCTTTTACTTGTAATTTGACACTGTCAAAGACCGTCTTTATTAGAGACGGTGCTTAGCCGTCTTATTGCCCTGTCAAAAACCGTCTCTATTAGAGACTATCAAAGACCATCTCTATTAGGGATGGTTATAAACCATCTCTATTAGAGACTGTCAAGGACCATCTCTATTAGAGACGGTCATAAACCATCTTATAGCCCTGCCAAAGACCATCTCTATTAGAGACTGTCAAAGACCGTCTCTGTTAGAGACGGTCCTAAACTGTCTCTAATGCTCAGGTCAAAAATTAAGAAGCTCAAAAAAATTATGAATTTCGAAAAAAAAAAAAAATAGTTAAAAAGCTTAAAAAAATAATTAACAATGTTTAAGAAATGTTTAAATTTTGAAAAACAAAACTGTAATTTTATAAAAATCCAGATTTTGGAAAAAAAAATTATGAACTTTGAATAATGTTGTAATTTTTTTAAAAAAAAAAAATTAATAAAAAAATGATATTTTGAAAAAGAAAATTTAAAAAATTAAAGAAATTATGAAAAAATTGACAAATTGTAAAAAATATATATTTTTTAAAAAAGAAAACTAGATTTTGTATTTTGACAAGAAAAATTAAAAAGTTATATAACAAAAGTGAGATTTAAAAAATGATATTTTGAAAAAAAAAAATTTTAAAAATTAAATAAAATTGTGAAAAAATTGATAAATTGTAAAAAAATATATTTTTTAAAAAAAAGAAAACTAAATTTTATATTTTGACAAGAAAAATTAAAAAGTTAGATAACAAAAGTGAGATTAAAAAAATAATATTTTGAAAGAGAAAATTTAAAAAATTAAACAAAATTGTGAAAAAATTGACAAATTGTAAAAAAAATATATTTTTTAAAAAAAGAAAACTAGATTTTGTATTTTGACAAGAAAAATTAAAAAGTTATATAACAAGATTTTGATTTAAAAAAATGATATTTTGAAAAGGAAAATTTAAAAATTTAAACAAAATTGTGAAAAAATCGGCAAATTGTAAAAAAAAAAAAATTTTTTTAAAAAGAAAACTAGATTTTTTATTTTGACAAGAAAAATTGAAAAGTTATATAACAAAAGTGAGATTAAAAAAATGATATTTTGAAAAAGAAAATTTAAGAAATTAAACAAAATTGTTAAAAAATTGACAAATTGTAAAAAACTATATATTTTTAAAAAAAGAAAACTAGATTTTGTATTTTGACAAGAAAAATTGAAAAGTTATATAACAAAAGTGAAATTTTAGTGATGTGTTATATATCCTTGCCGCCCCTATATTTCTCCAACCCATTTTTAGATCAGGTATAAAAAATTGTGTAGATATAAATCTTAAGTGGACCACACCACTGGAAAGAATGATAATATAGTACCTCGCTATTAAAAATTATAAAGAGCCCATCGTAAGGTTTTAATAATGCTTATTTTAGTAATGCTTATTTCCAATCCAACTTGTTGATAATGTAAAGAAGATCTAGATGAAGGTAAACTACAAAGATCAAATTAATCCAAAACTTTTGTGGCCTTCAAAAGGTTTTTAATAGTTATTCATCATTGTTTTGATTGGTATGGCCCACCTGAGATTATTGAGTTCTTATGATTTGAAATCAAATCCTAAAATATGATAGAAAAATATATGGATGGTGTCGATATATATAAAATATATCAAGGTAGGCCCTACACGGCTAGAGTAACACCCATGAAGGAGTTACCTAAATAGTGAAATGGTACTATAAGGTCACCTCATGGGAACTTCCCATGAGGTTAATCTGTGTGCGCCCCACCATGATGTGTGTAGAACATTAACATCATGCATTTGATGTATCCCCTTTAAGTCCAAAAATCAGTCGTATACGAAACTCAAGTGGGCCATTGCATCTAAAACTATGTGAAGACATCCCTAAAATATATAAAAGCATTTGGTGGGGCCCACATGAGTTTTGGATGTGTATGAAACTTGGTCTGACTCCTCATCCAAGTGGGACACACATAATGAATGGGCCGGATCTATGAACCACATCTAGGTGGGCCCGATAAATGATTATGAATGTTTTAATGGGAGGGTAACCCTCTCAACTATAGTATGTGGTGTGGCCCGCCCAAGTCATGGATTGACTTTATTTTTAAGCTCGTGGCCCACTATGGAATGATGCATCTGACTGACAGGGCAAATCCAAAGTTCAAGTGGACCCACTGTAGAAAAGAGTGGGATAGTGACACCCACTAATGAAACCTTTTTAGGGCCCGCCGAGATGTTTATTTGAGATCCAATCTGTTTATAAGTTAATACAGACATAGAATAAGGGAAAACATATATATTAGCTTTGTTGAAAACTTCTACAGCGCAAAGTAAGGTTTTAATTGTAGGCATTTAATTCCCACTATTTTTTGTAATGGGGTCTACTCGAACTTTAAATCTGCCTCATACTTTGGCTCAATCACAAGAAGTTTTTAATGTTGGATATTCAATCAACACCATTTCATGTGGGTGGTATAAATACTTGGATGAATAGGAAAAATAAATTTAATAATGATCCGAAACTTTTGTGACCCCCAAAAGGGTTTCAACACACATTGCATCCTACCCTGCTGTATCCAGTTAGCAATGATACAATGAATGTATTTGGTTTATCCACACTGTTAATCCATTTTTTCCAGATCATTTTAGTGGTTGAGCCCAAAATTAAAGCATATCCAAAGCTTAAGTGGACCATACCACGGGAAACAGTGGGAATAATGTACTGTTGAAATCTTCCTATGGTCTACAATGATTTTTATTTGTCATCTAACCTGTTCAATTGATCACAAATACATGGATGAAGGGAAAACTAAAATATCAACTTGATCCAAAACTTTAGTGGCCTCCCAAAATTTTTCAATGGTGGACGTTTAGTTTATATTATTTCTTATGATGTGGTCCACTTCAGATTTTTATAGGCTTCATTTTTTAGCTTATGTTATAAAATTATATGTTAAAATGGATGGATGGAGTGGATAAAATGAATAAATCATGGTGGGCCCCAAAGGATTTACTCAATACGCTTGGGAACAGATTGGCTACTCCCGTTACACCAGCCAATGGTTAGTGGTCGGTGCTCTGTGGCCTCCACCATGATGTATGTGTTTCATCCATGTCGTCCATATATTTTTACAGATAATTTTACAATATGAGACCAGAAATGAGATATATCCAAATCTCAAGTGGACTACATTACACGAAATAGTGTTGAATGAGCATCGACCATTAAAAACATTTTGGTAGCCATAAAAGTTTTGGATCAAGCTGATTTTTGTTTTTTCTCTTCATCTGGTCCTGTATGACCAAATCAATAGATTGGATGTCAAATAAACAGTACAGTGGGCCTTAGGAGGATTTTAATGGTGGATATCCAATCACTATTGTTTGAGTAAATTGATAAGTTTGAAAAGTTTGAGTAAATTGAGAAGTTTGAAAAAAAAATGGATTTTAGAAAAAAATTTGAGATTTTTAAAAAGAAAATTAGATTTTGTATTTTGAAAATTTGAAAAGTTTGTTAAGGAAAATGACATTAAAAAAAAAAAAAAGAGTTTGAAAATAATATATTGAGAAGTTTGAAAAAAGAAAGACATTTTGATAAAGAAAATGTAGAAATCCAAAAAATGTAGAAATTTTGAAGAAAAAAAAAATCAAGATTTTGATTTTTTTAAAAAAAAAAACTAACATTTTGAAAAGGAAAATTGAGAAGTTTAAAAATAATTGTAATTTTGAAAAAAATAATTTGACAATGTTTAAGAGAATCTAAGATTTTGATTTTATTTTTTTTTAATAGAAAAACACCGACATTTTGAGAAAATTTTGTCCTTTTAAAAAAGAAAGTTGAGAAGTTGAAAAACAAATGTGATTTAGGAAAATAAAAAATAAAAATAGCCACTTGGAAAATTTGAGAAGTTTGAATAAATTGATAAATTCACTTGTATAAAAAATGAACCTCTAACTATTTATGCATACACACAAGTTCGCCATTTAAAATAAAAAAATTTTAAAAAAAAATGATGCCCTAGTATACTGAAGTGTAATTGCAAAGATAACTTATAATGATGAGATTGATCAATTTTACGATCAAGCCATCCTAAAATTGATCTGAATGGTCAGGTGTATCCGGAATGTGCTAATTAGGATGGAGCAAAATTCAATTCATTTAGATCTAAAATGAATCAGACTTGTCCAAAACACTTTATATGGGCACAGTCATTTTGTCTAGATTTACATATATTTTGGACAATTTGATTAGTCCAAAATTGAAGAGTAAATGACTTCATATGTTTAGATTAAATTTTATTCAAATCTGATCATTGAATTGAAAGATATGGCCAACATATTGTTAAGCAATCTCGTCCATCCAATATCTTTCTCATTCGAAACTCAATAAGGATGAGTGACCAGTCAAATGAAAGATCTTAACAAGTAGAACAAATTGAATGGATCAGATTTCCAAATTGGGACAAATTTTTAGATCAAAATTACATGGAAACTTGTTGAACTAATAAAAAATAAGTGAGGATTGAACCCCTGCCATTGAAAATGTATTGTGGGTGGTAAAAGTTTTTGATCAGGCTGATATTTGTGTTTTCCCTTCATCCATGTTTTTGTTAACCTATGAACATATTATATCTCAAATAAACATCATGGTAGGCCCTGGGAAGGTTTCAATGGTGGGTGTCACTGTCCCCCATTATTTTCTATGGTGGGGTCCACTTGAACTTTGGATCTTCTTTGTTCTTTGGATCATCAACTGTGCGTCTCATCATATCAACGGTTTGGATCACCAAAACATGGCCCTGCATTTATGAAGATTCTACCTTCCAATCTTAGGACATCATGCTCTTTTTCGTTTTTAACCGTCTATTGCAGGAAACGAATATAAATGTCAAGATCATTCTATCAATGAAATTCTTTACGAAATTCTTTATATATGGGCAATACACATATGGAATCAAGTAATCAATGGCCCTGATTTTGGAACCATGGGCTCTACCTGTCACAATAAAAGACACGCTTACACCATGTAAAAGCTCACGTTGTGCAACATATGGTTGTTAGTTTTGGTTTTAAATGTGCTAGTTTTGGGTCCAATGTAAAATAGTGGTAATTTATGCATTCACTAGTGGAAATGATTTAAAGTTATCTAGACCATCCAAATAATGGGTCCTCGTGTAGATGGTTAGTATTTACCTTGTAACCATATTAAACAATCTTAACTATCTGGTAAATGGGCCCTTATATGTATGGCTAAAAACTTGGTTTATTATATAATTTAGTGTTAAACTCACATTGTTCGGATGTGAATCAAAAACTCATTTTGAAAGAGGCATTTCTGAAACCCTCTTTCAATGTCTCTTCCTCTCTCGCTTTCCCTCCTACTTTCGCTCTGGCTTTCTCCCTCACTCGTTGTGACACTTGTTCTCTCTCCACCTCTCTGAGCAATGTCGGCCCTAACCAATCTCCAATCAAAACATTTCTGCACCATCCAAACCCCATCGTTTTCGCCCCATTGTCCCCGGCAGGAACTCGCTGCACCCGTTGCCACTGCACTCATTTTCGTTGTCGATCTGGTAGTGGATCCGCGATGGATTTGCTGATTTTAGGAAAATCAAGGGATATGGTTTTTGCATAATCCCTCCATCATCCCGAGCATCAGGTTCTTGCAGGTAAATCCATCCATATTCTCTTCTAATTCTGTCGAAAATTGGGGATACGGTTTGTACATTAGCTATTTGTTGAATTTCCTGAGAGAAGGTGGGATTTGTCTTAGGACTAAGCTTTTGTTTTGAAATTATTGCATTAATTTGTTCTCAAAGAATTGAGATTTGGATTTCAGGTTGATCATGATTCATGGCCATCCATCCATCCATTGGTAACCATTGTGCATCAAGAAGTCTATTGCATTAAGGTTGCGTTTTATGATTCAATTATGTTATTCTTAGCTTGCATGGTCACCAGAATATTGATATCATGTGCCCTTATTTTATATAAATATGCTCTCTACCATGAAGTGTGTATGGCAGGTCTAATTGTTTGATCCGTGAAGTGAAAGATGAGGGCAATAAGATGGAACATGATGATGGTAGGCTTATTACTGTATTTTCTGCTCTGAACTATTGTGACTAGGTAATCAACATTGTGTTTTATCCCTATACATGTTTAATGTGGCGTGATGGGCTTCTTTGTTATTGCTTACAGCATCATGGGCAATATCTGTCTACTATGCCTATCAAAGAACCTGGAAACCTTTCAATCCTATCCTGGGCACAAGACATATGAAATGTTCAATCATGGGGGAATTACATTCATTACAAAGCAATTGAGTTGTTCAGGGCATTCATTTTCCTTGAACTTTGTATGGGACTTGGCCTGATAAACCACTCCATGCCCCACACATGCTGACTTGACACATGTATGGGACATTGAAGCTACACAGTTAGGTGGGCCACAGCAAGTAGCCTTGATGAGTGGATAGCCTGATTTTTGTGCAGGGTTGGCTACTCATTGGGGGCCATGATTTTGCCACTATTTCCAAGATTGACAATAATATAGCAGTGAATGTAATGAATGTTAACGTAGGTGTAAATGGTGACCTCGAAAAGGGTAGGTAAAGGAGAAAATAAGACTAATTTTCAACTTGAAAATGGTTTTGTACAAATGGAAAAAATAAATAAATAATCAACTGATCTTACTGGTAGAACAGAATTCACAGAAAAACCAGCTTCCATCTATACGATCAAACCCAAAAAGCAGAATGGTTACATCCTCTCCTCTCATCTAAAACTTGTGAAGCCTAGTTATGTAGGTTTATGATGTGTTATCTCTTAGGTTTATATTATCTGGGCATATCCAATGATCTCTCAAGTGATCCCAACCAACATTCACACAGGTGGTTACTACTTGGTTTAAGTAAATAAATCTTTTGTATGTGATCACTTTTATTTACTACGAGTTAGGCCATTTAAGGCAAAATCATTTGTTGATCTGGGGCAATATAAGTCCTATAACTCAAAATCAGCTTTTCTTTAGATTGTTTATGGGACTCAGTTCAGTATTTGTAACATATATCTACATGTGAGTGTAGTATTATGTTTGAAATTTACATTTTAAAAGTTTTGAAAAGTTCTCTTGGAAATTTTTTTACAATGATGGCATTTAGTAATACACAGTTGCATTTGTCATTTCAGTTCACTAATCAACCAACTTCTTTTCTATTATTCTTCATTGATTGAGTAGGACGAGTTGCTAAAAGCTGCTGCACATTTCATTTTATTTCTTAATATTTTTATTTTTATTTTTGAAAGATGAAAATTTATTAATAAATGCTTCTTCAGCAAAAATTCTCCATCTTTTTTTCGATTATTTCAATCTACTTTAATGATTTTCAATAGATAGTCATTGAATTGCAGTTCTTGAATATAATTCTCTGATTTCAGCTGAAGATCTGATCTCTGCAATGTCTTCTTTTCTAATTCTCTCCTCATTTCGATTCTTTCATCTGAATTTCACGCTTGTTGACGGATTTCAAAGATTTTGAGGTCTATGCAACACATTTCAAGCCAATTATGATGATCTTCTGTGGATAATCTTGGATTTCTTCAGACGATTTCAAACTTAAATACTATTAGATTGAATGCAGTTTCTTGAATTTTACTTGTTCTTATGCAATTCCCAGCATGGAATGAGTTACTATTCTTGAAATGGAAATCCCAACAGCAGCTAGCAAAGCAAGATTTTTTTTTTTTTTTTTGCCAATGCATTTCTCTATTCCGCATTATTGTTTTCTGCAACCTCAACAACTATCGATCCTCTCTCTCTCTCTCTCTCTCTCTCTCTCTCTCTCTCTCTCTCTCTCTCTCTCTCTCTCTCCTGATTGTTGATATGGTAGAATGACTTAGATATAGGCTTTGGATAGAAAAATGTCAGCTCATTGTAATCAGTATTGATTTCTTTCCTTTTGCAATGCAGAAATTTGGCATTCAATCAAATCAGCCAGAACATCCCTTCCTCCTTGACTTCTATGAAATATCTCTAACGCTCCTTGTGAGTTTCTTGTTGAATACGAACTCAAAAAGGTTTTGGTTTATGAATATGGGACATATTTTCATGAATCACATTTTATCTTAATGCAGGAATCTTAGCCCCAATTCCCTAACTGGGCCCATTGGAAACATATTTACAGATCTACTAATTATAAAACAATTGTAAGATTTGAAACAATACTTTTTATATGTAGAAAAGTAGATGAGAATTTAGATATCTATATATATTTGTTTGGTCTCAATTTTCATTTCTTGTTCTGTTGGTCCTTGCAAATATGAGCTAAAGAACAAAGCTGTGAAATGCCCGTAATTCATAAAAGTCCTATAACTGTTGTTGATCATTCCTAGGAAGGCTAAAGAAAATATTTAGATCCATGTAATGTACATATTTATAATCTAATTGGGGGAGCAGCGGAATCAATCTTGTTGATCTTGCTGGATCAGAAAGAAACTGACAGGTGCGGTAGGAGATCGTTTGAAGGAAGCAGGGAATATTAATCATTCCCTTTCTTAGCTTGGGTATGAGGTTTTTATTCACAAAATGTAGATTATTTTTTCTTTGTTGTTTTGAAGGGCCTACTAAATTTTATTTAGAAATGATGTAAGCAAAGCATCCAAAATAAACAATACCGAGCGACAATCCAGTCTGATCAAGCCTCTTATGATCTCACAATCTTATTTGAATGTCAAAAAATTGGATTCCACCTGCGTGTGCAAGTGGTCAATTACCGTATTGCTCTGATTCAACAGAGGGTTTTATGTGACATGATTTTCATTTCTTATATTAAAATCTACTGTTGTTATGTAAACAAGCAATATTGTGCATGTGTTTGTCAAAGTTGCATCCTTGCTGGAAAGATTTTTTTTTATTATTTTCTTTCCTATGTTGATGGCTGTTAACTGGGACTTGCAGCAACTTGACAAATATTCTCACAAAAGTTTCCCAATTAGGTAACTATTTCTAATTTGTCAGTGAAAGTGTTTCTTCTAGCACCCTTTTCTCACATTTTCCTTCTTCATTTGTGATGTGTGCCTTTGTACTTAAGCTAGAGGGAGATGTTTCAGTTTTGTTGTTCCCTGCTTTTGTACTTAAGCTAGTTTTGCAATATTAAGTGTCGGATATCAGCAACACCAATCTATATATTCTTCTTAGTGCACTTGGGTAGTTATGCCTTTTGTGGTGGATGTAATGTGTTATGCCCTTTTCTCTCTGGATGAATCCAAATTCTGAAGGGCTTCTTACTCTTACCTTTGTACCTAGAAAGCAAATAAATCAACATTACACTAGGCTTCAGGAAGTCTTTAATGGTAAGGCGTTTAAATTGAAGTTGCTCGTCAAGAAACCTTTGTTTATGCCTTGCCTCAAAATAATTTTTTTATGACCTGATATTGGTGTAGGTATACTTACAAGTTGGGGCATAAGTTATTCAATGGTTCGTACATATCACTTCAAACAAATACCTTCTCTCTCTCTCTCTCTCTCTCTCTCTCTCTCTCTCTCTCTCTCTCTCTCTCTCTCTCTCTCTCTCTCTCTCTCTCTTTCTTTAATGAATTTGTAGTATGCATTGGCTCACTTCCTGAGAGCAACTGCCAAGGTCTCTGAGGCTCAAATCGCCGCCAACTTGACAGAAAGACAAATAGCATCAGTAGCCACAGATTGCAACCTGGATTTAAACAAGGTTTGAGGTACTGTCAACAATACTAATAGAATCCTCTAGGTCAGATTGTTGATTAGACCTGATTTTATTTAAATGATCTTGATAATCTATTTTATTTAAATGAGCAGACCCAGATGTGCATCGAAGCTATCCGGATGGATGATGAATGTATTTGTGAATGTAAATGAAAATAAAAAACTTATAATATATATATATATATATATATATATATATATATATATATGTTATCAATGGAGGATACCTTGTTTAAGGGGACATGAAATTCTTGTAGCTTATGGTATGGTGCCCCAATATTGGTTGTATGTTACTAGTATGTAGTAGATAATACTAGCTTTAATAGTAGATAATACTAAAGAATACTTAAACCTAAACCTAAAACCCAAACGTAAACCCTATCTCGAACCCAAACCCGAACCTAATTTCCTAAACCTAAACCTAAACCTTAACATATTCTCAAATCCCTAAACCGTAACCTACACGTAATCCTAATCTCAACTCCCTAACCTAAACCTAAACCTAAACTTGAAAACCCAATCCTAAACCCGATCCCGATTTCCTAAACCTAAACTTATAACCTTAGCCTAATTCTCAAATCCCAAAACCTATAACCTAAACATAAACCTTAACCTAAACATAAAACCTAAACCTAAACCTAAACCTAAAACCTAAAACCTAAACCTAAACCTGCACTTATAACCTATAACCTAAACCTAAAACCTAAACCTAAACCTAAAACCCAAACATAAACCCGATCTCGAACCCAAACCCGATTTCCTAAACCTAAACCTTAACGTATTCTCAAATCCCTAAACCTAAGCCTACACCTAATCTTAATCTCAACTCCCTAACCTAAACCTAAACCTAAACATGAAAACCCAAAACTAAACCCGAACCCGATCCCGATTTCCTAAACCTAAACTTATGAACTTAACCTAAGCCTATTCTCAAATCCCAAAACCTATAACCTAAACCTAAACCTTAACCTTAACCTAAACATAAAACCTAAACCTAAACCTTAACCTAAACCTAAACCTATAACCTAAACCTAAAACCTAAACCTAAACCTACACCTATAACCTATAACCTAAACCTAAGCCTAAAACCTAAACGTAAACCCGATCTCGAACCTGAACCAGATTTCCTAAACCAAAACCTTAACATATTCTCAAATCCCTAAACCTAAACCTATACCTAATCCTAATCTCAACTCCCTAGCCTAAACCTAAACCTAAACTTAAAAACCCAAAACTAAACCCGAACCCGAACCCGATCCCGATTTCCTAAACCTAAACTTATTCTCAAATCCCAAAACCTATAACCTAAACCTAAACCTAAACCTTAACCAAAACCTAAACCTTAACCTATAACTTATAACCTAAACTCAATTCCCTAAACCTTAACCTGTAACCTAACTAAAACCTATAACCTTAACCTAAACATAAAACCTATATCTAAACCTATACTTATAACCTAAACTTATTCTCAAATCCCAAAACCTATAACCTAAACCAAAACCTTAACCTTAACCTAAACCTATAACCTAAACCTAAACTTACACTTATAACCTATAACCTAAACCTAAACCTAAACTTGAAAACCCAAACCATAAACCCGATCCCGATTTCCTAAACCTAAACCTTAACCTATAACCTATAACCTAAACTCAATTCCCTAAACCTTAACCTGTAACCTAACCTAAACCTAAACCTATAACCTTAACCTAAACCTAAACCTATAAACTTGACCTAAACTAAAACGTATGACCTAAAACCTTAACTTATAACCTATAACCTAAACCTTAACCTAAACCTAAAACCTAAACCTTAACCTATAACCTAAAACCTAAACCTAAACCTAAACCTAAAACCTAAATGTATTCTCAACTCCCTAAACCTAAACCTACACCTAATCATAATCTCAACTCCCTAACCTAAACCTAAAGCTAAACCTAAACTTGAAAACCCAAAATTAAACCCGATCCCGAACCCGATTTTCTAAACCTAAACCTTAACCTATTCTCAATTCCCTAAACCTATCACTTATAATCTAAACCTAAACCTTAACCTAAACCAATAACCTTAACCTAAACCAAAACCTATGACCTAAAACTTAAATGTATTCTCAAATCTCCAAATCTAAACCTACACCTAATCCTAATCTCAACTCCTTAACCTAAACCTAAACCTCAACTTAAAAACCCAAACCTAAAACCCGAACCCGATTTCCTAAACCTAGAACCTAAATGTATTCTCAAATCCCTAAACCTAGACCTACACCTAATCCTAATCTCAACTCCCTAACCTAAACTTGAAAACCCAAACCTAAACCCGATCCCGATCCCGAACCCGATTTCCTAAACCTAAACCTTAACCTATTCTCAATTCCCTAAACCTTAACCTATAACCTAACCTAAACCTAAACCTATAACCTAAACCTAAGCCTAAAACCTAAACTTAAACCTAAAACACCTAAACCTATAACCTAAACTTAAAACTAAAACCGAAATGTATTCTCAAATCCTTAAACTTAAACCTACACCTAATCCTAATCTCAATTCCATAACCTAAACTTGAACCTAAACTTGAAAACCCAAACCTTAACCCAATCCCGATTTCCTAAACCTAAACCTTAACCTAAACCTATTCTCAATTCCCTAAACCTAAAACCTATATACTATAACCTATAACCTAAACCTAAACCTTAACCTAAACTTATAACCTTAACCTAAACCTAAACCAAAACTTATAACCTATAACCTAAACTTATAACCTATTACCTAACCTTAACGTAAACCAAAAACCTAAACCTAAACCTAAAACCTAAAACCTAAACCTAAACCTAAAACCTAAATGTATTTTCAAATCTTAACCTAAACCTATAACCTCTAACCTAAACCTAAAACCTATAACCTAAATGTATTCTTAATTCCCTAAACCTATAGCCTATAACCTAAACCTAAACCTTAACCTAAACCTATAACCTTAACCTAAACAAAAACCTATGACCTAAAACCTAAATATATTCTCAAATCTCTAAACCTAAACCTACACCTAATCATAATCTCAACTTCCTAAACTATACCTAAACCTAAACTTGAAAACCCAAACCTAAACCCGATCCTGAACCCGAACCCGATTTTCTAAACGTAAACCTTAACCTATTCTCAATTCCCTAAACCTATAGCTTATAACCTAAACCTATAACCTTAACCTAAACTAAAACGTATGACCTAAAACCTAAATGTATTCTCAAATCTCTAAACTTAAACCTACACCTAATCCTAATCTTAACTCTCTAACTTAAACCTAAACCTAAACTTGAAAACCCAAACCTAAAACCCGATCCCGAACTCGAACCTGATTTCCTAAACATAAACCTTAACGTATTCTCAAATCCCTAAACCTAAACCTACACCTAATCCTAATCTAAACTCCCTAACCTAAACCTAAACCTAAACTTGAAAACCCAAACCTAAACCCGATTCTGAACCCGAACCTGAATTCCTAAACCTAAACCTTAACTATTCTCAAATCCCTAAACCTAAACCTTAACCTATTCTCAAATCCCTAAACCTAAACCTACACCTAATCCTAATCTTAACTGCCTAACCTAAACCTAAACTTAAACTTGAAAACCCAAACCTAAACCCGATCCTGAATCTAAACCCGATTTCTTAAAACCTAAACCTTAACCTATTCTCAATTCCCTAAACTTATAGCTTATAACCTAAACCTAAACGTTAACCTAAACCTATAATCTTAACCTAAACCAAAACCTAGGACCTAAAACCTAAATGTATTCTCAAATCTCTAAACCTAAACTTATACCTAATCCTAATCTCAACTCCCTAACCTAAACCTAAACCTAAACTTGAAAACCCAAACATAAACCTGATCCATAACCCGAACCCAATTTCCTAAACCTAAACCTTAACCTATTCTCAATTCCCTAAACCTAAACCTAAACCTAAACCTTAACCTATAACCTAAACCTAAACCTAAAACCTAAATACATTCTCAAATCCCTAAACCTAAACCTACACCTAATCCTAATCTCAACTCCCTAACCTAAACGTATACCTAAACTTGAAAACCCAAACCTAAACCCGATCCCGAACCCGAACCTGATTTCCTAAACCTAAACCTTAACCTATTCTCAATTCCCTAAACCTATAGCTTATAACTGAATCCTAAACCTAAACCTTAACCTATAACCTAAACTTAAACCTAAAACCTAAATGTATTCTCAAATCCCTAAACCTAAACCTACACCTAATCCTAATCTCAACTCCCTAACCTAAGCCTAAACCTAAACTTGAAAATCCAAACCTAAACCCGAACCCGACTTCCTAAACCTAAATCTTAACCTATTCTCAATTCCCTAAACCTATATCTTATAACCTAAACCTAAACCTAAACCTATAAACTTAACCTAACCAAAACCTATAACCTATAACCTATAACCTAAATGTATTCTCAACTCCTTAAACCTAAACCTACACCTAATCCTAATCTCAACTCCCTAACCTAAACCTAAACCTAAACTTGAAAATCTAGAACTAAACCCGATCCCGAACCTGAACCTGATTTTCTAAACCTAAACCTTAACCTATTCTCAATTCCCTAAACCTATAACTTATAACCTTAACCTAAACCTATAATCTTAACCTAAACCAAAATCTATGACCTAAAGTCTAAATGTATTCTCAAATCTCTAAACCTAAACCTACACCTAATCCTAATCTCAACTCCCTGACCTAAACGTAAACCTAAACTTGAAAACCCAAACCTAAAACTCGATCTTGAACCCGAACCCGATTTCCTAAACCTAAAACTTAAATGTATTCTCAAATCCCTAAACCTAGACCTACACCTAATCCTAGTCTCAACTCCCTAACCTAAACTTAAACCTAATCTTGAAAGCCCAAACCTAAACCCGATCCCGAACCCGAACCTGATTTCCTAAACCTAAACCTTAACCTATTCTCAATTCCCTAAACCTTAACCTATAACCTAACCTAAACCTAAACCTATAACCTGCACTTATAACCTAAACCGAAGCCTAAAACCTAAAACCGAAATGTATTTTCAAATCCTTAAACCTATACCTACACCTAATCCTAATCTCAATTCCCTAACCTAAACTTGAAAACCCAAACCTAAACCCCATCCCGAACCCAAACCTGATTTCTTAAACCTAAACCTTAACCTATTCTCAATTCCCTAAAGTTATAACCTATATACTATAACCTATAACCTAAACCTTAACCTAAACCTATAACCTAAACCTAAACCTTAACTTAAACCTAAACGTAAATCTATATACTGTAACATATAACCTTAACCTTAACCTTAACGCATCGGCAAGAGCTGATAAGAGATCTTTTTCAAGTTGTGCAGGATCCTCAGAGAGGTTCTATGAACAAAGGGATGATCTGGTAAGTCTTTTTTCTCCTCTGTTTTTGTATGATCTTTAGTGAAAGTGTTTGAATTCACTGTTTAAAGAATATCTATGGTATTTGACAGAGAACAACTGATTGCATTCAGGAAAGCAACGGAACAGAAGCCTCATTGCATCATATTCTATAGATAATTCTTCACCTTGGGAGTCTCTATAGAGTATGAATATTATGATTTAGTTTTGGTTTTTGTTAGATGAGAAACTGTTTGGTATTTTGGCTCATGATTTAGAGTTTTGCAGGGTTGGTGTGAGCGTATTTATGCATGGATGAATGTAATGTAGATAAAATTGTTTGTGTTTGGATGGAAGTAGTTTATGTTTGGATGAATGTAGTTTATGTTTGGGTTTAGATGGATGTGAATGTGAATGATGAAATATATTATATAACAGGTGTATATTAGGAAGAATACGATGTTCTAACAGGTGTATATGGAAATACGAGACGGTTGAAGACCGTCCTTTTAAAAGAAGGTTAACGACCGTCCTTTTCAGGTTCATAAGAGACGGTCCATGACTGTCCTTTTCAGACTCATAAGAGACTATTTATGACCGTCCTTTTAAAGGACGGTCATAGACAGTCCTTTTCCAGTTCATAAGAGATGGTTTAGGACAGTGTTTTTACAGGTCATACGAGACGGTCTATAACCGTCCTTTTTATTGACGGTCATGAGCCGTCCTTTTTATGGACGGTCTAGGACCATTCTTTTCAGTTTCATAGAGTCCACTAATTATGTATCATTATAGACGGTCTATGACCGTCCTTCTTTAGAGATGGTCCATGACTGTCCTTCTTTAAAGACAGTTTATGGCTGTCCTTTAAAAAATACGACTCGTCAAAATTTGACGGCTATTGTGACGGTCCAGGACTGTCCTTTTTGACCTTTTGAGATGGTTTTCAACTGTCCTTTTTCACTATTTTGGCGTAGTGGGTTCCAAATATCAAATTGATCCAAAGCTCGTGTGGGTCATGTAATAGAAAATAATAGTGAAAATAGCACCCACTGTTGATATTTAAGCCCACACGAGTTCTAGATCAAGCTGATATTTGGGTCCTAGCCCTAAAATGACACGGTAAAAAGGATGGGTGGCATAAATTATACACATACATCAATGTCGGCCCCACAAGTTTGGTCCTTGCCCATGTGCAAAAAAGGGCCCCGTACACATCACTTTTGGCATTAAATACAACGTAACTTCTTATTCCCTAAAAAAAGGTACGACTACTGAAATAAGGATAAGGGCATTTTGGTCCAATTAATTTTTGAAAGTGTGTCAGAAGGCCACCCCTGAAAGTGGCGCGGATTGCGTCCTACCCCCGCCCAGACGCGGAAAGAGACGGACTAGTCATGTTCGTTTCTGATTGGCTGACTATGTAGGGCCCACGAGTGAGGTGGTTCACAGTGCATTACACGCCGTTAGGCCTTGTACAAATCGACCCCAATTTTATTTTTTTTATTTAAAAAAAAAAAAGCCCAAAAATCCCTCGGGCTCTCTCTCTTGATTTCCTTACCTCCTCCTCAGATTTCTCTCCTTTCTCTCTCAGATCTCTCTTTCCTTCCCTCCCTGCATCTCTCTTTCCCTTCCATCTTAGATTTCTCGCACCTTCTCTCTGCTTCTCTCCGAGAAACGCTGCACCGAATCATTCTAGAGAAACGCCACACCAAATCATTTCTATCACTCTGCAGTAACTTTCAAGAGGTAATATACAATGTTTTTGAAATCAGAAGATTTAAGATTTGAAATTTTTAAAATTTTAGGGATTTTAAAATTTGGGGGTTTAGGGATTTAACTACGTGTATGGTTTTGAAAAATTCTCTTTTGTGAAAATCTGTTATTTTTTAAATGGTTAGAATATATAGGAGGGAAGGAAAGAGAGATTTGAGAGAGAAAGGGAGAGAAAGGGAGGGTAAACAAGTACCTCTTTATTACTATATTCTATTTGAGGTGCATTTGGATGCTCACTTCAACTGAATTGCAATAAATTCTATTCGATACCTAAGAAAATTACTAAAATAGAGGTGGGATGAAATGGGTCTATCCCCACTTGTACATTTCCACTTTATCAATTTGCAACACACTGTAATTCAATCCAATTCAACATCCAAACACATAATCAATGAAGTCCCACCATTTTTGCATGCCAACTATTCGATGAAATGCGTAAGCGTGTCTTAGAAGTTCTATGTAGTTCTGTCCTCACCCTGCATGTGCAAACATATAATGCAATTGAGATTGTTGGTCTGGTGGGCTACAATGTAGATAATTTGTGGCCAAAAGGTCATGGTGATTGGATAACTGCAACCGTCTATTTTGTTGTGAGTTTCACCTTTTATATGTGCACCATTGCTCCATCCAAACTATCCCTTTTTAAGGCAACGGTCACCTTGATTTTTGGATATGGCCCATCCCTATGGTGTACCTCGAGTTGGCCAGTCTTGCTCACAACATGCTAATTCGCATGTATAAATTAACATGTTTTCAAACGCCTTCCCGAGCATCACATGCATGTATCACTGTACAATCCCTCAATGTGGATTATTGATCTTTTGTTCATTGGTAATGCTTGGCCTACTTATTAGTTTGATGTGATGCTTGATCTAATTGTTTAAGAACCGAAATGTGATGCCTACTCATGGGATTAGAATTTTGTGCCATGTGTGTGAGATTTTGGCGGTTCATTAGGTGGTCCACCGCATGTGTATGTACTATGGGCTAGAAATCAGGCTGGTCCATTCATATACAAGAATTGGCAGAAATTAACAAGGGATGGGTTGTCCATTTCTACTTTTGTAGGTTCTAGATTATCTATTTATGAAGAACAAACTCGCTTGACAGCATAAAATCAAATAGGTGGCACCAATATCTAAAGGAAACGGATGACTAAAAGGAATTGACCATGTTTAGCATTTGATGTACAAGTGTGGTCCATCTAACAACCGGTAACCTGATTTTCAAGTCTGATATCATGATTGACCTGAATCTCATTCATGCATGCCATATCGCAGCATGTTAGGAGTGCGTAGTTGAGCTCCTTCAAGAGATTCACAAGTTCCCTTGCTAATCAATATTTTAACTACATAAGGTAGTTGGCTTTTTTCCTCTTTACTTGTCATTTCCATTTTATCTTGTCCTTTTTTCTAATATATTTTTCTACACTCATGAAATCATCTCTCTTTACTATATGCATTTACAAAAAAAAAAAAAAAAAAGTATTGTATTTTTTTTTCTTTCTGAATTTTTATGAAATCATCTCTTTACTATATGCATTTACAAAAAAAAAAAAAAAAGTTCCTTGTTTATAGGGAGTTATTCGATACTCTTGTTGGATATGATACTTAAATGTTTGGTTTTGTTCAAAGTCTCCTATTATTTGGTTTTACCTTTTTCTTTTGAAGGCTAATTGGTGAAATGGATGATAATATTTGGAAGAGTTAACTATTTTTTCAACCATATCAAAGGCTACAGTTTGATATTGAAATAGATGATCAACAAGCAAATCAGCAAGTAGACAACCATGAGGCAAGACAAGTTGTACAAGTCCAGATAAATGAGAAGCTAGATGAAGAACCCGAAGTGAGAATGGATTTTAGTTTTGACGAGGAGTTAGATGAAAAACCAGAACTAGGAATGGAGTTCAGTTCTGATGAGAGTGCATATAATTTTTACAATAGATATGTTAGAAAAACGGGATTCAGTATTAGAAAAAATTGGACAAAAAAATCAAACGATAATGTCATGATTAAGAGGCAGTTTTGTTGTTCTAAAGAAGGTCGAAAGCGTGAAAAGAAAGATATCATCAAAAAAAGCACCCATCTGAATACTAGAACTCAATGTCAAGCAAACATAATTATTAAACTTCAAGTAAATGGAAGGTACGAAGTGATTAAATTTATTGAAGAGCATAACCATGAAGTTGTTACACCGTTAAAAGTGCACATGTTAAGGTCACAGAGAGGCTTCACTGATGATCAAAAAGTTGAAGCAGACATGATGGAAGCTTCAGACATACCACCTAAAGCGGCTTTAGAATATTTTAGTAAACAATCTGGAGGGCGAAAGAATATAGGTTTCATGCACATTGATTACAAAAATTACTTACAAAGGAAGCGAATGAAAGTAATAGAAAAAGGTGATGCAGGAGCCGTTCTACGATACTTTCAGAAAATGCAAGTAAATAATTCATCACTCTTTTATGCAATACAAGTGGATGAAAATGATTTGATTACAAATATGTTCTGGGCAGATGGGAAGTTAATAACGGATTATAGTGTTTTTGGGGACGTGATTTGTTTTGATACAACATACAAAATAAATAGTTATGGACGACCATTTGCTCCATTTATTGGGGTAAATCATCATAAGCAAACTGTAATATTTGGTGCAGCATTACTATACGATGAAACGATTGAATCTTTTAAGTGGTTGTTTGAAACATTTTTAAGTGCGATGTCTGGAAGGCAGCCAATAACAATTCTCATAGACCAAGATGCTGCAATGGCCAATGCAATAGCTACAATGATGCCAAAAATATATCACCATCTATGTATCTGGCATATCTACCAAAATGCTGCGAAGCACCTTAACAATGTATTTAAAGGTTCAAAAAGTTTTGAAAATGATTTTAGTAGGTGTGTATATGATTATGAGGATGAGAAAGAGTTTCTAACAGCATGGAATAAAATGCTCGAAAAGTATGATTTAATACAAAACAAGTGGTTGCAGAATTTGTTTAAAGAAAAAGAAAAATGGGCTTTGGTTTATGGAAGAAATACATTCTGCGCTGACATGAAGAGTACGCAAAGAAGCGAGAGCATGAATAATATTTTGAAAAGATATTTGAACTCTAAATACAACCTCTTGCATTTCTTCAATCATTACGAGCGGGTGCTAGCTCATAGACGATATGAAGAAGCTATAGCTGATTTCAAAATGAGGCAAAGTACCCCGATATTGATTCTTGATATAAAAATGCTAAAGGAAGCGGCAAATGCATACACTCTGAAAATGTTTGAAATTTTTCAAAATGAGTTTAAGAAAATTCTTAATCATTCTCTTTTTAAATGTGGTGAGGTTGGCACAATTATGGAATTTCGAGTTACTAATAACGATAAAGTTGAAGGACACACTGTTAAATTTGACTCACTAGACAATAGAGTGACGTGTAGCTGCCACAAGTTTGAGTTTGTGGGCATCTTGTGTAGTCATGCATTAAAAGTTTTAGATTATTATAATATAAAGGTGCTTCCTCCTTGTTATATTTTAAAAAGATGGCATAGAGATGTAAAAGTAGGTTTTGCTAAAGAAGTGGCTACATTAACAATACAAGATAACTATAATATTGTATTGGGTAAGCGGTACAAATATATGTCTCGCAAACTTCTTAAAATTGCGGCAATAGTTGGAAAACATGAGGAGGTCTTCGAATTTGTTGATAGATATTCTGATAAATTTCATAATGAAGTGATGGAATGCATGAAAAGGATTAAGGAACTTCCACTAAACTCTTATCAAGTTGTTGATAATAGTGTAGATATTGAACATGCATGCTCAGACCCAACTGAAAGTTTAGATACTGAAATTGAAGGTGCACAATCTGAGCCAACTGAAAACGTAGATATTAAAAGCGCACATCCTAAGCCAATTGTAAGTGTAGATATCGAAAGCGCGTGCCGTGAGCCGATTGAAAAAGCATTTACTTTTGTGGATAATTTGAGTTCACAAACTGTAAATGATATTAAAGTAAAGCCTAAAGTTAGGGGCAATCATTGTACATATAAAATCCATTAGATAAAGCACAAAAGAAAAGATTTCGAAATCCTATTGCTCAAACAGAAGCCAATCAAGAGAGACAGGAAATGGCCCAAGCATTTCAACCTTCAAATTATCAATTTACATTCACCCCAATGTGTCATTTCAATAAGGTATCACTCAAAACTTGTTTTGTAAAGCTTTTCATGACATATATTTATGTTGTTATAGTTTTTAATTTCCTCTTTGCTTTTATTAGAGTTCACAGAGTATGGTGGTGAGTTCTCTTCGATTACCTGGTAAATCCATCAATGCATCATTTTTGCCTCAGCGTGAATACCAACCAGCTAATCTTAACATGTTTCAACAAAACCTTTTTAATCATGGAAGTGGTCCTAGTGGATCCACGAGTGGCCCTTTTGTTGCTTGTGTCTATCCAACCATCAACTCAAATCAGCAATTTCTCTTGAGCAACCCATAATTATCTTCTCAAGAAAGAGTTGTGTGTAACCAGGTAAAATTAATCATTTTAAAGGCAAAATATATTGAACATACCTTTTTAAATTTCATATTTTGAGATGTCTTCTTTATTTATATATGAAATTTCTATGCAGTTGTCATTACAACAATCTAACAGAAATTAATCGATGGGAAGAGCATCACATATGTTCCAATATTTTGTCAAAGGTGAGCACCAATGTTCTCCCTAATGCAGTTATTGGGTTTTGCTCAATCCACAAACAGGCCAAGGAAAAAGCAGGTTTGGGTAAGCATATAAATATGCTAGTTGAAGGTTCACCATTTTCAAAATGGTTATGAGTATCATGATCATTTGAATCCTCCAAAGTTAAAACAATGTAAGCATTTGATTGCCACATATGCAACATGGCTCCTAAAGTCCACTTTTCAATTTTCCACATCAGGAGGTTCTCCACTACCAAACTCAATCATTGCGTTTCTTCAATCATTACGAGCGGGTGCTAGTCATGTTGACATGCATTTCCTATCCATAGTTTCAAATTCTTAATATGAATGCTTATTTTCATTTTCATGTCATGAAGATTGTAGGTTTGAAGAATAACCTTTAATTTTATATTTTTTTCATTCTTATGTCGGATTTATGTTCCAAGAAGTAGACTCTAAGGACGTTCGGTGTGGATGTGTTGCCAGTCTAATAATTTGTGGCTCTGTAGATTTTGTATAGTCAATTTATTTTTATCTTGTGGGCCCACTATATTAATTATCAGGTGGCTGAGATTTTTAATAAGGTGTCCATATAATGCTTGAGGCAGACCAAAGTAGGATTTTTAATAAGGTGTCCATATAATGTTTCAAAATGATGATTGGAAGGGTTTTTTTTTCTGCTCAATCTTGGTTCTCCATTTTCCATTACATTGATGATTGTCGTGATTTTTTTCACATGGCTTACACATTGTCTGAATGGTTGAAATTGATGATGGGTCACCCCATGTGCCATTGAAAATCTCCCAAGAGATGCTCAAGGAAAAAGGCTTTGTCACTGTGACCACAATATGGTTGCCAAGCATAACTCGGTCTAATGAAGAAAATCTTCAAACCATATCCACAAACAGTGCACATTTATAAAGGTGAAATTAGATTCTAGTATCTGCACTGAATGATCTAGTTGTGCTATCAACTTACAAAGAGATGAATAACTTATGTCATGGCATACAAATTAGCTGTTCAATTTCTACACAATAGCCTAGGAGTAGATTGGACTGATTGAACAGCTAGAATCTAGATGGATGATAATGAACCGTTGTTTGTTTTGCATTTTATACTATGAATGGAGAATAATATTTACAACACTTGTCTGAATTCATCTAATGCAATTAACTGCACTCCACTGCTCAGTATCTATGGAGCATCCCTGATATGATTGAGGAAGTGTGAGACCTGGGTAGGTGTGCAGAGATTTCTTTCTCACTAGTGAACAGAAGAGAGGTGAATAACAAGCCTGATTTCCTTGCTAATTTGGGAGTTGAAGTGTCTGAATTGAATATGTCTGTCCTGAGATGAACTTTTTGGTTTCTGTTGCTGCCTGTGATGCATCTGCTTTTAAGCCATGTTAGCATACCATGGATTCCATTCTAAATAAAAGAAAAAAGGGTCTTCCTTTGATGTGACAATTTACTTGTTTGGATAGCAAAGAAAGGGGTGGATTTTGCATGAATGCATGAGTGGTTTGCTGGGAAGAGAGCGTCCTAACTTTTGGAAATCTTATTGAATTTGAAAGGGACCAGCACATGAAAGTGGCCCTGATATCTGAAAGCATGATGCAACGTAGAACTTGGCTTGAAGGATAGAGTCTGGGCTGATTTTTATATGAATCTGACATTGCTGGTGGTAAACTGTAGGGAGATTCCAAAGGGCTGATAATGCATTGGGAGTGTCAAAAAAAAAAAAAAAAAATACTGCAAGGCACAGTGAACATGTATCTTTCTCAAACATCTCAATGTTCTGGTGGAAGATTCTCCCTGGCAGTGGCCTTAGCTTTGAAATTTCTGAGATTGCGCTCTTGCTGTATGATCTACACTGCCAAGAGGAAGCAAAGTTTTCCAAGAACCTCTCCCACTTGATAGGAAGAGGCGGCCGAAATAAAACTAGGAATTTCATTGGAAATATCTTCTACAATATAAGGGATTTAATCCAACATGTGAAGTAACATTCAAAGAACAGATGATTACAGCTCTCACTAGTACTGCAACAGAAAACACAATCATCATTTTGTATAATATGTATGCTTTTTTAAAAAAAGGTTTACTTCTTGAATTTTTTAATTTTTTAATTTTTATGAAAAGCAAACCAAGCAATGAATAATTGTTTTGGGATGTGTCCTACAAACGAATTAGCTTAGTCCACGAAATAGGAAATATGCAAGGCCTACAAATTTCAATGTCTGATGACATCCTAAAATTACCATGTGGTCAGCAGTGAAAATCATCTCATCCTAAGAATTATAGATGCTCAGCTACTGCAATTTATTTAAAAAATAAATAAATAATTGGAAAAGCCCAGATGCCCATATTGATGAATAAAGCTCAAGAGATTCTGCAATTCATCTTGATATGATCCAACAATTGATATGATGAACCACACTGGCAGGTCCATGCAACCAAAATCTTCCAGATTGTAAATTCCTAACCATAAAAATAAAAAAATAAAAACAGTAGCCCTTCTTGTGGTGGAATGTGTAAAGTTGTTGTCTTTCTTTCTTAATGAAGAAAAAACTGTTCCCCACCAATTGACAGGTTCGGATTTTCCATATACGTTACCAGAAAAAGGGGCAAGTGCTACGAATAAAACCGTAGCTAAGTACATATGGCTACGGTTATAGTTCGTAGTATAACCGTAGTAGTAGGTGCCACCATAAATTCTGTGGCGAAATGTACATACTGCTACGATATCCATAGTTATAGATTGAAGTTAGCAATTGTTACTATTTCCAGATATAGAGCTACGGCTAATATCCGTAGCTAATTCCACACACACATACACACACACACACACACACACACACACACACACACACACACACACACATATATATGGTGCTCTTGCTCGTACATTCCCTGATAGATCAACCCATCTAAAGAAAATACAGATAATCATGAAACTGCTTTGATCCAAGACACATGGTTTTGCAAATATAGATACAATTTCCAGATGGAGAAAGGAAAGGGAAAAGCTTTCATTGTACTTACAAGATTCAGTCCAGAAATAAATACGATTTTCAAAACACATCTAACGTTACAGTTCATGAGTTCTAGTAGGGCCATTGATCTAATATAAGTGTCATTGATTGTTGGGTTCCTCTCTTGATCCATTTTCCACTCCCTATCCTTGTGAGATTCCTTCACTGGATGATAGCTCCTTTCATTGTGTTGTGAAGTTATCTGTTTGGATACAACAAAAAGGGTTATAATTTGTTAAATTGAGAAAATATGCCATAGTTGTAGCTTGTATGCTAATAATTTAGGTGTTGGACATGATTTCTTGGATGTGCCCTTCCCACCAGCTTCAACAAATAAATCATTCATATGACTAATGACATCTTCAAATTCATTTTCAGAAATGAAGTTTCTACTTGCAAATAGATCCATCCGCATCCAAGTTCAAATTGTTTAAATGCTCAAATATAATAGTTGTACACCAAAAAATTCTAATGCCATCATGCCAACTTGCATGATGAACAGGTCTTGACTGAAGATTCAACAAATCTAGACAGTCCATCTGCGGGCACTACCAAGGATCACCCATGGTACAGAAACCACAATGAACAAGCGATCTTGTCCAATGTGCAGACCACAAATAGATAGTGAAATAAAAATGAGTTGAAGTCCACATTCATAGAGAAAACGTGTTTAATCGGATAGCTAGGATTCTCTGATTGGGGTGATTTTTGTACCATGGGCCATCCACATGCATGTTGGAATTGCAATAAATCAAGACTGCTTCACTGTAAAACATAACCATTCCATGGCACCAGCATTACAAAACTTAGGTTGGGAATACCCATCAATGAGATGGAGAGTTTCTCCCTAAAAGTGAAGCTGTTTCACACCTCAAGTGGTCCTATTTTCAAAACAAATGGATGTACGTATTACCCTATTGTACACCTTTTGTTCCCCATTAAGGAGCGAAACAGCCTATTTTCAGCACATGGTATCTACAGTGGGCCCTATAATATCAATCATTGTTGAACTGAAAACCCAAGGATTGCATTTATGATACCTCATAAGCTTATGAAAAAACATCATAGAAGATGTTCCAAATTCCAACAATAGAAAATGGTGCAATCTCTTGAAGGAGCCCAGCTACACACTCCTAACATGCTGCAATATGGCATGCATGAATGAGATTCAGGTCATTCATGATATCAACCAAATGGTGTATATGCCGTGACCTGAAAATCAGGATGGACCGGTTGTTAGATGGACCACACTTGTACATCAAATGCTAAACATAGTCAATTCCTTTTAGTCATCCATTTCCCTTAAATATTGGGGCCACCTATCTGATTTTATGCCGTCAAGCGAGTTTCTTCTTCATAAATAGATAATCCAAAACCTACAAAAGTAGAAATGGACAACCCATGCATCCCTCTTTAATTTCCACCAATTCTTGTATATGAATGGACCAGCCTAATTTCTAGGCCATAGTACATACACATGCGGCGAGCCACCTAATGAACCGCCAAAATCTCACACACATAGCACAAAATTCTAATCCCATGAGTAGGCATCACATTTCAGTTCTTAAACAATTAGATCAAGCGTCACATCAAACTAATAAGTAGGCCAAGCATTACCAATGAACAAAAGATCAATAATCCACAATGTGGGATTCTATAATGATACATGTATGTCGTGATACTTGGGAAGGCGTTTGCAGACATGTTAATTTATACATGCGAATTAGCATGCTGTGAGCAAGACTAGCAAAATCGAGGTACACCATAGGGATGGGCCATATCCAAAAATCAAGGCGACCGGTGCCTTAAAAAGGGATAGTTCGGATGGAGCAATGGTGCACATATAAAAGGTGAAACTCACAACGAAATGGACGGTTGCAGTTGTGCAATCACCATGACCTTTTGGCCACAAATCATCTACATTGTGGCCCACCAGACCAACAATCTCAATTGCATTATATGTTTGCACATGCAGGGTGAGGACGGAACTACATAGAACTTCTAAGACACGCTTACGTATTTCATCGAACAGTTGGCATGCAAAAATGGTGGGACTTCACTAATTATGTGTTTGGATGTTGAATTGGATTGAATTACGGTGTGTTGTAAATCGATAAAGTGGAAATGACCAAGTGGGGATAGACCCATTTCATCCCACCTCTATTTTAGTAATTTTCTTAGGTATCGAATAGAATTTATTGCAATTCAGTTGAAGTGAGCATCCAAATGCACCTCAAATAGAATATAGTAATAGAGAGGTACTTGTTTATCCTCCCTTTCTCTCCCTTTCTCTCTCGAATCTCTCTTTCCTTCTCTCTTATATATTTTAACCATTTTTTAAAAAACAGATTTTCACAAAAGAGAATTTTTCAAAACCATACAAGTAGTTAAATCCCTAAACTCCCAAATTTTAAAATCCCTAAAATTTCAAAAATTACAAATCTTAAATTTTTCTGATTTCAAAAACATTGTATATTACCTCTTAAAAGTTGCTGCAAAGTGATAGAAACGATTCGGTGCAGCATTTCTCTGGGATGATTCAGTGCGGCATTTCTCAGAGAGAAGCAAAGAGAAGGCGCGAGAAATCTAAGATGGAAGGGAAAGAGAGATGCAGGGAGGGAAGGAAAGAGAGATCCGAGAGAGAAAGGAGAGAAATCTGATGAGGAGGTAAGGAAATTGAGAGAGAGAGAGAGAGAGAGAGAGAGAGAGAGAGAGAGAGAGGGATTTTTGGACGGGATTTTTGGGCTTTAAAAATAAAAATAAAAAATCGGGGTCGCATTGTATAAGGCCTAACGGCGTGTAATGCGCCGTAAACCTCCTCACTCATGGGCCTACATAGTCAACCAATCATAAACGAACACGACTAGTCCGTCTTTTTCCGCGTCCAGGCATGGGTAGGACGCAATCCGCGTCCCCTTGAAAGGTTGAATCTCTTTAGAGAATTTGACCATTCATCAAGGCCAGTATAGTCAATTTTCCATAAATTAATCTTGCTATGAAATAAGCTTTGCTGAGGGATCTGATTAGGGCAGGCGGGCCTCACCCAGTAGAGTGTGGTTCTGAATGTGGGGCCCCCCTGGATGCATGTATTGTTGTATCCCTTATTTGGCCCATACTCTACTTCCACCAATGTCAAGACATGCAATGGGTACCCATGCCTAGATCAAGTCGGCTCCGGTCCGGGTCATCAAGACCTAGACCTGGTAAGACCCGAACCTAATCAGCCCAGGCATGTTAATCCAAATTTCCTTGAGGAAAAAAAAAAAAAACGGTTTCTTTTGTGAATATAATAGTAACGACAGCTCAAAATAAATACATCCGTTGGATGATCTCACGGTCCAATTAGTGGCCGTAAAATGGTGAGTCGAAAAATAATGGTAGACTGTCCAAAATTCAAAAGTGAAATCATATTGTTGGGAACGTGCCATCAACTTCACCTCTGGCCTATGAACGATTTAGAATGTGCCCCACCAGTTGATCAATAGACTGCAATGACATACAAGTTTTCCACGTGTGTTGTAGAATGGTCCACTTCTTTATAAACCTGAGAGACCACAGCTAAAGTAATAGCTCACTACCCTTTTCTCAAGTTGTACGTGGCATCTCATCCATTTCTCAAACATGCCATGATTAGAGAGAGGAATTCAAATCCTTTGCCCCGAGAAAAAAGGGAGATTTAAGAAGAACGAGAGACTTAGATGCGAGTCTTGTTCGTCCATGCAACATATCATATACATTTGATATCATGTACTTGGGCACACTTAGATGCACTTAAATGCAACTATTGCATTTAAAATTCTAAGCTTAGACACAAAGCTTTGTATGAGATGGAGCTTCAAAGGAGAACGATGAAAAATATATGTATTACACAATGCTCGTAGGATGATATCCACATTACACATGGATTTCAAGCCATTGGATATTTTATAACATCCAAGCGGATCTTACCGTTTCCCATGCTGTGTAAGAAACCCCCAGCCATCGATTAATGACCGGCAAAAAGATGGCGAAGAAAGATGCTACAACAACAATTCACATTCAACCAATAAGAGGCCTAGGATTCGATGGCTGTGATCTCCAATCTGGAAGACTTCCAATGGTGGATCAAGAAAGCATGAGTCCTCACAAACAAAACCCAAGTGGGCATTGTATAATAGTGATGAAATGTACCACTTACAATATGCAGATGGACAGTGTCAAAATCATACGATTTACGATTGAGTCAAATCTTAAGCAAAACGATTTGAATTTCACATTGAATATCCTTTTAAATTTATCCTAAGATTCTACTTAAATTCTACAATTTATGATTTAAATCCCGATTTACTGTTCCTCTTTTATTTTGAGCTTCACTTTGACTTTCATTTTATGTTTTAAGTTAGAGGGAGCTTTAAAATTCATTTAAAAGAGGGCAACATAAGAGGTGGATGCGAAGGGCCCATTTGGATACCATGAAATAAGTTACTTTTTTTACTTACAGTAGTAGATAAATAACTTATTTGAGATAAGTAAGTTTAGTTTATGATCAATTATAAGTAGTCTTTTTTAAGTTAATCACTTCATTTTAATAAGTAGAAATCAAAATAAAGTATGTAAGGCATAAGTAGTGTAAGTAACTAACGATCCAACGCCCCCTAAATGACCTTTCTAACATGTGAGGAGGCCTACACATGGTTTTAAAGTTGTAAATTATCTAAATAAAAGAATTTTCAACCAAATAATTACATAAATGCTTGAGTAAATGCACAAGAAATAAAATGGAGTAGCAATAAGTTCACAACCAAAGAATATTGATTAATTTGTTCTCTGCTACCATTCTAAGGTTGGATTAGGGGTAGGCTCGTGTCTTGTGACCGGTGTCGTATCTGTTGTTTCTGAAAGCGCAGCAGCCAATGGAGTAGATGATGATGACGAATACAAGGACAGATACATTTACAATTGCAACTTTCCGCCAATCGTGCTTCAAGTTAGCGAGGACCCCAGCCTTGCATGATTCACATTCGAAACATAGACGGTTCTGATCATTGCTCCATGTCAAGCAATCCTTTTCATTAGACTTCACGCCAGATTTCGGTTGGGACCAAAATGTGGCATTTTGGTATATGAAACCACAGTAAGAAGGTGGCTTGCAGCAACCTGACTGAAAAAGATGAGAAAAATACAAATATAAAATCAAATTAATACCACAACCAAGAAAGAGGGAAATAATAATAATAATAATAATAATAATAATAAGAGAAGTTGAGTGCATCATGATTACATCCATGGATGAAAATAACACTCCTATGTTGCCTCTATGTTTTGTTGGAGATGAATTCAATGGAAAACAGGTTGGTCACATATTAGTTTCCTTGTTGGATGTTGTGTTTATTGAAAATCAGTCTATTGCAAAGGTTAAAAAATATGATTTAGGAGTGTGGTTTGTCGACCATTTTCAAGACTCTTAAGGGTGTTATGCCATGTCCTTTCTAGGGAGGAAGCTAAGAGCCTTTTGCTTACCAAATAATGGTGGTGGAAATGGGCAACCCTTCTCAACCAAAGTTGAACCACAATGTTGTAATAATTAAATGAACAAAGGTGAGATTGGGATGGGGCAAGCTAAGGGGTTGTTTAGATGTATGTGAATTTTTAAGTTGTGTCTTTCACTTGAAGGTGACTTGACTTGGTAAGTTGTTAGTGACTTACAGATGAATTTCCTCCCCCAAACACCACCAGGAAGTGACACTTATTAAACTTACAAGAATCCAAATGACCCCTACATGTTGACAGGTCTTCAAGAGAGAACCCTGGTAAGGCAGGGAGGGGAATTTGTAGAGATGATCATGGTCGATCGGTTGATCTTTTATCGGTATGTTAGAATCACAAGTATGGAAGTGGAGAAGTGCTCTTCTTGATGATTCAAGATATGAAGGAGGAATACATTAACAAAAATCCAAATAAAGAGCTAGTCGAAGGTGTTAGTGGTTTGTTTGATGGGTGGAGATGAATGATATTCAAGTACGTGCTTCATCTGGATATAGACCGCATTTTGGTGAGAGCAATTCGGTTGCAGATGAACTTCCTCAGTGAGGACAGAATTTTCAGAATTGAGGCAGACCTATTGATGGAGCTACGCTGTTGTTTCGTCATTGGCAAGGTAGATATTGCAAACATCAAAATCAACTGTGACATCACATAACAAAATGGTACTGTGAGGTCGACCTCATGTGAACTTCTGATGAGGTTGAGCTATGTGGCCCCCACACTGATGTGTGGGGGACATCAACACCATGCATTTGATGGGTCAAATTTAGGTCATGGAATATCCCAAAAATCAGCCGTATACAGAACTCAGGTGGGCCATACCACCTAAACCCATGTGAAGACATGCCTAAAATATATAAAAGAACTTGGTGGGGCCCAACTGAGCTTTGGATGCAGCTGAAACTTGGTCTGACCCCTCACGAATTGGGACACAAACAATGGATGGGCTGGATTTGTGAACAACATCTTGACGGGCGCAATAAATAATTATGAATGTTTTAATGGGAGGGTAACCCCTCTCAACTGTTATATGTGGTGTGGCCCACCCAAGTCATGGATTGACTTGATTTTTAAGCCCATGGGCCACTATGGAATGGTGCCTAGGACTGATGAGGTAGATGTTCGACACACATCACTGTGGGGCCCACATAGCTCTACGTCATGGGAAGTTCTCACGAGGTTATATATATATATATATATATAGAGAGAGAGAGAGAGAGAGAGAGATATGCTGACCCACGCACCTATGCACATGCATACACATGTGTCATGGGCATCTAATATGAACATTCCATGTGATGCAGAATCCCATGAAACTTCAGGGAATAAATTTTCACCCTGATCTCAAATTCTGATGGGTCATAGCAAAGAGAAAGGCAAATCAAGAGAAGAAACTATTTTCATTTTTCATGGGCCACCAAAGTTTTTTATTAAAATAAAAATTGGGTTCGAGGGGTTTCATAAGGTGCTACTTCACATGGACCGTTCAAATTTTAGAGTAACATCGTGTATGATGAGTTATAAAAAACATTTGCACAACATTTTGGATGTGTACATCTGGAGTACATGACATTTTGTATTATGTTAATTTTGGACGGTGGTGTTACTGATGGGGGACCATCTGCAACTATATATATATATATATATATATATATATATATATATAGAGAGAGAGAGAGAGAGAGAGAGAGAAACGCTCACTAGCGAACTAATTCGTTCATGCTGCATACGAACTTTTTTGAGAACTCATCATATCTAATGAGTCTCGAAAATCTGAAAGGTCCACATGAAGTAGAACCTCATGAAACCCCCTGGTACGAAATTTTACTTTGATCCAAAACTTCAATTTACCATGAAAATGCAAATAGTTTCTTCCCTTTATTTGAATTTCTCTTTGCTATGACCCACCAGAATCTTAGATCAGGGTGAAATTCATCCCCTAAGGTTTCATGGGATTCTACATCTTACAGACCGTTCAGATTCGACACCCATGACACGTGTGCAAAGGTGCACACGTGGGTAGGTGCGTAGGTGAGCATGCCTCTACATATATATTTGTGTGTGTGTGCATACATATATGTGTGTGTAGTGGAATGCTCAGCTGCACACCAATTCATGCGAAACTTATGCGAACTTTGTTGCTAAATCATCATACGTGATGTGATTCCAAAATCTAAACGATCCATGTGAAGCAGCACTTCATGAAAACCCCCACGCCCAATTTTTACTTTGATCCAAAACTTTGGTAGGCCATAAAAATGAAAACAATTTCCTCCCTTGATTTGCATTTCTCTTTGCTATGGCTCACTGGAATTTTAGATAAGGGTGAAAATTTGTACTTTGGGGTTTCAATGGATTCTACATCACATGGACCGTTCAGATTAGACTCCCATGACACATGTGTAAAGGTGCACACGTGAATAGGTGAGCATGCTTCTATATATGTATGTGTGTGTAGAAACCAATCAAACCACATTCAATAAAAACTGTGTGTGTGATATAGAAACCAATCAAACCACATTCAATAAAAATGTGTGTGTGTGTGTGTATTGAGAGAGAGAGAGACCCTCATCAAATCCATCATCCATTGAATCGAGAAAATAAAAATTATAATAGTTAAATTTCTAAATTAACTTCAACACTTTTATGGAATCAAACTGTCACGCCATATAATCAGTATATATAGAATGTGCACCCTCAAAGTCGAGTTTTGGTTCATAACTCATGCACTAAGTATACTTAACTCAATCAATTATAGGATTTAATTAGAGAGGATTATGTTCATTCAAGGTTCCATCCAAGTTCATTATTTGTCTTCCATGCATAATGATTTGGCACCATTCATCCATACAATTTTAACATATAGAAACCAATCAAACCACATTCAATAAAAACCCTCGTAAATCAAGGCACCCTACCATTGAAATATTATTGCAGATTTAAAATAATTCAAAGAAAAATGTAATTGTAGACACCCCACCGTGGGCAAAGCGGGTCATCAGCTGATGATCAACCGTCGGCCACCTGCCACCACAAATCTTGCCTGGGATTTCCTAGCATATTTCTGACAAATCCTACATGTGATTCTTCCACATTATATCAAGTGAGTTTATGGCTTTGGGACTGTGAACTGTTTCCTTGCCAAATCGGCTAGTGACAACTCCAGTCCTTTAAATGCACATTTTAGCCACCATGGAAAGGTATTGCATAGCTAAAGAAGCCAAAACATGACAAACAAACATATATATTAGGCCACTATCACACCCATAAAGATCAACTGCACAAACTAACGAAAACATTATCTAATGAAAGGCAATCTTCCACTGCGTGTCGCATATCCAACATTGTGCGCACGTGGGTCAGGGGGAGGGCATTCACAGAAAGGAGACTATATTTCAGAGTTGGTAGTACATATCATTCTAAGGTCCGACTCGAAACAAGGGGCGTGTGAGCTTCAGGGAAATCATGATATCTACAACACTAACATCCCGTGCATACCGGCCCTGTACTAACTGACTAACTTGCTAACTTTCTAGTCCACTATTGGTCCGTTTACTTTTCTGTAAGCATTCTGAATTACAGTCCCGTACTACTGCGTTAACTTTTATACAAGCATTCTGCATTCCAATTCTGCACGGGTCCATTTACTCATTTGTAGGCATTCTACATTCTAGTTTCGCACTGGTCCTTTTCTGCGAGCATTCTGCATTCTAGTTCTACACTGGTCCATTTACTTTCGCACAAGTATTCTACATTCCATTTCTACATTGGTCCCCATTATTTGCTAACCCTTGCATGTCAGCCATATTTCTATAGTGAAACAGGAAAAAGAAAGGAGAAGGTCGGCAAAGGAAAAGGTAAGACGGGTAGCAATCATTGCACCCATAAGTGTCTTGCAAGTCCACCACCCTTAAAAGTCAACACTAGCATACCATAGCATTATTTTCACTTGTGCCTAGGCAATCATGTCAGCGCATGAGGAATATTGACCATCCCCTTCAGAATCACCCAGGAACCAGGCACCACCACCAACAGTTGCACCTTCACTGGCTACCCTAGCACAGGACATGAGTAAGATCAAGGACATGTTGGCACGCCTCCCATAGCGCACAACCACCGCATATAAGGCTCTCTGATCCTACCATCAACCAGTTTTCCATCCCTCCCAAGGAAGGAAAAAGAGTCCAATACCGTGACGAAAATCGACCTACACCATAGCAGGCTCAGTCCATCTAGTCATAATTGGCCTAGTTCTAGCAGCCACCCCTGCACCCCGATTAATACCAACTGTCGCCTGTCAATGGGCAGTATCATCCTATAATTCAAACCCCATTTCTACCTCACCAAACCACTTATTAGCAAACCCAACCCGCATCGGCACCTGGGCAAGGCATAGAAGTGGATGAATATGAAGAGGAGGGGAGTTAAGCCCATCAAGGGGCACAATTGCCACCTCGGCAAGCTTTTGAAATATACCGACTTTACAAGCATTTCGAGGGTCAGCTCAGAGCCATGCAAAATGAACTACAATGACAACATGGAGTAAAACTCCCCTTCTCTAAATTTAGCAATCTTTGTCCCTTCCCAGATGCTAGGGTACCCACCAACTACGAGACGTTAAAGTTTCACATGTACGATGGAACGAGATGTCCCATCGCGCACCTCAAGGCCTTCTGCAGCGAGCTTGTTGCCATTGGCGGAGACGATGAAACCGTAATTTGACTATTCCAATAGTCCCCAAGGGGTGATCTGCTCGACTAGTATACATATTTAGATTACCACAAAGTCAGAACTTGGGAGGATATGTCCCAGGCATTCATAAACCTATTTGCATACAATTTAAAGGCAGCACCCTGGAGGGACTTGGTGGCCCTTAGGCAAAGAAGTGACAAATCCTATCTATTTATGTTGGCCAATGGAGCGTCATAGCTGCAAAAATGAAACCACCCATCAATGACGAAGAATAGATCTCCATGATCGTTCATTTGGCCAATCCAAATATATCAGGCTACTTAATCTTCTACCCATACATAAACTTTGCATGATTAATCCGCACATAAGGGCAGGTAGAAGTCGGAATCAGAGCTAACGCAATTGCATCTTGGCCCCACCAAGCTACCCTTGCGCCGAGAAACAATCCAGAAGAGAAAATGGGCAGGTACAAGAATCGAAGCAAGGAAATAGTTGTCCCTTAGACAGTAGAAAGAAATAACCTCATAGCCTCCATACAAGGGGCATCGGCTGACATCCCACTGGTCCAACAACACCAGCAATCAGCACAAATGTAACAACCCCGAAGAAATCCACGTAATTCAAACCAAAAATGACAAACAGGTATGGTACGACCGTGTAGGCATTACTCCTCCGGCCCAATCATACAATGACATGTTGGCCATGCTCATCCAAAAGCAACTGCTTTTACCACTTCAGCCTAGACCACCACCAAACCATTTACTGTCAAACTACAACGAAAATGAATGTTGTGCATCCCATCAAGGTAGGGGACAAACAACAAAATTGTGCTTCTCTCTGAAGCATGCAGTGTAAGATTTGATCGACCAAAAAAAAAAAATCACGATCGCTTCCCCTCAATCGATAACTTCAAGCAATAATAATATATTCCATAATCCCCTGTCGCAGCATCAGGTTGGTGCAAGCATGACCGAGACCCCTACTATCAATGCCATACAGGGAGATTATTTGCCCTACATTTGTCTTGCAAGGGGTGCCTTCCCCCTATATTCTCCAAGAAAAAGCCCCTCAGTCAATCCACATCTAGGTCAACAACACATCCTAAGCTTGGAATCAACCACTAGTTTTATAGGGAGCCATACTAACATTCCATCACACCAACAACCACAGTCAGTCTAAAATCAACAGCAACTAGTTCTCATGGGGAGAGCTCCGAATCCACCCCCATCATAAGCTAACCATCAATCACCCTTTCAGGAGGATCTCCCTCTCCCTTCCCATCCCACATGAACGAGCTCATTAAACACAAAGCACTCCTTCTAAACCACCCCATGTTCAAATAGGAAAAAGCTCAGCATCCCATACAACTCTAGCCTCCCAAGCTCTCTTTACCCTCACAGCCTCCTCTGGTTCTTCAAGAAAGGGAGGTACCGGTCTTCGATAACAAGGCAGTCCCTTAGCACTATCCTTAGTGCTGAGAAGTGGGGAACATCCACCCCAACGGAAGATGCTTCAAGAGAGATGTGCCCGGAGGATATCCCAAAGGACCACTAGTAGATTTAACCACCAAGGCCGACAAGGCCTATAACGTGGCCACTCAGCTAAAAACCATTCTAGCCCATCTATCTGTTTGGGAAAATCATTGCACGTCTGAAGCCCATTGAGAAACATTCATTAAAATGTTAAATGATGCACACATCGCTCGAGAAGCATCCCCCAGAAATGGTCGCCCACATGATAGGACAGCTCATTGCACCTCGAGTCATCACCTTCTCAGATGACACGAGTTGTCATCTGAAGGATGCGACCATGGGAGATCCTTGAACGTAATTGTCAGTCATAAAGATCGCAGCATCCCATTTGTGCTCATTGATAACAGGTCAAGTCTGAACGTTCGCCTACTTCAAACTGGTACGTATCTTGGACTGGAATCATCCATGTTCAGGCCAAGTAACATGAATGTGAGAGTCTTTGATAATTTACGAAGGGAAATCGAATGAGAGATTGACCTCGAACTACAGATAGTTCCAGACATATCCACAATCACCTCCCAGGTCATGGACATATCTTCCTCATTCAATCTCCTTCTTGGCCACCCTTGGCTGCAACAAGTCTGGGCCATTCCTTTGACACTCCAACGAATCAAATACATCCTGGGCAATAAAGTGCTCTCCATTCTCAATGATCTTGAACAGAATTTTCCTGTAAAAGCAGTCCGTCTAGGAGAGCCTGATACCCTAGTCATCGACACATGTCAACCATAAGGGGGAAGCTCATACCACCACCACCCATTCAAAATCGTCAACCACTGGCCAACCACGCAACCCTTGGTGGTTAGATACATTGTTACAATGGTCGAGCGTCAAATCCTAAGATACTGACTCCGACACCAAGACAATGCTAAAGTGATCGAAGTGCGAGAGAAAGTCGATAGGACAAGATTGGGATATGGGCACCCCTTGGCAGACGAAATAGATGATTCTGACCCCAAAGGGAGATGTACACGAGGCCCGATAAGGAGCATTCCACACCATTCACCCCAATCAGTTTCTGCAGTGTCGGAATCATCCACCCAGATGAGAGTCCGATTCATGATCCACGCCATCCCTGCCTCAATCACACCAGCAAGGAAATGCCCGAGAAACAGCCAGGCAAGGGACAAGAAGTGCCCCACATTGATTGGTCATCCATTTAGATCTCACCTGAGTTACAATAGCCCGAGGAACTTTAAGACCTTGAAAAATGAAGAAGAAGTAAGCACAACTGACACTAACTCAGAATCCAGTCCCCGGTTCATCATGGTACTTAGGCACGACATCACCGACCCATCCGCCCCCACCTTAGGCTCTGCCTTCTCAAGGGACGCAAGGGTGCCAAATCGTTCACAATCCCCTTGATAGTAGAATCTGATGGCCTGTCACCCAGCACGCTCAGTCTAAAAAATGTCAATATAAATAGCACGCAACACCCTGAACCACGTTAGGGGCAGCCGTCATATTTGGTGTTTGACAAATTCAAAAAAAAAAAAAAAAAAAAAAAATCCCAAATTTCAAAAACAATAGAAAATTTAAAATTTTAAAAATAACAGAAAATTTTCAAAACCCAAAAACATCTATAAATTTACAAAATCCAAAAAAAAAAAGTCAAAAAATCTTCAATATGCCAAAAAATTTTGAAAAATTACTTGCAATAAAGTGTCTATCATGTCCGATGGGCTACATGAATTTGAAGTCAACATTTACGATTTTGGGACAAGGGAGATGACGATCTGACTCACGATCTTAAGGACCCCGAAAAGTTCGGTTCAAAGACTAGTGTTGCACCTGATGATTCTGAGTTGGTGAATCTCGGAACCCTCTAGAATCATTGAGAAGTGTGTATCAGGAGTATCCTATCCCCCAAAAATTAACAGAGAATGATTGAGTTCTTGAAACCGTGATTATCTAACTTTTCCTTCTCCTACGAGAATATGCCTAGACCTGATAAAGACCATGTAGTCCACCAGCTCCCCACCAAGCCAGAAATCAAGCCGGTTAAGCAAAAGCTAAGGAGAATGCAACCAGAATGGATTTTGAAGATTCAGGAAAAACTTATCAAACAATACAACGAGGGCTTCCTAGTAGTATCCAACTACCTAAATCGGCTCTCCAACATCGTCCCCATACCCAAGAAAGATGGAAAGGTTCAAATGTGCATCGACTTCTGTGACCTAAATAAAGCTAGTTCGAAGGACAACTTTTCATTACCCCCACATCGATACTCTAGTCGACAACATGACCGGGCACAAGATCTTCTCTTCTATGGGTGGCTTTTCCGACTATAGCCAAATCAAAATGGCTGAAGAAAATCATAAAAAGACATCATTTATTACACCAAGGGGAACCTACTGCTGCCAAGTCATGCCATTTGGATTGAAGAATGCCAGAGCCATATACCAATGAACCATGACGGTACTATTCCACGATATAATGAACAAAGAACTCAAACTATAAGTAGATGACATGATCATCAAGTCTCTTTTTGACTAGTTGAAAAACTTCAAGATCCGCCTCAACCCCCAAAAATGTGTCTTCGGTGCAACTATGGGAAAGTTATTGGGATTCACCTCTAGTGAAGATGGCATTTGAGTAGATGAATTCAATACTCGGGCAATCATCAAAATGCCACCTCCCAAAATAAAGAAAGAAGTTTGTGGTTTTCTAGGAAGGATCCAATACATCAGCTGCTTCATCACTCAGCTCACGCGGGTATGTAAGCCCATCTTCAAGTTGCTTTAGAAAGATACCTTGTTTCAACACCAAGGTCTTGGTATCGATTCCCTAGAGGGGATGGCTAACACTGAAGTGTGAACTGACAGTGGGTGTACTAACAAGCTAATAATAAAAAAAAAGCTGCTTTGAAAAGACAAACCAAAAGAATGGAATCAAGATTTCCAAGAGGTCTTCGACCGCATCAAGGAATATCTGTTAAACCAACCAGTGTTAGTCCAGCTAGTACCTGGACTACAACTCTTATTCTATATCTCGGTAGTTGCTGACGCTATCAGATGCGTGCTTAAGTAACACAATGATACGGACTAAAAAGAACGAGCAAATCTATTATCTCAGTCCTCACTACACCAATTATGAAGCCAAATACTCCCCAATCGAAAAGACTTGCCTTGCTCTCATATGGACCACTCAACACCTATACCAGTACATAATCACATATCCTATACTCTTACTCAACTGCATGAATCCTTTGAAATATATATTCAAGAAGCCAGCACTGAAAGGTAGAGTAGCTAAATGGAAGTTACTCCTTTCTAAATTTGACATCACCTAGTCACTCAAAAAGCGATCAAGGGCAAGCACTGACTAACCATCTCGCGGCACACTCTCTGTCTTAGTACCAACCTTTGTACTTGCCCAATGTGGATATCTTTTTCCTCAAAGGGAGAGAAAGACCAGAGCCAGATGAATGGACTTTATATTTCGATGGTGTAGCAAATGTAAAGGGAAGCGGAATAGGAGTCATCCTATACTCCCCTAATAACATTCCCATCCCCATCTCTCAAAGGCTGGGATTCAAATGCACCAACAATGTGGCTGATCATGAAGCACACATCGCAAGCATGAGAGAGACCATCATTTTGAATATAAAGAAGTTGAGAGTCTTTGACGACTCTCAGCTAATCATTAACCAAAGAAACGGTGACTGGAAGATGCAGGATGACAAGATGATTCAAACTCTTGTGTATGAATTCAACAAAGTCACCTTCACCTACATGCCACGTCCTAAGAACCAATTTGTTAATGCCCTAGCCTCTTTCGCCTTTATGCTTGAAATTCCTGAGTAAACTTGGTGGGATCTCATGATAAAGTTACAAGAAGAGTCGGTCTTCTCCTGCAAATCGAAGGAGTCGAAGCCCCATCTGACAAGGACCCCTAGTATGTAAATATCAAAATGTACCTGGAGAAAAAAAAAATGTATCCCGAAGAAGCGACTCGAACAGATCGTTGCATGATTCAACGCTTGGCCGCGCAGTTCATCATCAATGGTATAATCCTTGAATTAGATCATCCTACACTGCGTGGACGAAGCAAAAGCAGCCAAAATCATGACGAAAGTCCACGAAGAAATTTGTGGCCCACATATGAATGGTCACATGATGGCCAAAAAGATCATGCGACTAGGATACTACAGGCAGACTATGGACACATATTGTTATCAACACTTACAGGCATGCTTCAAATGCTAAGAGCACACAAATTAGATCCACGCACCTGCTTCTGAACTATACAATCTGACATCTCCATGGCCATTCTCTATGTGGGGCATTGACATTATTGGCAAGATCATCCCCAAAGCATCCAATAGCCGCAAGTATATCTTTGTGTTAGTCGATTACTTCACCAAATAGGTGGAAGCAACCTCATACACCACCATAGTAGCATCCCATGTAATAAGATTCACTAAGCATAACATCATCAGTCGATACAGAGCCCCATAGGTCATCATCATAGATAATGGTATGCCCTTCATTAATCGAGAGTGAAAACTTTCCTCAAACAATTCAAAATCAGGCATCAATGCGTCCTTATCATCCTCAAATGAACGGATCAGTTGAAGTCAAAAACAACACTATTGCACAATTCCTTGAGAAGATGGTAAAGACTTACCACGACTAGTCAGAGAGACTTCCTTATGCACTTTGGGCTTATCGAACGTTTGTACGCATGGCAATGGGCACCACTCTATATGAGCTTACCTATGGAATGGAGGTTGTTTTACCAATCGAGATCAAAATTTCCTCACTATAAATATTGCTAAAAAGGAAAGTCAAAGAAGGAGAATAGCTACAAGCTTGTTATGATCAGTTACATCTAGTGGATGAAAAGAGAATGCGAGCCCTATGCCATTCCTAGACTTAACATAAAAGGATCGCACGAGCATACAACAAGGAGGTCGGCACGAGAACATTCATAGTAGAAGATGTGGTGAGGAAGAAAATCTTTCCTCCTCATCTATCTGATCCTATAGGAAAATTCAAGCCCGCATGGGAGGGCCCATTCATTGGTCAAGAATTATTCACCAATGAAGATCAACATGTCCAACATGGCTTGTTTGTCGTTAGGTGGTAGATCGCTTATAGCACACGGTTCTCATTTGAGGCTAGTAATTCTAATTCCAATGAGTTGCATTAGACCTTGGTCTGGGGAGAATATTGATTCTAAAGTTGGTCTCTTTTGTTTCTCCCATACATTTTTCCCAATTTCGTAAATCGTCTTGAATACTGCCATGCGCAAGCATTTGGATGAATGTCTTCAAACCTGTTCCAAGTATCAATAAGTTGTATTCTGACAACCTTACAGGTGCATAAAGTATTTATAAGTTTTATTTTGCCAACCTTACAAGTGCTAGCATCCAGGTCCATAATGATGAGTCTTTCTACCATATTGGATCTTTCCTCCTCTTCATGGGAGATGCTACTCTTTGCCTGGAGAGTCCATGCCTAAATCACTCATTCCAGAAGCCACTCCAGTGTTACCTTAACTTGCATTAAATGGATTATTTTGAAGTTGGCTACTGCTCCTCTTAGCTCTCCATATCATCCTATCTTAATGATTGAGCTTGCTTTTTTGTTATGATGCCTAGCCTAAGTTGTTGTTCCTTCTGCCTTCCGTTGACTTGCTCTTTCTTTTCGTTTCTATCTTTTTCTTCCTTTTTCCACTGGAGCTCGGGGTGTGAGCTCTTTTCTTTTCCTTTTTCTTATGGGTGTGCACCTCTCCCTTGTATTTTTCCAAGCTTTTACCCTAGGTAAGTAATAAGAGAGTCTATCATCCTTTGCTTTTCCTTTTTAAAAAAAAAAAAAAAAAAAAAACTCTCCTCTTTAGTAGTAGATTTTTTGTATTACACTATCATATTCTTTCAAACTAGTTAAATGAACTTATTTATATCCATTTAGGATTATTAGTCGTTGAAGTTAATGCCTGTTGTCAGTTGAAGAAGCCATCTCATTTCAACCATTCTCCCATATGACTAGGTTTTTCCTAGTCATTACGGAAGACTCACTCAACTAATTTTTAGTGGAGAAAAAATAGCCATGTGGCCACATTTATGTACAAAACACATGCATGCACATACATGTGTCAACATCTTACTATGAACATGTTATTCCTTAATTGTTCAGCTTGCTATTCGGTAAAACAGCGATGGTCTTATACTATAAAATCCCCTCTTCACTTTGATTGGCACGAGAATATCACATAAAAAATCAAGACTTACGTATCTAATACTTCAGCCATCCATCATAATTCCATGAGCAACATCCTTTTCAATCCCTCTGTTGTTATAAATTATTGACCTGAGATATGAAAGTTTTTCATTTTGAGTATCTCTTTATCAACAATGTTGACTAATTTTCCATTTCAACTCTTGTTGTTGCTAAAATTACATTCAATGTACTTTATTTAATCCAAATTATTTAAAAATTTAGATTCCAAAGCATCCCTCGGGAACTTTAGCTTTGCCCTTACCACCTCCCTTGGCTTGTCAATCAAAACTATGTTATTTGCAAACAACATACACCTTAGGACCTCTTTTTACAAATGCTTTGTTCAATCATATATAACTCATGCATAACAATATAAGCTCAAAGCCAATACCTGCATGAGCCTGCAGTGGAGTCATGCCATCATTTACTTTCTCTAATTCAATAAAGACCATGTAGACATTTTTCCTTCCATGAGTATGACATTGTAAAGTATGCAAATATGGATATCACACCATCAATTATTTACTTTTATACCACTGGATTAGTTTCTCAAGTGGTTAGATGGTTTGGTTATCTCTTATAAGACAGGTTTTTCTTACCATTATATATATATATATATATATATATATATATATATATATATATATATATATATATTATCACATGTTTTTTGTGCTTCTAAAGTACTAGCTTGTACAATCTAGATTCATGATCCATTGATCTTCTTCTAGCTGCGACATTGACAAGAGTCACCAGTTTCTTCAAGGCATTCAAATTCCTAATATATTAACATGTGGAAATATCAAAGCTAGTAACTCAGAGTTCCATCAGCTACTGGGTATTCCATTTGACTTATATTTACCATCTCCAGCAAACTTTAAGCTACCATGGACATTCTATCAATAGCCTATATAGAGTGGATGGACATATCTTTTCTGGAAAAAAAAAAAAAAAAAATTTAAAAGGGCCAATCAACAGTTTGATGAAAATCTATTTTTTGGGGCCTGTCATGGACATCCTATGGTTCTAATGAGTCCAATTTAGCAAACAATTCTAATCATCCCATCACCTGTTGAAAAAATGGATGTCCATGGAATAGATATTCAACTTTGAGACATCTTGGATCATCCAATCCATTTAAGCTACGGACAGCAATCCATAAAGCTTGTTCTTATCACAATGCAGAGTTCAGATTGATCTATTAGAGTGTTTAAGTGTCCAAGTAGGAAGCCTTAACTTATAGGACTCTGGTTACAATGGATTGTTGGAGTGAAAAAGTCCCATGGAGTTCCCACCCCCATGTGTGTGTGTGTGTGGATACATTGATACACCACACTCTGAAAGCTTAAGCTTTTAGAGTAAATGGTTGTTTGACATAGTATCAAAGCAGAAGGTCCTATGTTCGAATCTCGAGAGTAGCAAATATGCCTTGTTAATATATTATTATTCCACGGGGGGGTCAGGAAAAATCAGGTCTGGCCCAGGGACTGGAAAATCAAGCCCAGCCTATTTCTAGTGTGAACATCCCTCCGCCCTCATCAGCATGTTCTCGTGCGGAGTTCCCACTCCACACGTACGGGGGGGTGTTGGAGTGAAAAAAGTCCCTTAGAGTTCTCACCCTGCACGTGAAGGGGGGTGTTGGAGTCATAAAGTCCCTTGATATACATTGATACACCACACTCTGAAAGCTTAAAACACTACAAGAAAATAGGCCTTTAGTCACAATTTTTTAGCCTCAGTTGAAAAATTGGAGGCTAAATGTGTTTTTTAGCCTCGGTTGCTAAGGAACTGAGGCTAAAAGTCTATTTTTAGCCTCAGTTGCTAAGGAACCGAGGCTAAAAGTCTACTTTTTAGCCTCAGTTGCATAGGAACCAAGGTGAAAAGTTTACTTTTAGCCTCAATAGCATAGGAACCTAGGCCAAAAGTTTAATTTTTAACCTCAGTTGCATAAAAACTGAGGCCAAAAGTCTACTTTTTAGCCTCAGTTGCATAGGAACTGAGGCTCAAAGTCTACCTTTTAGCCTCAGTTGTATAGGAACCGTGGCCAAAAGTCCAATTTCTAGCCTCATTTGCATAGGAATCAAGGCTAAAAGTCTGCTTTTTAGTCTCAGTTGCATAGGAACCGAGGCTAAAAGTCTAAATTTTAGCCTCAGTTGCATAGGAACCAAGGCCAAAAGTCTACTTTTTAGCCTCTAGTGCATAGGAACTGAGGCCAAAAGTCTACTTTTTTAGCCTCCATTAAATAGGAACTGAGGCTAAAAGTCTAGTTTTTAGCCTCGGTTGCATAGGAACCGAGGCTAAAAGTCTACTTTTTAGCCTCCATTGCAAATGAACCAAGGCTCAAAGTCTAGTTTTTAGCCTCAGTTGCATAAGAACCGAGGCCAAAAGTCTACATTTTAGCCTCAGCTAGCATATGAACCGAGGCGAGAGGCGAAAAGTCTACTTTTTTAGCCTCTATTGCATAGGAACCGAGGCGAAAAATCTACTTTTTAGCCTCAGTTGCATAGGATCCGAGGCCAAACCTACTTTTTAGCCTCAGTTGCATATGAATCGAGGCCAAAGGTATACTTTTTAGCCTCAGTTGCATAAGAACCGAGGCCAAAAGTCTATCTTTTGGCCTCCATTGCATAGGAACTGAGCCTAAAAGTTTACTATTTTGAAAAAAAAATTATGTATATATTTATAGTGGGCCTTGGGAAATTTTTAACAATGAACGTTCAATCAAGTGAGCTTCAATCCCAATCCCAAGTAAGTGGCCCATTCGAGTTTCCTCTCAGCTATTGATCTTAACCAAAGATGGACGGTGTGTGTCACACGAATGACGGTGGGTCCACATGAGCTTGCATGGGCTCCCTCCAACGACTGATATAGGAAATTCGCATTCAAATACAATGCGCTGATGAAGAATACACAGGTGGCGAGAGTGGAGACAGAGACAGACCTCCATTTTCCGGGTTCTATAAATAACAATCTCTTCTTGCATTGCATTTCTCGGCAGCTTTCCCTTTCCGTCTTTAAGGGAAAAACCCTAACTCTCTTGTCTTCACTTCCATTGCATTTCTCGGCAGTCGATCGCTTTTTCTGACACTAGATCGGCATTCTCCGGCGCCAATGCTCAGCTCCCATGTCTGATCTCAAGCCCAAGACCGAGATCTCGTTCGTGGGAACATTCGCCAGTAGTGCTTTCGTTGCCTGTGTTGCAGAGGTATCGATCCTTTTCTTTTCCCTATTCTTTTGTATTTCGAAGTTAGATTGAGTGGAATTTGGTTGTGTTTGCTTGATCTTGTTGTTTGGCTCTAAGCTTATTACAAGATTTTTCTCTATCTTCCTTTTTCAGATGATAGTGCTTCGTCATCAATTCCATCACACAGTTAACAGTTAATGTTGTTTTCAATTCTTATTGCATGATGAGAAATCAATTGAGGCACAGCACTAGAAAATAACGAATATGTAGAACTCAATGGTCAGAAACTTATAAATGGATTTGTTAGGCCTGGGTCTAAATTCCAAGTCCAATCTCTGACCTTGTAAAAATTGAAGTCATTACTTCTATTGCTTTCTTAAAATCTTCAGTGGCAACATTTGAGAATTTTGCTTGGCACTTAGGGCAGTTATGTAATTTATCCTCATAATTGTGTATTCTCTTTATTGACTCATCCACCAAATCGGAGTTCAATTTAACTCAGATCAGCAGCTTTGAATACCAAGTCCAAACTGAGTCATCGAACTTGGCAAGTCTTCATTATTTGAATGAGTGGAACTTCGGAATAAACACACTCTTTGAAAAGAGCTCTTGAACATTCTAATAACAGTTGTACCAGTTCATTTGTGTAGTTTTCTTTACCTGTTGCAAGAATTGCTAAGATATTGTATGCCTTCCTTCCTAGAATGTTCCTCCTGCATTGCTGGTTCGATTTCTGAGGGAGCATCGTTCCGAATGGGCTGATTACAACATTGATGCATATTCTGCTGCATCACTAAAAGTTGGCTCATATGCCTTTCCAGGATTAAGGCCTACAAGATTTTCTGGGAGCCAAATCATCATGCCTCTTACTCACACAGTGGAAAACGAAGAGGTCTATATGCACTTTTTATTCTAGTCATCTAAGTCAGCCTAACTTGGACTCTGACATGTGTTTGCAATTTCAATACACTTGTGGAAACATAAAATCATCTTTGTAACCTTGCCTAGCTCTTAAAACGTAGCAATATGATATTTAAAATTTTCAATGCGTGAGCAATATAATATAAAGATTGAAGAAGAAAACCAAAGATAAAGAATATTATAAATATAAAAAAGCAAGAGCCATTTCCCATTGTGTCAACACCTTCTCTATGTCAATACATATCAACATGGATAGAAAACCTATAAGCTGCACGCTCTTGTTACCTAAGTGAAGAACAAGTTTAGGTGTTTTAGTATTGCCTTTACAATATTGAGGATGCTAGGATATTTACAAGATGGTTTAAGTCCCAAGCTATCAAAATCTTCAAGTATCACCTAGAATTATGTAATCCCTAGATATTAAGATTAGGTAGCCAAATAAAATAAGCAAAAAGGATAGAACTGTCAAACATGGGAAATAATTGAAAAAATAAGATCCATATCTAGTTATGCGGCCATATCTAGCTTTGCGGCATATGTTTGAGAGAAACTTTAGAGTTTGGATTCCCCTTCATCAAAACAAATTCAAGGTATTGACAATTGACATTTAGTCTAGCCAAATATCTCAATATCAATTAGTCAACCATTCCTGTTAACCGAATTAGTGATTAAAAAAATATAAAAAATGAAGAGTACATCTTTCTTTTTATTGAAATTTCAGTTATAGAAAATTTCTAGGAATCTCTAAGGAGAAATGTGACAATTCTCTTGAGTTTGTATTCATAATCTGACTTCCCTATTTTTATTCTATTTGTCTATTTTTGCATTGATTCATTTTCTTTGTTGATGGAAAATACATCTAGTTTCTTGAAGTAGTTCGAATAGAAGGACATGCCATCACCTAAGAAGAAGCTGTTCTGTCGAGAGATATCCATCTCCTGTAGGTATTTGCTGCTTCTTTTTGCACTGAATTGAACTATGGTTTTTGCTGGTTTTTCTTTTACCTTTTTTTATGTTAGGAAGTGATACGCCAGCTGGTCCGAAGCCCAGGTAATGGAGGACTAATGGCAAGTGGGCAGCTGGTCTTAAAACCTTTACCAGGCAGTTATGAGAATGTCGACTCCAAATAGCTGGGATGAGGTCTTAAAACCATTAGTAGTTCTGTCACTTCTATGCTGAATCTTGGAACCCACTGATAGTCACTCTTTACTTTGTCCCATTCTGTGATTTTGCAAACACTTGCTGATGTTGATGTTGTAATGATTTTGGGCAATTCTATTTTGCAGCTTTGTAGTGGAGCTTTCTCCGAGCTTGTTTTTTCTCCAATTGATAAATTATTCCCTGATGATGTTCTGTTGCTATTGTCTAGTTTCCAAGTCATTCCACTGGATTCAAAAACAGTTGAGTCTAAATCTACTGGATGACTATTTCCTGAATCTCATATTAAACTGGATGATATTATTTTTATCCATCTATTTTTTGTATTTTTTTTCCTACTGTAATAGCTATTTGTATAGGGCGAAGCGCAGGATGGATTACGCGTACATCGGACCTTGGATTTGGCATCTAGTCTTGAAGCAGGCTCTGCCGTGAACCGCACAAGTGGAGATGCTTCTACGAACACTTCTAGCCTGCTCTCTGTGCTGACAATCACCTTCCAGTTCCCTTATGAAATCCACCTCTGGGACAATGTTGTGACCATGGCTCGATAGTACTTGCAGAGTGTCATTTCATCTGTACAGTGAGTTGTATGAAGCTACGAGTGTGAGAGTTAAATGAATTTGAATAAAAGGGGGTAGAGGGTGGTTTCTCACATGCCTTGAGGATGTGCTTAACCCGAAATCAAGCAAGTTGCTACACTCATCAGGTAGGGCATGCTTAAGTTGAATACATATGGTGCTCGTCAACATGAGCTATATAGATGGGAGAGGCTTAGCTAATCAGAGCTAACAATTTCAGCTATTGCAATCCTAGTGAATGGACAACTATTTCAATATAGAGGTTTTTTAAGTGTGTCTCCTTGTAGTACTCTATGTCTACATGCTAATTCTATATACCAGTTTGTTTTGAAAACTTTAAATGGACATATAACTTTTTCTCTTTTTTTTTGGTATTGTGCTCTATGAATGGATTAAAATGAATGAATGAGTGACTATGCACAGGTTTATGAATGGGTTAAAATAAATTATTTAGTCTCGATTATTGATAAATGATGTTAAAAATAGAATTTAGCATCAGTTAATGCCAACAAAGGCTAAATCTATCTTAGTCTCATTTTTATCTTAGTTACCTAAATTGAGACTACAACTCCCGTAGCTAAAGGCATTAGCCTTGATTGTTGAGAACCAAGGTTTAAAATATATTTAACTTCGATTGGAAGAAATTAAGGCTAAAATTTGAATTTAGTCTCAATTGGAAACAATGAAGACTAAAATTTTGATTTAGCCTCGTTTCAAAAAAACTGAAGCTAAAAAGGTTCATTTAGCCTCACTTGAAGAATTGAGACTATAAAAATCATTTTAGCCTCTGTTGCTAAAACTAAGGCTAAAGCATTTAGCCACGGGGGTTTCAACCTCGGTTTGGATAACTAAGGCAAAACTGAGGCTAAAGGCTTTAGCCTCAGTTTTGAACCTTTTTAGCCTCAGTTTTGAACCGAGGCTAAAGCCCTCTTTTCTTGTAGTGAAACAGCAATAACAATAACCATTTACTCTATGACATGGATCACTTCTGTAACAAACAGCCATTATTACAACAGGGTTAAAACAGCAAGAACAATACCAACAACAACAACGATAAACAACCATAGGAAGAAGAAAATAATCTCTCTCCCATTCAATGACAAGGAATAAAGAAACACTGTCATTTCGGACTTCCAAACAAGTAGAAAATATTAACACATTTAGAATAGAGTTTTTCCCCTATGATTTTATTTTTTTTTCAAAAGGAGCAGCCTCAACCTGAGGACTATCCAATATATTGAAGGAAAGAAAGCTTACAAGCTAGGCTATTCGGGAGGCCGGAAAGAGCCGGCACTCCTATCATATGAACGAGATTCGGGAGGGATGCCCTCCTATCATGTGTTGTACATATCTAAATTGAATTTAACTGACCCTAGCCCTGTTTTGTCAAGACAATATGAACCTCTCGCCAGCCTGGGGAGATCAGAGGGGACCGAATACAAGGTGGAATTTTGCGAAGCACTGCCTTGCCTAGCTAAACAATTAGCCAAACCGTTACCCTCTCTGGGGATGAGAGCAAGGGAAAGGACCCGGATTGCAGGAGGCTCCAGATTCTCTCCTTCCAATACTTCCACTTCCAATCAACGGAGGACTTCCGAAGGATGCAGTCAACCACTCATCTCGAGTCCGATTCGACGAGGACAGGAGAGAGGCGGAGGAGAACATAGAGTTCTAAACTGTCATGAAGAGCCCTCAACTCAGCTCTGTTGTTGGAGGCAACACCGTACCCAACGCGAACTTCATACAGCCATTATGGTCTCTGCAAATCCCTCCACCCCCAGCAGGCCCCTAATTCCGAATGGCAGATCCATAGACATTCAGCTTGAAGAAACCAGAAGGCGGTTTTCTCCACCTAACGACCTCACGGGCATGAGAAAATTGAGCAGGCGCCGCAAGGGGGAACGCTGGACTGGGGGAATACCCACTGTCTGGCCTGAGCCGAGTAGAGCAATTCCCCAACCACCAAAAGGTGTTGCGAATAACACCTTGAATGGAGACGTTCAAACCATCAAAACATGAGCAGTTTTTGGCTTTCCAGATCTCCCAAAGTATGAAAGCAAGAGCTAGGCGAAAGACCTTGGAGGGGCAGCTGCGCGAGAGAGGGGCCAGCCACCACCAGGCTAACCATTCATGAATTGAGGAGTGAGGAACAGGGGAGAGCTTCATCCGATCAACAACTCTGCACCAAACTTCGTTCGCAAGAGACCCGTGCAGGAACAGGTGCGATAACGACTCAGGAGCAGGGGAGGACGCGGAAGACAACTCTAATCCACAACATTCACACTTCAAAGCTAAATAGATCCCTTTGCGTTGAACATTCCCGTCTATGGGAAGCGCATTCATGAGCACCCTCCAAAGGAGAACTGAAATTTTGGGGGGAAGCAAGGGGTACCAGACCCACTTAGCCCAGGCCCACCTCTATCCACGAGTCCTAATCACCTCCCACCCAGATTTGACTGAAAATTGCCCGTCAGGGCCAAGGGGCCAGATGCAAATGTCATCGTAGTCGGAAGTGAAAAAACCTACACTCTCAATGTGGTTCCTGACCCAGGTTGGAAGAGGAACCTGCACATCCTGTCTCAGCCCGTTGGCATCCAAAAAATCTGCCACCACCAAGTTCTGAACTTTTGGAGGAATTTGGATAGAAGGGATGTCCTGCAAAGGGCCCAATCCCGTCCAGTTATGCCGCCAGATATTACAACTGTCTTGGCCAATTTCCCATTGGGAATGAGTATCCAAAATAGGGAGTAACTTGGAGAGCTTGTTCCAGAGCGGAGAACAACCAACGCCCGACCTGAGGTTGGACTCCTGCCTAGCAGTCGACCGGTATTTGGAAAGAAAGTACTTCGCCCAGAGGTTGTCATCGTTATGAGATCGCACCCTCCACGCCAACTTTAGGTGAAGAGCACACATGAACACCCAAACCACCTCCGTTTTTCCCCTATGATTGCCTGTCTTTTAGGCTATTTCACGTTTTAACTTCAGACCCCGGGGCATTGACAAGCCCCTCCCTTTGACATGGTTCCAGTGAGCCGAAAACCCAATATAACAATAGGCCTCGCTGGAAAACTTAAGCGGTTTGATTTAAATATTTTGAAACCAGGCATCTTTCAAGAAATAGCCTAAAAGGTAGGCAGTTATATAAAGATAAAAAAAAACCTTTAAAATAATATCAAAAATATAATCCCATTTAATTCACAAATGAATATATATATATATATATATATATATATATATATATATATATATATATATATAGAGAGAGAGAGAGAGAGAGAGAGAGAGAGAGAGAGAGAGACTCATGCTCCCCTGCGCACCTATGCACGTGCGCACCTTTGCACACGTGCCATGGGTGTCTAATCTGAACGGTTTATGTGATGGGAAATCCCATAAAACCTCATTTGAAAATTTTCATCCCAATCTAAAATTCTAGTGGGCCACAGCAAAGATAAATGCAAGTTAAGGGAGAAAACTGTTTTCATTTTTCATGGCCCATCAAGTTTTACATCAAAGTAAAACTTTAGCCTGGGGGATTTCATGAGGTGCTGCTTCACATGTACGGTTCAGATTTTTGATCCACATCACGTATGAACCGGTTCACAGGTGAGCGTTCTATATATATATATATATATATATATATATATATATATATATATATATATATATATATATATATATATATATATATATATATATATATATATATATATATATATATATATATGCACCATTCCATGGTGGGCCACAGGCTTAAAAATTAAGTCAATCCATGACTTGGGTGGGCCACACTACATACAACAGTTGAGTTGAGAGGAGTTACACTCCATTAAAATATCCATCATCATTTATTGGGCCTACTGAGATGTGATTCACAGATCCAGCCATTCATTAGGTGTGTCCCACTTAGATGAGGGGTAAGACCAAGTTTCGTCCGTATCCAAAACTCAAGTGGGCCCACAAATTGTTTTTATATATTTTAATCATGTCTTCACATGGTTTAACGGAACTCAGGTGGGCCATACCATCTAAAATCATGCGAAGACATGCCAAAAATATATAAAAGTACTTGGTGAGGCCCACCTGAGTTTTGAATGCTACTGAAACTTGGTATGACCTCTCATCCTAATGGGACACACATAATGGATGGGCTGGATTTGCAAACCACATCTCGGTGGGCCCAAAAAATGATTATGAATGTTTTAATGGTGCACGGCCCCTCTCAACTTCTGTATGTGGTGTGGCCCACAAAAGTCACGGATTGACTTGATTTTTGAGACGTAGGCCCACGATGGAATGGTGCATCTGACTGATGGGGTAGACGTTCGAAACGCATCACAGTGGGCCCACACAGCTCGACCTCATGGGACGGACCCATCAGCTCGAGCGCATAGTACCTTTTCCCGATATGTGTGTGTGTGACGACAAACCAATTCAAATCAATAACAGAGTGAATAAAAAAATACCATTCATTCAAACAAATAATAATAAGAGAATAGGAACCTGGATCGGCGTAAGGTTCATCTTATAGAACTCAGCTGCCTTCTCATAAACGGCACCACGGCCGAGACTGCCACAAACCTTCGCCTCATTCAAGCAGCTCTTAATCTTCAACCAATTCCGCTCATCCCTAACGCGTTTTTGCAACCAAAGCGAGTAGTTCCCAAGCCGGTATTCTTTGTAACCTCTCCCTGATATGACCTCTCCGGCTCCTTTATTCGTTATCACGAATGCAAAGACAGTAAAACCCATGAGCCCGAGTATCAGCAAGAACATGATGAAGAGATAAATCCATAAGAAGAATGTAACACGGCAGCATGATCCAATGAAACCACAGAGGGAGATTAAAAATAGTAAAATAGCCAATACAAGGAGAGGGACGCGGATGAATCTATCACATTGCGAATTGGAGTGGTGGCTCACGTAGACGGCTGAGATAAACAAAGGAATGGAAAGGATGATGGTGAGGATATTTAGGACGCCGATGAGATTGTTGCTTATGCGGATCATGGTGTAGATTGATGGCGGAGATTGTCAGATGGAGATAAATAAGAGATTGGTTCTCTCCCTTTCCCTTTCTTTCTTTCTTTCTTTCTTTCTTTCTTCTTCAGAAGAGAGGTTGAGATAAAAAGGAAAGGGATATGAGGGGTTACCTTCTATATATTTATACGTATGTGCGGATGGTTTTTTCAATTTCCTATATTGGCCGTTTGTATGCGTGGGCCACCATGATGTTTGTGAGAAATCCACACCGTCCATTATTTTTCTAGATGATGTTAGGTTATGGGAAAAATGAGGTAGATCCAAGACTCAAGTGGGCCGCACGAAAGTAAACGGTGAGAATTGAACGTCCACCGTTGAAACATTGTGGGGCTATGGAAGTTCTGGATAGTATATTTTTTGTATTTTCAGTTCATCCCAGTAGGAATGACCTTATGAACGGTATGGATGGCATATAAACATCACGGTGGACCCAGGAAGGTTTCAACAGTAGGCATTTTCCTAGCCACTTTTTCCTGTCGTGAGACCCACTTGAGTTTTGTATCTATCTAAGTTCTGGGTTTGTGGCCTAATATGATCTGGAAGAACGGATGGACGGAATGGATTTCTTACAAAAATCATGGTGGGACCCACCTAGCTTCCCGTTGCAGTACGTTCGTGACCAAGGATTTCGCGGGCAATTCGGTCGGCCGTTTCCATCCCAATCTTGCCAACTGGGATCGTGTGAGTGTGACCATCCAACCTACACTCATGGCCGACCAGCATAGGTAATTTAGATATTGATCACGGCACACGTATATGCGTGTACATCTCAGTGTACACGTGTGGGCCACTTGGTGAATTTGGGGGACTGATTTTTCGTGACACTAATTTCCCGCCGAAGTTCCTGTGGTGGGAAGCTTGGACAGAGATTCCCGTTACAAATCCACTCCGTCCATCGGTTTCTCAAGATACAGTAAGACATGAATCTAAAAATCAAGGAGATCCAAAGCTCATGTGGGCCACACCATACGGAAAAGTGGATATTGAATGCCCACCATTGGAAACTTTGTGGGACCGACAGAAGTTTTGCATGCGGATGATATGTATGTCCACATTTTATCTGAGTGGTAGTAACCCTACGAACGGTTTGGATGGCATATAAACACCATGGTTGACTCCAGGAAGGTTTCAATGGTGAAAGTTTTCATTCTCACTGTTTCATGTGGTGTAGCCCGGTTGAGGTTTGGATCTTCCTGATATTTGGATTTCAGTATTATTACGATCTTTAGAAACGGATGGACGGAGTGGATTCGTCAAAAGAATCTATGTGAGCCTCACATAGCTTTCGACCACAGTAACTTCTGCGCACCGGCAATTCACTTAGGGCTGTTTTCCATGTCAACCTTGCCGACTGGGCTCTTGCGATGAAAGGACCTTGCCTGACGAATATCTAGGCCGTCCAATGTACATCTGTGGTTGAGGGGCACGTTTCTTACGGGGCTGATTCTTATCAAGGGTTCTAAATATTGGGCCATTCAATGTAGTCATGTGGCCCACTCGATTAATTTACCGAACTGATTTTTTGGATCTGTCAAAGGGCTATTTTTGGATGGAGTTGTTATAAGTTCGCTAATTTCGTAAAGTGGGGGTCAGTGGTCTAACTGTCGAGTGGTTCCAAGAGTTGGTATTACGGACCCCACCTGGACGACCCATCACCGAAGTTCCTAAGATAGGAACAATCCAACCGTTCTGTAGGCTAATAAAATGGACGGTTAACAAACACAGTACAACATCGGTTGGGTTCATTAGTTAGTAGTTTCCAATGAGTGCGTGTTTGGATTCGCGTATAGGATCGGTGGATTGTATAGGATTGTATTATTGTATGGTATTCATAGACATGCAGACCATGGCCTTTCATTTTATCTTTGACAAATAGAATATTTGGAATAGATTAGGTTTGGATAAGTAAATAGTGGATTTTTTTCAATTCACTGTTTGTTGAACGATCAGACTGGGTAGTGGTAGAGTACAAAACAGGAGCGGATTGGCGGGTGTAGCACACACGAGCCATATAGCTGTTGTACGCACGTGTCGTGCATAGACGAGCACTTACGCTCTGCATGATTCTTGAGTTCTACCAACGGTTCAAAGGATATCAAAGTTACGAGGGCCCCACAGTGATGTCATCCATTATATCTACACCGTTCATCTCTTTTTAGAGATCATTTCGCAGCATTATCCAAAAAATTATGATTTCCAAATGTCATTTGGACCACACCTTTGATGTGAGTGGAGATAATGAATTTCACTGTTAAGCAATTCGTAGGGTCCACCGTAACGTTTTTTTTCCATCCAATCCATTCAATGAAGTGGAAAAAACATTACATATTGATCCAAAACTTCTAAGACCCTAAAAAGGATTTCAATGGTAGACATTCAATCCCCCACTGGTTTTTGCAGTGTGGTCCAATTGATAGTTAGATTTGTCTTATTTTTCGTGTCAAGCCTTAAGCCCGTCAAATGGTTGCATGGTCTGGATATAACACATACCGCATGATCAGACCCGTAAAACCTGTTGACGTTAACACACCAGCTATATAATCGGTGTGCGACAGACCAGCCAATACGCTTCCATACAAAACAAGATTAAAGCGGGTGATTAACATTCAGAAAGTTCCCATCACTCACGGGTGATTAACGGTCAGAAAGTCCCCATCACTCACGTACATAAAATTTCCAAAAAAAAAAAACTTTGAAATAACAGTTTCATAATAAGATTAATACAAATTATCAGATAATACGTTCATAAATTGGAAAAATTAAAGAGGAGAAAATATACTAAGAAGATTTATAAAAAAAAAAAAATTTAAATAAATTAAAATAAAAAATAAAAAATAAAAAATTGAAAGCTCTTGTTGAGCGAAGTACAGTCATTTCATTTGGCCATATCGTTAGCACTCCACCCACCCATTATGACAATCAAATACATAAAACCAACCATACAATTACTACATATATATATATAAGCACCACTCCAATAATAACTTTTAAGATGGCATCCAAAATCCCTTCATCTATATCATATCGATTCTCGTCAGAGTTTGATTCACCGGAATTCTGTACCCCAAGTTGGTGTTCACCAGAGAGTCGACGGAGGAAATGGAGTAGCATCACCTTCAAGTCTTCTGGTGAGACCTTCTGTCATGATTGCTGACGGCCGGAATTGTTCAGTAGGAGTGGTGCCAGATCCACGTTTCTATAAAGTGGCCTACATTCATTGACTTTTGTATAACATCTCAACTATGATACGGTTCACCAATCTCATAATACCCAAAATTATGCATAAAAAAAGTGATTCATACCTTAAATGCATTCCACTCTGACACGGCATCACCATTTTGAACGATCGATATTTGCACCCATTGAATCCATGTACCTACTCCCGAGCAACCTTCCATTTTTCATAGATTTTCAGTACTCTACCCACATATACCATATAGTATTTATCCATTTGTACCTACAAAAAATGGAGTGGGGTCAGATTTGAAGTACATTGATTGGACATGGAATTTCATAAAATTCATCTACATATAAGAACAACAGATAAGGGAAGATTACGATGGAATTTGTAAAGTAATAATAGAAAATTCTAACTGCACTAATAACATTCGTGTTGGGGGCCTTGCACAAAACCTTATAATCTAGCCTCCCAAAATAAACAAAATTATGAGATAATAAAGCAAGAAAATAAATCAAAGCATAAACCACATAACACCAGAGAATTTTATGTGGAAAATCCTTAAAGAGATAAAAACCATGGGACCTCGTCCAAATCAACAATCCACTATAAAGCAGAATATTGCAACCAATCACAAGCACACACCGCTTGAATCAAACCTTCTTCACTCACGCAGGAGCAGATAAGCAATAAGAAAATAATAGAAAAATAGAGAGATCTCACCAATCACAAGGACATAGAAGCGCTGAGATATGTACTGCGAAGTAGATCACCTCTACGAGCAGAATCTCCCTTCTACAAGATTCCTCTCTCTCTCTCACCTTTGATAGCCCTAAGCCCTCTTAGAGTATCTTTAGAAAATAATTTTCACAAAATCTACATTTTTGCAATCGCATCTGCGTAACTCTTCGATGATATCAAAGGTCTCTCGATGACAGCCTTCGATATCATCTAATGTCCTTCGATGCTATCGAAACAGGACCAAAACTATCCAGCGACCAAGGGTGAAAATTTTCAACAATTATCGATGTCATCGAGGGTCTCTCGATGACAGCCTTCGATATCATCTAAAGTTCATCGATGATATCAAAACAGGACAAAAACTGTCCAGCGACCAGCAATGAAAAATCTGACAATTATCGATGATATCGAAACTGGTTCGATTTTAGTATTATACCTATGCTTCAACATAAACGAGTCAAACTTCTTATACCATTGTCGTGGAGCTTGTTTCAACGCATACAAGTTCTTCCTCAGCCTACACATCATATGCTCTTTGCCCTTGACTTCAAACCTCTCTAGTTGGTGCATGTAGATCTCTTCTTCCAGGTCACCATGAAGAAAGATAGTTTTAACATCTAATTGCTCTATCTCCATATCCATGCTAGCCGCCAACCCAAACAACACCCGTATGAATCTCATCTTCACCATTAGTGAGAATATCTTCTCGAAGTCTATGCATTTCCTCTGACCAAACCCTTTCACCACAAGTCTGGCCTTGAACCTCATCTGTGAATTCTTCTGCTCAATCTTATTTCTGAACACCCACTTGTTACTCAAAGCTTTCTTATCCTTAGTGTTGAGGGTCAAATATTACATATCAGACCCAGTTATTGCCTGGATTTACGAGCATGATACTGTTTAATAGCCCGATTTAATCGTGTTTGTGATGCAGAGTGTATTTATGAGCATGGACTGAAAAAGCGTGCTTAAAACATAGATTTAATGCTCTGATGACACCAAAGGCAAAGGACGGAATCCAAAGACCAAGATCAATGGAATTACATACCAGGGATCTGCGAAAATCGAGAAAGTGAAGCTCAAGTAGCTCCAAAATCATCCAGAATGTAAGATCATGACGTTCCCACCATCCGTTTAGCTCGAAACTTCATACATGGGCTTAGGGCCATAAATTAACCGTGCACATCAAATTTCATCCATTGGATCATTGTAGAAGTAGCCCAATGGACAGATCAGCCCATAAAATCTCGAATTGGGGCCCGCCTGAAATCTGGATATACTTTAGTTTTAGTCTCAACCCCTTAAATGAGGTTCTAAAACAGATGGACGAAGCGGATTTCCTATACACATCATGAGTGGACTCCACTGGCAGTTGTCAGTGCAGAGTGCACAAGTGCACTCTCGGTGTATCGGACCAAGAGAACCTAGTCAAAGGTCTTAGACTGACCTTTCTTCCCAAGCAGAGAAACTCAACAGCATCCGCACCATGCGGACGCTGATTTCAGTTGTAGGGCCCACCTCTCACTCAGTTGAAAGATCCAAGCCGTCCATTCATCACTAAGGTTAGCCAAAACCCATGCCTAGGTGTCCTTTCTCCACCATGCAAGCATACATGTGAAGATCTCAGCCGCATGCAAGATGAACGGTAGAATAGAAGATCATATGGGCCACATCGAATCCAATTCAAAAACATTCATACCTGAATGGTTTTTCGAGCAGAATGCGATGGACGGCATGGATTTTGCAAGGGACAAATGAAGTGGACCCCACCAAGAAACGGCACAAACTTCTTGTGTAGCTTGGACACGATCGAACGTTGTCCGTCCGCTGGGCCTGTACTGGACCACCCTCACCACTTGTTTGGATGATCTGAACCGTCCAATGTACTCAGGAGAGAATATCGGCCAAAACCTCATTATTACCAAGCATTCATGCATAAGAGCAAGCTCACAGAGGCACATAGCCATAGCTACGTCGGTTGATGGTGTGGCCCACCCAAGACTCAAATCAAATTCATATTTTGGCTCATGGCCTAAATCGACCCTACAAGGACAATGAACGTCTCTGATTCATTAAAAAAGTTCCACAGGTGGGCCACACAAAGGTCAACGCTCCTCTCACCAAAAACAGATTTCAAACGCAAGAAACTTTACGTTGTTGTACACCTTTTCTCCACCGCCTCTACTTTCGCACTCCAGCACCGATCGACTCCAGCCAAGCTATAAAGCAGAGAGAGAGAGAGAGAGAGAGAGAGAGAGAGAGAGAGAGAGAGAGAGAGAGAGATGAGGGGAGGGCTTGGACGTGGAAGCAGACATGAGAATAAGTTGTTTGTTTTTTTTTCTTTTATTTTTATTTTGTTTATTTTAGTTTTGTTTAAGAGATTCTAGCTTCTTCATGTGTGGCTAAACCTCTTAGCTAGGACTAAGAGGTAAAGCTTATAGCGTGATGGGAGAATTTATGCTTGTGCCTTTTGTTTAGACTGAATGGATTTTGATTTAATTTTATGAGAATATTTTTAGTTTTTAATGGTCGATTGTGACTGAAATTATAATGGGTCTGCGATGGCTTTGAGTATTTCTTTTTTCTTTTTATGTTTATGACATCAGGAAGCCCTGTTGTTCACCATCGTCTCCTGGGCATGGTCGGATGACGGTACCCTTCTTAACCTTCATACAATATTGATTGGTTGGTAATTAGTTTAATTATGTTGTTTACTTTGTCTCCTGGGCATGGTTTGGTGATAGAATCCATTCTAATTCATACACCTTTCATCTCTTAAAAATTATATCAAAGGAAGTTCAGTTGATTTTCATGATTACACTCTTCAACTGGATGAAGATGGGACTCTAAGTCCGGCTGAGTCTTTTTATGCCGGTATAAGATCTCCCTGATCTCTACAAGTGGATCATCTAAATCCCTAGTTTCATATTTCTGAATTCTTTAAAGTTTTAGATAATTATTCTGTCATTATTCTCTAAATTTCATTCAGTTAGATTTCATCTCATTCTAGTTCTAGTTCTAGTTAGTTTCAAATAACGTACAGGTATCAATCCCTTGGGATTCGACCTCAGTCTTACCGAGTTTATTACTACATCACAACCCTGCACTTGGGGAGTGAACACTTAAGCAGTTTCACCATATCATGGGTGTGGTTCTTATGTAAAGATTTCATCTCCTCTTGCATAGCTTTCCACTACTCCTCCTTATGCTCGTCGGCTAGGACCTCAAAATAATCTTCTGGTTCTCCCCCATCAACCAGCATAATGTACTCATGCAGCGAGTACCTATTGGACGACTATATGTCTCTAGATGACCTTCTCATCTGTAGCTCAACAGATGGATCAAGTAGGGGCTGCTCTCCCGATCCATCTTCCGTAAGAACTCTCTCGTCCTCTACACCTTGTTGTACTCCCCCATCATCAGGCACCACAGGAGGAATAACCAGATCCATTTCTTCTAACTCACCTGAACTAGGATGGTTCTTCTCTGGCTTACCAATATCTTCTATACACTGATCTTTAAAGAATACCATATCTCTACTCCTGACAAGTTTCTTCTCGGTCGGATCCTATGGACTGTAACCGAACTTTTCATCACCGTACCCCAAAAACACACACTCCTTAATCTTCATATCGAGCTTGGACCTCTAGTCCTTTGGTACGTGAACGGATGCCCTACATCCAAACACCCTTAGATAACTATACGATGGATCATGTCCAGTCCATACCTTCTCGAGTACTTCTCCATTCAATGGGGTTAATGGAGACCTATTTATCAGATACATTATTGTGTGCATTGCTTCTCCTCAAAACGTCTTGGGCAACTTCACATGGGATAACATGCATCTGATTCTCTCAACAATGGTGCGATTCATTCGCTCAGCCATACCATTATGTTGGGGGGGTCTTGGGAACCATCTGTTCATGCCGTATACCCAGGGACTTGCAAGACTCAATACGGATGCACTTCAATGATCTATATGTCTCTCTCTTGACCATAGCATGAAACAATTTAAACACACCAAAGACCTCGTACTTAGATTTTAGAGCATAAACTCAAACCCTTCTAGATGCATCATCTATAAAAGTAACAAAATATAATGCCCCACCCAAGGTTTTTGTCCTCATAGGACCACAAACATTAGAATAAACCAAATCTAATGCATGCACTTTATTAATATAAGAAACAGTTTTAACAAATGAAACTCTATATTGTTTCCCTGATAAACAATCAAGACAGGTTTTGAGAGGTGTACCTGTCACGTCTAGAAGGAATCACTTCCTCGCTAGTAGCTGAAGCACTTTTTCACTCATGTGGCTTAGACATGTCACGCCCCAAACTCGAAAATCGGGCTCACAAAATTTTCGATCGCCAAATCCGGTGCCGACAGCCTCCATAGAACCCCATTCTCGGCTCCTAGCGCCCATTCGCCAGGTTCCAATCCTGGGATGCTACGAGGAGGATTTTCAACATTATTTTGATTCGTAATAAGCATAACCAAAGGCATAACCCACAAACAACAACCAAAAACTCTATTACATTTCCACTATGATCAAAAACTTTACAAGTACAATGAGCATAAAGGGAAATACAGTGATGATGAACAAAACTTCAAGATAATCTGCAAAGCACTCCTTCCTCAGCGTTGCTGCGCCCCAATGTCACCTGCATGCAACGGTCGTGCATAAGCTTATAGAAAGCTTAGAGGGTGGTAAAAGTGTGTGCGCAAGGTAGTAATATGTACATGCAATATCAGAGTAATGCGAAATATGCAGATGGATCTATAAATATCATGAGCCGTACCAAGGCTATGCGATGCGAGATGCAAGTCAAGCATGCAATCCTTATCTAAGTCCACACATCAATACAGCTCAAATATGGGATATCACCGGGGTCTAATACACTCTAAACCAGATCGCCACCTCATCGCACGTAATAAGATAAGTGAAAGAGACCTCACTATCCGTCGGCCACTATCGGGCTCGACTCGTAAATAGCAGACCCATTCCTCTAGCTGGTTAAACTCAGCCTAGCTTTGCCCCCTACTCTCTGGCGGGTAAAGCCGTACCCCCTTCCAACCGACCACGACACAGTGGAGAGCGCAGCCATCTGGTAATCAGTACTCAACGCTTATCTACCCACTCGGTCTAGACGTTGGAGCAACCTCTTGGTACCATAAAGGTTTAGGGACTTTCACCCAGGGATATCTATAGCACCACATGTAGAATAAAATTTTCGGTATCCAATCCTGCCAACCACGATACGTCTGTGGAGGCTATGGTCCCGATGTAGCTAGGGTGTACAGTAACTATATCACACAATGTGAAATGCATGAATCACACTGTCCAATCATGCAGCAAATCCTGCGCGTATCGTGTGCTCATGTAGGGCAACACTGCCTAATCGGAGTCCTATAAACAATCTGCCTGAAGGCATATGCTATGATCAGTCAATTCTCATATCAAGCATACATATGATGCGTATGATCATGAGTCATGAAACTATACTAAATATGTAAATAAGTGATGAACCATTCTTACAATGCAGATGGGCCTAAACGGCCTATACACAACAAGTACGGGCCTATCAATGGCCTTAGGGAGAGTCGTAATGTGGACATTTAACCAACATTATACTCGCAATGTGGACGTCAAACCAACATTGCTCCCAAGGCACGATCGTCGTAAATTTCGTTACATAATCCGTGTTGGGCTCACACATTGCAATGGACCTTAGGTACATCCCATTGGGCCTTAAATACATCGAATGGGCTATATTATATGGGCCTTTTATTCATCAAATGGGCCACATCAATGGGCCACACTAATGGGCCTTATGTGCATTGCAATGGGTCATAACCCGTGGGCCTTAGATGGCATCAAATGATTTTCGACCCAAGGGCCTTATATATATCAAATGGGCCTACTCCCATGGGCTTTATCATACATCAAATGGGTCCAATCCCATAGATCTTAAATTACATTAAATGGGCCTAATCCCATGAGCCTTGGAATACATCAAATGGGTCCAATCCCATGGGCCTAGAGGCCCACTGAAATGTTTAATTGCCATTCAAACTGGTTGGCAAGGGGCCCACTATAATGTTTATATTTTTATCCAAAATGGCAAAGGGCCCACTGAAATAATTATTTTCATTGGACCTTGGGCCCAACATAGTGTTTGTTTTCTATTCAAACTATTCATAGGGCCCACTGCAATAATTATTTGCAATCCAAACCATTCATAGGGTCACGGTTAGGGGTAAGTCCCACCGTTTAGTATGAATGGTGCGGATATAACACATAAAACATGGCGGGGTCCACCGTCCAGGGGTGGACGATGTTGGCAGAACACATACACGACAGTGGGTTCCACCGTCCACGGCTCTGGACGGTGTGAATGAAACCCATATATCATGGTAGGTCCCACCGTCCAGGGATGGGCGATAGATAAAATACATTCATCACTGTGGGTCCCAGGTATGTGGCCCATCATAATGTTTAAACGCCATCCAAACCGTTCATAAGGTCGCACGGACCTGGGTGAGGAGGAAAAATAAATTTCATCTTGATCTGAAACTTCCGTAGCCCGTAAGAGGGGTTCCAATGGTAGAGGTTCAATTCCACTAGTTCCTGTAGTGTGGGCCACCCAAGCCATGGATGGGGCTAAAATTTGGAGGGGACCGGCTTCAGGGAGCGGCCCACCAAAAGAACGGCGTGGATGTTACATATACATCATGGTGGGGCCCACGGCAGCAGCGTGGGTGGCTGGTCGCCCGCCCGCTGCACCCGGCAGCATGCTGCTGCTGCAGCATGTCAGAGAGGCACAGCCTCTCATGTATATATTTTTTTTTAAATCTTGGAAAACCTAATTTTTCGGGGTTTTTCATATCTAGGGCCCGCAACAAGTAGATCCACCCCGTCCATTTGCTTCTACAGACTATGACAAGTCCATCAAGTCTAATGTTGAATATTTTTGGCCTGAAGAAAAATTTTAAATGATTTATAAACGGTGAGAACCACTGTTTTGAAAAGTATGGCCCGCCCAATGAGCGGATTAGCTTCATTCTTTGGCTCAACGCCTAAAATGATAGGGGAAAGAGGATGGACGGCCTGGATTGTACTCTTACGTCAAGGTGGGGCCTATACAAGAGGCCCACCCCAAAAAGGCCTCTTTTCTTCTTCTTTCTTTTTTTTTTTTGTTTTAAACAGCGTTTAGGGAACATCCAGCGTTCCCTGGACCATAATACGTACGTTGAGGTGGGCCCCACCTATAGATGTGGGCCACAAAAAAAGTTGGAGGGCATGGAAAAATACTTACATCAAGTGGGGTCCATCCAAGTGGGCCATTAGGCTACATCATCACAAAAGAAAGAAAAAGAAAAGAAGGGAGAGAGAGAGAGATAGAGAGTAGGACACGCTTGTGATGGAGGGCTCCGCCACTATGAGCCCTCCCTTGTAAAATAAATCTTACATCAAATGAATCCCTTAACACATGGGACCACCAAAATTGAAAATCAACGGTGGGGATCCTTTCCCCACCAATATGGACGGTCTAGATGACCTTCATAATGCCATGAAATAAACATCATTATGGGGTCCATGGAGAATGGCCCCATCATGGAATGATCATGATGATCAAAGTGGGCGATCGGTCACATTTTAGGGTCCCAAGTAAGATCCAAACCATTGATCGGTTGGCCTTACTTGGACCATCTCAAAAACATGAAAAATTACTATTATCAAGCACCCACCGTTCGATCTTCTTGCTCCCTTGGGTTCCTTAGCACCTTAGCTTTGATTGCAATGGGTGAGATGAGGAATGGATGGCTAGGATGGGAGATGATGGGGTAGGAAAGTGAGCCACACTTGGAGTTTGAAAAACTTAAAGAATTCTCATACGTGGGATTTTTTGCTTAGAGATATCTTTGAAAATGAGAAAGAGAGAGAGAGTTGTAAGGGAGAGAGAGATAGGTGATGGATGGATGTGGTGAGTGATGGGTGTAAGAACTTTTTGACTTTTATGGTCTTTTGTGTAAGAAAAGTATGGCATGTGTAAAAAACTTTTGACTTTTGAGGCTTGTTTGGGAAAAGGTGAAAGGTGATGTGTACTTGACATGTACTTAACATGTGATGGATTGATAGATTGATGGATTGATGTGACACCTCGTAGAGATTCTTTTGAGTTTCGTAACGCGCGGCGTTTTTCTCGCACCAAACGCTGGCCCACATCTCTTGACCAAGGTATCGCCTCGGCGCGCAAGTCGCGGCATCGGAATCGCAATGATGGCGCGGTTGTTATGGTAAAGGTCTTGGGTTAAGTCGATACGGGTTGACGGCATATGAATCAGGGTCACGCGTAAATATCGGTTAAGGGTCGAAGGTTGTCTGAATTCGACTGGTAAGACCGCGGAAGTCTACAGAACGGTACGGACTAAGATACGAGTCTTACAAGACACCTATGCCACATGTTAATAGTTGAATCTTCCGCTGTGTTCAACCCACCCTTGCACACACTAACACTTACCTTATAAAGGGTGCAACACTTTTTTTCTCTGCCTGCGATCAACGAACCCTTGATGAGCTTCTATCGCCCACTAGCAAACAAGCTTTCATAGCTATCATCATTCAACCTTCCCGTCGACATCAAGTTGAGGTAAAAGTCTGGGATATGCCTCACATCCCTGAGAATAAATGTATAACTCACATCAGTTTTCACACAAATATCACTGACCCCTACGATCTTCGATACGCTAGAATTTCTCATCTTCACGGTCCCATAGTCACCTGACTTGTAGCTTGTGAAGAAGTTCCTACGTGGAGTCACATGAAAAGAAGCTCCTGAGTCAATCACCTAGTCAGTATCCTGACTCGTGGCCTTAAGACATACATCGTGATCTGCTGAAAGAATAACTACAATGTCATCATCTAAAGCGACCGCAGTGGAATCTGATTCATCTTCCTTCTCCTTTCATTTTCCTTTCTTATCATTCTTAGCCTTACGGCATTCATGCTTATAGTGGCCCTTCTTGCCACAATTCTAGTATTCAACATCCTTCCTGGTACTCGACTTGCCTCTTGATTTATCTCAGGCCTTCCCGCCCTTCCTGTTCTTTTCTCTCCTCCGTTCCTATGTCACAAGGGTCTCTTGCTGAGTAGACCCCTGAGACTTCTTCCTTATCTCCTCATTGAAAAGACAGTTAATTACATATTCTATGGATATCTTTTTGTCTGGCGCGGAGTTACTTAGAGACACTATCAATTCATCATCTAGGACCATCTTCATAGAGGAGAGTTAGTTCAGTATATTGCTAACCTCATTCATGTGCTCCTCCACAGAACCACCATCCTTGAACTTGAAATTCACAAGTCACCTTATCAGAAAAATCTTATTACCGGCTGTCTTCCTCTCATACAGCCCTTCCAATTTCAGTCATAGGCTTATGGCTGAGGTTTCCGTAAACACATGGTGGAACACAGAATCATCGAGCCATTGTCTAATAAATCCCACCGCCTTCCGATCCAACTTCTTCTATTCATCATCAGACATATCCTTAAATTTTATTGATAACCCTAAATTTGAAGATTATAGGTCCTTGTAATAAAGTAAGTCTTCCATCTTAGCTTTCCATATGGTCCAGTTAAAACCATTGAAGCTAATCATCATTGATGAGCCACCTCCATTATTTAGAACCGATCCCACCCGTTCAATGAACTTAACTCTAATACCACTTTGTTGGGGGCCTTGCACAAAACCTTACGATCTAGCCTCCCAAAATAAACCAGAATTATGGAATAATAAAGCAATGAAATAAATCAAACATAAACCACACAACACCAGGGAATTTTACGTGCAAAACCCTCAAAGAGGTAAAAACCGCGGGACCTCGTCCAAATCAATAATCCACTATAAGCAAAACATTACAACCGATCACAAGTACACACCAATTGGATCAAACCTTCTTCACTTACACAAGAGCGAATAAACAACAAGAAAATAATGAAAAAATAGAGGGATCTCACCGATCACGAGGACTTAAAAGCACCGAGACGTGCACTGCGAAGTAGATCACCTCTACGAGCAGAATCTCCCTTCCATAAGCTCTCTCTCTCTCTCTCTCTCTCTCTCTCTCTCTCTCTCTCTCTCTCTCTCTCTCTCTCACGTTTAATAGCCCTAAGCCCTCTTAGAGTATCTTTAGAAAATAATTTTCACAAAATCTGCGTTTCCGCAATCGTATCTACGTAACTCTTTGATGATATCGAAGGTCTCTCGATGACAGCCTTCGATATCATCTAAGGTCCTTCGATTATATCGAAACAGGACCAAAACTGTCTAGCAACCAAGGATGAAAATTTTCGACAATTATCAATGTCATCAAGGGTCTCTCGATGACAACCTTCGATATCATCTAAAGTTCATCGATGATATCGAAACAAGACAAAAATTTTCCAGCGACCAGCGGTGAAAAATCTAACAATTATCGATGATACCGATACTGGTTCGATTTCATCGAATCCAGCAATGAGAAGAAAATCCCCATTAATTCGTACTCTCACCTGAAACAGACTTTTCCTTCACTCTCAAACTTACATAACAATGCCCATCGAAATGAGAGATTAGAAACGTGGCTACTGTGATTAGAAACTTATTAACCTTGTTTACTTATAAAAAGAAGCATCATACAAGTTCAACTATCATGATATGCAATCAGATTGTGTTACCACAAAACTGACCAAATGAAGAAGTCATCACGATGTAGTACATGTGATCTATATGTATAGCAATTGATTAAGATGAAATAAAGATAATTGGAACTGCAATACGCGAAACCCAAATGTTCGTCTCTATACTAATTTCAGATAGACATTACTACAGGTATCTGCATTAACCAATGAACTTACATTGGCCAATACAAATAAATAAATAAATAAATAAAAAGAGTGAGCTAAAATATATGCGGATGAAGTTAGGCAGATATATATATATATATATCAACATAGTTGCAGATGGTCCACCATCAGCAATGTCACTGTCCAAAATTAACATAATTCAAAATGTCATGTGCTCCAAATGCACATATCTAAACCCAATTCACCATAACATTTATACAAAATAAAACAAACAAAAAATAGTTAAGTTTCATCAAGTTCCCATCTTCCAGATATCAAAGGAAGTAGATATTTTTTAAACTAGGTCACTGCGTTCAAGGAGTTTCTGTACCCACTCCTTCCTCCTCTCATGGCTCATCTTTATAAATAAATTAATTAAAAAAAAAAAAAAACCAGTCCTAACAAGATCCCCCTGTAACAACCTGGCAACATGAAGTTGGCCCTTAGGGCTGAGGCCGTCAACTTCTTCCAGTATGCCCAACATTGTTTGCAGTCAGCTCATAGTTTTGCCCTGAAACATAGTAATGGTGAGGGACTTGACTGCCTCAACCATTTCCTCCATCCTATCACCGATGAGATCACTTGGCTTGCCCTTTTTTTATTGGGTTAAGCCGCTAGCGGTGGATTGACTGTTCTTAAACCCCCTAGAGGTCTCCACAGGGTCTTTGTTACCCTTTTTAACCGTTGTGATCCCTAATGCAACCAAAGGGCAGAACCATTGTCATGATCCTATGAAAGACGAACTATCTCAAACCCATATTCATCAAACTCTGAGTCAGAGTTGAACTCCTTTCTTAATCAGCGTCGACCAAAAAGTGGTGACGAATATGCAGGGCTTCTAAATGACCCATGGGCACAATCGTTTCTGAACAAAAAAGCCAGGTCATTGTATTTATCTATATGTTTTCCACGTACTCTTTCTGTGTATGTGTGAGCCTGCAAAATCAGTAAAAAAGTATATTAAAGTTAGCTCTTTGTCAGCAAAGGCAACACCTATGCAAGGAAAAAACGTGAATAACACATATAATGTAAATCTATTTAATTTTCTTAAGAATAATATTTACTGCAATATACCCATCCCATACATCGTCCACAGCCATCACCATTTTCTATTTAGTGTCTCATCCAAAACCAAAAGCATCCAGCATATCTTTCACGGCCTAATAGAATCTTTTTAATACACGCAAGCAGTTAGATATGTGTTTATTCTCTAGTTCAATTCCACATTTATCAAAAATTTCATTGTTAGTTGCCTTATATGCTTCTAGTTTGAAGCCTGTCACTTTTCCTTCTAAGATTGACCTATTTGATAAGTGCATTCACAAATGCATTATCCATACGATCAATCCACTAAATCCGAGCTAATTTCTTACTAGTTGTAGATTTTTTACTGCAATTAAGCAGGGTCATCAATGAATGAGTATTGCTGGTTGGTGTCATAGTTCTTTTACTTGGGGTTCCGAATATCTTACATGGAGATGCTTACTTTTTTTTGAAGAGCTTGTACCTTTTGTAGGTGATTCCATCTCATTCTAATCTCTTACTCCCTTGTAAGAACTCCGTAAGAAATTCATTACACCTATGCATTCGTAACAGTCAATGGAAAAAAGAATTCATGTAATAAAGAAACATAGCATTATCTGTTAATTGACATTATAGAAGATGGCATCCTAAATACGATATCATATCGACTATTTTATGTAGCAAGCAGTTTAATATTTCAGAATAATAAAGTCCCCACATACTTCATACTTTTAGAATTTCACAAATCCCAAATACCAAAGCACTACAAATTAAAAATTCCGCAGCTACACAAGCAGCAATATAAAAAACACTACAAATTAAAAATTTTACTATTAGACAAACAACAATATAATAAAATAGAAACTATATAAATTTAACATCGCTAGTGGGTGCGAGGAGACTATCGTTCTACATCCTCTCCACAATCTCATCCCTCTTTTTTGCCCACTCTTCTTTAGCGTGGTCGGTCATACAAGATAATGTGCGATCTTCTTCGGTCGTAGTTACCTTTACAGGAGATGGCGAAATGTCCTTAGAACTGTCAGCACCATCCTCAACTGTTTCAGTCAAACCATCTTCCCCACAAACATAGATGAAGTTGTGTATAACACAACAAGCTATAATAATTTTTACTTGAGTTATAAATTTGAACCGTGGTCGTACACGTAATATGGAAAAACGGCCTTTTAAGAGACCAAAACAATGTTCGATGACATTTCACAGCTGGACATGTCGATAATTGAAGAGTTCTTTCTTATTAGTCGGCTTTCTTCTTATACGAAACTTTTTCAAATGATATCTGACACCTCGATAAAGTGTCATAAACCCAGGAAAATGCGCGTATCCTGCATCCACGACATAGTAATTTCCTACACAAAGCAATGCATGTATATTAAGCATATTACATTTGACATGCTACTACAGTAAAGGTACTAACAACATTCTTTATTTACCATGAGGAACAATGAAACAGTCTGGTCATCGGCTTAATGCATTTTGCAAAACACGAGCATAAGAGGCATAACCATCTCAACCCTCAAGCACATACACAAATTTCATATCAAAAGTATAAGTAGTCATAACATTCTAAAACGAAAACTCTTTCAATTTCGAAAGGTGGTGCTTACTTTTTTGAAAAAATATGCGAGTATATGAGTCCCATCGAGTACCCCAATACAATCCTAAAATAAAGTTGATCTGTCTTTTAGGTTGTTATTTAGTACTCAACACATACTTCATAATAGTAAAATAGTTTCTCATATTATTTTACCTAAAAATATGGATTCCACATTGGATTATCGGATATCTCCTTGGGAGTATGTAAACCTAAGAACTTCATATATTACAGATAAAGTCCAATTATAGCATCAACCACTCTATTGAAATAGCGATTGACTATCTCTCCAGACCCTAAAAAACATGACTAATGACACGGTTTCGAACGTTGTGGCCGATAGTATGCAAGAACATTACCATTTGTTCCTCTAAACTGCAGGTACTTGAATCAGAAAATAAATTTTTATCTCTAAATAAAGAGTACAATTCAAAAAACTTATCCCGACTCATTCTTAGTTGTACTAGACAGTCAACATCGCTCTTCTTTATTATTCCATTTTTTAATCTATTTCTCTATATATATAACCACCCTTAGGCGAAGCCTTGATATAATAACAGCGATAATTAATATTCAGCAACTCCCATTACACACATAGACGCTACAATCATGGTTAATGCAACTGCTATTTTATTTTCATTCCAATCACTACTAGATGACTGGGATTAGCTAGAGTCACCACTATGAGACCCCATAAGACCAATGGAGAACTGACCTTTTATTCTTATGAGTTATTTTCTATTTATTACTGCAAATGATAGTATAAGACTATATGTACTGCAAGGCATTATAGTACACACAAGGTGAGCTCAAAACATAGGACAAAGATTCTTAACATGTTTGACATATCCATAATATATCTACCTGCGAAGTACATTACAATCAGGCAATCAAAGATGTAGCACATATTATAGTGGAGCAAAATGAGTTCGTGATTAGGAGAAGTTTAACAGTAACTTAGCAAAAAACACATGTTCAGTTGAAATAAGAGCATATTACTTATAAATATTTGATTTTAGGATAGTTTAAGTAGTTTAATCACGCACCTCTGTCCTTTGTTACAAAGCAATGAACCAATTAGTATGAAGATCTGCACATATGCGAGACTTGTCTGTACCAGTGGGCGACAGTCAGACCTTGCTATTTAATATATGCAAAAGTAAAATGGAAGTTAGAATCGACATGATACTGGAGCATCTTTACAATAGAGGTTGCATAAACTGAAACTATATGAAAGTCTGTCAGACATCTACCTAAACACTGAATAATCGCAATACGGCAGAATACAATCTCATCAAACAAGGGTTGGCGAACATGCATCCTATCGGCCTTTTGAGAAAATGGATGATGGATTCAAAATAATAGAAAGTTCAAAATGAGTATTACCTTCAACAACTAACAAGCGACAGGATATTACAAACCCTACAAAATACTCGTAAAACTAAGGTTTTCTGTGGAAGAAGATGGAAGATAATATTTTCATTTATAGTCATTCCCCAAATAGAGTTTGTATCGGTCAATGGAGGTCATTACTCCCACACTGGATGACATGCAAAAGTCATCATATCCTGAGTGTCTGTAGGTGAATCCATCTCCTAAATACACTGCTGATATGCAGTGTTGTCAAGAATATCTCCCTTCACAGAAAATTGAATTCGGATGTATTGCTTGGGATAGCCTCAACGTAGGGTATAGGAGGGAACTGTCCACTATACGCACATGCTCATGTAAAAGAAGGTACATGGAGTCTAACTGTATCCACCACTCTAAAGATGGATATTCTCAACATACAACCCTAATCACCCTTTTGTCCCTAAGACTGTAAAGCAAATACAATAAACTACCTGGTTACATAGAATCTGATACAATAATTTTTAAAGGAGAGAAAGATGGGTTTGTGCAAGGTTTACACAGTGGTTGAACTCATCCCATACTCATCATAGCCAACCGGGAAGAGGATAACATCCAACCCCAAGTCTCAGATGTGGTCTAAAAAGCACGATCTCCTGTCGCATAGGGTATGAGGATGAACGAGAACGTAGAAGGAGGTGGTAAAATGACACTATGGACTACCGGAACTAAGCGAATGAAACCCTTTTGGTTTTTTGCCAGCAGTGTAGCGTAATGAAAGCATTGTAAAGCACTATGCATGTTCGATTGACCGCAGAGACACGTGGCCGATGAAATGTAGTTCAACGACACACTCAGCCGGCACGTGTACGCCGGATTTAAATTGGAATTCCAAAGTGGGATATTCTATTATTTTAGAAATAAACAATGCAATAATACCATATGAGCCGTTGATCCAAACACTCCTTAAGGAATTCCTAGCGTACGGGCCATAAACTGGGTGGTACTATCGAGTCAACTGTTTGGATTAAAGAAACACGGTTCCTTGCGGACTCGGATTGCACTTGATCCTCTGTGTTGCAGAAACTGTTGTGTGAGCCCCGCCATGATGTATGTGTTTTATCCACGCCATTCTTTCATTTTCTTCAGTCCATTGCAGGGTATTAACCCAAAATAGGTAGATCCAAACCTCAGGTGGACGAGAACATAGGAAACAGTGGTGATTGAACGTCCACCGTTGAAACCTTTTGCCGGCTATAAATTTTTGAATCAAGCTGAAATCTATGTTTTCCCTTCATTCATATCGGTGTGACCTTATCAACACGTTCAATGGAAAATAAAAATTACAGTGGTTACTTGGAAGTCTTCAATGGTGGACGTCCAATCAACACTGTTTTCTCTGATGTGGTCAGCCTGAGATTTAGATCTGTCTCATTTTTGTGCTCATTACTTAAATGATCTGAAAAAATGAATGAACGGCTGGATAAAACACATATCAGGGTGGGCCCACAGAGCTTTTCCAGCAGCACACAGTACCGAGGTGCAGTGTGCTACAGGTCGCAATCCAAGTGCGTTCCGTCCACAAACTGAGAACCCGAGGGGCATTAATGCATGGGAACATGAACGGTGTGATGATGTAATTGCATGTACAATGGCCTACAAACAAGTACATTATGTCACTGTCTCACACGTGTGTCGAGATTTGTGGGTCCACAGATGTCCCTGAAAAATCTACTCTGTCTATATGTTTTGAAGGACCACAAAAGGACAGGATTCTAAAAATTAGGCAGATACAAAACTCAGGTGGGCCACACCAACAAAACAGTGGAATGGAAACGTTCACCACTGAAACCTTCCTGGAGATGACCATGATGTTTATATTCCATCCAAACCGTCCATGGGGTTGTTAGCACTCTGATAAACTGTAGGTACAAATATCATATTGATAAATAAAAAACTTCCGTCACCCCAGACGTCCAATCGCCACTGTTTCATGTGAAATGGCTCATATGAGCTTTGGATCTGCCTGATTGTTAGAATCCAGACCTATTGTGTTCTTGCAAAACAGGTGGACAGAGTGGATTTTTCACGGACATCTCTATGGGCCCCATGCAAACCCGGGCACGTGAATATCTCTGTGCCCGGGATCACAGGCAATCCGCTTTAAATCCGGCTGTGCGACACATGCGTGTGGTAAGCAGCTAACCACGCGTAACCTCCGCAAGGGACTCCGGAGGCTGGGATCGTCCCTGTTTTAGTTAGCCCGTAAAACACACAAAGCTGTGGGCTCCACCGTACTGTATATGTGAAATCCACTCCGTCCATCACGTGTTAACCATTATTTTCAGTGTAGATACAAAATATCAGCCCCATGAAAGTCATGTGGATCAAAAAAGATGATAAATGTACAATTTCTATTAAGAATTCTAATTTCACGCTGGGCGGCCTGCTAGAATTTTGAATATATGCGGATGATTTTTGGTTGCACTTACAAGAATCAGGGAATGCACCGGATGCACGGAAAGATGTTCTTGCTCGTTGTTATTTTCAATTTTGTCACGTGGTAACTGCGGGCGCGTTAGAATTGAAATTGGGGCTCACTTCGAATGGAACAAGTACACCCTGGATAGTAGATCCGCAGTATATCACCCGGATCGAATGAGATATGCCATTTCATTCACCTGTACGGTACTTATTAAACAGGATGAGAGGAAATCTAGAGTGTAGGGTTCATCTTCTAATGATATATTTACATGGTAGGGTTCATTTTCTGATGTTGAGTTACACCTTTAACTTTTGTATAAAAGGATAAACAGGAAAGGAGTTCTTACGGTTGGTCACGAAGAGCCACTGCAAAACACTTTGTTGTATGGAAAATTGAATTCAGTGTATAAGTGTAGACCTAAATTACAATTAAGATTATCAGCTGTCGGTTGCTATAATCGTTTAACACTACATAGCCTTCTTTGTTTCTACTTCTATTATTTGTCTTCTACATAATTATTCTTGAATCGACCACTTAATAGATATTGTAGTGTCACTCTATGTGTTTCAGCAATACTATCGTTGAATCATCTTCATAAATCCTTATATATCTCCAAATACACCACGTAAATCTATTCAGTTCACACGTACGTAACTCACTCTAATTGGCTTTCACAGGAATTGGCCCACGTCGCTTTGCCTTTAGAAAAAGGTAAAAGCAACATGTGACCCATCATTAATACAACAGTCCTTTCATACGCGTAGCAGTGTCACGATAATCGTCTTTGACCAATACATCCTACATATCAACTCTAACCACCATTTTTCGAAATAAGGGCTAAACCTGTTGCGACGCGTGTACTTGCATCGTACAAAGTAAAATTTTAATGATGCCCTGATAAATGTTCCATCTCATTGGCCGATATAAGCGTCATTTCGACATTCTTTCATTACACGCTTCTTTCTCCCTCAAACATACTAATTCATTTCTCTTTCTCGTACTCTAACAATGGTTATCTCATCGTCTTCTTCCTCATCTTTTCATCAAAATGATTTGATTAGCATAATAGATACCCTCTCTAAAAAATACTCCAATGAGATAGTCTTTAAATCACCGATTAAAGACTGTTTATATATCAGACCAACATTCTTTCGCACAATTGATGCTGATGAAGTTAGTATGATGGATCATCTGTTTCCCATATGCATAGGCAAGACTTTACTAATTTAATCTAAATCCATCTCAGAACCCACCAACGCTCTAAAGAATCATCAATCTTTGCCAAGACCACTACCGGACTAAGATGCTTGGTTTGCTCGCGTTTCATCTCAACATGTGACAATGTGAAGAAACTCTAGTATTTATAAATGCATAAAACTCTCCATCCACAATTATCCATCAGACATTGCTCTTCTCACAACAGCTTTGATATTTTGAAGCTCATCCTCCAACACATTTTTCTTCGGATACGACCATATGAGTCGAATGATTTTGGACATTGCAGCTTCTGACTCAACTTCTTCCTTTCAACGAGGCTATTTCCCAGGTTTCACTCAAAAAGAGCCAAGATGTTTTACAAATAAGGCTGGCAAGTCCTATTCTCACTTCATGCAAATGTACCGCAAGCATAGAGGCCGGGTCGATTATGAAGAACATATGGCATTCTTATTACTTTGGATTTATCAATGTTTACTCTACGTGAATGCTCTCTGCATATCACAAATTAGTATATTTAACTAGCCGAAGTGCTTGTGTAGAGTCGAAAACTCGATCTGGCACCTTTTGTACTCGGCCACCTATACAGATGCATTTTTGAAATCACCACTTAAGGTTTGTATCTTAGACGAGGACCACTATGGCTTCTTCAGATGTGAATTTACGAATATCTTCGTCATTTCCTTGTACATGCCCCCATTCATTCCAATGATGTTTATTCTTTATATGGTGAACGCATCATCCATTCACCCCAGGAGATCCAAACATTTTTTAGTTATATGGACTCCTTATTCTTCTCTTTAAATAAGGGTAAACGGAGTCAATCGTTTACACATTTTTATAATAATGAGTTCGACCCATCTTGGGTCACCGATCGATACAAGAGTGACAACGATCAGGAGGCATCTCAGATACAACTCTCTTGGGAGAGTTACATCATCTACATGATCACCCCTATGGCGGCACGATTGATATTGGCAAGAATGTGAAAGGTGGAATCTCGCAATACCGTCCAGACCCGGTCGCCCATTAGTTTGGTCTAGTCCAATGCATTCCTCATCCATTTACTCAGATGCCCTTCAACCAACTTCCCTTCACTCTTCTGATCACCGATCGAATTGATCTCTCTACCATTCTCTTAATTTTGATCGGCTAGTTTAACTCTCAATCTTCTCATTTACCCGAATCAGCCTCAAGTAATGAACACTTTCACCACTTGGTGGGATGGTCATTATAAAAAAAAATGATTAATAAATATACTCAAGCTATCATACCCCAACTTTCTTCTTTTATAGAGCTTTGAAGAAAGAAAAGAACAGCACATCAATCGACCACGACTCCCAGCCAAAAAAAGAATAAGCCAAAAACCAAATCAGCCACTATCTCAACCTCACAAGCTTCACCAACTAAGACTATTCCTCAACCAAAGCTCCAAAAAGATATAGTGAAGGCACATGTTTCTCTCACATCTCCACCATCTTGACCGCCTCCTTTAGCTCCGAAGAGGATCCTTAACTTAAGAACTCCTCTTGTCCCGCCTCCTCAACCTCCTACTTTAGGCTTTAAGTGCTATGATTCACCTCCTCGACCGACCATAATCAATCGATTGCTACCGACCTCATCTAAGGAACGATGACAATCAGATACTTCCTCGATTGAGGCTATGTCATCATTTGAAAAATATTACTTCAAAACCAAATATTAGTCAAGGCTCTCCGCTGAAGTTGTTTTAAAGAAATCGAGGAAAGTTTGAAATCTCACTAAGAAGCTCACTATAATAAATGCTAAAATAAATGGTGGCAAGATAGGGAAAGATTAAAAAATCATGATCTTCCATTTGATGAAAAATATCTTACCCCATATCACCCCAGTCTGCCACCATTCCCCACTTCTACTCAAGTAATGACAATGGTTATTAAAAAAAAAAAAAAAAAAACTCTATCCATGGACACACGATTCGTCGCCTTTGTCATCCGTTTTGATTTAGGTGGAGATTATTTTCACTTGTATAACAGCTTTGAGTCTTTTACCTCATCTTCTTGCTAATTTTGTCTTTCTTTATAGTCACTCAAGAGCTATTGGCCGCAACAATGCCAGCCAGCGACTAATATTCCTAAGATTATTGATGTGCAGACTGTTGACTCTGAAGTAATGAGGCTCTTCCTTCTCATACTTCTCTTGAAGGTACGACTCTCATTACCGAGTTTAAATACATAGTCGACATTCCCCAAACATCACCCACTGTTGTCGACCAAGAAGAGGAAGATGAAGAGGAAGATAAACATCCTTTAAGCGTCACTCCTCAAGGCTCAAATAGGGGATCGTTCTGTTGACCTATTCCTCCATTTGTTCAGCAACTTCCTCCGACCGTAGAATCTCTTCCCCTAACCATTGAAGAAGCCCTTTAATTGGATGCATCACATGAGGTGGTCATCTATGATCAAGGAATAGAGGAGATCCCTACGATTGATATCCCTTTACCTTGCTCAGCCCCAATTTCCATATTAGTATCAATGGTCATTAACGACGTCTTGACCTCCTCTACAACAAGTGAAGATGCACTTCCGGTTGAAGACATTATCTCCTCCCTTTGACAAGCTCTTTTTTACTATGTTAATGTGGCCAAGTCCCCTACATTCTTAAATGAACTACAATGTCTCAAGGAAGAAATCTAAACCCTCAGTGCACTAAGAGTCGTCATTGACTATATTAATCCAGATGATTGATAGGCGTACCAGCTGCTAACCGATGGCTTACCCAGCTAATCAATCAACACCAGGCCTTCTCTTGTTCCGACTACAGACTGACGGCCAAACTATCAGCCTTAATAGATTTCTTGGAATGCAATATAGAAAAACACGAGCTTTGCACCATCACAGGTCGTTTCAAGGCCAAACATGTGGCAACTCCCTGCAAAATCATTCCACTATGGGAAGGAAGCGGATTGCGTACTGAGAAAACTCTGTGGGGCCCACCGTCATTTATGCATTTTATCTCCTCTGTCCATCCATTTTACTAGTTAATTTTAAGTGGTTATCCAAAAACAAAGCATATTCTTGGGGGCCACCGGAGTTTTAGATCAAGCTGATGTTTGTTTTTTCATTTAATCCATGTCTTTTTTATCTTACTAACAGGTTGAATGACAAATAAACATTATTGGAGGACTTCTAAAGGTTTCAACGGTGGAAATCAATACTTCCAGTGTTTCCTGTGGTATGGGCCATTTGAACTTTGGATATGCTTAAATTTTGGGCTCAACCCATAAAATGATCTAAGAAAAAACAGATGGACGGCGTGGATAAACCAAATGCATTCACGCTGGGCCCAACAGAATTTACCCAGTACGCAATCCGATTTCCTATTGGAAATAGACATTCAGGAATTGTCTATAGCTCCTGTCTCACGCAGCCACGTAAAACACCCATCTTTGTGAGGCCACCATGTTTTACATGTAAATCTACTCCATCCATCGAGTTAGAACAACTATTTTTCAAAGTAAATCAAGAATATCAGCTACATAGAATCGCTTATGGATGGGAAACGTTGTAAACTACTCCTAAAAGCTCTAATTTCACACATGGTGGGCCCCCTGATATTTAGATCAAGCTGATTTTTTTATTTTCACTTCATCATTACGACTGCAACGGATTTTATGGAAGATATATGTATGGTGGTTCCCCAAGTACAAACCTATTTTTAAATCCCATCCCCATTGTTCCCTGCGGCATAACCCAGCTGGGTTCTGTATCTCGCTACTTATACCCCTTGTCCTAGAATCTAAGGATATAACCTGATGGACCGTGTAGATTTTACATTCTGTTTGGAAACGTGAAACAACGTGACTGAATGAAATCCGATTGCGTAAACTCAGTTGGGCCTACTATGAATGTATGTGGGTTATCCACGCAGACCATCCGTTTTTCCAGATCATTTTGGTGGTTGAGTCCAAACTAAAAGTATTCCCAAAGCTCAAGTGGACCACACCAAAGGAAACAGTGGGAATAATGACTTCCACAGTTGAAACCTTGATAGGGCCCACAGTGATATTTTTTTGTCATCCAACCTGTTCATAAGATCATACAGACATGGATGAAGGGAAACACAAATATCAGCTTGATCCAAAACTTCTGTAGGCCCCGAGAAATTTCCAATGGTGGAATTTCAATTCACATTGTTTCCAGTGGTGAGGTCCACTTGAGATTTTGATATATTTAATTTTTGGGCTCAGGTTATAAAATTATCTTTTAAAATGGATGGACGGAGTAGATAAAATATGTAAATCACGGTGGACCCCACAGAGTTTACTCAGTACGCAATCCGCTTCCGGACTGAATGCCCAAAATTGAAAAACTTTGTAGTGCCCGCAGAAGTTTTAGATTTTGTAACTACAGTTTATCCCAATGGCAATAACCTTATCCTTATGAACGATTTGGATGACATATAAACATCATGTTCGGATCTAAGAAGGTTTCACTGGCAGATGTTTCAATTCTCACTGTTTCCTGTCGTGTGGCCCACCTAAATTTTGGAATCATATCCTATTGTGATCTTGAAAAACTAATGAACGGAGTGGATTATCATAGGCATCTCTGTGGTCCCAAATAGCTTCCAACAGAAGGAACTTCCTGTGTTTGCAGTGGCTCAGGGAATTCGTGTCCCACTAGGGTTCAAACGTATTTCACGTAATTTATATGGAGTTGATTTCACATGGCTCCAAATAGCTTTGTGCAACGCACCGGATTCCATATATATCTGGTTAAAGCTTTTTCACATTTTTCTTTTTTTCAAGCTATTGCTGCTTTTACGAAGAATAGAAAGAGAAATATTTTTAAAATGAACGACTTTGGATTAGATATACTTGCCCAAATTCTTTCAAGATTGCCAATCCAAAGCCTATGTCGTTTCAGGTGCGTGTCAAAGAGATGGTGAAATTTGATTTTTGACTATAAAATTCTGCAGGACGGCCACAAGATCTCTGGCTTCTACAATCCCTACGGAGGTTTCTTCGCCTTAGGAAAACCCGGCGCCGCTCCATCTTCCCATCGACGTGCTGTAATTATGGCATCCTCAAACGAACATTTATTGTTTGCACAAAGACAAGGTTTCAACCTAGGATTCTACGTGCAAAACCCAACCACTGGTGAATATCTGCACATTGAAGATCCAACCAACCCCATTCGCCTTAAATCCAACATGTTGGTTGGTTTGGCTTGTAAGTTTCCTCACTTCACAGTCGTATTAATATATCCCATTTCCACAATCCAATATGAGTTCTTCACATATTCTTCAGAGACAAGATCATGGACTCAGAAGAAATACACTCCTCCACTTCGGGACCTTCAGATTTATCAAGGCCATGGGATTTATTTCAATGGAAATTTATATTGGCTTTGTAATGGTGGTATCATACTTCAATATAATGTTTTGAATCAAACTTCCAGGGTGGTTGATGTTGCTTGTAGCATAACAAAAGGATACTGTAATTTGCTAGCCCAATGTAATGGGCATATCCATCTTATACAGCATCGATTGGGACAAATCCGCATATGGAGAAGGGAGCACTACTTATGGAGTGGACAGACAGATTGGTTCTTGTTGCATGATGTGTCGTTGACGCCAGCATTGATTGCAGATTGTGATGTGGAGTCCGATCATCTTCTACAATTGCATCCCTGTGGCTTCGATGGCAATAGCGTACTCTTTGTGACACCACAAGAAAAGATTCTGGCCTACCATATTAGTGATAGCAGAATGGAGTTGATCATGAGCTCGAGATGCGAAGAGACTAATAACTGTTATACAAATTCGCCTTGCAGGCTATGTGAGGAGGCCATTACTCCATATCCAAATTCATCTTGTTGCTTTGTAGCTTCTAAAGTTAATGTGGTTTCAAACCCATGGTTAATCTCCTAGGACTTCTACTAGATGGTCCTCGATATGGATTATGAGCCATCCATGGACAAGAATAACTAGTCATTATAATTTTACTTTGGCATTTTGAACTATGCTAGCTCATATTTCTCATCCTATTAGTATCATTAACTATTGATGTTTGTTCTTATATATTTTATACAGTTTTGAGCTATTGATGTCTGTTCTTATCAATTTTATACAGTTTTCAGCAATTTTTTAGCTTTAATGGAAGTGGACCATCAATTTCTAACTTACCCATCTGATTACTAAGACCTATAGCATCACCATGAACAAGATTTTAAGTTATGATTTTTAAAAAAAAAAAATTTCCATTGTGAGTTTTTGTGACATGCAATCCCAGATATCTGATTATTTAGTGTCTCAATTTCCTTGATATAAAGGCATACGCATGAAATAGGTATGACTGTGAGACCCGTGTGATGAATGGATTGGATATATATCACACCCATATTTAGAAAATGTGGAATGCTGATAGGCACCTATATTCACACGGGTGGGTTTACGAGCTCCCCAGGATAGTGGTGCAACTCCGGCTAGTTGCATTGCCTCAAGATGACCCAACCAGCAACCCAAATTCCAACCCGAAGCCCTCTATACCCACCAACATAACCCGAATACATGTGATTATTCCCTGACCCAACCTAACTCAACCTAAATTTTCCCAACCCAAATACAAACCAGGCCAGCATTTGTAAGACTCTTATTGAATTATTCAAATCAAGCGATTTATTGGGTTCCACTACAATTGTAATTATTGCAAATAGGTTTGGGGTGGGATGCATGAACCATGGTACCTTATACACAATTATTAAGGACCTGTTTAGATTTACGTATATTATTGTTCTACATTATTCTTCTGTACGGACATGGTATTCGTGACACTGTAGTTCATATCCGTCCATCTTATCATTGACAAACAGACTGTTTGGTTTAGAGTAGATTCGCATATCTATACAATGGCGATTTCTATGTCGATGTTTGGAAAAGGATGAGACTCCAGCCATGGTAGATCGCCTATAACCATTACATGACAAACCCCTACGTGTAAGGAATGGTCATATGCGCCCATTTTCTCACGTATCCATACAAAACCGATATGAAAGGTGATTTACAGACAAGGTTAATATTTAGGTTAATATATAGGAGAAGGAATCAGATGCCTGAAACACGTGTGAGGGTGGGTAGATGAGTTTCCCACTATGACCTGGATAATCTTGACTGCCAACCCCCATTTCGCAACAAAGGATCAACCTTAGGGTCCTCCATACAATAAGGTCAAAGAAACTATGAAACAGAAGCTATACAAAGGTTCAAGTACCTGCATTATCTAGATAACGTTCGACAAAATAAAGCATATCTAATTAACAAACTGTGCAAGTCCCCAACTCTATAAGCAAAGTGATGAACTGCAAGCTACACGCAGAGACTGACGATATGTAATCTTCATCTTCATTGAGGATGAAAATGTAACCACACTAGCAAAGGACTCGGATCTGAAGGTATAAGGATGATCTTCTTTGTCCCAATCCATGAGGACAAGGAGATAAGATGAATGAGGGAGTAGCTGTGGAAATGAATCACAGAACCATCTATTGCAAGATTCTTTTTTTGGTGGTGCAGTGCAATGAACACATTGCAGTGATCGATGCACTGTATACTGACAATACTAACACGTGTAGTTAGTAACCTGGTTCGGTGACATACTCAAGTACGGCGTTGTCCGCAGATTTGAATTCCAATTCAAACATGCCCAAATGTATATTTTATTATAAAATACGGTCCGATACGGTCTGGGTCATTAATCCAAACACGCCCTAAACTGGATATAGAAAACTATAGTGTGAAGACTCTAAAGAAGAGAAATGTAATGGGTAAGCTTCTCTAGCTTTCTCTATAGATAGATATCTTAGTCTCCTCAGCAACATATGAGAGAAAACTCTAGTACTATTGAAGGTTCTCCTAAAGGTGTGAGGTGCCGAAGACCTAGCATCCATCTGCTACGACAAGGCATCATGGATGTCTTCTCAATCAAATATGCCTTTGTAAGTGTTACGTTAAATCTTCATTATTGATGCATAGATGATCCGTCAATTTCATAATAAAGAAAAGACTTTAACAACCTAACCCAATCCGACCGCATCTCAAGTTGACATTGAAGCCCTAACCTAGGATCCAGGGGGAGCGGATTGGATACTAAACGCTTCAATGGCCAAAACGCTACTGAAGTGACGTGGTGAAATTCAATTGGTTGAATGCCATAAGCGTGTTCCCTCCCAATTAATGCTCTTTTCTTTAGAGTTTCGTTAGACGTCTCTCTCCGTTTGCCGGTGCACGCACTCGACCAAATGAGGGGTAAACGTTATTTTCAACCCATTTCTTTTCTTCGCTCCCCCTAATGAAGTGACATCACCACTTTCCATGGGCACCACCATGATGTATGTATTGTATCCACATCGTCCATCCATTTCATGATATCATTTTAGGGTAGAATGCAAAGAGTGAGAAAGATCCAAATTACAAGTGCACCCCACCATAGAAAACAATAGAAATTGAATGCCTACCAGTAAAACCGCTTTGGGCCACAGAAGCTTTCGATCAAGCATAATATTTATGCTTTACATTATTCCATGTCTTTTTTAACTTATAAAAAGGTTAGATCTCAAATAAACATCATGGTCAGCCCCAGGAAGGTTTCAACGGTAGTCGTCACCTCTTACTATTTTCTGTGGTGGGGTCCACTTGAACTTTGGATTTGCCTAATTCTTTTGCTCACTCCCTAAAATCATCTCTCCAAATGGATGGATGGTGTGGATACAACACATACATCATGGTGGGCCCAAAGAATGCGGTGACGTTCCATTGGTAGCAAGACTAGTTATCGTCTGGTTCAGTAGCCAACCGGCGTCCCAACTCTATTTAATTTAAAGAATTAAAAGTCCCATCCTTTGCAAATTACAAAATGCGGTCACATGAGTATCAAAAGTAGTAACATGCCTAAGTGGCACCCACCATCATGTTTTTGATAAATCTATCCCAACCATCAATCTTTCTAGATTATGTTACAACATGGACCTAGCAATAATATTGATCCAAACTTCTAGTGGGCCACATGATAGGAAAAGGTGAGGATTAAGCTTCCGCCATTAAAACATTCAAATGGCCATAAAAGTTTTGGATTATGTTAATGTTTTGATAATTTCAGTTAATCCTGGTAGGAATTGTTAGGGGCTTGCACAAAACCTTAGGATTTAGCCTTCCAAAACAAACCAGAATTATGGAATAATAATGCAATGAAGTAAATCAAAACATAAACCACACCACACCAGGGATTTTTACGTGGAAAACCCTCAAAGAAGTAAAAACCACAGGACCTCGTCCAAATCAACAATCCACTATAAAGCAGAACGTTACAACTAACCACAAGCACACACCGCTTGGATCAAACTTTCTTCACTCACGAAGGAGTGGATAAACAATAAAAGAAACAAAGAAGACAGAGAGATCTCATCGAGTACGAGGACGTGGAAGTGCTGAGATATGGTAGATCAGCTCTACAAGCATAGCCTCCCTTCCACAAGCTTCTTCTCTCTCTCTCTCTCTCTCTCTCTCTCTCTCTCTCTCTCTCTCTCACACACACACACACACACACACACACACCTTGGATAGCCCTAAACCCTTTAGCAAATCCTTGTAAAGCTTTAGGAAACCCTAGAATACCCTGGAATATACCCCAATCCCGCATACATTGTCATGCCCCAAACCCGGAGATCAGATTCACAGGAATCCCGATCGTCAAATCCGGTGCCGACAGCCTCCGTAGTACCCCATTCTCAGCTCGTGGCGTTCATACGCCAGATTCCGATCCTGGGATGCTAAAAGGAGAATTTTTTTTTCAATATACATTTACCTTGTAAGAAGCATAACCACAAGATTACCCATTTCACAAAGGCAACATCATCATCATATATCCACTAATATAATCATTTGAGTATAATGCTTAAAAGAAAATATATAAATCAAAAATCAAGCTCCAAAAGACCGATGCATGCTCCAAACTTAACACTGTTGTAACCTAACGCCACCTGCACGTATCTATCATGCATAAGCTTATAGAAAGTTTAGAGGGTGGTGAAAGTGTGTGCATAAGATAAGTGTCAAGTATGCAATATCAAAGTAATCAGAGTAAGCGAAAATACTAATAAGATCATGAATCATACGATATCAGAGTAAGCGAAAATAAACTGGTAAGTCCATGAGTCATATAATATCAGAATACGTAATACAAATCAACTATACAAATGAAGAGTCATAGAGAGTCAAATATCAGATGTCGAGCATACAATGTAATATGTAAATCCTGCTAAGTCCGTTTAAGCCATATAAGTATAAAAAATATAATGACCTAAAATGTCATATAAATGCGGATGCAATATATGATGCAAATAAAATGACCAAACTAGAGTTTGAGGTCGGGATGATAGTACATAGTATCGCAGGCTACAGGGTCTATCACAAGGGACTTCTATCCAAACCAGACCCACACCTAAATTTGGATAATCAGACTCAATGTGGTAACCTCCTATTCTCAAGTTAGTCACATGCCCAACCGAAATCCTAGTCATACGAAGATACACGTAACAAATAGTTACGCACCACCAACCTGAGTGAATAGTGAATGAATGAATGAATAAATATGCAATTCCTGCTCAATAAGTCCACATATCAGTACGGTTCCTCTCTGGGATCATCACCGGGGTCTAGTACACTCCACACCACCTGCCGTCCCATCAAGCGTACAACTGGATAAGTGGAAGAGACCTCACTATCCGCCTAGCCAGTAGTCTGTCAATACCTACCCGGCTCATCGATAGCGGACTCATTCCTCGAGCTGGTCAAACTCAGCCTAGCTATACCTACTCCCTTAGGCAGGTAAGGCCACACCCCCTCCCAGCCTAGCTATATTAGACCCCGATAATGTTTAATGTCATATCTTAATCGTGTTTTTGTTGCAGGATGTAATAATGAGCGTTGATTGAAAAAGAGCATTACAAGCGTGAATTTGATGATCTGAAGTCACCAAAGTAAGGAACGAATTCCAAAGAACTGAGATCAATGAATTTACATGCCATGGATATGAGGAAGTCAAGCTGTTCACGTTAAAAAGGCCTAAAAATGGTCCAAAAATACAAGATCACATGGTTCCCGCCATCCGATTGACTCGAAACTTCATACATGCGATGGGGGCCATAAATTAACCGTACATATTAAATTTCAGCCATTAAAGATCTCGGATAGTGGGCCAACGGATAGATCATCCCATTAATCTTCAATTTGGGGCCCACCTGATATCTGGAACTGCCTCAACTTTGGTCTTGATGGTTAAAATAATATGAGAAGATGAATGAATGGATCAGATTTCAGAAACACATCATCGTGGACCCCACATGTATAGAGTGTGCATAGAGCACATATGCACTAGCCGTGCACAGCAAACATCAGAGACGGTTTGACCGTCTCTGACCGAAAAAAAATTAGAAAGAAGGAAATTTCCTTCTTACATGCTGTGTAACCGACCGATGGCTGTTTTTACGATCAGTTGTGGGCCCCACATATCGTCCGTACGGATAATCTGTACCGTCCACCATGAAGAGGGGCACGAATACTACAAATCCATGTTGATACTTTGCATCCATACATGTACACGTGTACAATACAGGGGCCACAAAATGACTGTCCTGCAACATTCAAATCTGATCTTTTTGTGATTTCTTCTCTGGGACGCGTCAAAGGACGTCCAAAACTACCCATTCTTGACTGAAATTTCATCCTGAAACCAATGGATGGGGTGAATTTTCCTGAAAATACCTTTGTGGGGCCCACTGAGCTACGCAGCATTCAAAGTGTGAAAGGTTTCACACATCCGTGAAAATCGACTTTTTCAGGCGGTTGTGGCCCACCATCTTTGATCATATGGCAGATCTGAACCGTCTATCATGTAGAGGACCCAAAAAGTCCTAACAGACGGTGTTTCTTTGAAAATTGAGCGAAGAAAATGGGAGATATGAAAGCCCGAAGTTGCTGTGAAAAAACATACGCAGCTCTTGTTGCGATAGCTCTTATAGGCAGCTCACTGCCTATAAGAGGCAGTCCTTGAGATGTCAGAAGGGGAGAGAGGAGAGCTAGGGAGCTAGAGGAAAGTTTGGAAAGAGAAGAAAGAAGAGAAAGAAGAGAGAGAGAGAGAGAGAGAGAGAGAGGGGGGGGGGGGGGGAAGAAGGGAGATGTTTTCTTTTTTACAAATATTTATTTTTTTCCTTCTTTCTTAATCAATTTTATGGATTGCTAATCTTGTACCTGGGGCTGAGATGAAGCCCCTAATTTGAATAACTCTTGTCTATGTTGAATTTATTTTAATCTGATTGATTTGTTTCTTTCTCTAGTGTGCTTAACTGTAATTTTCATGCTTCCCCATTTTATGAGCTCGACCAAAGTCTAGATATGGATGTTGTTTGGAATCTTAACTAGGTGCTTGTGTCTGACCATGAACAAGTTTCCTAAAGAGGAAGAAATAGGAATCTACATCTCTCCATGCCTGACCATGGATGGAAAGATGTGATCCATATGCTTTAAAGGATTATACATTCTGTGTGCCCGACCAAGGATATAGTTTGTGATTTATTTAATTTATATCAATCTGAATAGGGTGAATCAACAGGTAAAACAAGGGTTAGGATAATTAGGGATAGATTCGAAAGTCTTAGTCTTCTCCTTGATTGGATTTTACTCATTGTTCTCAGTTATCCTTTTAGATTATTTTTCTTAATCACTTGTTAAATTATTCGTTGGATTAGTTAAGAAGAGTCTTAAATTTAGAATCGTGACAACCAGTCCTCGTAGGAATGATCTCGTAATACGTTTCATATCTACATCCGATTCGTATACTTGCGAGTTTAAAATCATTTAAATCAGATTGGTTTAAATAAAATATTAGTGGGAGATGCAACCTCCTGGTATTCGACACTCGAGCGCTCATATATATCCACTCGGTCTCGACGTTGGAGCGTTCTCTGATACCAAGAGGGTTTTAGAAATTTTCACCTAGGGCCATATATGGCAACCCGATACTCGAACCAAACATTTTCAGTGTCCCATCTAACCATCCACGATATGCCTGTGAAAGCTTCGGCCCTGATGTCGCTAGGGCGTACAATAATCACAACACATAATGCAAGATACATGAGTCATACAATCTAGTCATGCATCAATCTAGTGTGTACCGTACGCTCATGTGAGATAACCTCCGCCTATCAGGGAGTCTCATAACAACCTATCCAATGACATATGCAATGGTCAACCACATCTCATAACAAACATGCAGATGATGAGTATGGGCATGTATCATGATGTTATGTTCTCACATACTCATAATAGGTATCAATAACTGGTATCGACAATCAACCTCGACAATGTGGACATTTAACCAACATTGCCTCCAAGGAATGGCCCATATAGAGCCTAACATACAGTGAACTCATGGCCTTACATAAGGGTCAAATATACAACATCATGGGCCTCGCTTAAGAGCTTAATACACATCACGGTGGGCCTCACTCATGGGCCACATATACATCAAGTGGGTCGCATTTCATAGGTTTAATATACATCGCCATGGGCCGCTCACACAGGCCTAATATACATCAAGTCGAGCCTCATCATATGGGTCGAAAATACATCACAATGGGCCACGTCCTATGGGCTTTGAATATATCACAATGGCCTCGGCAATCGGAATCGGCCTCGACAATCGGCACCGATAATCATCATCGATAATCGGCACCGGCAATCAATATATAAACAAGGCAAGGTCCATAGATGGACAGCTGATCAACCATAATATAAATATCGTCCCACGACTGTGGTTATATCAAATCTAATGGCACGGAGTCATCCATCTATGGAGAATGGAGCCCACTTATTTGGGTTAACCCACTTAGAGAATGGTGCGAATGGGTCTAACAAAGCCTACGGGAAGGTCACAACGAGGACATCTAACCATCATTGCACATCAATGTGGACGTCTAACCAACATTACTCCCAAGGAGTGGCCAACATAGGGTCGAACATACAATGGGCCCACGGCCTTATACAAGGGTCTAATATAAATCACAATGGCCTGAATACACGGGCTTTATATACATCACCATGGGCCACGACCCATGGTCCTCAAATACATCATAATGGGCAACGACCCATGAGCCTCATTATACATCAAGTGGACTGCATTAATGGGTCTCATATACATCAAATGGGCCACATACCTGGGCCTCGAATACATCAAGTGGGCCACACATCATGGGCCTAATACATATCACAATGGGCCTTGCCCTTAGGCAACGAATACATCACAATGGGCCTCTGACACGGGCCCAATATACATCATGAGGGGCCACATCCTATGAGCCTTAAATATATCACAATGTACCACATTCCATGAGCCTCGAATAAATTATAATGGGCCGCACCACTTGGGCCTTGAATGTGTCACGATGGGCAATAACCCATGGGCCTCAAATACAAAACAGGTAGACCCCATCACATGGGCCTCATCAAATGGGTTGCAAATTCATCTCATTGAGCCTCATTCAAAGGCCATAAATACACCACATTGGTCTGATTTCTGGGCCTGAAATACTACACAATGGGCCTCATACAACAGGTGGGCCTCATATATATATTAAGTGGGCCAAATGGAGCAGTCTATGGTTTAGCTAAACAGATGGACAGCGTGGTTGAAACATATCCATCATGGTGTGCCCCACATACCGATGGGTGGCGTGCTGAATACATACATCACGGTGGGTTCCCATACCACCCTGGATAGATGGACAGCTGGAGAACCACATATATTCAAGTGGGGTCCACATCCTCAAGCGGAAGGATGATTGGATATAACAATACATCATGGTGGCCTTACGCCACTCGTCCAGATGGACGGGCGAATATAGAGCATGAATTATATAATTATACTACGCATGTTATAAAGTGATGAACTATCTTCATAGCGAGGATGGGCCTAGTCGACCTACACACAATCAGTATGGGCCTATCAATGGGCCCTAGGGAGGGTTACAATGCGGACATTTAACTAACATTGTACTTATAATGTGGGCGTCAAACCAACATTGCTCCTAAGGCATGGCCATCATAAACATCATTACACAAACTATGGTAGAGTCACACATTGTAATGGACTTGTGTATATCTAATTGGGCCTCGACCCATGGGCCTTAGATACAACAAATGGGCCACATAACATGGATCTTATGTATATCAAGTGGGCCTCAATGGATGGGCCATAACTACATCAAGATGGGCCTAATCATATGGGCCTCCTATATATCAAGGTGGGCCTCAACAACGGGCCTCGTATATCACATCGGCCTAACCAACTGGGCCCTAAGTACATCACATTGGGCCTAGTCAAATGGGCCAAATGTATATCAAATCAGGCCCACCTTTATGTATTTGAGAACCGACATATTCATAAGTTATCAAAGAGATAGATAAAATGAAAATAATTATAAACTTAATTGGAAACTACCATGGCCCTTAGGAGTTTGAACGGTGGATGACATGGTCCATTATGAAATGGTGGGGTCCGCTTGAACTTTAGATCTAACCCATTCTTTTGCTCATGCCGAAAAATGATATTTCAAATGGTTGGATGGTTTAGATATAACACATGCATCATGGTGGGTCCCATAGATAGACAGCATGGATAGAATAGGTGGGACCCACGGTACAGCAGCCAACTATGAGGTCCACATAACTGGACGGTGTGGATCCTACCCACACGTGCAGCAGGCCATGCTAACGTGAATGGGGTGGTTATGTAGCTGCAGAACATGCAACCTCTGCTACTTTAAAGAGGCAGAGGTGGGTCCCACGTAAGCCCCACCACAACAAGTGATATAAAGTATATATGTATATATATATAATAAAATCAGCTGCTATACATGTAGCTTTTCTGCATTTAAAAGAGAGGTGGGTCCCACGTAGGGCCCACCGCTACATTCAAGTATATTAGATTATAATATAATATATTTTATTATATTATATTAATATAATATAATATATTAATATTATATCTAATACCCCAACCACATCCAGGCCCTAGACGGCCTGAACGTGCATACATCACACATGGGTGGATCCCACGTAGGGCCCACCATCTCACATATATATATAATATATAAAATATAATATATATATATATATATATATATATATATATATATAATATAAAATATATACTATATATATAATATAAAATATATACATATGATATGTGCTGACGTCCAGGCCATTGGATGGCCAGGACAGTCACATGCATCAAGGAGGGCCCCACACGTGGGGTGGGTCCCACCATCCAAGGATGGTGGACGGCTAGGATACAACACATACACTATGGTGTGGCCCAACTGAGTGGATGGACAATGTGGGTGGGTCCCATGGACCCCACCATCCATTCACACCACTGTTAGCTACCGTAATAAGGAACCATATCAAGACCTTAGCGTTGAAAGGAGGTATCTTTCGCTTAGTCTGCCTATTGAGCTATGGATCTGGGCGTGCACACGCACCAAGGAGGGCCCCACACAGACGTGGGTCCTATCGTCCCTGAACGATGGACGATTAGGATAAAACACATGTACTAAGGGGTGGCCCACCAAAATGGATGGATGACGTGGGTGGGTCCCATGGACCCCACAGTCAATGCACCCACTGTCAATTAACACTTCACTGTTAGTACACCCCCAGCGTCAGTGCACTCACCACTGGTGACGGACAATGCGGGTATGCACCCCATCAAGGTGGGTCCCACATGGACCACCTATTTTGGATCAGGCTAGTATTTGTGTTTCCCTTTCATCCAGGCTTGTGTGACCGCCCAGTCATATAGGCCCCAAAAAGGGATCAAGGGGCCCACTATTTGGATGGCATGGGTAAAATACACATATCATGTGGGCCATGATCATAGAAAGAGAGAGGGAGAGAGAGAGAGAGAGAAAGAGAGAGAGAGAGGGATAACGGAGGGGCACCGTCACTGTAGGCCCCTCTTATTACAAGGCCTACATCAAGGTGGGTCCCACATATATGGACCCTTAAATCAAACAAATGAATGAAAGACAAAAATCCAAATTCACCCACCATCTCCTTCTTACTCCCTAGGCTTCCTTTGCTCCTTAGCTTCGAACCCAACGAAGGAGATGGAGTTTTGATGGTTGAGATGGGAGATGAGGAGGGTAGGAAGTGGGTCACACTAGAGTTTCTCCATGAGATCTTGGGAAGCTCATACATGGGATATTTTTTTGTTGCTTGGAAAAGTGATTTGAGGAATGAGAGAGGGTTGTAAAGGAAGAAGGAAAGAGATGGGTGATGGAGTGATGGATGTGGTGAATGATGGGTGTAAGAGCCTTTTTTACTTTGGGGGTAAATTGTGTAAGAAGGGGTATGGGCTTGTAAGAAACTATTGACTTTGAGGGTTGCTTGGGGAAGGATGTGAGGTGATGTGTACTTGACATGATAAAATCGATTGATTGATTAATTGATGTGACAAGTCGTAGAGATTCTCTCAGAATTTACACACGTGGCGTTTTACTTGCACCGAACGCGGACCCACATCTCCTGATCAGAGTATCGGATCGGCCCGAGAGTCGCGGCATCGGAACCGCGGCAACGGCGCAGTCGCTAGGGTACAAGTCTTGGGTTGAGCCGACTCTGGATGACGACATGCGTTTCAGGGACGCGCACAAACATTGGACAAAGGTCAAAGGTTACAGAAATTCGACTGAGAAGACCACGAAGCCTACGGAACGGTACAGTCTAGGATACGGGGCTTACATACACCCCTTTATATAAGAATAGAAGGAGATAGAACCAAAATAGGAAACAAATTCCGCAGAATCTGCATTTCTGCAATCACATCTGCGTAACTCTTCAATGATATCGACAGACTCTCGATGACAGCTGTCGATATCATCTAAGGTCCTTCGATGGTATCGAAACAGAACCAAAACTGTCCAGTAACCAGGGTGAAAATTTTCAACAATTATCGATGTCATCGAAGGTCTCTCGATGACAGCATCGATATCATCTAAAGTTTGTCGATGATATCGAGACAGGACAAAAACTGTCCAGCGACCATCGGTAAAAATCCCGACAATTATCGATGATATCAAAACTAATTCGATTTCATCGAACCCAGTAATGAGGAGAAAAATCCCCATCATGAATGACCTCATGAACCATATGGATGACATATTATACATCATGGTAGACCCAGGAAATTTTCAACCAGAGGAATTCCCCCACTTACTGTTTCCAAGCCATACGACCCACATGAGTTTTAGATCTGCCTCATTTTTTAGCCTACATTATCAGATGATATGGAAAAAATGATGGACAGAGTGGATTTCTTACAAATATCATTGTATGCCCCACCTAGCTAGTCGTCGAAGGAAATTCATGCAAATGGCTTTCGCCGCAATTGGAAACGAATTAAAAACGAAATCGGGTTGGCTTCTAAACCAGACGGATGTTACATCACCAAGTTCTTTGGGCCCACTATGATGTATGTGTTTGTAGACACTGAAAATCGATGCTCAAGCTGATTTTGTATTTGTAGGAGGTTGATTAGGGGGGTGATAAGTTGATTATGTATGTTGGAGTCGCCACTAGCCGAAAAATTTTAAAATTTTGTGGTCGGCTAGAACCATGAAATACGTAGGGTGAGGAAAATTCGAAAACTTCCTTACCTTAAATTGACTCATGGTTTGCGATCCGGGATTTCGGGTAAGGGACCTCGGTTACAGAGAGGGAAGGTGTTAGGCACCCTCTCTGCCCATACAAACGTACGGTCTCTATTTTGTGTGGCAAAACAATCTCAAGGGATGGATGATGTGGTCGGGATAGGACTAGGCACACACGTGAATTTCTGATGTGATAAGATCTGAGATTTCGACAGGTCACAGAGCATACGTCCAACGGCGCACCTAAAAGACGGATGTGATTATGGTTATTTAAAGATAAAGAAATTGACTAGATCACTAGGAATTTCTGATGTGACAGGATCCGATGTACAGCAAGCCACAGAGCATACGTTCACTAGAGATCTAGAGAAGCATGGGGGTTGAGAAGGGAGTAAATGTCATGATGGATGCTTGTATGTAAATGGATCTTTGGCTTGATTTCTAAGTGGGCTAGGATATGGGTTGAACCATGATCAACTGGGGTAGGTTGAGATGGCTAGGAGGGCAAGAAAGGCATTGAGTGGGCTAAGAAGATGCTGAAAAATCTAGATTTGAAGGTTTTAGAGCACCTCCTCACCCTCACTCTCTTCCTCTCTCTCTCTCTCCCTCTCACTTTCCTTTTCACTTAAGTTTATAAGTGAAGAGTGGATCTTCTTGCTGTGTGTGGGAAATGTGAAGAGTAGAGTGCTATTTATATCCTTCTCCAATGGCCTTCTGATAATTGTGGAGTTTGAGAGGGGTAAAAGGTGAGGTGGCAAGTTATGGTTGATTGTGAAGAGAGGAATGTCACATGGCACTCTCTCATTGGTTGTTGTGGTTAGTAAAAAGGTAAATAGTGAAAGCTAGAGGGGCAAATTCGAAGGAAAGTTGACTTTTGGGCGCTGAGACAGTTGTCTACACGCGGGTCGCGAGCAGCGGCGCTCGAAATCCCGCAGGGCCCGGGCCTGGTTCGAGCCGGGCTCATATGTGCGGGCTTTGTGCATTATACAGGTTCGCCTGAAAGTCTACTTTTAGAATTTTCGGCTCAGAAAAGTGAATTTTGGCTTGGGTAAAGGGGATCCTGGTATGATATAGGGTATAGGCGGGGCTACATGCGTGCTGAACGGTTTGGATCATGATTTTGGGCTGTGGACTGGGACTTTGGGTTAGGGTTCGGTTCAGGCTAGGATTGGGTTTTGATTTAAAATATGATCATGGTTTCCAAACGGTTTTATCCTTCTCAAGATGTAGCCTAGGTAGGGTGTCTACAGTGTTCTATCCACATCATCCATCCATTTAGAGAGATCATTTTAGAAAGTAAGCAAAAGAATTAGGCAGATCCAAAGTTTAAGTGGACCCCACCACAGAAAACAGTGTGAGGTGACGGCCACCATTGTAACCTCCCTGGAGCCGACCATGATGTTTATTTGAGATCCAACCTTTTTATAAGTTAAAAAAGAAATGGAATGAGGTAAAGCATACATATTGACTTGATCGAAAGCTTCCGTGGCCCAGGGAGGTTTTAATGGTAGGCATTCAATCTCCATTGTTTTCCAATGGGGTGTACTTGAAATTTGGATCTTTCTCACTCTTTGGATTATGCCCTAAAATGATATCATGAAATGGATGGACGGTGTGGATACAATACATACATAATCGTGGAGCACATAGAAAGTAGTGACGTCACTTCAGCAGGAGAGCCAAGAATAAAAATGACTTGAAAATAAAGTTAACCATCATGTGATCGAGTGCGTGCACGGGCAAACGGAAAGAGACTTCTAACGGAACTCCGAGGAAAAGAGGATTAATTGTAAAGGAACGTGCTATTAGTATTGAACCAATTGCATTTCACCACGTCACTTCAGGAGCGTTTTGGCTACTGAAGTGTTCAGTATCCAATCCGCTCCCGGATCCAGGTTCTATCCAACTACATTCTTAGCGTGCCTACCAAATGGCATTAAATGATGGTTGAATGATCCTCAACCAAAGAGAACAAGCTCTACATGGTTCAATGGTCCAGACCATTAGTGAGATAGGCCCCGGCCAAGGCACATGTCCTAGACTTATCCCTGAAGTGTCAATCTCATGCAAACAGATGATTTGAAGAGAAATAGAGCAAGGACCCACCCACGTTCAACTGTGATTAGCCCCTGACAAGTTGAAGGAATCATCAGATCTGCCCAGACCATCAGGTGCGCCACCACATTTTCATTGTGGATCAGAAAAATCAACCCAATTCAAGACCAAGTTGGACCACACCATAAGAAATGGTGTAAAATCATATCTAAATCTCTAAATTCATAGTTGGAATGTCCTGATTTTCAGGGCTTCCCTTCATTCCATTGGTGCGTCTGAATGAATAGATTGGATGGCATTTAAAGAATATGGTGGACCCCACACACAATATCTACGATTTTTGTGCACATGAACTTGTTACAGCCATGTCAGCAAGAGTTAGGCACCGTGCAACTACCGCAAGTCTCGCAAGCGTTTTCGTGTAGAAAATTATAAATTATACTTCTATATAGGAGCCAGATACCAAACATCACAGGAGACGTGAAGAATGGACCGCCCTGATTTATTTATTTCTTATTTTTTATTCATTATTTTTATTTTTATTATTTTATTTGTTGGAAGCCACCTGTGAAATAATATTTCTATCTCATTATACTGGAGTAAAACAGTTGGAGTCGGGACACCTTGATGTATGTTGTATATCCACGCCGTCCCCGGCCAATTTTAGGACGTGGTGCCAAAAACCACAGGAAATAGTGGTGATTGAAAATCTACCGTTGAAAATTTCCCAGGATGAAGGGAAAATACAAAGATCGGCTTGATCTACAACTTTTGTAGCCTGCAAATAGTTTTTAATGGTCATTCGCCACTTTTTCCAGTGGTGTGGTCCACTGGAGATTTGGATCTTCTTTTAAGTTTTCGAATATTGTCCTCAAATGAGCTTAAAAAACACATTAGGTAAGGGTACACCTAATCCAATAACATTCTAAAATCAGCTGAAAAAACACATCATTCCATATGGGCCCCACATGGTAAGGGTAATACCTAATCCTCTCCTATTGGATTCAGGATCATCATCGATGGTAAAACTTTCAACAAGGTTTGCTAGATTACATCCATCCCTGTTGCAATACGATACATCTGGAATTTATTATATTGAATTTTTATTGTTTTCAATGACCCAAACCGTTTAAATGATAGACAGGGCTGAAAAACAAAAACAAAACAAAGAATAAATAAATAAATAAACAAATACATGCCATACATGTGCCATTGTTACAATCCTAAAGGTTCGATAAAGCTACCTTTACATGTTCCATCAATCCGGAGCCTCTTAAGGTATTAGTTAGCCTAATGATTAGGTTATTAGCAGCCTGCATAGCATGATAGGTCCATCATTTTCTAAGCTTTAGATAATTTTTTTCTATTTATTTGTTTATTTTCAGGTCTCAAGAAGAAGAGAGAGAAATTCTTGAAAGATTGCCCATAGAGGTGGGCACCGGACGACTCGATCTGGCTAACTTGACTCGTCTGACTCAACCCAAACCGAATGGGTGAGTCAGTGCGAACCGAGTAGGCTTCCCCTAATCCCAACTCAAATCGAGTCAAGTTCGAGTTACCTAGTAACTCAACCCTTGTGTCTTATGTAGCATAAGGAGATATACATGTTCAAGACACTGCATCGTAATGTTACAAGTTGAGAATGAAGATGAAGCTCTACTTCAATACATGCAAGGTCATGTACACTGTTCACTCCTGTAAACTTCAATCAGAGTCTTTCAAAAGAGTTACAGTAAAAGACAAGTACAGCTCAAGACTCAAGTACAGATCAAGATTGAGTACAACTCAAGATGAAGTTCTCAAATTCTAGGAAGATCTCAAGTTCAAGCTACATCAAGAGAAGAGATCTCAAGCTTTATAATCATTAAAGGTCATACATCATCTGAAGAAATGAAATTTCAATGTTCATACTTCATATCCCAGGTATGAAAGACCTTAGAATGACCTTAGGGCAGGTCGTTTCGGATACATAATTCAAGTACTCTTTTTATAAGTGTTGTAGTCTATTCTAAGACTAGTCCTGGACTTTGTTCGACTAGTCCTAGCACTGGCTTGACCAGTATAAGATATTCCAGGACTAATCATAAGTTTGTTGCAAATTTTTGAAACTTTGGGTTGTGCTACGACCAGTCCTGGAGACTGTTCGACCAGTCGTGTGAAAAGTGCACGACTCATTCACAACTAGTCCTACATCTACGACTCAAAGTACGGCAACTAAATCTGGTGCCTAACGACCAATCGTAGGGTGCTTATGACCGGTCGTGGACAACCTACGACCAGTTGTGGAATGATTTTATTCGATCGTGCTCAAAAATTCAAAAATTTGTTTCTCCTACGACCAGTCGTAGTGTCCACAAGACCAGTCGTAGATGCAATTTCTGTAGCTATAAATAGACGACGAATTTCAGAGTTTGATAACTCAATTCAAGAAAAATCAAAGCATCAGTCTGAGATAAGTTTATATTTATTTTAAGATACATTATGCACATTTAATATTCTATTTTATTAGCTTTATAAATTTGATTTTGTTTCTACATTCCAATCTTAATTGAAAAGAGGAATTGTGATATTCCTTCTTCTTAGAATCAAAATCAAATAGAGCTAGCTCAACTGGTTTAATTTAAAATCAATCTAGAACCTAGAACCATTTAAAAGTAAGTATCGGACATTGAACTTCTACATTCGAACTTCTACTCTGATTAATTCTTCCATGCTACTACAAAAGGAGAAATCTAGGTAAATTCCATTATTTTCGGTTTTATTTGAGATTAAGCCAGAAAAATCTCATTGTGTTGGTTATCTAAGGAGAGCCAGAAAACTCAGAAGTGAGAATTTTTTGAATTATGTAAGCCCTTTTAAAAAGACACAATTATGAAGGTTTTAGGTGAACCTGAGAAACATATTTTCATAGTGAACACTAATATCCACTGTGTGATGATATTAGGAGTGGAGTAGCAAGTTGTATGGCTGTTGTTTAACAGTTGGTGAACACACAGGCGAACCACTATAACTCTTTGTGTTTTGTAGATGTGTGTTTTATTTTTCTATCTTTGATCATTTAGATTTGTGGGATGTATATGTGAATGTGAATGTTGTAATATTTACATTTCATGCCTTGTGGGGAATGTTATAATAGTTTAGATTTTAATTCCTGCAAGTTATTTCAATTCCTTGTTATTCTTTTATTCCTCTTCAGTTTGAGTTTTTGATATAAAGACCTTTTTAGAAATAAGGTTGTCCTACATAAACCCTTGGTTTTTGGTGTAAGGTTGTCCTCAGAACAACATTTGTATCAACCTCTCAATGCTTGTCTATTAAGGTTGCTTTTCATTTGAGCATTATGAATTGATTTTCTTTATTTGGCTATCTCATTCTTTAATTCCGCTGTCATTATTTTAAATTTGGTGTACTCTTATTCAACCTCCCCCCCCCCCCCCCCCCCCCCTCCCCAAGGACTTATAGCTAGGCCTTTTCACAAGTCCTATTGTTTAGGCTTATCATTCAAAATGCATCATATAAGGTTTCCAAGTGTATGATCCACTACTTTGGTATGCCTGTCAGTCTGTGGATGATACAGACTGATTAACTATAACTGGGTGTCAAATCGCCATAACAAAGTCCTCTTAAAATGACTAAGGAACTTTGTATCATGATCTAAGGTGATGGATTTTGGGATTTCATGTAGCCAAATAACTTATCAGAAAAATAGATTTGCAACATGAGTAGCATCGAGAGTTTTCTCGCACGATATGAAATGGACTAGCTTGGAAAATTTATCAACCACGACGAATATTTGTTTCACACTGTAAGTGCTATGATGTATAAAGCACCCTTTGTTGTCAAATTTTGATGAGACAAAACAATTTAAAGTGTGACTTATTTATATGATGGAAAGTTCACTTTCAAGATCATCATCATTTAAAGTTTGAAATTAAAAGACATGAAGATAGTTCTATAAGTTTGAGATCTACTTCTACTTCAAGTTCAAGATCAAGCTAATATTTCAAGTCCACTTCAAATAGAAGATCTACTGAACCGTCTGAAGATTTGAGTAGTAACTTCAATGTCCAATGTTTCAAGTATAAGTAACCCTAAAAAGACCCTAGGCTTAGCTCATTTCTTATGCATATTATATACGGGTTTTTATACTTTGGATAGCCTTAAATTCGACTAGTCCTAGCCTAAGTTCGACTAGTCCAAGCTCTAGTTCGACTAGTCCAAGATTCAAATTCAAAATCAAAATTCTTTTGGTAATTCCTCAACCAATCGAGCACCCTTCTCGACTAATCGTGGAGACCTTCTCGACTAGTCATGGGGAGCTCGACTCAAACTCTAGCAACATATTTCAGGCTCCCTCAACCAGTCGAGTAAGCCACTCGACCAGTCGTGGGTCGGTTTTATCCGATCGCGCCGAAAATTTTAAAATTTGGTTGATTCTTAAACCAGTCGATGGAGACCTTAGACCAGTCAAAGTAACCATTTTTCAGCCTATAAATAGAGGTCTTTTCTCATTCTAAATCATTCAGAAATACCATGAAAAGCCTCCACTTTGAGAGAAAAGTTCCCATCATTATTAAGTTATAGTCCAGTAATTTTAGATCCTTTAATAACTTATTTATTTTTTGTAATTCCTTGATCTTTATTTTGTGAATCTTATTTTTAAAGGGAGTTTTTACTATACCTTTTAAGATCTAAGGAATTCAAACAAGTAACCCAAGTTTGAGTTAATTTAAAATATATTTAAAACCTAGAACCCTTGATTATGTTTATTGGACATTGAACATCTATACATTAAGTGAAGCGGTTATACGAGTTACATCAAACAACGTCTTCAAGAAGAAGATAAGACCTCTTTATTTATTTACTTTTTTATTTTTGAGATTAGCCAGAAAATCTCTATATTGATTTTAACTAAGATCAACCAGAAAATCTCAGTGCGGGGTTTTGATTGTGATAGCCCATTTAAAAACACAACTATATAGGTTTTAAGGTGAACCTCAGAAAACCTTTTTTAATAGTGAACCCCAATATCACATGGGTTGTGATTATTGGGAGTGAAGTAGGTGTGGCTATTTAAGAACAGTTGGTGTACACACCGAACCACTATAACTCCTAGTGTTTTGTGGTGGATAATGTATGTGATGGGTGTGTGTTGAATGTTTGTAATCTTTTCACGTACATGTGGTGAATGCTTATAATAGATAGCTTCATTTCTTTGTCTCTTGTTTTAGTTTACGATCTTGATCCATACTGTGTTCAAGAAATCAGGTTGCCCTACCATAAACATTTGTTTTTAGTGTAAGGTTGTCCTTTGATTGAAGAAGGTTTGAATCAATTTATCAATACTATTACAATTGAGATCTCTGATTGATTCAGTTTTATTTAATATTTCAGTTCATTATTTTAAATTTGGGATAGCCCCGTTAACCTCCCCCCCCCCCCCCCCCCAAAGGATGAGAGCTCACCCTTTTCACACACCAAGTTGAGTCCATGGGAGAACTAGCACAAAGCCCATAGATAAATCCTTCCAGGGGTCGTCAGGGACAGGTAATGGAGTGTATAGGCTAGTGTTATGTGACCATCCCTTGGATGACTGACATGTGTGGCACCAGAGCTATTGTCTTGTCTCGCCCTAAATAGTCGTCGATGCCACCTTCATGCAACTATTTGATGAGGCAGTCTCGCAATGAACTCTATGGAATGCACAACTGATTTTCCATATAAAGAAATCCATCCTAAATATGGAGGTCACTAAGTTAACCTTTCTGGTGTTAGAGCATAAAATTTGGTTAAGGAAAGGAATTAAAGGAAGGTCGAAGATTGAAATGAAAGAAGAAGTCAAGTTACGTGGATCAAGAGTTGTGCGGATCAGAAGTTGTGCAAATTGGGAGTTGTGCGGACTACAAATTGTAGGGAAGCATGAGTTGAGCGGGACCATGCAACTCATCATAGTTGCGTCGACCCACGCTACTCTCCTCAGAGACGGTTGGATAGAAGGTGCGAAGTGGGATCCACAGCATGGGATTCAAGCCTATAAATACCCCCTACCCCCTCATTTATATGATCAGATTCTCCAAAAGACCAGTACCTCTAACAGGTATTGGAGAGAGATGAGGGAGATGAAAGAAGATTGGGCTGCGTTACTCTTTGCGAGTTGCACGGGTACTCTATGTGGGAAACATTCTACTGATTTTTCAAAAGTTCAAGTCATTTCAAGTACTTCAAACGTTCTAGCACCCCCTTATCATATTAATGAAGGAAGATTCATGCGAGGAGAAGTTCCACGCAACTCATCTCCTATGGAGACATGAATGATATGAGCTGGAATGCTGCCGGAATGCTGTCGAAATTGTCATTTAAAATGTTTCTCCTTTCTTTCATTGCACTACTTCTTTGTACTTTATTTCAGAATCAAGGGAGATACAAGGATGTAATTAAAACTCAGGATTAATGAAATCTATTCTTCTGTTTTTTTTTTAATTATTGAATGATAAATCTCTAAATGAAATGCTTTCGTTTCTTATCAAAACAAAATGGCAATTTCACTGGGGATGTTATTATTCAATGGTAACTTAGAAAATATTTAGAGGATTTTCATCATTGTTTAGCATTGTATAGACGCTAAAATGGCGACTCTCAATAGGAACATCCTCCCCTTCATCTATAGAACAAGATACAATTTTATTTAGTTAAAATTACTAATACTTTATTTTGAATAACAGGTATTCTATCCTTACACAATCGCAAAGGCTTTTCTCCCAACTAATGTAGCTGTTTAATTCACGCCCAATGGATTCTCTATGGATTGCATCGACAACATGTAATCACTACTACAGAAAGTACTAAAGGAAGTTAAATCAATTATGATTAAAGATAGGCAATGTCAAGTGATGTCCGGAATGGTTTTTGTTTTGTTGACAACACAATGGGACGATGAAGGATGGATAACAGTGACATCTAAAAGATGAAAAGTTTGATCTACCTGCACAAGAAGCATCATCCAGCAAAGTACAAGGTCGATTATACGAAGTGTCGTGAGATGCAGTCCCACCTTAATTACGCAATCATCTCATTCAAGAAAAACAGAAAAGCCCGTAACTCCAAAAGGTCTTTCTTTACCACCGATTACAACCATAAAGACATCTTCTAAAGAATTATTACGAATTCAGAAAAATAAAGGAAAAGCCATCGCAACTAGCGAATGTTCTCTCACGACGCCTCTTGCAAAAGATTTCAAATAAACTCATGCATAAAGAATACCACTATCTGAGTCAACTAGTCCTTTGAAGTGACAGTACGCTGGTTTCGAATCAAACAATAGTTCATCTTCTTCAAAAGCATCAATAGTGTAGCACTTGCTTCCTCCTTCAATATCAAGATGATAGAAGAATATAAACAATAGAAGTCTTATCAGTAAGCATTAATCAACCTTCACCAGATAAGCATGTTGCTGAAGAAGACCCTAATTTTCCAACAATGATTGTTGTGAACAACATTAAACCACTAGAAGAAAGGCCATAACCACAGGTGGTAAGATTTCAGGGTCGTACACCTAATATTTCTCAAATCATAATGCAAGAAGAAATTCGATAGATGGTCATTGAATTCATTCATCTAGAGAAGGAGCGAAATCAAAATAAAAGGTTTCAATACCAAACACCATATCCCCCTAAAACAGAAGAAATGTCATTTCCTGCTGATTTCAATCACTCAGACTTTCAGAAGTTTAATAGGAACGGATCACATGAAGAACATATGATGCACTTCGTAACAATGATGGAAAATTTCTCTAGAGTTTCTCAAAATTATCTTCAATTATTCAAGTCCTCTCTGACCAGAAGAGCCTTTAAATGATATTCAGGTTTAATCCCAAGATCTATTCATACTTGGGAACAGATGTAAGATACTTTTATGTTGAACTTTTCCTCTTTCAACAGAGAAGTTAGTTTGACTAAATTGGCCTATCACGCCCCAAACTCGAAAACCGGGCTCACAAAATTTTCGATCACCGAATCTGGTACTGACAACCTTCGTAATATCCCATTATCGGCTCCCAGCACTCATACGCAAGATTTTAATCCTGGGATCCTACAAAGAGGATTTTTCAATGTACATTTAATTCATAATAATCATAACCACAAGTTTACCCAAATCACAAAGGTAACATCATCATCAGATATCCACTAATATAAACAGTTAAATACAGTGCTGAAATGGAAATACATATATCAATAATCATAGCTCCAGAAGATAGCTGCACGCTTCAAGTTCGACACTGCTGCAACCTAACGCCACCTGCACTCATCTATCATGCATAAGCTTATAGAAAGCTTAGAGGATGGTATAAGTGTGTATGCAAGGTAAGTGTCAAGTATATACTATCAGAGCAATGCGAAAATATGCTGGTAAGTCCATAAATACCATTAGCCTTATCCAGGCTATATGATGTAAAAAGATAATAAGTCAATATCATATACTGAGGAAGCAATGTATATTAGCTATGTAATGCGGAGACATAATAAACCAAATATCATATACTAAGGATACGATGCAATATGTAAATCCTGACAAGTCCACGAATACCGTCAACCTCATCTACGCCATATAAATGCAGAAACGTAGCAACCTACAATACCATATGTTGTGGATGTAATGAAATATGCGGTGTGAATGAAATGATCAAGCTGGAGTGTGAAGTCAGGATGATAGTACATAGTATCACAAGATACGGGGTCCATCATAAGGGACTTCTATCCAAACCAGTCTCATACCTAAATTTGAATAGAGAAACTTAATATAGTAAACTCTTAACCTTAGGTTGGTCACGCGCCCCAACCGAAATCCTGACCATTGTAAAAGTACACATCAATTAGTTGCGAATGACTAGCCCAAGTGGATAGTGAATGAATGAATGAATGAGTAAAATTTTGAGTACGCAACTCCTGCTCAATAAGTCCACATATCAGCATTGTAAATCAATATGATCATCACAGGGGTCTAGTACACTCTACACGTGATCGCCGCCCACTAGACGCGCAACCATGCAAGTGGAAGAGACCTCACTATCCGCCTGGCCAGTAATCAACTAATATCTACCCGGCACGTCGATAGCAGACTTATTTATGAGCTGGTTAAACTCAACCTAGCTATACCCCCTACCCTCGGGCGAGTAATGTCATACCGCCTTCCAACAGACCACGACACAGTGAGAGATGCAGCCTACTAGTATTTGGTACTCGGAAACTCATGTATCCACTCGGTTTAGATGTTGGAGCGTCTCCTGGCCATGGAGGTTTAGGGACTTTCACCTATGGACATCTATGGCACCCTATGTAGAAAAAAATTTTTGGTGTCCCATATGGCCATCCACTATATGCCTGTGGAGGCCACGACCCTAATGTCTCTAGGGCGTACAGTAGTCATATCCCAAAATGTGAGATATATGAGTCACACAATTCAATCATGCATCAATCTTGTGCATATCGTGTGCTCATGTGGGACAACTCTACCTATCAGGGAGTCCCATAAATAACCCGTCCTGCGGCATATGCAATAGTCATCCACATCTCATAACAAACATGCAGATGATGTGTATGGCATATATCATGATGTTATGTTATCACATACTCAAAATCGGTATCGATAACCGGCACCGATAATCAATATCGATAATCGACCTGATGAGAATGGGCCTAATACTACCTAAGGGAAGGTCATAATGTGGACATTTAACCATCATTGCCCATCAATGTGGACATTTAACCAACATTGCTCACAAGGAGTGGCCCACATAGAGCCTATGGCCTCACACAAGGGCCTAATATATATCACCATGGGCCATATACAATCTCAATAGGCCTCATATAATCATAATGAGCCTTATACCTTCACGATGGGCCTTACACAAGGGTCTCATACATCGCAATGGTCCTCATCACATGGGCCTCGCATACACATTACAATGAGCTGCATCACATGGGCTTAATACACGCCACAATGGGTCGCATTGCATGGGCCTCATTTACATCACAATGGGCCTCTCACATGGGCCTAATATACATCATCATGGGTTGCTCATACGGGCCTAATATACATCATAATGGGCTGTTCATACAGGCCATAAATACATCATATTAAGGTGGGCCCTACACATTCCAAATGGGCCACAAATACACCACAATGGGCCTCACCAAATGGGCCATAAATACACCACAATGGGCTTCATGTGCATCAAGATGGAACACAACAATGGGCCTCATATACATCAAGATGAGCCGCATTACGTGGGCCACACCATAAATAGCAACGGACATAATGAGCAAAAGATCATCTGGACCATACCACAAATAGTGCTGGTGATAATGATTTCCACCGTTAAAACTCCACAGGGCCCACCATAACATTTATTTTCATTCCAATCTATCCATACGGTCACGAAGACCTGGTTTAAGAGGAAAACAAATATCATTTGATCCAGAATGTCTGTGACCACCAAACAGCTTCAATGGTGGACGTTCAATCTTCACTGATTATTGTGGTGTGGTCCACCTGATAAATGGTTAGATAAAACATATACATCAAGGCGTGGCCCACTGTAATCTACACAGCCTGAATTTTAGGCACGTGCACCACGTGTGGGATCCATCTGGATTTTCAGATCTATCTCAAAAATGATCTCTACAAAGGGTTGGACAATATGGATCACATATGCATCAGCGGTGGGTCCCACCGTCAATGGACGGTGTGGATATACACCCGTCTGCAGCAGCAACATAACTAGTGTGCAGTAGCCAGCCAATCTGCTTTCATTCAAAGCAGGCCCCACATCCCAAAACTGATGGATGGCTTGGAAAAACAGATACATCTCAGTGGGTTCTCACACCACCCGTCTAGATGGACTGTGTAGATATAAGACACTTACATCAAGATGGGTCCCACCCCCACACGTGCTACACGTGTGGGGTGGGCCCTCATCTCCAACGGATGGACGGTATGTATAAAATACATACATCTTACTGGCCCATTGCACCATCCCAATGGATGGTGGGGATGCAGAACAAATACATCAAGGTGGGGTCCCACCAGCCCACACGTGTCACATGTGTGGGGTGGGCCCATGCGTCCAAACGGACGAACGGTACAAATATAACTCATACCTCATGGTGGAGCTGCAAAACTTGCTGATGTCAATGCAGCTACATGCTGCTGGGACCCACCGTCTCCTGGACGGTCTGGATTTACATCATAGGTGGGTCCCATGACTTATTCATTATAGTGGAGTCCACACGTCCAGAGATTGGACGGTGTGGATTTCTCACATGTATTATGTGGGACCCACGTGGTGGACAACACACACATCAGGTGGGGTGCATGGCCGAACTGCCTGGATGGATTTGCATTTTCCAGTGGCCCCGCCTCCCAGGTCTGGATGGACGGCAGGGATGTAAAACACGTACATCAAGGTGGGTCCCATCCCACACGTGCAACTTGTGTGGGGTGGGCCCCACACATCTGCCAAATGGAGGACGGTAAAGATAAAACACATACTTTCCTGGTGGTTCCATCGTCCAGTCCCCTGGACGGATGACCTGGATTATCAACACATGCATACTAGGTGGGCCCCACCAGAATTTACTGACATCAATCCCACTAATATGAGGTGGGGTCCACATCAGCGTGACCCACCAACCTTGAAGCAGGCTGATATTTATGTTTTTCCTTTAATTAGGTCCATCCAAATGGACTGTCAGGTGGGCCCACTCGGTGGACGGCATGGATAACATGTATCATCAGGTGGGCCACACATCAAAAGAGAGAGAGAGAGAGATCGATGTAGTGGAGGGACCTCGCCACTATGGGCCCTCTTTGATCACAACACATACACTAAAGTGGGTCCCATCATAAGTGGGCCCTTATATGGAAATCAAAGGTGGATCACCCACCTATATCATTCCTTCTTTAGCTCCTTGGATTTTTAAACTCCATGGCTTCAACTTTGATGGAAGATGATGAAGATTGAAGGGTGAAGATGAGAGATCTAGGGGTAAGGAGTGGACCACACTTTGCTCCTGACATGGATGTTTCCTCTCGTTGAGAATTGCTTGAATGGTGTGAGAAAATGAGAGAGTGATGGGAGTTGTAAGGATGGATGACATGGAGTGTATGGGTGAGGGATGGGGCTTGTTAACTTTTTGGGCATGAGTATCTTCCTGGAAATGGCACACACGTTGCCCACGTCGTTTCCTCAATTTACTCTTAGGCCCACAACTCCTGGCCTGGATATCGCATCGGCGCGTGAGACGTGGCGTTGAAACAGTGGCTACGGCGTGGTTACAAAGGTAAAAGTCTCGGGTCGAACCTACTCAGATTGAAAGGATGTGACTCAAGGTCGGGCGCAAATGCTGACTACGGGTCACGAGTCTCCAGAATTCGATGGGAAAGATCTCGAGAGTCTACGGAACGGTACGGTATAGGATACGGGCCTTACATGTCCTCTATTCGTCAAGAGGAGAATGTAACAGTTGAAAAATTCATTAGTCGATGGAAGGACTTGGGGGCATCATGTCCATATTTTCTGAGAGAATCAAAATAGGTCCTTTATTCGCAAGGCACAAGACCAGGAGTGGCATACAACCTGATTAGTTTAGACATACAGACCTTTCATAATCTTGCTACAAAGGCTTACGCTCTTGAAAAGATGTCCGCTTGTTACATAAAGTCATTATCTCATACATCGGCTAACATCATTAAAAAAGAAGAAAATAAAGAAGATTATCAAGATGATAAAAGAAACAGTGATGAAGAAGATGAGAACGAGCATGTGGTTATAATGATATATAGGTCTAGACAATATAAAGACCATATGAAGTATGCATTTTCAAGAAAAGACATGCTTCCTTAGATGAATCAATTATTAGCTATGAAGAGTATGGAATTACCTCGGCGAAAATACCTCTGAGAGGTTAAAAGGACAAAAGGAAAAAAAGATTATTGTCATTATCATCGTACATTTGGACATCATATAGAAAATTGTAATGCCCTCAGGAAAAAGCTACAGAAAATGGTTGATAATGGAGAAATTATGACGGAAAAATATGAGAGAGAGAAGAATGATGAGTCTAGAATATAAATAATCTTTCGAGAAAAGGAACGAGATTCTACTGTTAATATGGTTCATCATACTTATGCGCAAGAAGAAGAGAAGAAGAGCTATGTAATAGCATAATAAGACAAATAATTTTGATACAGAGTGATCTTCAGTCATGTATCTTCATAGTTTTTCATCTCTCGGCAATCAAAAGACGAAGAACAACTAGCAAATGGAAGAGTTAGAAAAAGACAATTTCCAAAATCTATTGATATACTTTTTAAATAGTCAACATTGCGGCTAGAATCGTTACCATGATTGAATTATTATATATTAAAGCTCAAGTCCCAAGGGTATTAATGCAATTAGATTGTCGCTGCGGCCTAAAAAAGTATATTCAAAATTATATATTCGGAAAAGACTATTGCAAAATTATTTTTGCGCTCTGGTCGATTATCTATAAGATTTATGATTACTAGGCTTATAATGCCAATCAATACATGAAGAGATTTAACATAAATTCTTCAAGAAAGATGATATACCGTGGTTCGCTTACAAGACCAGGGCCAAGTTTAAATCCTAAATGAGACAATTAGTATATTATCATTGAAGATTATATCGAAAAGATTTATCAAGCCATAGATCAAAGTGAATAGGGCATCGGAATGCCTGCGGATATTCATCCCATTAAATTTATTATTCTCAAAAGGTAAAAAGTTTTGATTATAAAGATTCTCAAAGAAAATCTCATCCAATCAAAAGGGGGCAGATCAAATACAATTATACAAATAACTACAATAAGCACACTGTCGCCTGGAGCCTTATCGAAGTCGCAAGTCCATATATTATCTTCAGCAAGCGACGATTATTAGCAACAAGGCAATAGTTACCTTACATCATTCTCGTGATAAGATACTATATTGGTTAATCAAGCAGAATTATTCTTACAAACATATATACATCACAAAGCACTACCAATTACCAAAATATCATTGCGCATTGCTAATAGCCATTGTTGATATTGCTGATGATTACTAACTATGAAATATTATTACAAGTGCTCCAAAAGTTTAAAAACTTCAAAATATTATTGCCAAGCAAAGCCATCTTGATATTATTGCTAAGCAAAGCCATGAGAGCAAAATCATCTTGATATTATTGCTAAACAAATCCATGAGAGCAAAGTCATATTAATATTACAGCTAGACAAAGCCATGAGACGGAGAGAGCCCAAGAAGGCCAATGACACATAAGCCCTATATTATAAACGATAATAATCCATTTTATACAGCAGCAGTGAGCGTCCGAGCAGCCTAAAATCAGTGGTAAACTATAATTGCTAGCTTGAGCCTAGCCCGAAATCGGCGGTAAACTATAATTGCTCCGTGAACCCTACCTGAAATCGGTGGTAAACTATAATTGCTAGCTTGAGCCTAGCCCGAAATCGGCGGTAAACTATAATTGCTCCGTGAACCCTACCTGAAATCGGTGGTAAACTATAATTGCTCGGTTGAACCTAGCCTGAAATCGGTGGCAAACTATAATTGTTCCCTAAGCCCAGCCCGAAATCGGCGGTAAACTATAATTGCTCTCTTGAGCCCAACTCAAAATCAGTGGTAAACTATAATTGCTCTCTTAAGCCCAACCCGAAATTGGTAATAAACTATAATTGCTCTCTTGAGCTCGGCCCAAAATTGGCGGTAAACTATGTTTTCTCTCTTGAGCCCGATCAAGTCAAGTATGTTCAGACAAAGTTATGTTCAGTTGAAGTTATGTCCGTTCTAATAACTTAAGAGTTGGTCAAGTCAAGTCTGTTCAGTCAAAGTTACGTTCAGTTAAAGTTATGTCTGACTGAACTCTAAAATACAGAATGAAACGAATACAATGCAAAGCATGCTGACAAGCATAAAAATGGAATGATTAGATCATTATCATATTAAAACCATTCTAAAAATATGTTAAATTTACCAATTATAAAATTGTGAATATCTTGAGATACTAATACTGATTAATTTGGAAGGAAAGATTATCATTTGAAATCTTGGATTATGCAGACTATGAATAAAGGAGACAATTGAAAAGATTGTTGCAATAGGAGCAGCATTAAACAACAATTTCCTAGCCATAGAGTTCAAAGAAAAAGTCGTTGGAGTTGATCAAAGAGAATATTGCAGTAGGAGAAGCATTGGAAGAAAGTTCTCTGATCAAGTTACTCAAAGATGGAGTTGCCACAACTGTTACAGTAACAAGTTCGATGAAAAGAGAATTATGCAAATAAGGGAGTTAAAACTGTGGAGGATGGAATTGCAACTCTATTTATAGGAAGGTGTTTTATCTTATTGAATGCTATGAAGACAGAGTGCTTTCGTTGATGCATTATCCTCCCTATTGAACCATTCACTCAGTGCTTCTGACTAAGGGCATTTAGTATTCTTTTCGAGCATGATAATTTAGTCTTCCATTCAAGCGCAATCATTCAGTCTTCCGTTCGAGCGCAATCATTCAGTCTTCTATTCGAGCGCGATTATTCAGTCTGTTCAAGTGCAAGCATTCGATTTTCTATTCGGGCGTGAGCATTCAAGTCTTCCATTTGAGCAACATCGTCTAGTCATCCTTCAGCTGCAATTCATTCGAGCTTGATTCCTAATGTGAGTTTGATATTTATATTTGACGGGACCCGATTGTGAGTTGCGCGGAAGGAGTTATGCGAAGCCGCGCAACTCAGCTCACAGGCAAATGATTTTGATCTTTCAAATTGACCTGATAAGTGGTCAAATCGTGGATCAAGGGAGCATCTGTTAAAGCATAAAAATGGTTAAGGAAAGGAATTAAAGAAGGAAGGTTAGAAGATTGAAGTGAAAGAAAAAGTCAAGTTGCGCGGATCACAAGTTGCGTGGATCAAGAGTTGCGTGGACCGGGCGTTGTGCGGACTACAAGTTGCATGGAAGCGTGAGTTGCGTGGGACATCATAGTTGCGTTAACCCACACTACTCTCTTTAGAGACGGTTGGATAGAAGGTGCAAAGTGGGGTCCATGGCACAGGAATCAAGGGCTTAGACGTGTAGAAATCTATAAATACCCCCTACCCCCCTCATTTGTAAGATCGGATTCTCCATAAGACCAGTACCTCTGACAGGTATTGGAGAGAGAGGAGGTAGTTACTGTGAGGCACGTATCCTAAACTGTACCATTTTGTAAGCTTCCACGGTCCTCCCGGTCGAATTTCGGTGACCTGCGACGTGTAGATAGCATTTGCATGTATCGTTGAGTTGTATCCGGTATTCCAGAGTCGGCTCAACCCGAGACTTGTACCCTAGTGACCGTGCTATCTCCGTGGTTCTGATGTCACATCTCGCATGTCGAGGCGATACTCAGGCCAGGAGTTGTGGGCCTAAGAATAAATTGAGGAAACATCACGGGCAATGTGTGAGCCATTTCCAGGAAGATTCCTGATTGAGAGAAAGGAATCTCTACCCATACCACCCTCTTTCCACCAAGTCAACTTAGACCTTACCTCTCACATACATTTCATGCCAACAAGGCAATGCTACCCATACCCCATCTCATCTCATGCCCAAAAAGTCAATTAGCTCCATCCCTCACCCATACACTCCATGTCATCCATCCTTACAACCCCCATTACTCTTTCATTTCTCTCTTCACCCCATTCAAGCAATTCTCAAAGGAGTATACATCCATGACTTCCATGGAGAGGCTAGTGTGGCCCACCTTCTTACCTCTCATCTCCACCATCTAAGCTTCATCTCGACCGTTAAAGTGCATTCCATGGAGCTCTAGGACGCATCGGTGGAAGAAGAAGTCCAAGAAGACGATCGGTGGGTAATTTTATCAATTGATTTGTGATTTGAGGGACCACATATGTGGGACCCATCTTGATGTATGTGTTGTATCAAAAAGGGACCCATAGTGGCAGGGTCCCTCCGCTACACCGATCTCCATCACGTTTCCCCCTCTCTTTTTCTCTCTTTCTTTCTTTATGGTAAGGATGAGGTGTGTGGCCCACACGTGGACCCACCTTGGCATGTATATTTTATCCACGCCGTCCGCACATGGGTCATCCGAACCGTCCAGATCATGGTCCCACATGATATTGATATATGTGTTGTATCCACCTTATTCGTCTGTGGACCCCACCTGATGGATATATGTGTTGTATTAGCGTCATCCAGCCTGGATGAGAGAACATAAATATCAGCTTTCATCCAAAGCTGGTGGGCCACACGTGGGACCCACCATGCATGCGTTTCATCCAGCCATCCAAATCAGGAGGGACGTTGTTGGACCTTTTGTCCAATAGCTACTAAGGGCCTCATAGGTATGTACTTCATTCCTACCGTCCTAGGCTCAGGATGTGGTGGGACCCACCTTGATGAAGGTGTTTCATCCACCGTTCATACATGTGAGCCACGTGACGTATGTCTCTGATTTTCACACCATCAGCAAGTGGAGTGGAACGTCAGCCACCGTGAGGTATGTGTTTCACTCACACCATCCATCTGTTGGAGCGTGTGAACCCACCTAGGCCCATAGTGGCTGGAGCACTACACGTAACACCGTAGCTGTTGTAGTGGGCATCAGCAAGTTTGGTGGGACCCATGCCATGATGTATTTGTTCCATCCACACTGTCCAGAAGATTTGGACGATGATGGAGTGTTTGGACGGCACAGTGGTGCTGCCCTCCGTGATGCATGTTTTTCTTCATCGTTGTCTAGCGAATGTGAGGCCATGTATTAATGTATGTGCTGATCTACACCGTCCATCCAAAGGACCTCACGTGCTGTATATGTCTTATATCCAGGCCGCTCATCTAGGGCTAGACGTTGGATTAGATATAATGATAATATTATAATATATATATATACACACATACACAAGTATATGTTGTGGGTCTCACGTGGGGACCACAGGGATGTATTTATTTCATCCACACTGTCTAGACCATCTAGACGGTGCTGGACAATATTTAGATGATGCTGATGAGCTGGATAGTGTCCAGATGGTGCTGATTTACTCGGACAATGTTTGGGTAGTGTTGATTTACATAAACGATGTTTGGACAGCGTTGATCATCATTAGTGTGCTGTGTGGGACCCACCATTGATGTATTTGTTCTATATCCACACAGTCCATTAGATGGACCACTGTAAAAAATAGTGGAGATTGAACGCCTACCATTGAAACCCTTTTTGGGTTACAGAAGTTTTAGATCTATATGAAGTTTGTTTTCCCTCTTAATCCGGGTCTTTGTGACCTTATAACTAGATTTTATTGGGAATATGGTGGGCCCTACCTTGATGTATTTATGGTCCACACACGGGGCCCACTCGGATGTATTTGTGGCCCATCAATGTGGCCCACTTGTAGATGGTGCGGTCCGTAAATGCAGCCCGCCTTGATGTATCTATGGCCTATCCATGAGGCCTACCTTGATGTATTGGTGGCCCATCCGTTAAGGCCTGCCTTGATGCAATTGCGGTCCATTTAATATGGCCCATTGTGATGTATTTGTGGCCCATTTGATAAGGCCCATTGTAGTGTATATGTGGCCTTTGAGTGAGGCCTAATGTGATGAATGTGCAAACCGATGTAATATGTGATTTCACTATAACGTATGTAATGATATTTATGTGGGCCACTGCTTGGAAATAATGTTGGTTGAATGTCCACATTGATGGGTGATGATGGTTAAATGTCCATATTGTGATCTTCCTTTAGGCCCTTTGTTAGGGAGATTACTGATTCTAATTATCAAGGCCGATTGTCGAAGCTAATTCCAATTGTTAAGGTCGATTCCAATTCTGATAATCAAGGGCGATTTCAATTGTTGAGGTCGAACGTTGAGGTCAATTCCAATTCAGATTATTGAGGCCAAATATTGAGGTCAATTCTAATTCAGATTATTGAGGCCGATTATTGAGGCCAATTCCGATTGTCGAAGCTGATTGTTGACATCAATTCTGATTCTGATTATCGAGGCCGATTGTTGAGACCGATTCTGATTCTGATTAACGAGGCCGATTGTCAAGGCCGATTCTAATTGTCGAGGTTGATTCTGATTCTAATTGTCGAAGTCGATTCCGATTATCGAGGATAATTGTTGAGGTCGATTCCAATTCTGATTGTCGAGGCCGACTGTTGAGGTAGATTCTGATTGTCTAGACCGATTCTGATTATTGAGGTCGATTCTGATTGTCAAGGTCGATTTCAATTATTGAGGCCGATTCCAATTATCAAAGCCGATTCCGATTGTCGAGGTTAATTCTAATTGTCGAGCCCGATTCTGATTATTGAGGTCATTTTCAATTGTCGAGGCAAATTTTGATTATTGAGGCCGATTCTGATTGTCGAGGCCGATTCTGATTATTGAGGACGATTCCGATTATTGAGGCAGATTCTGATTGTCGAGGCCAATTATTAAGACTGATTCCGATGGTTAAGGCCGATTGTCGAGGCCTAATGTGATGTATATGTAGCCTATATTTGAGGCCCATTGTGATGAGCATTCAGCCTCGGCTTGATGCGTATGAGGCCTATGTTATGAGGCACATTGTGGTGCATTTAAGGGCCAGGTAATGGAGCTCTTTGCAATATATATTAGACCCAAGAGAGAGGCCCATCGTGATGTGTATTAAACTCTCAAGTGAGGCCCATGGTGTTATATATTAGGCCCTTGTGTGAGGCCATAGGTTCACTATATGTTAGGTTCTATGTGAGTCATTCCTTGGGGATAATGTTGGTTAAATGTCCACATTGTCGAGGTCGATTGTTGATGTTGGTTATTGATACCGATTATGAGTATGTGATAGCATAGCTTCATGATATATGCCCATACGCAACATCTACATGTTTGTTATGAGATATGATTGACCATTGCATATGCTATAGTGCCGGTGGTTTTTGAGACTTCCTAATAAGCGAAGATCATCTCACATGAGCACACGGTATGCGCGGGATTGATGTATGACTGGATTGTATGATTCATGAATCTTGCATTGTGTGTTGTGATTACTATACGCCCTAGCAACATTAGGGTCGTAACCTCCACAGTCATGTCATGTATGGCTAGATGGGACATCAAAAATCTGCTATTAGCATCGAGCTGTCATAGATGGCCCTAGGTAAAAATTCTTAAACCCTCTTGCTACCAGATGATGCCCCAACGTCAAGACCGAGTGGGTACATGAGCGTCCGAGTGTCGAATACCAGGAGGCCGCGTCTCCCACTGTATCGTGGTCGGTTGAGATGGGGTGTAGCCTTACCCGTCCGAGGGTAGGGGGCATAGCTAGATTGAGTTTGACCAGCTCGTAAATGGGTCAACTATCGACATGTCGGGTAGATATTGGCTGACTACTGGCTAGGCAGATAGTGAGGTCTCTTCCACTTGCATGGTCGCACGTCAGTGGGCGACAATTGTATGTAAAGTGTACTAAACCCCGTTGATGATCCTACAGATGTACAGTACTGATTTGTAGAGCAGGAGTTACATACTCAGCATTATATTCATTCATTCATCCACTATCCACTCGGGTTGGTGGTACGCAACTAATCGTTATATGTACTTTCATAATGGCCAATATTTTGGTTGGGGCGTGCGACTAACTTGAGATCAGGAGCTTACCACATTAAGTCTATCTATCTAAATTTAGAGATGGGACTGATTTGAATAGAAGTCCTTTATGATAGGCCCCATAGCCTACGATACCATGTACTATCATCCCGAATTCACACTATAACTTGATCATTTCATTCGCACCACATATTGTATATTACATTACATCCTCGGCATATGGCATCCTGGGCTGCTATGTCTCTACATTTATATGAAGTAGATGAGGTTGATGGTATTCTTAACTCTTTCAAATTACATATTGTATTGCATCCTCGATATCTGATATCTGGTTCATTATGTTTCCGTATTATATAGACAATTTACATTACTTTCTCAGTATATGACATTGTCTTATTATGTCTTTTCATCGCATATCCTGGATAAGGTTAATGATATCTTTATGGACTTATCAGTATTTCTACTTACTCTAATATTGTACGGTTCATGGACTTACCAGTATTTCTGTTTACTCTGATATTACATTCTGAGCATGCATATACTTCTCACACACTTACATCATCCTCTAAGCTTTCTTTAAGCTTATACATGATAGATGTGTGCAGGTGACATTAAGTCACAGCAGAGTTGAGCTTGGAGAGTGGAGCTATCTTCTGGAGCTTTGATTTTTTATATATGTATCTCCCTTCCAGCACTGTATTCAAATGTTTATATTAGTGGATATGTGATGATGTTGTCTTTGTGATTTGGGTATACTTGTAGTTATACACCTTATGAGACAAATATATATTAAAAATCCTCCTTGTAGGATCTTAGGATCAGAAACTGTCGTATGCACACTAGGAGCCGAGAATTGGGTACTATGGAAGTTGTTGGCACTGGATTCATCTATCAAAAATTTTATGAACCTAGTTTTCGAGTTTGGGGCGTGACAGAAGTTGGTATCAGATCATAACCTAGGAATACCTGAAGATAACATCACATATCTGCTGATAGCTACCCTTCACTATAGATTGTTGAGAACTTAGAATGATTAGATCCCCGAATTTGAATAACTTAGAGATTATCTTATTATAACTCCTTACCGTTGAGATTGCGAGGCTGCATAGTATTCCAGTTTCGATCATTTCTATTTCAAGATCCGAATATCTGTGGGGTCACCATTTTGTTAATGAAGCGTCTTGGGAGTAAGAGCCTGAGATTCACAGGCGTTATCCCCATCTCTTAGGTGTTTGATTATGTTGGTATGTTATGTTCTAATAGGATTTCTCTTCCTTAGTGAGTTTTGTATTGGTTGTATTACATTTTAAATTTTGAAGATGAAATTTTTATTAGGAGGGGAGAGCTGTGAGGCACGTATCATAGTCCGTACCATTCCTTAAGCTTTCGCGGTCCTGCCGGTCAAATTCCGGTGGCCCGTGATGCGTAGATATATAGTATTTGCGTACATCTTTGAGTCGTATCCCGTATTCCAGAGTCGGCTCAACCCAAGACTTGCACCCTAGCAACCGTGCCGTCGTCACGATTCTGATGCGGCGTCTTGCGTGTCAAGGCGATACCCAGGCTAGGAGTAGTTGGCCTGGGAATAAATTGAGGAAACACCGCAGGCAACATGTGCGTTGTTTCCAGGAAGATTCCTGGTTGAGAGAATGGAATCTCTACCCATACCACCCTCTTTCCACCAAGTCAAGCATGACCTTACCTCTCTCATACCTTTCATGCCAACAAGGTAAGCCTACCCATACTCCATCTTATCTCATGCCCAAAAAGTCAATTAGTCTCATCCCTCACCCATACACTTAATGTCATCCATCCTTACAACTCCCATTACTCTTTCATTTCTCTCTTCACCCCATTCAAGCAATTCTTAAAGGAGGATACGTCCATGGCTTCCATGGAGAAGCTAGTGTGGCCCACATTCCTACCTCTCATCTCTACCATCCAAGCTTCATCTCGACCGTTGAAGTGCATTCCATGGAGCTCTAGGATGCATCGGTACAAGAAGAAGTCCAAGAAGATGATCGGTAAGTCATTTTATTAATTGATTTGTGATTTGAGGGCCCACATATGTGGGACCCATCTTAATGTATGTGTTGTATTAAAGAGGGACCCATAGTGGCGGGGTCCCTCCGCTACTTCGATTATCGAGGCCGATTCTGATTGTCGAGGCTGATTCCAATTATTAAAGTCGATTCTAATTGTCGAGGCCAATTTCAATTATTGAGGCTGATTCTGATTGGCGAGGCCAATTGTCGAGGCCCAATGTGATGTATATGCAGCCCGTATTTGAGGCCCATTGTGATGAGCATTTAGCCTCGGCTTGATGCATATGAGGCCTATGTGATGAGGCCCATTGTGATGCATTTGAGGACCAGACGATGGAGCTCGTTGTGATGTATATTAGACTCATGGTGTTGTATATTAGGCCCTTATGTGAGGTTATGGGTCTACTATATGTTAGGCTTTATGTGGGCTATTCCTTGGGGGCAATGTTGGTTAAATGTCCACATTGTCGAAGTCGATTGTTGATACCGGTTATTGATACCAATTATGAGTATCTGACAGCATAGCATCATAATACATGCCCATACGCATCATCTGCATATTTGTTATGAGATATGATTGACCATTGCATATGTCATAGTGCCGGTGGTTTATGAGACTCCCTGATAGGCGGAGATCATCTCACATGAGCGCATGGTATGTGCGGGATTAATGCAAGACTAGATTGTATGATTCATGCATCTTGCATTGTGTGTTGTGATTACTGTACGCCCTAGCGACATTAAGGTCGTAGCCTCCGCAGTCATGTCATAGATGGTCATATGAGACACTGAAAATGTATTACTAGCATCGAGCCACCATAGATGGCCTGGGTGAAAATTTTTAAACCCTCTTAGGACCAGAGGACTCCCTAAAGTCGAGACCGAGTGGATACATGAGCGCCCGAGTGCCGAATACCAGGAGGCCATGTCTCTCACTGTGTCATGGTCAATTGGGAGGGGTGTGGCCTTACCCGCCCGAGGGTAAGGGGCATAGCTAGGCTGAGTTTGACCAGATCGTGAATGGGTCCACTATCGATGTGTCAGGTAGATATAGGTTGACTACTGGCCAGTCGAATAGTGAGGTCAATTCCACTTGTATGGTCGCGCGTCAGTGGGCGGCAATTGCATATAGAGTGTACTAAACCCCAGTGACGATCCCAGAGATGTACATTACTGATTTATGGAGTAGGAGTTGCATACTCGATGTTATATTCATCCATTCATCCACTATCCACTCAGGCTGGTGGTGCACAACTAATCGTTATGTGTACTCTCTTCATAACAAGCATGTGGATGATATATACAGGTATGTATCATGAAGTATACTAAGCATGATTATACATACATCATGGTGGGCCTGTGTAAGGCAGGCCATGGCCCGTGTAAATGAATGAGTGGTGTGTACACAATCACACACACACACACATGGTGGGCCTCACCCATCACAATTGGGCCTCACGCATACAATGGGCCCTACACATATAATCCGCCTTCACAATCGACCTCATACAATCATAATGGGTCTCACATAATCATAATGGGCCTCATATAATGACAATGGACCTCATATAATCTCAATGGGCCTCACATGGTCACAATGGGCCTCATACATCACAATCAGTCCTTACACAAGGGCCTCATACAATCATAATGCTATACTATCACATACTTATAATCGGTATCGATAACTGGCCTTCATACAAGGCGGGGTCTATAGATAGATAGTGGATCTATAACATGAGGGTCAGTCCTCAACTATGGATATACCAAATCTAATAGCATAAACCCTTCCGTGTATGGTGAGGATGAACTCTCCTTATATCAAGGTTGGGCCTAGGTAGCCTTACCTAAAATATTTAAGGATCCAGAAAGGGTTCCTTCTTCATACTATCATATAGCCCATAAAATGCCCTAAGGGGCCCAAATAAGTCTTAAATGGACTCCAAGATCAAAGAAATAATCCTACTAACAACCAATAGGGGCCCAACATCTTGGGATAGCTTAACGAATAGATGGACCATGCAATATCAATGGGGCCCAATGATTAGGGTCAACCCACTCAGAGAATGATGAGAATAAGCCTAACAAGGCCTAAGGGAAGGTCACAATGTGGGCATTTAACCATCATTGTCAATCAATGTGGACATTTTACCAACATTTCTCCCAAGGAGTATTCTCATCCGTGAAGGGTTAGATGAGGAGGGAGACGGAAGAAATGTGGCTGGAATTTTCAGCAATATAGGATGTTTGGGTGATCTTGTAAGGAGGAGAAGAGAGAATGAAGAGAGAGAGAGAGAGATGAGAGAGTTTGTAGAGTTGAAATGATTAGTTTCTTAGAAAAAGATGACTTTTTAAAAAGAGAAAACAATCATTGCTCATGAAATAGGGTGGCTCATCATTGCCTAGAGAAGCTAATCTCATCATGGTTTCCTTGAGAAAAGAAGCCATCATTGCTAGACTATAGGCGGCCTACATGGGGAATAGTGCACAGGGGAAATGTGCAATCAGGTGGGTCCCCCCAAAAATGCAATCAACAGTCCAAATAATGCGTGGCCCATAACTTTTGATGGACACGTCGGATTTACACATGAGACGCGGCGATGATGCGGTCATAATAGCATAAGTCTCGGGTCAATCCGAGTCGGGTTTATGTGACCGTACTCAAAGTCGATCGCAAACACTATCCGAAAGTCGCAGGTCGCGAGAATTTAACCGGTAGGACTGCGGGACCAAAATAAATGAAATGCATACTTACACACACACATGCAAAATCGGGTCAAGTCTCACATGGACGGTGGATAGCATGGATGAAAAACATACATCTGGTGGGTCCCACACGTGGCCCACCAGCCTTAGACTAGCTGATAATTGTGATAATCCCCACCATCCATGGCTTGCTAGATGCCCTTTGCATAGACGGCCTAGATGTACCCGTTGCCTATTGTGGGGTCCACGTGAGTGGACTCGATGGCCTAGATGAAACACTTTCATCAGTGGATCCCACGTACACGTGGCCCTTGATTTGAATCAAGTTGATGTTAGTGTTTTACCTCTATCCAGGTCCGTCCAAATGGACAGTAAGGGGGACCGTTAGACGGGGCTGGACGTTGGATACAACCCGTGCATGATGGGTCCCACTTGGGTGGACGGCATGGATGAAAATACAAATGCATCGAGGTGAGCTATCAACAAGGAAAGGGGGAGAGAGAGAGAGAGAGAGAGAGAGAGAGAGAGGTGTGGAGGGGAGGGACTCCGCCACTATGAGCCCTACCTATACATGATACAAAGCATACATCAAATGGGTCACACCACATGTGAAAATATTAAATCACCTACTAATTGCTAATCTTTTAGGCTACTTGGAATGTTAAGCTTCTCGGCTTTGATTTTGATGGAGGATGATGAAGATTGAAGGGCTAGGATGAGAGATGAGGAGGTAGGAAGTGGGTCATACCTAAGTTGTTTTTCCTTAAAAATTTTTGCTCATGGAAGCTTGGGAAATGATAGAGAGAATGAGAGAGGAGAGCGTGTTGTAAGAGGAATGGGTGTGTGTAAGGAATGGGCTTGGTTGACTTTGGGAATGGGAGAGAGATGGGTGTCATGCTTTATTGGTAAGAGAGAGATGGGTTGTATTTGACTTGTGATTGATTCATTGATGTGATTGATTGGGTAAAGATTCTCTTGGGATTCACAATGCATGGCGTTTTCCTCGAAATAAACACAGGCCCACAACTCCTAGCTTAGGTATTGCATCGGTGCGCAAGTCATGGCGTTGGAACCATAACGACGGCATTGTTGATAGGGTACAAGTTTCGAGTCGAGTCGACTCAAATCTATGGGTTGTGACTTACGGCCACACGCAAATGCTGATTATAGGTTGCAAGTTACTGGAATTCGACAGGAAGTTTCACGAAAGTCTCAGAAACGGTACGGACTAAGAAATAGGCCTTACAGTACCTCTCCCAAATCATATCATCATTCAATTCAAAGGAGTGCTCCAAACATGTCTCATAAGAATTAAAAGGGTCAGTTGTAAGGGGCTCATCCTCCACATTTAAATTAGTCATGTCAATAAGTGTAGTAAATCTCTTTAGTCGACAATCTCCTGAACCTCTTGATCCTTGACCTGGGCCAAATTTAAGATCTATTCCAGTGGAATTTGGGCTAAACATTCATGATCATCATCCTAATACTCATCATCTTCTAATTCCGTACAATACACACTTTGTAATGCCCTGAAAATTAGGGGTCAAGTATAAGCTCAGCTCCCAAGCTCCAATGCATCACTTATGCAACATAGATAATGATGATTGAATATTGTTCCTATTAGTTCATTAAACATGAATGGGATTATACCAAAATAATATATCATACTCCAGAGACAGTTAAATTACGCAAGCGAAAGACTGTAATAAATATATAAAGCGTATAAGCTGTTGTAAGTCTCCAGAGTGTGAACATGTTACCAGGTTAAATATATACATGTATACTCCAAAAATGAACAAAATGAATATACATGGGTGTTCCAAAAGTGCAGAATAACAAGTGTAATGGCCTCTAATCAGCGTCCCTATAATCCCATCGATCAGAACATTGTTTACATAGACCCGCCTGATAGCTGCATATAGGAGAAGCCCTCCTCATCATCATAAAAGTTCGGCTCCACTTAACAAGCATCGTCATCATCTGAAACTAAAACAAAGTCAGGTTAATATTTAAAACACCGTCCCATAACGTGGGAGTAAGTGATCAACTCAGTGAAACAATAAAGTAAAGGTTAACATGCTATTAATTCAGTCAAGCAGTAATGATAATGCAATACAACAATCAGGTCCTAAGTACTCTTGTTAATGCAAAAATGATATGAAATAATGATGCATACCCTCGCCTGCGCTCCCTCAGTGACTTCATCTCACGATCGTGACATGTAACCCTTCCTCAGTGCTTGACCTGCTACGCCAAAGGCATACATAATGCGGTACATGCACGTGATTAGTCAAGTTCTTACTTAGGTTTATTCATACAGTAGGATTGGAAAGCTAAGGTACCACCCTTTATATCATTTACCCAACATTGATCCATCTAGGGTCGTCAATCCTAATTAATCACATACGATAGGCAAGTTTAGGTCAATACCACCAACGCCCTACTAATTGGCAGTGTATTTTTAAAGGCTCGTCACCAACCCGACTGGGGACCACGGTCAGGCTGCGTTGGGGTAGGCCTATTTCATACTCGAGGTCACTCCACTAACGCCCTATCAACTGGTAGTCTATTTTCAAAGGCTCGTCACTGACCTGACTGGGGACTACAGCCAGGCTGCGCTAGTGTAGGCCAAGTTTATACTTTAGTTGCTACGAAAAGGCCCGTCGCCTCAATGCAGTCTTAGAGTATGCTCGAGGGTACTACAAAAGGCTCGTCACCTGATAAGTGTAGGTCGACAGCTCGAATACAGTGTTCCATACCATCGTATTTGGCTCACGAGTTTGGGTTGCTCACTGGTCACTACAAGGAGGCTCGTCACCCCAGCATAGGCCGACAGCTCAACCACGGTGTCCCATACCACCATGTCCAGCTCATGAGTCTTAGCGAATCGAGGTACCAAGGTTGAACGGGTTTTCACTGGTGAGTTTAGTTCCTTAGATTCAAGCAGTAGCGACCATACATGGTAAACACATAATAGGACAATCAGTTTATTAGACAAGTTCGACTGGTACAATCATACGCTGAATTAATCGACATGAAGCGCTAACCACTGTCAACAATCATCATACGACTCGGATTCACCAAACGCAACAAAGGTGATGAGACTAGCTCAGCCACTCAAACAGGAATTGTTACCGATTGTTTAGACTACGTCGTAATCCCAATCATAGTCAAATACAATAGGCATTCATATGCACTAGTCAAGATAGCATGTAGCAACCAATTCAGATATAAATCTCATTTAAGCATTTTAACAAACACATAGAGTACATGTTAACATACATAGACATTTCATTCATATATCACGTAGCAACAAGGTAGATTACATGAAGGAAACTGTACGTATAAATAAGGTAATCGAGAATCCTATCTCAATACCCTCATTAAACATATTTCATCAAGCATTTTCTCATTCAAGCATTTTATCAAACACTTAGAATACACATATTAACATACATTTAATAAAATAGTTATAACATGTATTATGGCAAATCCTTTCACATAGGAGTTACCACATGCACAACAATCATGTATTCACGATCAATAATTATGGCAAGCACAAATCCATATTCCATATTCATTCAAACATTTCAACAAACACATGGAATGCATTATAAATCAACATAACCTATATATATACGTAACATACGAAAAACCTCGAATCTAAGCACATGTGATAGCAATCAAATCAGTCATAAATCATTACTGACATTGAAGGCCTTAAAAACCATAATCTAAACATCTATAGTCCGCACCTTTCACCGATAGACCCATACCGAGCTCAGTTTGAACACTACGTCTTTGTCTATGGCACAACGACAACCTATAGGATGAAATAAGTTAGCTATTTCACCATTTACTCTATTTGAATCCCTAAGAAAGATTAGGGTTAGAATTTATTACCCAATAATGGAATCAGAAATGCTGGAATAGCAATACAGAAGCAATAATTAAGCACGTGGAACAGTAGGGAAGAATCTCAGGAACTCTCTCCTGCTTTCACTCTTACTTTCTCTCTTTCTTTTCTTCTCTCTCCTAGGGTTTTAAAAATTCATATGGCAAGGGAGAGAGAGGGTTTAAGGCCTTTATATAAGCCAAGAACTGATGGGAATGGCCCCAGGGCCGTGGTATACTTAGGTTATAGCCAAATACAGGTCATTTCGGTCCAACGGAGCTGTTCTAGAGGCCTCTTTTCTGCATGTGGTCAGACTTAAGTTCCCTGACCATGGATCTATGTCAGGCTAAGTTTTTGGTTTGATCAGGTATACAAATTAGCCACGGCGGACCCGTTTCAGTTCAACGGTAACCAGTACTCAATCAGGGTCACAAGTACTCTGACATGTGTTGAAAATTTTTCCTAATCCGAGGGTGTAATTGGGTCAGAATCTGACAGTCTGAAATCTTATATTTGTCCTGCAAGCGAACTGACTCAATTCACTTAAGTTTCAGTTCATTTCCTAAAGATATTCACGTTTCTCACACACTTCGCTCCAGGCTAGAGTTGCGAATTTCTGGGTACTATTAGGACTTGATTTCCGAGGTGGTTGTCAAGTCCAGTTAGGCGGTCGTAACCGTATAGTTTCATGGTAATCGGACTTTCAGCGCGCGATCCATGTCCGATACAGAGTTTCAATGTGCTCCTAAGAGCAACTGGGTTTAGTGATTGATCCTAGGTTTCAGGGTAATGTAGCATTAAAAATTCTACACATTTTGGGTCTTACAGTTTGTATTTAAAGTGATTAGGGCTAATTTCACAGGTAATCTAGTTTAGCACTAGTTAATTCTTGTTTAATTTCTAAAGGATTTGGTCCTTAGCAATTTCTACCTGAGGTGGTACTCGGGTCCATGTATGGATTTTCTGGGACGTTACACACTTGGGATCGGATCGCTTTCCTCACATTCTATTCCTAAATTGAATTGAGGTTCGAATAACTAACCTCTACCACATCATTAAAATCATGTGTGTCATGTGAGTGAAGTGTGTCACCATCATTATATTTAAAAGACACCCACGTCTATTGACCATTCCTTTGTACCGTTATCAAGAGCAACTCTTCAGGAAATTGAACTATATGCTCATTTACACAATCCGACTCTTCATTCTCAATTTCATTATTCTGCATAATCGCATCATGTGAACTCCACTGTTGTATATCATTTCTAATTTCTTGAAGCCTTTGGAGTATGTTTTGTTGGTTGAGCTCTAGAGTTCATATGAAATTCTGAAGTGAATTCTCTTAGAACGTTTCTTATTAGATCTCAGAGATATAGGACCTAAGAGAATTATCACTATGATACATTGGTGATTCAACTTCCCAATTTTGATGTTTCCACTGATCATAAGTAGAGAGTTGGGAATGAAGAATTGGATTGGGTTAAAGCTGGGGTGAACTAGCCTTCATTAGCTTATCAAGGCATGATGCAAGCACTTCTAATGTACTTTCCTTAAATTCTCTTTCTGGTTTGGGTTGAGGCTGGGATACACTAGCCTCCATTAGCCTATCAAGGCGTAGTTCAAGCTCTTCTAATAATTTTCTCATGTCCACAGAAGAGTCTGTGTTACTCTGAAGTGACTTTTCTTAGATCGATTCTGGTTGGATTTCAAAGGCAGAGGACCCAAGAGAATTGTCACTATGATGTATTACTGGTTCATCTTCCCAATTTTGATGTCTCCACTGATTATAGTCATACAGGTCATAAGTGGGAGATCGGATGGTTGTTGATACATATTATCACCCATAATATAATCACGCATTATTTTCTTCTTATTTGATGAGTGGTAATAATTCTTACTCCCATAGTTATCATAACCGGTGGAACATTATATTCTGATTGGTTCTCAATGATGGTTTCAGAAAAATTTTAACACATGGGTTGATTTCTATCATAATCATACATCTCTCCCTAATATCTCTCATCCATCTTAGCATATTGACGTACCCAATCTTCCATGGTGAAAACCCTAATTCGGAATCTAAAAAAAAAAAATCCTACAGCAATATGGAAAGTAAGTAGAGAAAAAGTTAAAAGGAAGTTACCAGATTAGAGGAGATCTATGTTAGGATCCTACAAAACAGAAAACAATGTTAGTTTCTAAAAATAAAAGAAATCCTAGAATTAGAAAGTTTCTAAAAATAGAAAATAAAACCTAATCCTAAAAATAGAAAAATCTTAATCTTAATCCTAATTATAAAACTAGCTAATCCCAGAAAAATGCAACCATCAATTCCCGACAACAGTGCCAAAAACTTATTCACCACCCTAAGTATAGGATCGCGATGTAGTAATAATCTCGGTAAGACCAAGGTCGAATCCATAGGGACTAAACCATGTACGTATTCTGAAAGTAACTAAAACTAGAACTAGAAGAAGATGCAATCTAAATCAGGAAAATTTAAGAGAATAATTACGAACTAATTAACTAAAACGTGTAAAATTTAAAGGTGGTAAAGTAGGGTTTTCAAGGATCCACTTGTAGAGATCAGGGAGATCTATGCTTGATTCAAGAATACAACTGGAATCAGAGTCCTATCTTCATCCAGTTGGAAGATATATCAGTAATATTCACATTTGAACTTCCTTTGATCAAGTTTTCAAAGAATGATAGGTATGAGAACTTGAATTGATTCCATCACATAACCATGCCCATGAGACAAAGCAAACAACAGAATTTAACCAATCCACAATCAATCTAAGAGAGTTATGAACGTTAGGAAGGGTTCCATCATCCAAACATGCCCAAGAGACAATGGTGAACAACTAGGTTTCCAAGTTCATAATCCCTATAATGAAAAGAACATACTCAAAGCTATCATAGATCCATTGTAATTTAAGTCGCAACAAACCATTAAAAACTATAAATATTTCTTTTAATCAAACTAGAATCAAAGTCAATTCAATAAACATGAATCAAAGCCATAGAAAGGAACTCATTACACTACAAGCTTCACGTCTTATCCCTAGCTAAGAGGTTTAGCTAGTCATAGCCATGATCAGCTAAATTCTCCAAAAAAAAAAAAATCAACAGAAGAAAAGATAAAGAAGAAAGAAGAAGGAGAAGAAAATTCATGGCCAGCCAGCTACACGTTCTTCCTCTCTCTCTCATTCCTTGTTATCCATCTGATGATTCTACACACCCTCCGCCTCTTTCTTTTATAGCCTACATGAGTTAGTTGAGGTCGGTCGTGTCGTGCGTAAGGGTGAAATAAGTTACGCAGCAACAACGAAACCGCATACGCAATGAAACCGTCTGGCACAACCAATTTCAACACAAAGACAACCCGAGCGCATGATCCATTCCGTTCGTACTTCTTAGGCTTGGTTAGAAGTCCTGTGGGAGGGATTTGGATGGCTAGGATTGTCGGTCCGACCCTATCCATGATCATTAAATGACCCACAGCGACCATTTCTCTCGGAAACACGCTCCTTACGTAACGCATGTGAAAACTCTGATTTTACGTTAACTGTGGGGCCCATATTCAGCGTCAATGGAGAAATCTACTTCATCCATTGTATTACTCTCAGAATTTCAGTCGGGAATGGATGTTTTTGCTCATGTTTGATGCGGCCCAAGGGATTAAATCTTCTTGTCGTTCATCCTGCATTTGATAATGATCTTCGTGTGTCCACGTGCATAAATGCAGATGGAGAGCATAGTTGTGGTCGGTGCCCCCTAGATTGAATGGACGGTCTAGATCATTGAATTGATCAATGTAGTGGGCCACTACACGTCACAACCGGATCCAATTCCACTTTTGTGCATAAAACGTTGGGCCAACCGACTTTGACTAGGACTTCAGGTCCAATGCATTGCGAATGCACTTATGCACTGTGCACTGTGCACTAACACTGCTAGTGGGGTCCACTATAATGTTTCTGATAAATCTACTTCATTCATCTGTTCCTCCATCCAATTTTAAGTGGTTGAGACCAAAATTGAAGCATATCCAAAGATTAGGTGAGCCCCAGAGTAGTGATTTATGGCTAATTTCATCCGTTGGACCACTTCCATAAATATCTAATGGCTGAAAATCTACGTGTACAATTACTTTATGATCCTCGTGCTAGATATAAAGTTTCAAGCTAAACGGACGGTGAAAACCCTGTGATCTTGCATTTAGGATGATTTTCAGGCCTCTTCTTCTTCAATCACATGATGTTCTTAGATCTTTGGCATGTGAATTCTTCAATCTCAGTCCCTTAAGATCTGTCCCTTGTCTTGGTGATTCTTAAGCATCAAATTCATGCTTTTAACACCCTTTTTCAATCCAAGCTCTTAAATTCACCTTACAACACAAACATGATTAAAATAGGACATTAAACATTATCATGTTCATAAAACTAAGTAATAACTAGAATCTAATATGTAATATTTGACCCTCAACATACATATTAACTCCTAACATTCATCTAATCATGATATATATAATAAAACATCCAATCACATAAGCATAATTAAACAAGTTCTTTAAGTCAATCCCAAATATAAGCATGTATACTGGTTCAGTTTCCCTACTCACTCCCGGCAGATGCACTCAACCAATGAGTGTATTAGATTTTACCATCAAAGGTTTTAAATCAGGTTCACCTCTAACCTTGACAATCATACACAAGGATTGGTTCTCTCGAATACTTACACGATTTTCTATAGGCTCGCCAAGTACCTCGGTCCTAATCTAAGGACCTACATTTCCGAAAGCTCCCTCGAAAACTAACATGTATACACTTATGTCCGGTGACCTACACAAGGACTTTGATTTTGGTCATGAATAATAATCAAGATCATACATAAGAACCTAATCAAGTTTGGCAATTCAAACTCTATACTTAATCCTACACAAGGAATTAGTGTACATGGAATGGACTCTACAAGTGACAACTTGCCGAATTGAGCCCTTTTTATAGCATCTTCTTGGGCTGCTTTATTAATGCCCTATTATGCTTCAATCAACTCCCCTTACTCCTCGATCATGATACCAAAACGTTTCAAATGCTTTAACTTCAAGATCAACTAACTTACATATGTTTCTCCTTTGAGGTAACCAAGCTGATGGATGGTTGATGAATCTCCTACAACTAATGAAAATGTTGTAATCCTAAGGAATTTACCTAGATAGGTCTTCTAGAGGATTTAGACATGGGTATACCTGTAGAGGTTAGGTCAAAACTTTAAAAAATAATGGAGTTCAAGTACATCTTCAAAGTGGAGGTTAGAATCCTCATTAGAGTGTTAATATCAAGGAAGATGACTTGTAACTCATTGGTTTAAAGGCTTTACACTAAAAATTCATCATAATCCCAAAAACTAAATCTTTTATATAAAGGAATCGAGTTCCAATGATCAAAAAAGGGCAGGAACGACTACTCTTCGGTCGCACTGAACAAGGTTCGGGTGCACCGAATTTAGACAGGAAAGCCCCTCGACAAACTCCAGCACTTTCGGTCACACCAAATGTGATCTTTGATCACACTGAAGATGGTCTTCAGTGGGACCAAAGGTTGCACTTGGTTACAACCTAATTACCTAACATTCTGTCATAGCACGTTATCTTATTTTAAACAATTTCAGCAACTAAGGACCTTTAAAGCTTCCGTATAAGATTAGTCACTTTAGAATTGATATTACCGTCCTCTTTCAAGAGATATATTCCAACCCTCAGATTGAGTCTTCCTAGACATGGTACTTGATTTTGGGTATGTGTCCCATGATTGTGCGTTTTCAGCAAGTCTATCCAAGTAGTCCCACACATCATCGACATTTTTATTCACGAATTCCCCATTACACATCGTCTCAACCAATTGGTGCATGGAAGACGTCAATCCATCAAAGAAAAAGTGTATAATGTGCCACATTTTAAAACCGTGTTGTGGGCATGAACTGACAAGATCCTTGAACCTTTCCCAACTTTGGAAGAATGTTTCATCCTCCTTTTGGGCAAAGTTCATGATTGATTTTCTATGGGTGTTCATTTTATGATGTGTAAAAAATTTCTTTATGAACTCCCTTTGTATATCATTACATGTGCTAATAGATCTAGGACATAGTGAATGCAACCACATCTTAGTTTTCTCTTCCAAAGAAAAGGGAAAGAATTTCAGCCTGACTGTGTCCTCAAACACGTTTGGAAAATATAAAGTGGTTATTATCTCATCAAACTCTTTCAGGTATAAATATGGATTTTCTTACTCAAGCCCATGAAATTTAGGTAGGAGTTAGATCACCCCTGTCTTGATATCCATGTGTCTTATATTTTCAAAAAAAATAATGCATGAGGGCATGCTCACCCCTGTCGATTGTAAATAATCTTGTAAAGTAGGAGGAGGCGGGTGTAAGACCCGTATCCTAGACTGTACCATTTTGTAGGCTTTCGCGGTCTTTCCGATCAAATTTCGGCAACCTTCAACCCATATCCGACGTTTGTGCGCGATCCTAAGCCGAGTCCTATCAACCCGAGACTTGTACCATAGCGACCACGCCATCGCCACGATTTTGATGCCGAGTCTCACGCGCTGAGGCGATACCCAGGCCAAGAGATGTGAGCCCACGCTCAGTTAGAGGAAAACGTCACACGTTACAAAATCCAATAAAATCTCTACCAAATGTCATATCCATCAATCAGTCAATCCTATCAAGGGTCAAGTACATGTCAAGTACACATCACCTCACACCCATCCCCAAGCAACCCCGAAAGTCAAAAAGTTCTTATACACCTCATACCCTTGTTACACAAATTACCCTAAAAGTCAATAAAGCTCTTACACACCATCACTCACCACATCCATCACCCATCTCTCTCTCTTTACAATTCTCTCTCTCTCTCTCTCTCTCTCTCTCTCTCTCTCTCTCTCTCTCTCTCTCTCTCTCTCATTCTCAAATCACTTTCCCAAGCAAGAGAAAAATCACACGTCCAAACATTTCTAACCTCCATGAGAGCTTTGTGCGTGGCCCACTTCCTACCCTCTCATCTCTCATCTCAACCATCCAAACCCCATCTCTTCCGTTAGAATCAAAGCTAAGGAGCAAAGGAAGCCTGGGGAGTAAGAACAAGTGGATGGTGGGTGATCTTAGACCCACATTTTCATCCTTTTTGGTATTTCTCTTTTATGATTTAAGGGCCCACATATGGTGGGACCCACCTTGATGTATGCTTGTATCCAAGAGGGGCCTATAGTCGCAAGTTCCCTCTCATCACCGATTTCTCTCTTTTCCTCTTTCTCTCCCTCTCTCTTTCATTTTTATGGTGTGTGATGATGTGGCTGTGTGGCCCACCCGGATGGACCACATCATGAAGCATGTATTTTATTCAAGCTATCTTGTAGGTGAGGCCCACCTTGAATTTGTGTGGTATGCAAACCGTCCAGCGTCCAGGGACACTAGACGTTGCTACACTGTGAAGTGTGAATTGACATGAGCAAAAATTTTAGCTTTGGTTCAAGCTTTGGGAAGTGCTGCTAATGTAGGCTCCACCTTGATACACGAATTTAATCCACTCCGTCCATTCTATTCCCCGTCTCATTTTAGGCGTTGAGCCAAAAAATGAATCTAATCCGATAATCAAGCGGGCCATACCATAGAAAACTGTGATTCCTACCGTTCAAATCAGTTGGAACCCACCTTGATTTTTCTATTTGCCAAAACATGTTGGATATTGGGCTCTTTTAAACGGTCTCGAGCCATGGAGTCCAATGGATGGGTTGGATTTTTCGAATGTAGGCGCCACCTAGGAAAAAACTGAGAAAATAAAAAAATAATAATAAATAAACAAAAACAAACAACCAAACAGCAAGACACTGTTGCTGTCAATGTCTGCTGCTAGACGTCTGTGGGCCCCACTACAAGCCCCACCTTGATGTGTGTCGTACATCAGGACCATGCATTTGTTGGGTCCCTTATGGCAGTGGGCCACCCAAAAAAAAAGATCAACCGTCCGTGGACTAAAGTGGCCCACATCATAAGGACATTGATGATAGAATGTCTGCCATTGAAACCTTCTGGGCATCCAGAAGTTTTGGATCATTTGGAAATTTGTTTTCCTTTCCATCTAGGTCCGTGTGACGTTATTACAGATTGGACGGCAAATAAACTTTATGGTGGGACCCACTGATGTATGTGTTCTATACACACCGTCCACCGTCCCTAAACTGTGGGACCCACCCCACGGGTGGGCTAATTCTATATTAATATATTATATTATATTAATATATATAATATAATATATTATATATTATATTATAATATATATGTATATTCTTACATCTATGAGGGTGGGCCCTACGTGAGACCCACCTTCGCTATTCTTTAAGTAGCATTAGCTGCATGTACAGTAGCTACATAGCTGTCATGTGGCGTGTAGACCTGCGGTTGCGCACAACTGTAAGTTCCGTGGGTCCCACTTATTTTATCCATGCCATCTATTTATGGGACCCACCATGATACATGTTTTGTATCCAAACCATCCAACCATTTGTGAAATCATTTTTTTGGCATGGGCTAAATGAGTGAGATCCAAAGTTCAAGTGGACCCCACCATTCACAATAATAGTGGGGTACAGTGACATCCACTGTTTAAAACTTCTTAGGAGCCACAGTGGTTCCCACCCAAGCTGATATTTGGTTTTCACTTCATCTATCTCTATGCTAACTTATGAGTAGGTCGGATCTCAAATACATGAGGGTGGGCCCGATTTGATATACATTTGGCCCATTTAAATCGGCCCATTGATTTTGCCCATTTGACTAGGCCTGATGTGATGTACTTGGGGCCCAGTTGGTTAGGGCGATGTGATATATGAGGCCCGTTGTTGAGGCCCACCTGATATACATAAGGCTCATGCTATGTGGCCCATTTGTTATATCTAAGGTCCATGGGTCGAGGCCTAATTAGATGTACACAAGTCCATTACAATATGTGATTCTACCATGGTTTATGCAATGATGTTTATGACGATCGTACCTTAGAGGCAATGTTGGTTTGACGTCCACATTATAAGAATAATGTTGGTTAAATGTCCACATTATAATTCTCCTTAGGGCCCATTGTTAGGCCCATACTTGTAGGCCGTCTAGGCCCATCTTCGTTATGAACAGCATCCATCACCATATAACATGTTTAATATAGTTTCATGATTCATGATCATACGCATCATATGTGTGCTTGATATGAGAAGTGACTGATCATAGCATATATCTTTGGACAAATTGTTTAGGGGCTCCCACATAAGGGGTGTTACCCTACATGAGCGCACGATATGCACAGGATTGCTACATGACTAGATAGTGTGATTCATGCATTCACATTATATGATATGGTTACTGTACGCCCTAGCGACATTAAGGTCGTAACCTCCACAGGAGTATCGTGGTTGGCAGGATTGGATACCAAAAATCTTATTCTACATGGGGTGTTATAGATATACCTGGGTGAAAGTCCCTAAACCCTTATGGTACCAGGAGGTTGCTCCAACATCTAGACCAAGTGGGTGCATGAGCACCGAGTGTCGATTCCCAGAAGGTCGCGCTTTCCACTGTGTCGTGGTCGGTTAAAAGGGGGTGCAGCCTTACCCGCTTGAGAAGAGAGGACAAAGCTAGGCTGAGTTTAACTAGCTCGAGGGATGGGTCCGCTATTGATAAGTCGGGCCCGATATTGGGAGGTAAATAATGAGGTCTCTTCCCCTTACCTTATTGCGCGCGATGGGGCAGCAATCTGGTTTGGAGTGTACTAGACCCCGGTTATATTCCAGAGTTGAGTTGTATTGATATATGAACTTAGATGAGGATTCGTATGCTTGAGTTGCATCTCGCATCACATGGCCTTGGTACGGCCGACATCATTTATGTCTTACATCGTATAGCCTTGGTATGGCTATTGGTATTCATGGATTCATAGTATGTTTCGCATTACTCTGATACTGTATAATTAAATTACTACCTTGCGCACACACTATCACCACCCTCTAAGCTTTCCATAAGCTTATGCACGACTGTTGCTTGCAGGTGACGTTGGACCGCAGCAGCGCTGAGGCAGAAGCGCATAGCAGATCATCTTGGAGCTTTTTATCTATTATCATTGTATTTTCCTTTATCCTCATTATACTTTAAAGTTTTTTATCATAGTGGAAATGTGATGGAATTTTATTTTTTTTTTGTGGTTATGCCTTTGATTATGCTTATTACGAATCAAACTGCTGTTGAAAATCATTCTCGTAGCATCCTAGGATCGGAACCGAGCGAATGGGTGCGGGGAACCAAGAATGGGGTACTATAAAGGTTGTAAGCCCCAGATTCGGCGATCGAGAATTTTGTGAGCCCAATTTTTTAGTTTGGGGTGTGACAGCAGTGGTGCTTGATGCCCCTCATTCTCATCCTATATGTCCTCCACCCTAGGTTGGGGTAGAAGAGGTTGTTTTGCAGCCATCACTTCAACTAACTTTGGGGATCTCGAGCGGTGCCTAGTCCTGCGATGGATACTCAACCCCTCAACCAATCCTCCTTAAGTTAAGAGACGTTGGGTGTTGACATGAACCCGCTTAGCATTAAAACACTCGCAGCCCTCAATTCAAATTTTAAACCTAACTTAAAAGAAAGAAAGGAAAAAGAAATCTAGAAATAAAGAGAAAAGAGTTACAAAAAAGTTACCAAATTCGAAGTTCCCAAGTTAAAAACCTGCAAAACAAAAAAAAAAATAAGTCAGTTTCTAAAAATAGAAAGTCTAAAGTTAAAAAGTTCCTAAAATAGAAAGCTAACTTCTAAAAACTGAAAATAGAAAGTTTCTAAAAACTAAATTAGGAAACTTCTAAAAACATAAATTTAGAGAGTAAGTTATCTAAAAACCTAAAAATAGAAAGTTTCTAAAAATAAAAAAGAAAACCTAATCTAAAAATAGAAGATAGAAAAACTAGAAAATTAGAAAAAGATTTCCAATTTAAAACGTCTATATTAGGGTCCTACAAAACAGAAAAGTTAGGCTAGTTTTTAGGAATCAAATAGAAAAACATAAATCTAGAAAAACCCTAATCTTAACTAAATTCTAAAACTAGCTAATCTCAGAAAAATATGAAATGGTGGTGAAGACCGCTTGAGTTGAAGTAGGAATATGCCAATATGTCCTAGAGGGGGGTGAATAGGACTTTTTAAGATTTATGGGTTATATGAAAAATCCTATCACTCTAATCCTTTTAGATATGCATTTATCAGGATTACTCAATTGTAACTCTACTGGCTTCCAAGCCTAGTAGAGGATCTAATCACGAACTACTCAAGAGACAAACAATGTATATATAAGATTGTGATGGATATGACTGTGTGTGTGTATAAGATGTGATTTCAGATGATCAGATATAAAGACATATAAGAAAATCACATAAATGAAAGACAATACCAATCTCAAACACAGTCATTTTATAGTGGTTCGACTACCTGTATACTCCACTCCCGGCTTCCACACTCAACCCTTGAGTGTACCGGATTTCACTAAGGAGGTTTCTCATGGTTCACCTCAAACCTAAGATTTTAAATCAGATTCACCTTCAACCTTTACAGAGGTTTCTACTCGGTTCACCTCAAACCCTGGAGTTTTGCTGACGCACTCCTAACCAGATGTTTATGCCCACACAGAGCAAGGTTCCACACAACGCACCCAGATGTTTATGCCCTTCACAGAGCAAGGGTCCACACAACCCACCCACGCATGTACACTCCCATTGGAGGCCTTCTATGAGGACTTCAAAGGGTGAGCAACACTTAAGACCTAATCCTAGAAAGGAATGATCACAAGTGTCCTCTGGACTCTAAATACTTACAAATAAGTTGATGAGTCTCATTCAGCACAATGTCGAAGATCTCCTCCTTGTTGTTGAAGGGTCTTCAGCTCCCTTGATCCGCAACACAAAAGGTATACTTAGACTAGGTTTCAGGTTGGGTCAAGGTTATGATGGAATTCCACTCTCTAAAGATTCTCCTATTAAGAAGATAGAGTGATTCCAATCATCTATGCATTCCAGGCATCCCAGCATACTGATTTGCCATTAAGGTAGTAGCTGGAGGATCCTTGAATGCGAAAGTTCATTCTCCAATCCACCCTATTGAATGTCAATAGTGAGAGTGGATTGGAAGATGAACTCCCGTGAGAGAAGGAGCTTAAGGTAAATGATGTGAAGCTTGAAACACTCAAAACCACTCTCTTCTTTCTCTACCAGTAATAAAGACTGACCTCTCTATATATAGGTAAAATGTTTCAACGGATATAAAACGGTCACATTTATGACAGAGTTTGATATCATCGATCAAGAGTCTATATGATTGAGCGTATACTCTCGATTGTATCGATTGACCTTTCGAATGATACAAACTCAGATGTCATTTTCGTTTTTGGAAAACCTTTTGCCAACTGGTCGATGGGATCGAGACACATATCGATGTTAACGAATTTTGAACTCCGATTCCATCGATAGAGTGATCGATCTATAGACAGGTGAAAACAAGAGAGACAAGCCTTGAAAATTTTCAGGTTTTAAGGATATGATCGGGGAACAGCCGATGTCATCAGAATTTAATGTCGATGATATCGAGACCTTGTCGATAGGATCGATAAATCATATAAATTTACTTATAAGCACGCTGGTCAGTTTGTGTCAGACTCGATCCAATTGACCAGGACTCGATGATATCAACATTAGAATATCGATTTCCTCGAATGGCCCCCGATCAACATTTAAAAACACCCTAAAACTTATGCTGGAGGAAACATACACCCACTGTCGATATGATCGAATGACTGCCGATATGATCGATATTTGAATTTAGATTGAATCGGATAGTCATCGATATATCGAAGCTTATAGTAGTTTTCTTTAGAAAAACAGGGGCAACAAAAAACTGTCTGTCAATATTATCGATCCACTTTCGATGGGATCGATATTCGAATATCGATGATATCGATTGATGTTTCGATATATCGATAAATCGTCCAGATGAATGTTTGATTGCTGGACGCTTTTAGTCCTCACTCGATTGTATCAATTGAGATGATAAGGACATCGACAGAGCAGGTCGATCATATCGAAAGGTGAATCGATATAATCGACAGGGTAAAAAAACTTGAAGATTTTTCTGTTTGGTAAAAAGTTTTCTTACACAAAAATCTTAAGATATTCTACTTAGTTTTAAGAGTTTTAATCACCTGGTGTTTTTGGACATAGGATGTGAGGCTATAATTTACCTATGGCGAGCTTCCACACATCCAGTTGAGGCAGACACTTGAGTTGATCTTCCTGTTAGGCGCTGTTGTCCGACTAACTCAACTTACACCGTAATTGACAAACCAGGGCACTAGTAGGTGCACTTTCAAAATATAACCGTCAATTCCTGACAACGGATCCAAAAACTTGTTCACACCCCAAGTATAGGGTTATGATGTAGTCATAATCTCAGTAAGACCGAGGTCGAATCCACAGGGACCAAACCTTGTACGTAATCTGAACGTAACTTGAACAAGAACTCGGTGAAGATGTAATCTAAACCAGCTAAATTTAAGAGAATAATGGTGAAATCTTAAACAAAAACTTATAAAATTCAAAGGTGGGAAACTAGGGTGTCAAGGATCCACTTGTAGAGATCAGGAAGATCTATGCTTGATTCAAGAACACAACTAGACTTACAGTCCCATCTTCATCCAGTCAAAGGATATAACCATAAAAATCAATTCCGAACTTCCTTTGATCCAGTTTTCAAGAGATGAGAGGTATGAGAATTAAAATGGATTCCATCACAAAACTATGCCCATGAGACAAAGAAAATAACAGAATTTAACTAATCCACAACCAATCTGAGAGAGTTATGAACGTTATGAAGGATTTCATCACCCTACCATACCCAAGGGATGATGGTGAACAACAGGGGTTCGTAAGTTCATACCTCAATAATGAAAAGAACATGCTCAGAGTTATCGCAGATCCATTGTAATTTAAGTCATAATAGATCATTAAAAACTGAAAGCATTCCTTATAAACAAACTAGAATCAACGATAATTTAACTAAAATATGAATCAAAGCATAGTAAACCATCCATTACACTACAAGCTTCACCTCTTAGCCTTAGCCAAGAGTTTTAGCCACTCATAAATGTAATTAAGTTAAAAATCTCATTAAAAAAATCATATATGGGAATCAAGAAAAGGAAGAAGAAGAACTCATTTTGCTGCCCACGCCCCCAAGATCTCTCTCTCTCTCTCTCTCTCTCTCTCTCTCTCTCTCTCTCTCTCTCTCTCTCTCTCTCTCTCTCTCTCTCTCTCTCGCTCTTGCTCATTCACAGCTCCAAGGATGGCCTTCACGTTGTTCGTGAGGTCTGTAGTCAGCCAATGAAGTCGGTCGGTGCAGAACCGACTCTGTTTCACAACAAAGTGCGCAAAAAAACAAGAGAATTGTGTTTGAAGTGAGATATGGTACGTTGACCATCCCAAAACTCTGTTTGGCCTTCATGGTTGGGGTTGTGGCTCCCTTTTGATGAGTTTAGATGGTCTAGATCACTGATCCGATCACTATCACGATCACACAACTGCCCAAAAATCCTAGATCTTGTGGACATGCACTGCTTACGCATGTACATGCACTGACGTGTTCGGTGGACCCCACAGTGATGTCTCTGAATAAATTCACCCAGTTCATTAGATTCCTAGTGAACAATCAGTTGAGAAGGAGTAGTTTAGGTCGAGTTTGGTGCAGCCCACTGAATCAAATCTTCTCATTGTTCATCCTATGTCTACATGCGATCTTCCTATGTGTGCACGCATGGGAACAAAAGGAGACGTTGGTAAGGGTCTTGGCCACCCCCTGGATCTAATGGTTGGTCCGGATTGAGCCTGGGGACCATGATGGTGGCCCACTAACAATCACAGTGTCCGTTTTTCACGGACGCTATGCATAAGATCAAAACAGGTCGGGTCAAAGTCGGTTTGACCTGACTTTGCATCCAATGCACTTCCAGTGCACGTGTGTTATGCACACGCACACCATGCAAAGTAGGTCCCACATTGATGTTTCGAGAAATCTGCTATGTCCATCTCTTTTCTCATTTAATTTAAGGGGTTAAGACCAAAATTAAAGCATATCCAGAGATCAAGTGGGCCCTAAATCACTGATATGTGGGCTGATCTATCCATTGGGCTACTTCTAAAGGGATCCAAGGGCTGAATTTCTGCGTGTACGGTCAATTTAGGGTCCACAGGCCAGATATAAAGTTTTAAGCCAAATGGATAGTAAGAACCCTGTGATCTTGTAATTGGGATGACTTTCAAGCCTCTTGGACTTGATTTGCGTTGATCTTTGGCGTGTAAATTTTTCGATCTCGGTCCCCTGGGGTCCATCTCTTGCCTTGGTGATTTCTGAGTGTTAAATCCATGCTTTTAATACCCTTTTTCAGTCCAGGCTCTTAAATTCACCTTACAGCACAAACATGATTAAAATAGGACGTTAAACAGTATCATGTTCATAAAATTAAGTAATAACTACGGACTAATATGAAATATTTGACCCTCAACACTCATGGGCTAGCTCAAGTGGGATTAGACTTCAACCCCATACTGCAATTTCACCTCAAACTTAGATGAATTGGAAGTGCTCATAACAGAAGTGTGACCTTACTCAAATCTGCTTTAATGAAGATTTTCAGTGGTACAATCGCAATCCCATCCATCTAATTGTCCATCAATGGTCACGCTATCCCCCACACACTAAATATTGAAAATTCTCTATTCACTTGTCATGAATTCTGTGTGTTAGATGTTTGGCCTACAGTTGTATCAACTGGGGTGTGAGCTTGATGAAATCATAAACTACTTCCAAATCAGGGGACCCATCCTCCTCTTGCTCCCGTTCAGAGAATTTGGGTTGGGCAATTGGTTGTTTGGGCCCATCTGTTTCCGAATCAGGGGACCCATCCTCCTCTCACTCCTCAGATGGCATGATGAAATCAGAAACTGCTTTTGTAATCTCTTTCACTAGATCAACAATCACGCCGTCAATGCCCATCAGATGTTGCATGTAAACTGCTTCTAGCACATTGCTGAAAACACACAAAAAATATATCAATGTTGCAGAGTAAGATTGCTTCATGAAAACTCTATATTCAGCCTTCCAAAATCGTTCATCCAATGGGCCCCAACATGAATTAATCCTACCCGTTAAGTATCCCAAAGTAGAAAACCTTGGCCCATCCATTCTTGAATGTAGACTATTTTTGTAATTCTTTGGATTTGCCCCATCAAGGAAACTAATTGGGCATCACTCGTACACCATAGATCACATCAGATCAGTTGTCTAGTTCAACTTGTATGAGTCTAACTCTGTTAATCTAATGAATCACTCGAACTAAGGGTTAGCAAATTATAACTCAGCTTGATTCAAAATATCATGATCAAGTTAGAATCCGAGCTAAGTCCCACAATGACTTGGACAATTAAAAATTTGTAATGAAGTTGAAACTATCCAATGTTGAGAAGATGCAAAAGCTTACTTCAGCTCACTATAGGTCAAGAGTTGAAGATTGCATTCTTTGATTCTAGGTATTGCTCCCGAATTTCTGAAAATGGCCTTCACTTCTGATATAATCCCTTCCAAGCCATTTGTCAAACACATCTTGATGGCCTCATCCAAGGAATTTCTCCTCACATCACTATAAATTTCGCACCCTCCGTTTATACGGAAGAACGCCTAGTTCAAGAAAAATATCAATAGCCTTAGATCAGTCCCAATGTTGGTATGGGTTTCTCTTAAGCAGGGCTGGGAACAACCCATCTCTCTTGTAAGGCCTGTACCATAGTCCGTACCATTCTGTAAGCTTCCGCAGTCGTTCCGGTCGAATTCTGGCAACCCTCGACCTATATCCGACGTTTGCGTGCGATCCTAAGCAAGTCCTGTATATCAGAGTCAACTCAACTCAAAACTTGTACTCTAGTGACTGTGCCATCACCGTGGTTCCAATGTCGTGACTTGCGCACCGATCCGATAAATAGGCCAGGAGATATGGGCCCGCGTTCATTTCGAGGAAAACACCAAGCGTACGAATTTCGAGAGAATCTTTACGACCTATCCAATCAATCAATCAAGTACACACCATACCACAAGTATAAGCAACCCATCCATTTTCCATTCCTAAACTCAATTCTCTCTCTCTCTCCACCCATCCCTTTCTTATAACTCCATCACTTCACCCATCACTAATCACCCATCATCTCATCCCTTTTCACCCATCACTTCTCTCTCCCGTTCATTTCTCTATTCACTCCCAAACAACCCAAGCCCCAATGTATGAGCTCCCCAAGCTTTTTCAAAAACATGTGTGGCCCACTTTCCCACCCTCTCATCTCCCATCTCAACCATTCATCTTTTATCAACCTCCATCAAAATTGAAGGCAAGGAGCATAGGAGTCCAAGGAGCTAAGGAAGAAGGTCGATAGGTGGGTGATCTACCATCGATTTACATTTGAGGGCCCACTTGTAGATGGGACCCATTATGATGTATGTGTTGTAATCATGAGGGGCCCATAGTAGCGGTCTCTCTCTCTCTCTCTCTCTCTCTCTCTCTCTCTCTCTCTCTCTCTCTCTCTCTCTCTCTTTCCTTTCCCTGATTGTATGGCCCTTCTTGAAGTATGTATCATATTTATGTTGTCTATGCAGTGGGCCCACCTTGCTGAACTGTCTAGTGGATGGGATTGCTGCCCGTCAGTCTGGACAGGCCAAGATGTAGGAAAATGAAAATGTCAGCTTGATCTTGAATGGGTAAGGCCACACCACGTAGACGCACCATGCCAACATAAAGACCCAGCCAGCGTCCAGACTCTCTGGACGCTGGGAGATTCTTTTTTTATATAATATATTATATTATATTATATTATACATATGATATATATAATATTATATAACATATTATATTATATTATAAATAATGTGTTGTGGTGGGCCACTCCCACATGGGACCCACCTTTACCCATATACACCGTCACCATCCAGATGGGTCTAGACAATGGTTTAGGCAACCTCCTTCCATTGTATATATATAATATATTATATTAATATATATATATATATATATATATATATATATATATATATATATATATTGTACTAGAGATGGGCCACTACGTGGACCACACCATGATTTATGGTATTATCTACACTATCCAGTTGGTGGTGGTGCAGCTAGACTAATATCCAAACCGTCCACCCATCTTGCTGGGATGAGCAGGAGCTTTGTGTAGCCACCATGATGCACGTGTTGTATCCCAACCGTCTACCTGTCAGGCATGCCAAGCACGGCCCCACCATGATGCACATGTTGTATTCCTACAGTCCATCCGTTTCTATGGTGCCACCGTGATGTTTGGGTCTTAGTCGCACCGTCCAAATGGTTGGACAGTGGGCCCCACAATCTGATGTATATGTTGCATCCTAACCATCCATCTAATTGGTGAATTTGTCTCAAGGCTTGGGAAAAAAATAAGACAGGTCCTATATCACATGGACCACACTACAGGGAGCAATGGGTTTTAAACGCCTACCATTCAAACCCTTTGGGTTACAGTAGTTTTGGACCAATCTAATATTAGTTAGTCCTCTTAGTTTATGTCTTTATGACCTTATGAACAGACTGGATGGAAAATGAATACTATGGTGGGCCCACTAGAAATATAGCTGTGGAAATCATTATCACAGTCACCATTTGTGGTATGGTCAAGATGATCCTTGGATATGATTCATTTTTTTGAAATAATGCTCTAAAATGATCTCTAGTAGTCGTTGAATGGTGTATTAAACTTGGCCTATTCAACTCGGCCATTTGACTTGGCCCATTTGACTCGGCCATTTGACTTGGCCTATTTGACTCGGCTAATTGACTCGGCCCATTCAACTCGGCACATTCAACTCGGCCCATTCGATTGCCCATTTGATTCGGCCCCTTTGATTCAGCCCAATTGATCAGCCCATATAAATTGGCCTATTTGATTTGGCCCCTTTCATTCGGCCCATTTGATCGACCCATTTGAATTGGCCTATTTGATTTAGCCCATTTGATGTAGCCCATTTGATGCATGATTGACCCATTGGAGCGGCCCACGTGATGCTGCCCACTTGACGTATATGAGACCCAATGAGACATATGTGAGGTCTTTGTGTGGGCCGACTATGATGTATATGAAGCCTGTTGCGATGTGAGATTCCACCATGATGTATGTAATGATGTTTTTGGCGATCATGCCTTAGCATCAATGATGGTTTGACGTCCACATTGTAAGAACAATGATGATTAAATGTCCACATTGTAACTCTCCCTAGGGTCCATTGATAGGCTCATACTTGTAGCATGTAGGCAGTCTATGTCCCTCTTCGTTATGAACAGGATCCATCACCAAATAACATATTTAGTATAGTTTCATGATTCATACTCATACACATCATATGTATGCTTGAGATGAGGAGTGACTGATCATAACATATGCCTTCGGACAGACTGTCTATAGACTCCCTGATAAGCAGACTTGCCCTTATGAGTGCACGGTATGCGCAAGATTGTTGCATGACTAGTAGTATGATTCATGTACTTTGCATTTATATGACATAATTTCTATATGGCCTGGTGACGTCGGGGCTATGACCGCCACGGGCACATCGTGGATGGTAAGATTAGACATCGAAAATATTGTTACTAAGCATCAAAGTGTTATAGATGTCCATGGGTGAAAATCTTTAAACCTAATGGTACCAGAGGATGACTCCAACATCGAGACCGAATGGATATATGAGTTCACGAGGGCCGAATATCAGGAGGCTGTATCTCCCACTATGTCGTGGTCGGTTGGAAAGGAGTGTGGCCTTACCCGCCCGAGGGTAGGAGGCATTACTAGGCTAAGTTTGACCGGCTAGTAAATGGGTCTGCTATCGACATGTCGGATAGATATTGGCAAACTATTGGCTAAGGGGATAGTGAGGTTTCTTACGCTTACTTGGACTGCGCGCCTGGGAAAGGGACAGTTCCATTTAGAGAGTACTAAACCCCGGTGATTATCCAGAATGAGAACTGTACTAACATTTGATGCTCTAGTGAGGAGCTGCATTGATATGTGGATGAGGATTGGCATGCATGAGTTGATTTAAAATCGCATAGCCTTGATATGGCCGACAGCATTCATGTCTTACACCACATAGCCATGGTACGGGTGATTGCATTCGTGTACTTATCAGCATGATTCCATATTACTCTGACATTACATTCTGAGCACGCTTATATTACGCACACACTTACACCGCCCACTAAGCTTTCTATAAGCTTATGCACGATTGATGCGGGCAGGTGACACCAGGTCACAGTCGTAGCGTCGCCGCAATAAGAGCGTGCAGTCAAGCTTTAGGAGCTTACGTTATTATTATCTTGTATTTTCCTTCATATGTATTGTACTTTAAAAATTTTTATCATAATGGATTTTATGATGGTGTTCTTGTGGTTATTGTTCGTCGGTTATGCTTATGGTTATGCTCATTACGAATCAAATTAATGTTAAGAATCCTCTCCTTGTAGGATCCCAAGATTGGAACCTGGTAAATGGGTGCCGCGAGCCAGGAATGGGTTTCTACAGAGGTTGTCAGCGCCGGATTCAGCAATTGAAAATTTTGTGAGCCCAGTTTCTTAGTTTGGGGCGTGACATCTCTCATCCACCCAACAGCAAGCCATTTCATTTTCGGACGACCAAATCTCTTTACTCGTTCATCTCAAATCTGGAAATATCCATTATAGCCCCTCCCAAAAAAAAAATCTCTCATCTTTGGCCCCTTCTTCTCTGTCCCTGTCAACCAGCATGCGTCAGCAGTCATACCATTGTGGCTGTCAAAGCAAGTCGATCTCTAGTTCTACTGAAACCCTCTCAACTGCTAGAACCCTCACCTGAGTATCCATTTCGAGATGAGAATTGAGGAGATCATAGAAATTCTTAAGAAGTCCCTGGTTTTGAATGAAATTAGGGTTAGGAGAGATGATAGACGGTCGAAAGAGTTTCTCCTAAAAACCCTCTTTCGATTGAGACCAGGAGTAGATTACAACATGGAGGGAGGGAGGGAGAGAGTAGGGAACAGAAAGGGATAGAAGGGAGATTTTGAGAGGGGATCGAGTCATACGAGAGGGAATGCTGGAAAAATGAATGGGGTTCGAGAAGCCGCTTCTTCTTTTCTCTCTTGTGAGAAAGAGAAGATAGGAGCTTTGAAAGAGGGCAGGAGTAGGACGCAATATGATAATGTTATATACCTAGAATTAGAAACGGTTTAAAACCGTTCCTAATTAGGTACAGTTTAAAACCGTTCCAAAACCAAATGGATACCCGTTTCTAATTAGTGATTTTGGTGTAGTGAATGAACATATTTATGTCTCTTATACGCCTCTTTCAACTTTCAAGAATACTTAGTAAGTGGGATACCCGATCAAAATTTAGTTTTGTAATACTTCTCAAAGTTTGCAATAGCTTTGGCCGAAGAGGAAATACCTAAAGTGGTTTGACCAGATGTTGTAGGAAAAATAGGGTGAGGCACTACAAGAGGTCTAAGGTCAGAGATCTTCAAAATGGATGAAGGAATTGAAGCGGTAGTTGGAACCATCTTAGCCGGATCTACCGTTGTGGTCTTCTAATGTTTTTATTCAAGCTGAATTGGCTTGACTATTTTTATTATATAAAAAGAAATATCGACCGTTTTTATTGGTGATGGAGATGGAACAGTCGAAGTAGTCGAGATTGACATCCTTGATCATGTCCTTCTCTAGACATGAGGCACGACCAACTGAGGGGCAGTCAACTTCTTGGTGCTCTCTTTATTTGTTTTCTTTTCTTGACCATAGGTTTCTCCACCTTTGATGAAGAATAAAGTCGATCGATTATTAATTCATAAGACTCGTTAATCAGAGTCTCATAATAATTCCTCTACAAAGAGTAGAATGATTATAACTGTTGCGGATGATTGGTAAAGAGAGGTAGTGTGAAAGAAGAACTGATGGACGCAAATTCTTTATGAAGAGTCTGGTAGGTGGTGACAGAGTTTGCGATTGGTCGATGAGTCGAAGGTTGGTTATAAGTCTGGTGAATGAAAGGAAAAGGGATACTTTAAGCCAAACCAAACTGGCGAGCAAGAAGATTAAGATAAGATTAAGATAGTATTGCTCAATGTCGACTTTAGCATTCACACTTATGTCTATAGTGTTGTCATATGGTAAATCTCTTCAAATTAGATACCTTTTCCAAGCCGCATCCCTAAGGATTGCCGATTTGGTGTTGGTTGATTCATATTCTTTAAAGAACTATGTTGGACCGAACTCTTAATCCATAAAGGGGCAAAAAGTATGACTGGACTTGTTAAGAGTAAAGAATTAAAGAGGCTCATATATTCAGCAAAAGAATAGTTAATCTTGCAACATAGTATGTTGCGGTAGCCGAAGGAAGTGAATTTTATTTCTATTGGTGCAAATTTAATGAAATTCGTTCAAAAATATTCATAAAACCACATATGGAGAAGCCATATAAGCCCACCAGAGTGGTAGAATGCCTTTGTGGTTACTTTATACATGTTATGGTAAAGGTGGCCGAGCACGAAAGGGGCAAGGGTAAGCTGGCGTCCTTAAGTGAGCACCTCGGCCAGATGAATATATTCCTTGGTGATTTACAGAGCACTCGCACATAATAAAAATCGACAAATCCACATCAGTAGGAATATTGTGTGTTCTTGTTCATCAACCTTATCCTAAGATTTGTGTTGAAGAGCCATGAATGTAGAATATACCTTATTGGTATTGTCTGAGAGAGTTAATGTATGTGAATTTTTTAGAGCGAAGCCCGAGTAGACAGGTTCCCTAAATGGTAGAAGGTGAGTGAATACACATACATCCATGATCAATAGACACATGGGACTGCATCCAATATGGAATGTATTAATTGATCAACTCTAGAAATTTAATGTTACTGCAAGAAGAAAGGAATCGGTTGGATATTGGTGTAGAAAAATTTTGATGCATTCATAAACTCCCGCTTAATTCCATGTTATACTTCAACATAAGAAAACCATTCAGCCTAGCTATTCATCGGTTTCAGCCATGCTCGTGGAGACTTGAATGCATTGGAGGGGACCAAAAGATTGCCCGATTGGATGATCAAAACATCATCAGGGCACTTTGGGAAGTTGAGTTCAATTTCACAGAGTTGTTCATAGGTGACTACTAGAAGGAAAGCGCAACTACGCGTCAACACTGCAGTGTCTGGTTCAGTTAGGTTGTTGAATAGAAGATTATTAATCACTCTGGATGAAAAGAACATCAAGATCTTTAATGAAAGATTTCAAGTAGAAAGCTAAAGCAGAAGAAGAAAAAGATACAACCATGATGAATTAAGGAGTAAAAAATTAGGAAGAGTTTGAAGCAAGAGAGAATGAGTGAAAGGGGAGAAGCTCTAACTTCAAAGTTACTTATATATCGGCTGCAATATATGTACATTAATGAAAAGGTAATCATAACTCATCGTGCAATACGATTTTATGCGATATGTCATATAAAAAACCTAGAAGGGTGAGACAAGTTATCTCTTGATATGACATCGCTCAAGTAAGATCGATAGGGAAACAACACGTGGATTAACGATCAATTGCATTTATGATGTCGGGCAACAAAACAACATTGTTGTCACCTTTTTCCAAAAGGCAAAGTGACATGGGGGCAATGTTATACCCTATCTCTGGCTATTCTAAAAGAGTCGGTAGGATGGCAACATATGGCATTGCATAAGGAATAGGAAGTGGATAAAAAAAAAAATCAAATATTTAAAGCACTTTTTACAAGATTACAAGTGGCGTAAATCTAGTTCTCCACATTAGTAGATGGTTGATTGAGTGTTGTGATCGATATACAAGAAATGCTCTGAGTTGTTTAAGATATAAAAGGCGATCGAGGGAAACAGAACCTTGCCCAACAGAAATGAAGTAAGTAGTCGAGAGGCATTCAGAAGCGAAATGGATAGAGGAAAACATGTTAAGAAAGAAAGAAGGATTTGAAAAACTATGAAGCAATGGTTCAGATGATATATTAATGAGAGACATCTAGAAAAATTAATATTATTAATATTATACGTAATCAGAGAACCAATGAAAATAATGCGGCCAATGCATGGTTGATGAATACTTAGAAATCAAAGTAGAGATTGGTCAAGAGAAGAGTACCCAGGAAGAGGAATAGTCATAAAAGAAGAATCTAAATAAGAGAAGGATTTAGAAACACTTTTTTACTTTGTAACCGTTGTAATAATGGAGGAAGGATCTAGAAGAATAAGCTATAATAGAAATCTATAAATAATAAAGGAAATAAATAAAGTAAACATCTCAACCAACAAATCTCGAATCCAATTAAACAACAAATCTATCAATTTATCTTTTATCTCATCTTATCTTAAGAGTAGTTGTAATTCTTAGCTATAATCTTTAGTTGTAATCCAAGTATACACTCATATGTTGGATTTGTTTTTTGTCTAATATCAACCAGTTCTTTTAAGACAAGCATTCTTACAGTTACTCCTAGTGACCGATTGTGAGTTTTTTCTTTCATTTGATTTGCACTAGCATTCTAAAAGTCCTTTTTTTGTGGAAGGCACAAATTAACTCATCTTCGGAGGAAGAATTTCACCCTCCGATTATCGCCTGATCATTATTAAATTCTGCAAGTGGCTGAATAAACGATCAATCTTCTCATAATTTAGTCATATGTGTTCATATTAAGTGTATTTACTTATTTTGGTGCTTTGGGGTCAAAGTTGATCAGTTTAGATCGAATTGCTATATTGATTATAACATGCCCGCACAACAAAAAATAAATCAAGTGTCCAACAATATCAATTTGTCCATGAGGTATTTATGTTGAGGACGAGTCATTACCACAATTCAAAAGTCAGCAAGCTAATCTTTGTAATGTGAAATTATTGTTCGCCTAAGAAATAGTTATCACATTTGTTAACATTCTTTACATTCCTTACATGTGCAAGAATTTGGTCTCCGTTACCTTTTGAACAAGTTTAGTTTGAACTGGGTTTATAAGTCAAGCCAAATAGTTATTACTAAGAATGGATCATTTGTCAGAAAAGGCTATGTAGATCATAAACATGACATATTTATGTTAAATGTTGAAATGAATAAAACTTTTCTTATTTACGTCGTATAAACTATCTCTTTATGACATGATAAATTAAGTCATGTAAATGTTAAATTAATTAAAACATGGCTTATTTGAATTAATTTTTACTATAATTAAGAAAAATGAACTTGAAAAATGTGAATCATGTTCACATTTTAAGATAATTAGAAAACCCTTTCCCAGTGTAAAAAGGAATTCTAAGTTAGTAGGACTAATTCATTGCGACATACATGATTTTAAAGAACCTCGTATTAAAGGAGGTATGAAAAACTTTATTATCTTCATTTATGACCATTTCAAATATGCATATGTATATCTATTTATATCTAAGGGGGAAGTATTCTTTAAATTCATTGTATTAAAAATTGAAGTGAAATTTTGGTTAAACAGAAAAATCAAAATTCTAAGTGGTAGAGGCAATGAATATACCTCAAAGGACTTTAATAATTTTTATGAATCTTATAGAATTATTCATAAAATTACTGCTCGTTATTCACCTTAGTAAAATATAATAGAATCTTATAGAATTATTCATAAAATTACTGCTCGTCAATATCGTAAATACTATCTTATTTAATTCTAGTCTCTCTCTTAACATATGGGGACAAGCAATTTATTTTGTTCACTATATTCTAAAGAAAGTACCTATAATTAAATCTAAGTTAATACAGTATGAATTATGAAAATCTAAAAAATCAAATATTAGCTATCTTAGAATATGTGGTTTTCTTGCCCTTGTGAGACTAAATAATCATAAAAGGCCTAAATTAGGAGCCAAAATGACTCCTCTTAATTCCGGAGCAAGTTCAATATGTCATTCATAAGATGCCTCCTCCTAGCTCTGACCTTCAAGATAACTCTAAATCTCTGACCGTCTCTTCCGAATGTGATATGTGGAAAAAAGATAATGACATGGCCAATGTTTGCATCTTGGCCTCCATTTCTAACATGTTCCACAATCAAATATAGAACATAATGAATGCTACGGACATCTATTTTCATCTTAAGGGGATGTTCAATGTACATATATAGTTCGGGTCTAATCCCTTCATAGAACTAAACTCCATTAAACTCAAGGAGGGCACTTCAATTAGTGAGTATATGCTTAAAATTTTTAAGGTAACTAATGACCTAAAAATGATTGGAGTTGCCAAGGAAGATAATACCATCATCATAGCTATTTTAATGTCTTTATCACCCATGTATGATATGTTTATAGACAAATATAATATGAATGAGCTCATGAGTGATGAGTAGGAGCTCCATGCACAATTAGTTCTTTGTGAGACCAATAATATAAAACATCAAAAGGGCATGTGGCCATGTTGACTAAGGGATCCTCTAATGACAAACCCATGCTAAAAAGTGCAAGCATGACTGTGATAAGGGTAGTAACCATAATAGAGCAGGCATCCCTATTAATCAAATGGGTAAGGAAAAGAACAATGTAAAAGAGGAAAAGACTGCTTACACTGAGAACCCAGTAAACTTCAGGAATAAGTGTGGGGCCTATAAGAAGCATGTTGCTCATGAGGCCAATATAGGTTCAATATCTCTTCTCATTCTCCTTGGTTCCCTTGATATAAATGTTTGAAACATATGAGTTGTTCAAGTGCAAAATTATTGTTTGCGTAGAAAATTAAAGGAACAAAACGAAAAGTGCAGAGAAAGCGAGTGTGCATTTGTCAGGAGCATCTTAAGTAAGATAGATAAAAGCATATTATAGAGTAGTTATGAAGGAATAGTTTAGAAGCTTAGACCTAATTTGATACTTCGATTCATGGATATAGTTTATTAGCTTAAGTATCAGTTTATCAATCATCGGCGTGAATCTTATTCCTCCTAATTAAATTACCATATATATTACTTATACCAGATATGTGATTAATGATAAGGATACATTGTGATTGATTAACATCACTATCTAAACAATCTGCATTATGTATTGGATATAAGATATCATCAATAAACCTTAGAAAGATACTACACATCTAGCCCCCATGCAACGTTAAAAATATCTAAATATACTCATGTACTAACCTTAGTAAGATTGTTTGATAAAATGGACTCCTGTATGTGAGGCCTCATCTCTTTTAAACCCCTTTCTGTGCATATATGTATTATGTTTGACGCATTTGGAGGTCCCTATACTGCGTGTTCACAGTGAGAACCTCATTGACTGAAGCCCCAAGACTTTTGCCATATCTATATTCCCATCACCATAACAAAAGGTACAACCCACGAGTCCATACGGTGCCCCATTGGCATGCTACGTTATAATAATCTAACGTTATTCATGTGTGCATGGCATTCTATATTGTCATCCACACATTAATGCCACACACACCACTCACACATGTACCATGCCCCACATGTGTCGGAAATCTCTACCCATTCTCCTTACGTCACCCCCAAGCCTCCCTCTCCTATGACATCATCATATGTGTGTGAAAATTAAAGCAACCCCTCACTTCCCTATGCCACCTCATACCTATGACTTAAGGAACCCATAACCAATGCTCCCCTCTAATGAAGCGTTAAGCCTCCTAACCTTAATTAACTAAACTAATTGTCACACCCAAAACTAAGGACTGGGTTCAATAAATTCCCGACCATTGAATTCGATACCAGCAGCCTTCGTAGTACCCCACTTTCGGCTCCTAGCTCTCATACACCAGGTTTCAATTCTAAGATCCCACATGCAGAATTTTTCAGGTGATTTTTTTATATAAATGAGCATAAGCACAAGTGTACCAAAACCAAACACATCACCACATGTCCACTATATAATCTATTTGAGTACAGTACTGGAAATATAAATATACGATAAAATAAAAGTCCAAAAGATCAGGCACATACTTCGAGCTCAATGTTGCTAATATGCCTTAGCATAACGTACAACGTAAATAAAAGTGCATAAACCTCCTATGAAGCTCAGTAGAGTATGTGTGCGTGTGAACAATGCATATAACAAACATATCAATATAAGAGTACGCAAAAACTAATAGAGGGCTAGCTATCAAGTCCATGGATGCTATCAGTCATACTAAGGCTATATAATACAATGGCCTATATGGATATGATAAAAATGTAACGCAAGTATGCCAATCCTTAACTAATCCATATATCATAACGGTTCATACCAGGAGCATCATCGGGGTCTCGTAAGCTCTATCACTAGCAATCACCCATTGTACACATGACCAAACGAGTGGAAGAAACCTCACTATCCACCTTGTCAGTGGTACGCTAATGCCCACCCGGCTCGCCTATAGTGAACTCATTTCATGAGCTGGTCAGACTCAACTTAGCATATAACCATCTGCACCTGGGCGGGTAAGGTCACAACCCAACTCAATCGGAAACCCGATTCGATTCAAAACCCGACTCTCTAACCCTACCCGCCGCACCCTACCTTGACCTGATCCCAAAATCTCTCTTTCCCTCATCCTCCTCATCTCTCAAGCCCAGCCTCTCTCTCCCTCTCTCATCCTCCTCATCTTCCAAGCCCAGCAACCACCCACCACCATCACCCTCCTCCTCCTCCTCCTCCTCCTCTTCTCTCCACTCTCTCGACCTCTCCCTCCCTCACCTCTCCAACTCGATGCCAACTCGACCCGACTCGATACTTCTGACAAGATTGAACTCAGTCCGGATCAGTCCACACCAAACCAGACTCGAATCAAGTCAAGCATGCTGGACTCGATATCGAGTCGAATCGAGTCCGGGTCAGGCCCATTGCAAAACCTGATCGATTCAAGTCAGCCCTAACTCGGTCGGCCTCAACTAGATGCCCAGCTCTAATTGCCCATCCAAAGTCTGTCGTTTTAGGTACCTTGGTCTGGATTCTTCTAACATTGAAAATTTCATATTCAATGTTAAATGCACCAAACAAATTTTCAATTATTCAATGTTAAATGCACCGAACAAAATTTCTATGCAGAAAATGTTCCAGTGCATGGACATTGTGGGACACTGATGAATGGATTTGAACTCACGCCCATGTGTTTTATTAGGAAAAAACAAATGGCATGCCGATCGGCCACTATATTCACACAGGTGAGATTACGACCGAAGTGAGCGCTTCATTCTCCAACCGATAGCCAACCCAACCCAAGTACATGGTTCAATAATCCAGACCAGTAGTGTGAGATAGGCCCACCCAATGTATCATGTCTTAAACTTCTCCTTGAAGTGACAATCTTATTCAAACAGATTGTTTGAAGAGAAATAGAGGGAGGACCCACCCACCCACATTCAACTGTAATTAGCCCATGATCGGTGGCCAGAATCATTTAAATCCACGATCATCTTGAGCAGTGATCCAATCTAGGTTAGACACTGACGAACAATCTAGTTCAATGAATATGTGCGAAATGGAAAGATGAAGATAAAATAGCATATTTCATGTGCCACCAACGCTTAGAGAGAAGAAAGAAACAATCTAACATTTCAACAGGCCGGCCTAGTGCCAGGATGTGTTCTTTCCAATCCCAGCCCATAATAAAAACCTAGGCCCAAGCCCAGACAAGCATATGATTGGCCGAAACACATAGGCCTAAGGCTGACCGAGCCCAGCCTATATCCTTTTAGGCTAAGCAATAAGATAGTTACTATAAAAGCAATAGATCCCTTTTTAAACGAAGCATCCAGCTACTCTCTTTTGTTAACCACATGATAACTTTGTAAAGCAAGCCAAATCACATGTAATCAAATTTAGTAAGTCGCATCCTAGTCCAAAGACATGAACTCGAGCTACCAATGCAAGTGTCCAATAAGTCCTATAATAATATTTCTCACACACACATAAGAAGGATAGGGTAATGCACACTAACTCATCATCATACCCTATAGTGGAGATTTTTCATCTAGAATCATCATCAGGTCGCTCACATAGAATGACTGCATAATAATGATCACAATAACATGTATGTCCTATAACCTGTTGAGTGGTCATGGAGCAACAGAGTATTAAGATCAATGGCCCACAAATCTCCCTTGGCCAACAATAATCGTGCCCAATCCCAAGGGGAAGTGACAGTCATGTCCAATTCCTACCATGCGTAGTCCAATCATAGTACAAGACCATGCTAAAAACATCAACTTAACAATTGACATGCATTTAAAATCGTTTGAATCATGATCATATACTAATCATTCAACTTCTTCCAATTAAACTAAGAACCCCATGATCCACCAAAGAGAGTACAACTATGCTTCCTGCACATCTATATCATCATGGAATTGATTTTGCCTTTTTCATGTTGAACAAGACAGTATTACCAAGTGACAAGCAATATCTGATATCTAAGAAACTACAATAGATGAGAAATAGCACATCCACACAGTAGATACCGAATCATATCAAGATCTATTTGATACAGAGGACCTGTAGCATGACCTCTAGACCAAGGTGATTTTTGTGTTTTTTTACACCTCCCACTGACCGAGACATCCCATGTCTAGCCTCATCTAATGCACAATGTGCATCAAGTTCCTTTCAATTTAAGAGTAAGGAACAATCACTTCTATTGGGATCTAATGTCAGCAAGTTAAAACATCCCCAAGGCATCCATCCCTAAACTGAAGTTAGTATCATATGAGTAATGCCTTAAATTAACCCATAAATAAAAATCAATGTACCCGTATAATCCTATCACATCTAATACAATCAACATCTCAATCCGATCAAGGCAAAATAATCATGGAATTCACCTATCAATACATTTTCAAGGTTTCTTTTGTCATGTGAGAATGTCTCGTCAGTGATTCCATGGAAAATCACAACATTATACAACTAGAGCTTTTTGGAGGAAATGTGGACGGAGGAAACACATCTTATGAACAGGTTGGATGTCATGAATACATCACATGGGCCCCACATCTGCCCGGTGCCACCACATCTTATGGTAGCACCAATACCCCTTAGGTTTATGCAACCAACATAAAGCTGTGAGAATTACACAAGAAAGCAACTGCCATAGCCCCACCAATCGAAGGCACTTGTGTACCAAGGTTCTTGCGTGTTAGTGTTACTACATCCACATACAACTGAAGACATCATGACCTGATTATCAAATACATACTGCCCACACGACAGGCAGCAACATCCGGCCCTCAGTTCAAATATGTGGGGTCCCTAGTTAAGTGATCCGGATCATTAATCCGATGGGCCCCCCATGGGTGGACAAGTGTGCCAAGTATCTCCACAATGGGACAATCGTAACCCCTCTAGTTAGCAGCTTGCAAAAAAACAGATCAAGGTTTAAAAAGAAATTTAAGCAACAGTACACATGCAACTGAGAAAGTCCGAAGACTTGACAGCTAGGATCCCCCAAAATGATCATCCATACTGTAACCCAATAAATCGGCATTCCAGATCACCAAACCATGGGCCCACTTTTCAGAATGAGGGTCAAGGAATTGATTATGAAGTGCAATTGAAGGAATCCTCACATTTGTAGGTTGTCGCCCTATAGCACATCACAAGAGTGGTAGTAGCAGCAGCAGCAGGAATAGGCTACTATCGGAAGCGTTGATACAGCGTCCGATGATCCCTGCAGTGAATGCATGTCCACGGGAACAAAGGTGGGTCCAAACAGTAAGAGTGCACCCACTGATTCCTGCATACAAGGCAGCTTAGAAGAAGATCCTCTGGTTCTCGATTTCGGCATTCGTAACAAACCGATGGTGGGGGCTGAAGAAGCACAAGGGAAAAAAAAAAAAAGATAAATTAGACTGACATTTTCCTTTGATGGCCAACCCAATTTTAAAAATAATAAAACAAAATAAAATAAAAGGGGGGGGGGGATCTTATGTCTTGAACACATGGATTGGTGGTATTTCCAAAATAAATGACTCGTCAAATGAAGTCAACAAATCATTATCTAATTGTTGATGGATGACTTTAAGGAAAAGCATCCAAAATAGTTCGGTACTTTTTTAACAGCCGGCATTTCTTTCACGTATCTTACGACTCTTTCTTATAGCATCCATCACCACGTGGCCAGCTTGAAGAAATGGTCAGATCATCAAAACCATAGATTTTATTCTTATGAATGCCACCATTGGTGAGCTAAATTTCAAAATGCTTAATTAAGGCCAACACATGAATGGTTGCTTGTACATTGTTAGACTGAAGTTTTCAATGGCCTACATTCAACACCCCAAATCATCATACCGTATTATCCTTTAATATAACTATTGCAAATTAATTCTAGAAGCTATAGCTGAAATTGCGTGTGTGTGTGTGTGTGTGTGTGTGTGTGTGAGAGAGAGAGAGAGAGAGAGCTGTTTCATTCTTCATTCAAGAATCAAGTGAACTTTTTAACACAAGAAGAAAATCTCCTTCTCCAAGTAGATGACCAGGTAAGATCACTTTAAACCGAACTTGAATGGATATGTTCCTTCCCCAAAGATGTTGATGCATGCGCAAATTAATGAAAGAGCTAAGCTTTGGATGGCCGAAAAAAGAGAAACAGCCTCTGATGCTGAGGATGTTATCGACACCATCTATAAGGTCCAGCAGTAGTAACAACAGAGAAGCGTTGGATTTGTGAGATCCCTACAGAACAGTGTTATTTGCATCAAAGAAGTAACAAGTTTCCACAATGCAGGAAGGAAGGTCGAAGACATCAAAAGAAGGCTCTACAAGATCTCAGCAATCGGATGCTGGTGAGGAAATGGATGGAGGGTTCCCATTGTTGACGAAGTGGATTTGGTGGGCCTTGAAGACGAAACAAAGACATTAGTGAAATAACTAAAAGAGAGGCATGACCTGCTGTCATTTCGATCACAAGTATGGGAGCAATATGTAAGACTATTCTTGCGAGGAAAGTTTCCAATAACATCAAATAGGCAATTTTTACTGAGTGGGTTTATGCCTCAAGAATATCGGGTGCAGAAGCTTTCATAAAATGCTTTACAATGCTCTTATGAGATGAAATGGAGATGATGCCTGAGGAAGAGTTGCAGCAGAAACTCTCTAGGTAATGGATGATACATGGACTAGAGAATCTTCGGACGGTTTGGTTACTGCATTTCAAAATGGGATGAAGGGGAACAGGATATTGCTTGCGACTCGCAAGAAAGACAGCTTTGTATGCAGATGCACAGAGCACGCCACATGAAATGTGTTTTCTAATTGCATGGGAGAGCTGGGCATTGTTATGTAAGAAAACATTTCCAGGAAAATATTTGTCCTGCATGCCCTTCAAATCTAGAGATGTTAGGAAGAGAGATTGTTGCAAAATGTGGAGGTTTACCTCCAGAAGTCGCCATATTATGAGGCCTCCTGTCAAGAGAAAAGTCACCAAAAGAGTGGGCTAGAGTGCTTAAAAGCTGAGGACCATATTGACCCTCAAGAACCATGATTTCCCCTATTACTTGAAATCATGATTTCTTTCCTTTTGGTGCTTTCCCCTAAACATTGACTAGGTTGTGGATTGCAAAGGGATTCATCCAACAAAGAGGATGACAAACGGAGTACATTCCAGAGGATTACCTAGAGGAACTCGTCGATAGGAGTATGATTCAAAAGTTTCAAAAGGGATGGCAAATGGAGCAATTAAAACATGTAGTATGTATGACCTTCTTTGTGACCTCTAATTTCAGAAACCGAGGAAGATAGATTTCCTGGTGTATGGGAACGTAGAGCCTATAGCACTGTCTATGGCACATTGATTTGCTGTTACTCATAATTGCATCGGTAAGTAAATCCATAGTTTAAAAACCTGAAAACTCAACTAATGTCCACACAGGTCGGGTCAACTTGAAGACTCAAGTTGACTCAATTTTTAATTATTAAATTAATACAATCAATTAAGTAAGAATACATACTTAATAGCTATGAACAATGTTGTCAAAATCATACAGTATTCGTCATATTGTACCATTGTACGATATGAATGCCATACATGAACGACAGTTCGAAAATAATCATACGATTCAAATCTGAATCGTAAGATTTTATCATGAATCGTATGATTCATATCGAATTGTACAATTCAATAACGAGTGTAATTCACCAGAAAATTCCAGTGAAAAATCTCTTTTTTTTCTGTTTCTTGCAATTGTTTTTTAGGACTTAGGTTTTTAAAACCCTTTTCTAAATCACTTTTTTTGGTTCTACTATGAGAGAGTAATGAGCTTTGGAGATTGTGGGGCCTAAAAAACTTGGAGAAACAAGTTCTCATATCTTTTTATCAGTGAATAGAATCGAATCGACCGCCACTTGATTCATTGGATTTCTAATCAAAATAGCTACAAAAAATATAAAATAATTCTTTGATCTTTTCTTCCGCTTTTATGGTAAAATAGACATTGTTTTGTCTTTTTCATTTGTTTTTCATTTATTGCAAGATTTTTATCATTTTCTTAATGATTTATAATTTTATAAGTTTATTTTAGCCTAAATAATTACTTTTCTTAAGATGTGGGGGTTCAATATTGATACTTTTTAAGTCTGGAAAATAGAAAAGAAGTTGAATTCCATGGATACAAGGGATTATTGTTCAAAGGTGGATGACAACAATAACCTTCACCTAAAATGTAATTTTTTAAGGCTCATTGGGGAGGTGCTACGAATGAAACATCACCTTGCACAAACCAAGAAGAACGTAGAGGCGTGTTCCCAAGTGGGCAATGACGTCACAAATAAATTCACAAAATTGTTAGATAATAAAGTGACTAAAAAGAAGCAACAAAAACAATGGAAATACGATGTTTGAAGAGTTCTAAAATTGATTATGGGGAGGAATTGGTAAAAGAAAAAGAAAAATGTCTATGAATGAATTTGTCGGAAAAAAGATTGGGCTGAAAGAAAAGCAACAACCCAGTCTAAACAAAATTTAAAAGAAATGAGATAAAGATAATGTCTTTCTATTTTTTAATAATTGTACGCAAATGCTTTACTTTTTAATCCTGTAAAGAGCTCCTTCTTTGCACCAATGATGGGTAGATCGGTAGATTGAATCAGTCTATTACAAACATTTTGGTTAATAATCCGAGTAGTAAGTTTTTTTTCCCCATTGATACATCCAGTATTTAGACATATTGATACTTATTGAAGTCTTGAAGATGGGAAAAAAGTCGAATTCCATGGATAATGACTCTACATGGGATTATTTTTCGAAGGTGGAAGCAAGGTGTCCCGTATCGGTATCGGTTGGCGTATCGGTGACCTCCAAAACCGATACGGATACGGGGGCGTAACGGCGATACGGGGGCGTAACGGCCCATAACGGCGCAAAATTTTTTTTTTGCCAAAAAAATATGAAAAAATATGGATTAAATCCGGAATATTCTAAGCATTCCAAATATGCATTCATTTATAAAATGGAACATGTTTATGGGGGCGTAACGGTCCACTCTTTGGTGAGAAATTGTATCGGACTGTCTGATGAATTTATGAACCAGATAACCTGAATTTGACTACAAAATTCATATATTTAATTTTCTAACTATCTACTACCAATGATAGATATATTAGAATGAATGTAATATGTAAATATCTTACATTAGGTGTGTGTTTGCAATTATTTTTGAGGAATTTCTCGTTCTCGAACATACCTGTGCAGTGTGCAGGTGACTGTGATTCATGTCTATGACCTGTCATCCTCAAGTCAAGAATATTAAAAAAAATAAAATTAGTAGTGTCTGATATACTCCCCTGCAACTTGATTAAGGATTACTTGATTGGTTGTCAGGGGAGCTATTTTAAATACAAGTTCGGCAGTGTCAAGTGTGTGCATAATTACATGGCTTCTTGCAATAATACTTGTGAGCTGTCTGCTGCAAAATGCAAATACTTACCTTAATACAAATATATACTCACAATCACAAGTCACCACCAAAATGAAAATCTGCTTTTTTGTGGTTGCTCGACCTCCACATCATCGTCATCGTCACCATCAGGCTGAGGCTGTCCAATAGGTGTAGGTTCTGCATATCCATAATATCCAGTGCCAGAAGGAAATACTAGATCAACGAAACCAGAGGATGACTGATCCTGACTAGGTAACGACTCTGACCCTGAGTAAGGATATCCACCAGTGCCCGTCGAATAGCCATACTGGTAACCATACTCAGGCTGTTGAGAATCTTGAGATTGAGAGTGCGTCTGCTGTGATGAGTAACTTGGATTTGGATCTGGATATCTATAATCATATGAATATTGATCAGGAGGGCTACTCCAACATGAATGTGATGGAACGGGCTCAGTATAACCATCATAATTATAATCCAATTGACCATAAGAATATCCATCATAATAATCAAGACCATGAGCCTGCTGATGTTCCGGACCTCCCGGACGCGGTGCACCACTAGATGTACCCTCCTGCTGGCTGTATCGTGACTCGGTACACTCGTAGGTTCGACCTCGTGTACCACCTCGTCGATGTTCATCGGCATCGCGATCTGTAGACGGCTGAATAGGGCGTTGAGCAACACCAGAAGTGCCAGCACCAGAGGCAGGGGGGTCATCGTCATCATCATCCGACACGGACACGCTACCACTACTCGTACTCTTTTGTTGATCTCGAGCCGTTTCCGTACGTGACATAAACGCTGCCCCTCTTACTGGGTCCAACACATCTGCACGACTCTCTTGTTGTGCTTTACGTATTTTTGGGTCATCAATTTCCAATTCTTCACTATCCTCTTCAATTTGCTTTTCCCTTGTTTCCAACCAAGGTAGAAGTGGGTCATCCTCATCATAAATATTGTCCAAGTTTATTGGACAGTAGTCTCCGTCATCGGCAGCTGTAATGCTCCTATGATGTCGTCGTATTCTTAATTTTATATTGTAGTGCATGAAGACAAGTCTATCTAATGTTCTAGTCTGCAATCTATTCCTATTCTTTAAATGAATGAGCGCAAAACAACTCCAATTCCTTTCGCAGCTAGAGGAAGATGTTGTCTGGCTCAAAACTTTTACTGCAATTTTTTGGAGAGCCTTCGTACTCTCTCCAAAATTAATCCACCATTCAGCCGGTTGCAACCTAGATACTGCATGTTGTGCAAGAGCATCTCCAAAACTACCAAGGCGATTTCCAAATGTATCTAATTCATTCAACGCCTTTATTTGCAGATCTAAGTCAGGTTCTAATCTCTTTATCACATTTTTTAACCCGACACGAACTTCATCATCCGCAACAAATGATTGGGCATATCTATACCTAGGATTTAAGTAATAACCTGCTGCATGAAGATCGTGATGGAGTTGTTTTGTCCATCTCCTGTCGATCATCTTCCAATAAGTCTCTCAGCTTCTACAATCACGTTGAATTGCAAGCTTTGCCTTATCCATGGCATCATATAGGAAGCCCATGGTAGGTGCTTCATCGGTTTCAACAAGACGGAGTACCCTCATTAGTGGCTCCATCACCTTTAGGATCGCCTTAACCTTCTTCCAATATTTGTTGTCCCGTATGGTGTTCACAACGTCGACCGGTGTCCCTGATGTCTTCTTCCCATGTTTTGTATTGAGTCATTATCGGGAAGCAAACATTTCACTCAACTCTCCCCTATACTGGAATAAACTCTCTAATGCTATAAAGTTTGTTGCGAATCTAGTCGCCGCAGGCCTCAACAATTCTCGTCCTTTCGTGAACTTTCTCATTATTGCGACTACTTGATTATGATTGTAAATAAACGTCGTTACTTCCCTTGCCCTTTCGACCATTTCCTTAACATTCTTCTTCTTCCCAATATCTTCCAATATAAGATCAATACAATGGGCAGCACATGGTGACTAAAAAAGGTGTTTTCTCTTATTCATCAACAGATGTCCTGCAAGCTTATATGATGTTTCATTATCTGTCACAATCTGAACTACGTTCTCCTCTCCAATCTCATCCACAACTTTATCCATTAGTCCAGTAATATAATCGGAATTTTTTGCTACTTCTGAGGCATCAATTGACTTGTGATATATAGTTCCCAAGTGGCAGTACACCATGAAGTTGATCATGCTGCGTCTGGTTGGGCCAGTCCAACCATCGCACATGATCGTGCATCCTCTGGCTTGCCATACAGGTTTAAAGGTAGCCACGTATGTTTTCACATCCACATACTCTGCATCTGTCCATTTTCCCCTAATCTCCTTAGCCGTGGGAGCTTTTATTCCTTCACCTGCTTCTGCTGCTGCATCAATTACCACCTGCCAATATGGAGAATTGGCCGCGTTAGGAGGTATGTTAGCATGTATAAATAACTTTGCTGCTGCTCTACCTAATTTCTCAACGGAAGTTCTACTCCACATTTGTTTTTTCTTCTTTTGTTTAGTTGATTCTTTCCTAAACAGGATTGGATCAATAGAGGGTCTACTAGGCTCATTTACTTCTTCATCCAAATGTATATGGGCATCACGTGAAGATGTCTGTCGTCGGCTCCCAAATATACGTCGTAACCCACCAAACCTACCCCCCTACCCTCAGTCCCAGCTGCAGAAGCAGTTGCACTTCCAGTTGCACTCCCTGTCCCACTCCCACTCCCACTGCCCCCTCCTGTATCACGCACTGACCCATGCGTGCCAAACATGCGGTGACGTTCTTCCTCTTCACGAGCTAGACGCACGCTCTCTCTCCTAACTATGGTTAATTCCCGATCTGAATCTTCGTCAGAATCAATAATATCTTCATCACGAACGCCCATATATTCAGGACCAAACACCTCCTGTCGAGCTGCTTCTAAAGTATCATCTCTCTTCTTTTGTACAGCAGCACGTTTACCCTTCGACTCATCCAGACTAGCTTGCATTAATAGCATTATCTCTCTCGGTACTCTGACACATGGCGCAACTTGACCCTTTCGATGTGCCAAATGTTGTTTGAGACGGGTAATTCCACCAGACACTATCCTATCACAATACTTGCACTTTATTTGGTGCCTAGTACCACCAACCCTCTCACAATATTGCCATCCAATATCCTCACTTACTTGTTGTTGGCCAGACCCAGATATTTCTTTAGGTTTAGGATATGAGTATGAGTGTATGACCTATGTTAATAAAGATAATTTTATGTTCTAACTAAACCCTAAGAAGCTCCAAAACCTGTCCAATATAAGCAAATAAAAATATAAAGTCACTAATTCGAAAATACAAAGAAAAATTTATAAAATGACACCCCAAATATGTAAAATGCACATTAACATATTCTACTATGATTAACACATCATATGGAATGATTAAAACAGCAAAACAACTATTAAAAATTGATTTTTCGAATTTTAAAAAAAGGGTCCAAAATTCTTGCGTAAATAGAAAAAAATATAAAAAATATATAAAATGGCACCCCAAATATGTAAAATGCACATTAAAATGTTCTACTATGATTAACACATCATATGGCATGATTAAAACAGCGAAACAACCATTAAAAACTGTTTTTTCGAATTTTAAAAAAAGGGCCCAAAAATCATGCGTAAATAGAAAAAAATATAAAAAAAAAATATTAAATGGCACCCCAAATCTGTAAAATGCACGTTAACATGTTCTACTATGATTAACATATCATATGGCATCATTAAAACAGCAAAACAACCATTAAAAATTGATTTTTCGAATTTTAAAAAAAGGGCCCAAAAATCATGCGTAAATAGAAAAAAATATAAAAAAAATTATTAAATGGCACCCCAAATCTGTAAAATGCACGTTAACATGTTCTACTATGATTAACATATCATATGACATCATTAAAACAGAAAAACAACCATTAAAAACTGTTTTTTCGAATTTTAAAAAAAGGGCCCAAAAATCATGCGTAAATAGAAAAAAATATAAAAAAAAATATTAAATGACACCCCAAATCTGTAAAATGCACGTTAACATGTTCTACTATGATTAACATATCATATGGCATCATTAAAACAGCAAAACAACCATTAAAAATTGATTTTTCAAATTTTAAAAAAAGGGCCCAAAAATCATGCGTAAATAGAAAAAAATATAAAAAAAATATAAAATGGCACCCCAAATCTGTAAAATGCACGTTAAGCTGTTCTACTATGATTAACACATCATATGGCATCATTAAAACAGCAAAACAACTATTAAAAATTGATTTTTCGAATTTTAAAAAAAGGGCCCAAAAATCATGCGTAAATAGAAAAAAATATAAAAAAAATATAAAATGGCACCCCAAATCTGTAAAATGCACATTAAGCTGTTCTACTATGATTAACACATCATATGGCATCATTAAAACAGCAAAACAACTATTAAAAATTGATTTTTCGAATTTTAAAAAAAGGGCCCAAAAATCATGCGTAAATAGAAAAAAATATAAAAAAAATATAAAATGGCACCCCAAATCTGTAAAATGCACATTAAGCTGTTCTACTATGATTAACACATCATATGGCATCATTAAAACAGCAAAACAACTATTAAAAATTGATTTTTTGAATTTTAAAAAAAGGGCCCAAAAATCATGCGTAAATAGAAAAAAATATAAAAAAAATATTAAATGGCACCCCAAATCTGTAAAATGCACATTATCATGTTCTACTATGATTAACACATCATATGGCATGATTAAAACAGAAAAACATATTAAAGAAAGTAAATACCTATTTTTGAAGAATTTCTGAAAAATGGCCCACCGAGCTTTGATTCAACCAAATCCGTAATATAATGTGTTTTTGTCCCAAAAAACTAGCCAAGGTTGGTCGAAATTACTATTAGAAGGAGTGAAAAACAGTTTGGAAGCAAGAAGTTTGGAAAAAACAGCAAAAAAAGTGCTTAAAAAGAGAAAAAAAAGTGACCGTTTTCTGACCGTTACGGGTGACCGTTACGCCCCCGTAACGGTCCGATACGGCCCCGTATCGGCCCGTATCGGCCGATACGGGCACAAAAAATGGTAACGGCCGATACGCGGCCGATACGCGTATCGGCCTTAACCGATACCGTTACGTATCGGCCGATACGGCCGATACGTAACCGATATGGGACACCTTGGGTGGATGACAACAATAACCTTCATCTAAAATCAAGGTATTCCGTATCGGTAACAGTGGCCATAACGGTCATCACCATTACCGATACGAGTATCAGCCATAACGGACGATATGGGGGTGTAACGACCATTACGACCCCCATAACGGTTGAAATTTTTCTTTTGCCCAAAAAATTCTGAAAAAATATCTAGAAAATCAAGAATAATGTAAATATTTCAAATATGCATTCATTTTTTATTTTGAACATGTTTATGGTAGTGTAACAGTCCACTCTTTGGTGAGATTATTGTATTGGGTTATCTAGTGAATTGTTTAATATGATTATGTCTCTAATGTTTACACATCACAATCAAGCGTTAGAACTAGAAATCAGAAAAAGGCATAAATACTGTTTTTTCAATTTTTTGAACAAAAGGCCCTCGGATATTATATTCGCTCAAATCACTTCAATCCAGAGTTTAATCTTAAAAGCTATAGTAAGAGTGGTCAAAATCTGTTGTAAAATGATATAGGAGAGTTTTTAGAATGAGAAAAGTGAAAAAGAGGAGAAAAATGAATTTAAATACAAAAAAAGAAAGTGATCGTTTTTCGACCGTTACGGGAGTAACGGTTATTATGCCCTGTAATGGCCCTTACGACCACCATAACGGCTGATACGGTCTTAAAAAACTAATTGCCCCTTTTCACCCCCATATCGTGTAACGATCATGACCGTTACCTATACGTATCAACCTTTACGGGCGTATCGTAACGTATATGGAACACCTTGCCTAAAATGTAATTTTTTTAAGGCTTATTGGGGAGGTGTTTGAATGAAACATCACCTTGCACGAACTAAGAAGAATGCAGTAGTGTGTTCCCAAGAGAACGATGATGTTGCGGATAAATTCAAGAAATTGTCAGATGATGATTGTGACTAAAAAGAAGCAACAAAAACAACGAGAATATTCTAATAATTGATTATGAGGAGGAATTGGGTAAAATTAATAAGAACAATGAACCAATCAGGTAATTTTTCATTTATTTTGCTTGTTTGACTTCTTTAAATAGTTAAATCATAGATGTATTTTTGGTTTTTGGTTGTTTTTGGATTATTTAGCTTGTTGTGTATTATTTAATGTATTATTTAATCTTTATATTACCTATATAATTGATTCATGGGTTTATGGTGGGAGAGTTACAGAAACGAGTGTCCAAAATTACAAAAGCTACCTATCCGTATTTTGAGTCTGACATGTAATGCTACTAGTTATGAGCACAACTAAAGTACTCTTGAGCATGTAAGAAATCATTGAATTCATTACTTGCCTTATAAATTAACATGTAGTGTTATTAGTCCCTATGGAATTCTACGTTCATTGCAGAGACATTTGAAAAAGATAATAAACTCGAGCAACAGAGATTGAATGCGATTGTTTTCGTAAAATATGATCTCTAGCTCGAAGTCCGACATGCGAAGAGAGAGAGAAAGAGACCAAGGGCTTGATCCTATTTTCTTAGCGGATATGAATCCGATGATGAGTGGATAACCGAGAATGAGGATCCCACCCTTCCTACAAATACCTAGATGGACATGGGTGAATACTTTATCGATAGATTAGAGGATGTGCACAAGGTAGGTAGCACTACTTCAGGACCAAATGGGTAACGTGGTATGATTACATGTTGTAGACTTGTTGTTTAGTCTTCTAGTCTTATAATTATAATTAATAGTTTCATTTTCATCTAGTTATGCTAAATTGATAAGCATAATTCATAAACTATTTTGTAGATCCTGAAAAACTTGCAATTAGAAGTAAAGGAAGAGAGAAAGTTGAAGTGGGAGTAGACGAGGAAGAGGAGTATTTTTGGCATCAAATTCTGAAGATGAAGATGATGTTGATATCATTGATGATGATGGTGCCGTAGCCGACCAAGAATAGATTTATTTAGACTTTTATTTTCTTTTTTATTTATAGAAACGAGTGAATACATTATACATGTAAATAGGGATGGGGAAAGGTTATTTTTTAATGATGCAGAAAAATTACATTTACAAGGGATAGGCAAAGGGTTATTTTTTTTAAATTGGTTATGACATGACACAACACAATGACACATTTATCCATGGTATATAGTTAATCACAAGATTAATATCATGGTTAGATTTTTTTTTATTTTTGCATATTCATGAGAAAATGGATGGTTGATATGTATGTTAATTTTTCTGATTTATTTACAATTGTTTTGTATTTTTTATGATATTTTTATGAAAATCGGAAGAAAAAAAAATCTTATGATTTATGATACAAATTATATGATACGAACCATACCCAATTACGATTTATGATACAAGAACAATTATAACAACATTGTCTATGAATATAAAAATTGACAAAAATAATCTCAAGCGATGTGCATAGCTTGTTGGCAGATTTGCTTGACTCTCTAGAAAAAGAGACGGATTTGAATCTCAGACCTTGCACATATTTTTTATTATGAAAAGCAATAACTGAGCAAGTGACTTGGTTCAAGTCATGTCGAGTCGACAAAATAAACGAGCCAACTTGACGAGTCTAGCCAAGTCTCAACTAAGTCGAGCTCCCCAATGAATTTCACGGTGACTTGGCTCAAAATCTCGTCAAGTTGACTTGACTGAGTCTGAGTCAAGTCACCGAGTTTTAGAACTACGAGTAAATCTCTCTTGAGTACTCCACTCTTCACCTCTGTTCTTTATTTGCTTCACTTAGAAGTCAAAAGGAAGAAATGCTAAGAAAAGAGCTGTTGAAATTTCTCAAAGTTTCAAATTGCTAACAATGATGGATCCCTGGGGTGTAACAATCTCTAGGCTACCAAATGAAATTGGGTGTCTAATCCACTTAAGGCACCTATGTCTTAAGCTTTGTCTGTTGAAAACACTACTATCTACCACAAGCAGCCTATATAATTTACAAACCCTAGATTTAACTCATACTTTTGTCAAGATACTACCTGATAACATTTGGAAGATGAAATTGGTAGGGACTTGTGGTTGGGACACAAGCAAAGTTAACAGTATTCATTGGACATAATGGTCCCCACTGATGTCGTTACGCATAAAAGCTGTTACAAGGGGCATAATAACCGTTAAAGCCTCACAACGGTCATTTTTTTTTAAGAAAAAATCCAAAAATATGTCAGAAAAAATCTGAAATATTTAGAAGATTTCAAATACGTATTCTTTTGTGAATTTGAACATGTTTATGATGGTGTAACGGTCCACTCCTTGGTAAGAATAATGTCTTGGCATGTCTAATTATTTTATTAATTTGACAAGCTTAGATTAAGACCAAATTGGCCTGAAATTCATGCAAGCTATGGAACTCATCCTACTAATGCACATCTCTAAGTATTTACCATTGTTCTCCCAAGAAATTTTAAGAATTAAAATGAATAATGTCACTAATTTGGAGACCACTCGAATGCCCCTAAAATGGAACAAAATTCATGCAATCTATGACACTCATCCCACTTATATCCCTAAGAATTCGAAATTAACTCCCCCCAATAATAATAAGAATATTAAAATTCAATTCAAATTAATAATGTCATAGATTTGGGATACCACTTAAATGCGGCAAAATCGACTCCAAATCATGCAATCCATGACACTCAACCCACCAATGTGTACCGTTAAGAACTTGACATCATTCTCCCTAAAACTTTTAAGAAAAAATTGAAAATAAATTAGGATGAATGGTATCGTCGATTTGAGAGACCACTCAATGCCCTATATTGGCTCCAAAATGCAATCTATGGCACTCATCCTACTAATGCAATCAGCCTGAAGTTATGTTATTTCATTATCAGATTGTCGGATCGATAGACATTTATTTTTTTAAAGCATGAGATCGGTAGACATTTATTGGATGGTGAAGAACGAAAAAAATCCACTCGTCTTATTTCAACAAACAAGTGTCTACAAGCATGAGATCATTCAAACAATTTGATTTTGAGACTGACTTGGCAACAACTGATCCCATAATTTAATTGGTTTGCTTTTGAGTTACTATATGCCATGTGTTCAAGTTTCTAAGTGCAAGTGGATAAATGCCATGCACCACTAGAGTATAAACAAGCAACCTTTTAAAACTATAGTTGGTTTCCTTCGAAAAGACGAAAGAGAGAGAGAGAGATGGATGTTGCACCAGCCCACGGGGAGAAGGACAAAGGAAATGAAAGAGGAGAAGCAGCCAACCGTAGCAGCAATGAAAGAAGAGGAGGAGGAGGACAAGAGTCCCATCCGGCCATCCCATTATTTAGGGGTTTTTTTTCTCCCTATCTTCCCTAGAAAAAAAAAAAATGGTTGAAAATGTTTTTTTAACCTTTACAAGCTTATCGTTACAGGGCTAATAGTTGTTATGGCCCCATAATCAGCCAATAGTCGTTACGCCTCCGTATCACATAACAGTCATGCAACAACTGCTTTCATCATAAGTGTGAAGAGGGGGCTTTTCATAAGATTAAAATGTAGAGTGTTCATGTACAAGAAATGAGAAATAAAAGCGCATACACTATTTCTATCTCCTTTCTTCCAAATTTTATTTTAAATGGCTTGTTGTTTTTCTTTCGGCCCACTCTTTCTTCCAACAAATTCATCAATAATCCTTTTTCCTTTCCCTCCACCCAATTCCTCCACATTATCAATTATTGGAACTCTTCCAACATCGCATTCCTGCTTTTCTTATTGCTTCTTTTCAGTCACATTATTATCCAGCGACTTCTTGAATTTTTCCGCAACATTATCACCCACTTGGGAACATGCCACTGTATTCTTCTTAGTTCGTGGAGTGTGATGTTTCATTCAAAACACACCTCCCCAATAAGTCTTCCCACAAAAACTACATTTTAGGTAAAGGTTGTTTTCATCCACCTTCAAACAATAATCCCATGTAGTGTCCTTATCCATGAACTTCAATTTCTTTCCCATCTTTAAAAGTTCAACAAGAGCCAACACCCAACCCTACTTATTAAGAAAAAACAACTATTTGGACTAAAATAAACATATAAAATTATAAATCATTAATAAAATGACAAGAATTTTGAAATAAATGAAAAGCAAAGGAAATAGACAATAATGTATATTTTACCCTAAAAAAGAAACGATTAAAGAGGTATTTTATATTTATTTGTACCTATTTTGATATAGAAATCCAATGAAATAATCGAAGTTTGATTCTGTTAACCAACAAAACTGATATAAAAATTTCTTTCTCTAAATTTTTTTGGCTCCACAATCTCCAAAACTCTCCACTCTTTCTCACAAGAACCAAATAAAGTGATTTTCTAATGTGGGTGGGCCCTATAAGGGTTTTAAAAACAAAGTCCTAAAAAACAATTGCAAAAAACAGAAAAATAAAAAATTGACTTTTCACTAGAATTTTCCGGGTGAATTATGCTCGTTATCAAATCGTACAATTCACAATAAAATCATACAATTCAGATTTGAATCATACAATTATTTCCAAATTGTAATTCATGAATAGGATTCATATTATACATTGGTACGATATGAGTGGAATCATATATTGTATGACATTGACGACATTGGTTAACAATTAAATAGATGCAAATCTTAATCCATTATAGCTAGGTCTATGAATTTTTTCGGTACTCATCAATTGTTTAAACATCACAACTATAATAATAAACAACAACAAAAAAATTAGGTGGACACACGTACAGTTAATAATAGCAATTGGGAGGTAAAATCATGGTAATTTGTCACATAAGATGAAGTTTCTTCATTCTAATATTGGTAAGACCATAGATGTTCCTTGAAATGCTAATGAGGCTTTGGCAGACGCGTGTAAAACAATAAAATCAAAATGCAATATAGTTTTGGAACAAATTGTATCAATCCTTTGCGCAAACCCACTATAAATTATGCATTCAATACTCAGTTCAAATTCAAACCCACAAGAGCCTCAGCATGCACTCCACTCCATATGTAGCCATGCATGCCAAACATTTCGGAAATTCAAGAAGTGCATTTGGTGGGCTCTATGTCACAAATTAAGGCAATTAAGTCAGCATGTGGACTAAACATTTTGAGCAATGTTCCACAGTGAATGTACACTTGTGGCCCACCTTATGAGCAGACCGCCCCTTTTGGGCCATGTCGTCTACACGTGGGACCCAACTCCATCTGCACATTGGAAAATGTGACTCATTCTGAAGTGTGTGCAGAGGTGCATGTGGGTATAGGAAACTCCTAGCATCATCATCTAAGCGTTATCCTAACTGAATGGGATCAGCTCCATAAATCCTTTTCCACCACTCCACTCTATCAAGGGCCATAACATCAGTTACACTTACACCATAGGTCATTAAGTCTTTTCTTACAACATCCACCCACATCATTTCCGGCCTTCCCTTTCCCTTTGACAGCCTCCTAACATGCATGATCAATTTTATTTGTCTTCATTGAAATACAAAACATGATGCATGATACGAGCTAAGGATTATAAAAAAGTAATAAGATTATGAAAAATTCATTCATTCAATACTTGGTATTTCGTTGCAAGGAGAATCTATTGTGATACATCCCAGATACAGTGCATTTTGATCTTTTTGAACACAGGGTAATATAGATATTTACCTGAAAGCCATCAGAGTTGCAGAATTCTCTATCAGCAAGCATGAGTATGTCTGTAGTTGAAGTGGTGCATGGCAGAGTCTGTGAGTATATTTTCTGATCAGAACATGCAGCACCTTCCACCTTAGTGATGCTCATGAAAGAAGCCTTGCACAAAGGGCATGTTGAGACCTTTCTCCTTGAAGCCTACAAATGACACCATCTTACCATGAGGACAAAGTGCAGCTTGTTCCAAGGACTACAAAAGCTAGAAGGGACCCTTGATAGACAAAGTCAAACTTCAAATTCATTCAAATCAACACCCAGACCCAGCCTGCTTTACAATGTGGCATTGGGCTAAGTTTAAGGGCTGTGGAATGGGCCAGTGCATGAGTTTTAAGGCCCAATAGGGCCTGAACCTGGCTATGCAAAAACATCTGATAGGAAATAGCAGGCCAACTTATTTAACATCATTAAGTTGAGGCTTGGCTAGTGTTATCGACCAGGCCTGGACTAGGATGCTAAGCATATAAAGTAGGATAGCCGTTGAGCAGTGAATTGCCACTTTTTGAAAGTTGGAAGTTCAGAGTGTCTAGTAATCACCCGTCTTTTGTGTGTGTGTGTGTGTGTGGAGAGAGAGAGAGAGAAAGAGAGAGAGAGAGAGAGAGGGATGTTCGCATGCAATCGACACTATGGGAGCTTCCCAGTGTCAAGTAGAACAGGCCCACCATGAAATGTTTCAGACATCTACATCTCCATCAGTTTTGCTACAGGTTAAAGACCTAGCAACACAGCCTACAGGTTATAAGAGTGAACAGATCAACCCAATGGATAGCATTCTTATCAAAGAACAGTTTGATACACCATTAAATACATGTCCAAAGCACCCAAAAAAAAAAGGATAAATTCTTTTTCCCTTCATATTTTTCTGAATGTTTTTTTCTTAAAAATAAATAAACCTATTGGACCGATACCAAGGTTTTAAACAATGATATCAGTAAGCATATTGACCAGGTCCAAAACCATACAATAAGGGGCTTATTGTACCAAATCAAACCTGAATCAGACAATAAGCGCCCATATCAGCTTCTTGTTTTACTTTGTTCTTTTTTGCACAAAAAAATTACTGGAAAAATAAGGGAAAATGTAAGACATCAAAATCTATATTTACGTATGTGTGTGTTTAGCATGTATTCAATGGTGCATTAGACCATTCTTCAATAAGAATACTATCTATCAGCTTGACCTACCAAAAGTCAATCAAATAGGCCCTAATTGAACGCAAATCAATCATGATATGGTGGATTAAGGCCCACTACCTATGAATACAATAAAAAGATGGAAAGGAGAAAGGGAACAAAAAAACCAAAAAAAAAAAAAAAGACAAGTGATCTTTTGCCTCTTCTTCTGACATTTCCCAAAATGGTCCATTGCTTCACTTCATCAAATCCCACTCAAACCTTGTTTTTAGATACTCAAAATTGCCCTAGCACTAATCTAGAATTAGTCTATAAACCTTCTTCACAGTTGAAATAAAGAAAGAATAATAAAATGACAAAAATAAATAAATAAATCAATCAAATGGGACCTTTATTGTCGTAACGTCCCTGTATCGGTGCCAATACAGGGCGTATCGGCCTAAACGGCCCAATTTTTCTTAAGAGACCAGTTCATCCCCCTAAAGTGTAACAGGGGTGGCTGATATAGTTACGATCCTTGTTCGGAGTATCCAGATATTATCTCTATCTCCAGCTCAGCGATATCAATGACACTGGTAGCGATACCGATACCACCGTTAGTATCAGAAATTCCAGATATTGGATGTATCGCTAAGTGTCGCCAATGTATCACGAATATTTTCAACTGTGCGAATTCCAAGTGTCGCTTATATCGCCAATGTATCAATATCTCCAATGTATCGTGATGCAGGACAATTAACTACTTGCTCTAAAAGCTCGAGCTATTAGAGTATGGCAAATTAATCCCTTTATCTCATAGCCCAGGCCCCACATCGCATGGGTTAGGACCTCAACCGAACCCCCCTCATGGGCCCCAATTCACAGAGGTACCGCCTCATACGGACCACCAACCCCTAGTGTGTCCCCGCATCCCACAGGCTACCTCACTCGAGCCTAGTGTGAAATGCGCATTAATTACCTCCGATGAGGAGTCTCAAACACAAGACCTCCCTCATAGACCCCAAATCACATGGGTCACCCACCCCGAGTGTGTCCCCGCATCCCACGGGCTACCCCACTCGATCCCGACGTGAAAATGCCCCTGCATTAATCACCCCTAGTGAGGAGTCTCGAATACAAGACCTCCCGCTTTGATACCAATTTAATGCAGGACAATTAACCACTTTCTCTAAAAGCTCGAACTATTAGAGTATGGCGAATTAATCTCTTTATCTCATAGCCTAGGCCCCAAATCGCATGGTTTAAAACCTCGGCCGAACCCCCCTCCTGGGCCCCAATTCATATGAGTACCGCCTCACACGGGCCGCCCACCCCGAGTATGTCCCATATCCCACAGGCTACCCCACTCGAGCCCAGTGTGAAATGCGCATTAATCTCCCTCGTTGAGGAGTCTCGAACACGAGACCTCCCATGTGGGCCCCAAATCACATGGGTCACCCACCCCGAGTATGTCCCCGCATCCCACGGGCTACCCCACTCGAGCCCGGTGTGAAAATGTCCATGCATTATATCGCCAATATTTTTGACTCTATAAATTCTAGGCGTCTCTTGTATCACCGATGTATTGGTGATATTTCGATAATATCATCAATGTGTTGATACCACCAAAAATCTATTTTTTTATGGGCACATGGTTGTATGCAATGATCAAATTGTCAACAATATTATCATTAACGTAACATGGGTAATATCGAGACCACATTCGTTTGTCTCCTTTTTAGTTGTCGACGATTTCTCAATGAAATATCGTATGTCATCGATATTCTGAAATGTTGATGGATGTTTGGATTGAAGGTAAGATGGTTGGACGGATAGATGGGATTGATGGGATGGTTGGACTGATTTCTTGCAACAACATACGCTTTTAAGCCATTAAATGAAAACTTATCATGTATGCATTCTTTTTGCAATTTTTTTCTTCCTAAATATGCAAATATGTGTATTTTAGTATCTCCTGAAGTTCCATTGAAAATTTCCACCGTTTTTCCATGTTTACCCAATGTTTCCCTGCATTTCCAATTATCGGCGATATCGATACTGTTTCCATATCCTCGGCCAGCAAAACCTATAGTGATACCGATACTTCGAACACTGGTTACAATAGGTCGCATGATAATGGCTATCTACAACCATGATCGATAACGATACATAAAGCCCATCTCATCTTGTTTTCATTGCTGATACCGATCTTCAAAACCATAAATCCGACCATTTACATTCCTAAATAATGGGTAAAAATAAAATTGTCAAAGAGAATATAAAAGGGTGGAGACCACAAAGACATCCCTTGACAAATCCAGTAATGCCAGAAGCAAGCATTCACAATTTCATATGAAGAACCTAACACTGAATATTTAAAAAATCAAGAAACTCTAGCCACTCATAAAGAAAACATTCAGGCATATTGTATAGGGCTCATGTACAATGGGAAAGCATTTACATTTTGCATATTGCATGCGCAAACCACTTCATCAAATGGAATGGCGGGCATATACGAGATTCAAATCATTCACCCTACAGGCCCCACCATAGATGGCTGAATATCTTGCCAGACATGTTACTGACAACCTGATATGAGGAGTAAAACAAACAATTTCAATCCAATTATGTGGCTACAATCAACACAGAGACAATTTTTAGGCCTTGATCAATAATGTTCTGTTTTTTTCTCTCCGTCTTTTCTTTGAAAGGCTTGACCAATAATGTTATCAACTACAAATGATCAATCCTGATCTAGTACCACATTTCTCAATGGAAACCTATCTAGAATGAGGACTTGTACATTTACAATTAGCATTCAAGATCACTAAGCAAGTCATGACACTAGATTTAATGGCTTAGTAGTTTCGCATTTAGAGACTAAGAGGTTATGGCATAAGTTTGATGTCGGCTGCCAACTTGATGCAGCCCTCCTTTATCCAGGCTGGGAACCAGCAATGAGAGCATAAAACTCCCAAAAGGGCAATGTAATCAACTATTACATAGGTCGATTACAATCAAGTGCTATCTAATAGTCTATTACATTAAATAAGTTGAATACAATCAATGAGTTGCCTATCCTAATTAGTTGGGATAAGGCTTAGATGATGATGATGATGACGACGACGACGAGACTAAAAGGTTTTAATCTTATGGTACTGACATATTTAGAGATGTGGGCCCAAGTCCCCCTGTTAGCATTATCATTTAACATGAGAAAACCATGAAAAATGGTAGATGGAAAATATTTGGCTTTAACTTTGTAGGTTTCTCCTTAAAAAAAGCTTAGCAGTTAGTGCTAACGTAGCTAGTCTCAATCAAGGAATTCACAAACGATATCGATGGCCACAACGGCCACCACCATTAACGTTATGATACAGGCAGTAACGGCCTTAATTAAAAAACAAAGTACTGGCCCTATAATGGCCGTTATGGGCCATTCTTTCTATAATAGCCTTACAGCCCTGTAACATGTAACAGTTCCCACCATTACATTTACGTACATAGTTTTCAATATTGGTATCATATTGGCCGATACAGTCGTATCGTATCTGTATTGCCCTGTATCAAGTTGTATTGACCAATAAAAGGTGATGCGCCCATAAAGCCCCAATTTTGAATTAGTATTTTTCAAATTTTCAATCATGTTTTTTATTCTTTTTTTCATTTAAATCATGGAGCAAGCTTAGAAAGTCATTTTCGGCTAGATCTAGACCTATTTTCATATCAAAGTAGATTATTTGAGTGGGATTCGACAAATCAAAGTGAAGTTGATCATTATGGAAAAAATCGGAAAGAATGATAAGTCTTCAGTTTCTTTCCTATGTTTCCATCTTCTTTTTGTTGCATTTTAATGTAATAAGCACTACTTCACCAAATCATGCTTAATTGTGTTCAATTAGAGCCCATTCAGTTGACTTTCAATGGGTCGAACCGATAGAAAACATTCTTATTAAACAATGGTCCAATACACCATTATATGCATATCCAAAATACACGCGCACACACACACACAAAAATAATAATAAATAAATAATATGTCAATTTTCTCTTTTTTTCCCAATATTTTCCTTAATTCTTTGGCTTAAAAAAATGAACGATACAAACTAATACCGATTCACGACGCCCGTATTGTATCATTGGCCGAGCCGATGCGCCCCCTAATACCGATATTCAAAACCATGATTATGTAATGGCCGTCACATAACCGTTTTTTAATACCTTGGTCTCTGGGTCAAATCTCACGATATATCAGATATGGTCTACGAGCATTACTTCGGCATATAGATTTCTTTGTTCTACAATAACAAAACCATTCCTTGTCAATTGCCACAAATGTTAAAGTCTGCAAGAAGTGTTGTCAAAAAACTTCAATTTACAATTTACGATTTAGAATTTGAGTAGAATTTTTAGAAAAACAATTTGAATCCCTATGAATCCACTATATTTTAGAAATCAAAGGATCCTAGTATTGTGGAATGTTGGTTAGAAATCAAAATATCATTCAACAAAGGTAACAAGAACATAAATTGTTAAAGGATCCTAGTATATTTTTTTAAGGAAAATTTCTTGAAAGACCAAAATAAGGAAAGATAAGAATCATTTAATCTTTAAGTAACACCATGTTATGATAGTGTTAAAGTATTTAATTTTTTCTGATTTATATTTTTAAGAAAATCATTTAAAAAAAAAAAAAAAAACTTACGATTTACAATACGATTTGTGATTCAACCCCTATTACGATTGACGATATGATAACGATTTTGACAACATTGTCTACGAGCACAAAGTTTGTACAAATTAACAAAACAAAGCTGAAAAAAGAGGTGGACTATGCTAAGTGGAAGAGGACATACCATTTGATCAGCCCAGCTTTGGATGCATGAATAACAGAAACGGTGCCCACATGGTAAAACACCCCTTGTCGAACTAAAATCAGTCCAGCATATAACACATGATAATTCCATTGCCATAGGAAAACCAATTCCCTCTGCCAAGTCATTATCTCCTTTCATCTTTCCATCCTTATTCTCGTCAGCATCACAAACCCCATTCTGGGAAGTTGTTTCCCGGGGAGGAACAGCGTTATTATTACTATTTCCCAAGTTATGTGGAAGATCTCCTATGTCTTCAACTTCTTCCAGGTTTGTGCTCCTGTTTTCTTCAAAATTATTGGAACTATTTCCCAATGTCATTATATTGTGTGGCAATGCATTCCCATTACTTGAATCATTCACTGCACCACTGACATTATGAAATCTGTTGCTGATGTGAATTTCAGAAGGCTCTTGCTCACAGTAAAGTACAGAAGAATCCAAGAGTTTGTTGAATGCATTCTTTTTCACAGGCCGGCGTCTTCTAGAGACAGGTTCAGCTGAAGTAGAGCTTCCACCAGAAGCAAGCACATTCCTTTTGTGTCTTGAAGAAAGCAGAGTGTAGGAACTAGATTCATCAGGCTGTTTAGTAATAGAATTCTTGAAATCAGAAAACTAGTACTTCAAGATTGTTGGGCTGAGATTATTTTCATGAAAAAAAAAAACAGAAGAAAAATAATAGGAACAGTAAAATTTATAAGAACATTCAATCAAACCACATCATGAGAATAACTCACTGTGTGAAGACGAAAGAGAAAACTATAAAAGGATCCAAAAGTCTCACAAAGCCTGAAAGTAGCAACAGTTGAAGCGAAAAAAAAAATGAACAGTTATAAGAAATGAAGAACATTTATATCCTGCAGAAATTAAAAGGAGGAAATGTATAATGTTCAACCGAGGAATCTACATGGCCAATAAACTGTAAATGTAGGCCCAAGGATTGAAGTGATTCATATGGTAGGGCCTGTCGTGGTTGGAAGATACCCACAAGCCTCCCTGTGGATTCCTATACAATATCGAGCATTGTTTGTAATATTCCATTTGGAAACCACAATCAAATGCAAGGTATTCCAAAACGGTTACATAACAGTAACAGTGGTAACCATTACGCATTACGGGGTTGAAACGGCCGTTGCAGAAAAATTGACCCATAACAGTCCATAATGGCTCCATAACAGTCTTGTAACAGCCATAATGGTCCGTTACGGGGCCAAAATATATTTTCAAAAAAACAAAAAATGTAAAGGCCATTATGGCTCATATTGTAACAATAAAGGCAGTGGCCATTATGGCTACCATTGCAGATAGGGAATGCCTTGATCAAATGGCTAGCATCACTAAATAGGGAACGTATATGTGCATACCAATTCCCAAGATGGACCCCACAAGATTAGCAATAGGGGTTGCAAAAATGCAACCCCCATTTGTGCCATTCTAGATCAAACAAAACACATTGTTTCTTGCATTGAGCATCCCATATTTCCAATATTAGAAAACCACAATAAAGATCAAGATTCAAGACATTGGAGATGTTAGAGTAAACTGCAACAGATTTTACAATACTCCTGTTATAATCAGCCCTTCCCTTTTTATCATGATTATGATGTTTATCTTTCCAGAAATTTGCCCAATAGCCAATATGATTTCCTTATTCATTAGTTACATATCATTTTCTTTATTTTCAATTATGTAATGTATTCATATAAGGCATGGTGATTTTTAAATAATTTTGCTTTTAAGTTGCTATCAAACTGTGGTTGGGAACACAGAAAACATAAGGGTCTCATGTGCAAGTTAGACATCAAGAAAGTGACCACGACAACTGGGGATTCCTTGACTACATGTTGCAGCGGTTGGGATGTGGACAAAAGTGGAGAAGGTGGATCCAATAATGCGTCCAGTCAGCCAAGTTTTTTTATGCTGATGAATGGGGCCCACAAAGATTTCTTCGAGGCATCAAGGGGTCTTCAGTAGGGCGATCCCTTCTCTCCCTTCCTGCCTGTGGTGGTTACTAAGGTGCTAAGTAAAATGTTGGACAAAGGTCAATCAGCTAGTCTCATTAGGGGTCTGGGGATGATGAACCTCACATTGTTAAGTAAACAGTTGTGGAGGCTTACCACAGAGGATGGGAGTTTGTGGAGAGAAGCGGTTGCGAGCGACTCAAGAAGGGGGGAGGTGGGTAAAGGAATCTTCTTCGTACAAGGCTTCAGATGTGTGAAAGGATACTAAGAAATTGGTTAAATTTGAGGGGATCAGTTTTTCTCTTGGCAATGGCAATGGGATCTACTTTTGGGAGGATGTGTGGGTCGAGGACAAATCACTCCTAATCAAGTTTCTAGATTAGCTCAGTTGTCGCTGGTAAAGAATATCCATATTGCTTGGTACTTCTCTATTTGTCGTGATGCAATGGTATTGTCTTCCTTGTGACATAGAAATTTATCAGATGAGAAAGCAGATGATGTTATTAGGTTGTTGGAGCGCCTTCGTTTTTTATACTCATCTACAGGAGAGAGGGACATGCTGGTGTGGAGATTGGAATAGTCGGGCTGTTTCTCTGTTCAATCTTTCTACAAGTTGCTTTGGAGATCAACGGCGGGAGCAGGATGTGACCACACCTCTAATGTCTGGTTCCACGGTGCCCCTCCAAAAGTTGCAGCATTCGTTTGGTTGGCGGGTAGAAAGAGGATCCTCACAATCGATAATCTTCCAAAAAGGTCGATGGAGCTCCTAAACATTTGCGTGATGTGCGTGAAAGACACGAAATTAGTTCATCACTTGCTCTTTCATTGCCCCCTTTTGCTGAAAGCATGTAGGATAGATTTTTTTTATATTCTTTCAGTTTCATGGGTGATGTCAGGGGATCAATCGAAGAGTTGCTTTTGGCCTAGCACAATGGCACGGTTGGGAAAGAAGGTAGGACGGTGTGGTGGCTTGTCTTGATGGTTGTTTTAGGGGCTATCTAGGGGGAAAGGAACAGTTGATGTTTTCAGAACGAGTAGATCGGTGATGGATGTTTTCAATCAGGCTAAGATAGATTTAGTGATGCGGGCCAATTACTTAAAGGCCCTTGATGAATGTAATTTGTTTTCCTTGTTCAGGTCGTAGCTCTCCTTTTCGCCTTTGGCGATTCTTTGAATAAAATTACATTACCTTTCAAAAAAACTTAATCAGCATTAAGTGGGCTAGTGTTTTCCCTTTAAATTCATATTGAGATAAGAACTGGAGGCTTCATTTTTTTTAACCATCATTTGCACCTTGTGCCTAGTGAAAGACAAACAATAACTGTATACAATAATCTATTAAATTCATTGTGGTATGAATAGTAAATCGACTTATCACCTGTGCTTCTTGTGACAGCAGATAACTACTCAAGAATAATGATTCTTCAGCCTACTTGTTGTGATTTGAAAAGTATTACAGCGTTTAAGGCATATTTTGTGTGACTTTTGTCAAAGCACAGGGTCTATTTGCTACTAGGAAATATATATATAAAAGGTATAAACATCATACCTTTTCCCTTCACTAAACTATTAATGTTAAAAACAGCAAAATTGTCATAGAGAAAAACTTCATGAATTGTTAATTTATTAGTATTAGACCTTGTTTGGCAGACGCCTAAAAATGAGTTCATCTCATTTTAGTTAACAGCAATTATGTATTTGAAACCTCTAATACAAACCTCAATTTGTAGTGAAGGTTTCTAATACATAATTGCTGTTAACTAAAATGGGATGAACTCAGTTTTAGGCGTGTACCAAACAGGGCCTTAATGTTTGATTCAGAAAGCTTTTAATGATTACAACCTCTCAATCAATGTTCCTACAACAATATGTTTTGTACCTTACTACCAAACAGACCCTTAATGCAATGAGTTAACATCATATTAAAAAACAAGGCAGTTGAAGCATCAAACTCTTCTAACATTCAGGTATATTACCATCATGCAAAGGCTAACTAAATAGACATGTGTAGAACGTAATCCATCTACACATTGCCACATGCGACAATGGCACAAAAAATGACATCCAAGTTGTCCAGCAGGTGGCCCCAAAATGCAATGTCCTAGCCCAAAAGCCAAGCCAGTCAGAGTAAGAAAAAATGGACCGATAGGAGAATTTGGCCTGGTCTTTTAGCATTTCACTTGTTCTGCACGCAGTTGCCCACTTGATGAATGAATCAACCTAATTTCTGCACTGGTGAATCTGCAGGGTGGTGCCCAACTGATGAACAACTTTGAAATTCCACACATGTGCCAGTTACATAGGGGTATGTACATGCATGAGGAATTAGCATCACTCTTATTATGAATTATTAAGTTAAGACAAAATTGCAGCTTTCACTCTATTAACGATGCAGTAGTCCTTCAGAATTTCGCTTTATGTGGTTGACTTTTTCAAAAAAAATAATCAAATTAAAAAAATAAAAATAAATAAAAACAACTCTCAACTCTCAAGTCAAGTTGGACTTGAGCCCTCTTTGAGTTGCAGCCAAGTCTGAAGTTCTTAAGCATCATCCATGATCATGTAAATTGAACTAATCATATTCATTATACTTTTGGCATGCTCATTTACTGCATCAGCAGCATGTTTTCAATAAAATATCAAAAGGTTAATTTAATGATAGCCGACTCAGAAAGCAATGGCATGAAAAGGCATGTCTAATGGAAAGAGTCCCTGCATCTTCAAACTTGATTGGAGAAAACTTCTGCAATATCATATACACTCCCACTTTAACAGCAGCTTGACTCCAGTTATTTAGCAGCGCTTCCTTTTCTAATCACAGGATGTATTGCAATCATAAAATTCCTTTCCAAGAACAAATCAGTTTTTAACACTCATACTTTGGAGTTATAGAACCTTATGGAAATACCTCAAAATTAACCGTAAACTAAGCAAAACTAACCTTTTAGAGGACATAGACCTCTTGAAAATTTCTCTGGCTTTTAGGTTCTGTTTGGAGTGGAAAAGTGCACTAACAACCATTGAACCTGACTTAAGTTGCACAGACTTAACTTATGAAATTGGTTTAGATTGGTGAGCATGAAGCACAGCAGAAAGAAGAATGTCAAAACATTCACCGAGTAGCAAAGGAGATACACGTAGCAAAGAGTCATACCAAGCACAGTGGCCATTTCAGCCAATGACCATGTAAATGTAACACTTCCAAACGCAGCAGTAGGTACTTAAAAAGAACTATGCTAAAGTTGCAGCCTAAAACACAACATGCTCAATCTTCTTCAAATGCTACAGCAGTATTTATCTCCTTGAGGAATGCTATGGCGATTCACAAAAGGTGAGATTGAAGAGATGAATCACAAAATAAATGCCAAAGCAGCATGCGTCCAAGATTGGGTGAATCATTACGTGGAACAGTTTGTGACCATTACTTGGCCCATAACTTGGGCCGTTGCAATCATCAGTTGGACCACACTCCTACAAGAGAAAATGGACAATTAAAAAGACTTTAATTGACATCATATTCAACATACATAACTAGTGGACCATCCTGTTCTTTGGCAAAGGGCATATTCACATAGAGCGGATGTCACATGGCCCGGATTTGTCACACATGTATCAGAGTGTGCACACTGGCATGTGTGCCGCAATTCACCTATTCAATATCTCCTCGCATGTATCACCTTAGAATTTCTCTCTTTTTAGTAAAATGAGCAATTTAAATAGCTGATTGAGTATGCTATTAGATTGCTGAAATTACCTGTCTTAGCAAGTGAGAATCAACCCAAGCCGAGCATCCAACATCTAAATACCTTGTATCAATCTCTCGGGTATTAGTATCATCCAATGCATTGGACCGATCAGTCAACACTCTCTTTTCCTTTCCAATCAAAAGGCGCCCTTTCTTACCAGGAGCATCTACCACAGTTGTCGCTTTCCACAACAAGGGGCCCACTTGCTTCCCACTGCAAAGAATCAAGAGAAAACAAAATAAAAATACAACAACGAATATCTACCCGTTACTTAAAGTATGATTAGAAATCTACTGCTTGATTGGCATGAGAAGTAGAAAGAAAACATAACACAAAAGGCAAAAAGTTGAAAACTTACTACTCTTCATGTAGCTTAATCAATTAGAAGAAATGAACCTAGATATGAGGAAAAAATGTAAATGAACTTTTAAGATGCATATGAAACAGGTATTGTTTGCAGAAAATCTACTTCTTGATTAGCATGAGAAGTAGAAACAAAACATAACACAAAAGGCAAAAAGTTGAAAACTTACTACTTTTCATGTAGCTTAATCAATTAGAACAAATGAACCAAGAGACAAGGAAAAAATGTAAATGAACTTTTAAGATGCATATGAAACATGTAATGTTTGCAGAAAATCTTAGGATACATAACAAAAGCTTTGAGCAATACACACCATGGTTGATACACGCCAATGTAGATATTATCAGTCTTAAATTTATAAATTTAAAAAAAAAAAAAAAAAAAAAAAAAAAAAAAAAAAAAAAACATTATTAAATATCCAAAATAATAAAAATATAAAAGGAAAAGAAAAACCCAAAAATCTATGAAAAAACCTAGAAACATATGAAACCCTACAAAATATAGGAAAAATTTTAATCTGCCCAAAAAAAAAAAAAAAAAAAAAACTATGGAGAACTTGAAAATTCTCCAAAGATGTCCAACTGAAACTCGCAGGAATCAATTTTTTTGTTAAGTCAGCTCAGGATCCAATTGAGACCAGTCAATTAGGTCAAGTTTTAAAACTATCACTTCCACCAGTTTTCAATTCTGACAAGTGATGCCCATGCTTCGTTAATCAAAGATTATTGTGTTACACCGTGGATGGCCCATGCCCAAAAGAACTCCTTAGGACAATTGCAACATATGCATATCCATTTGTGGCATACAAATAGAATGTTAAGAGCAATGTTTTATATAGCAGTAGCGTGTTGCGTAACATTCAGTCCTCCGTAGCGTGTTGCGTAAGCTACACGATAATTCTATTTTTTAATTAAAAATATAATAAATAGTAAGAAAAAACAATACATATATATGTGTGTGTGTGTGCCTAAAAGATGATTCATTTTTTCAAGTATAAGAATGTTCAAACAAGCTATTAATTATCATTTGTCAAAAGTCAATCCACATATATAAACCAAATCAAATCATTATCACGTGATTCACATCAACAACTTTTTAAGCAAACCACTTTCATTAATAATGTTTAACTGAAACCACAAGTCACATGTATGAAAAGAAATTAAAATCCCAAAGGTTGAGAGTATTAAGTAAAAAATACAAAATACAATTATCTTTCATTAAAAGAAAAGTCTCGCTCGCTACATATGCTACGCATATGCTATGGCACTACACATGCTACGTGTATGCTACACATACACTACGACCCTTATAGGGGATTTACGCTATTTGTTAATGCTACGTAGTGTCGTAGCTACGCTACAGGCGCTATTCAAAACACTGGTTAAGAGAACCATACATTATACAAGTTCTCAATACTAGTACCACAAAGGTATTGACCAGGCTGGAAAACAATGTGTGCAATGCGTATTGGACCAGTATCAAAGCATAGTGGTGTTTTCTTTCTTTTTTACAAAAAATGTGAAAATATCATAGGCAAAAAAAAAAAGGAAAATGAAAAATACAAGAATAACACAACCAAATGGCTATACAAGATGGTCAACCAAAGATTTGACAAATCCAACCACTTAGATCATCTTGATTGATGATCCAGACCCAATCTATAGTCTAATGATAAATCTAATTAGATCAACAGTCAAACGGTATTGTGGTGCCAATGGGACCAGTCTTCACCATATTCATATAATTTATTTATTTTAACTACGACACAAAAGTCACCCTAATGGGAAATTCAACATTGAAAAAGAATAGCATAGAAGCAAAAACTTGGGGGGGTTGAAGGAGATAGAGAATAAGCAGCACAAGGAATAGCAATAATACCTCTGCATGGTATATGGACCCTCTGGAAGGCGTTTCCCTTCCTTCATGCAATTCTCAAACCAAAGATGGTTAACTATTTTTGTTCCCAAATCCTTAGCCAAACTATATTTCCTTCCTTCAAACTGCCAACATACCTAAGGACCATGCAAACAGAACATTTGAAAGCCAATCAGCAATTATCATAAGAACAAAAAGTAAAATGAAATCATAATCTATAATTGATTCCTTCATTTCAAAACTCACCAAATGTGTTGTCGATTTAGACATTGTCCCGACATAACTAGCACCGGTTTGAGCGATGAGTTTGATGAGTTTAAACTTCTCTAATCCATGGTAGCCGCTGATTGTAGCAATGACAGATTCCATGCCCCGAAGAGGAAATCTTTTTATCACTAAAATATCAAGAAAATGTACAAGGGATAAGCTTCAACAGAAACAAATTATTGTTGCTTCTACTTTGTAGAAACCTAAAGTTCAAAATATTGGGAGTTATGCAAATATGGTGGCCATTATGGAACAGCAAAGTGCAAAAGTTATGATAATGGATGATTCAAAATAGTAATAATAAGTTAAAAACCATGATTATACATGGAAAATCCCAAAAGGCCCATTATATTGGTAGTGCAAATGTTTTAACGGCCATTAAGAATGTTTTCATTCATGTATTGGCTGCTAGTGGAGAAGGGAACATGTGTTATTAAGAACTAAAGGGCGATACATGCATATGTGAGTAAGATTTTCCTGACCAATGAGTGGACCGGCCCAATTATTGCCCATGGTGATCTTCATGGTGTGGCCCACCTATTGCATAGCTCAGATGTCCTACAGTCATGACATGCTGGCAGGAAAGATGGAGCTGTGCATGAAAGTTTACATACATTGCCTACATCTGATCAATTCTCATATATGTACTGTTGTAGATTTTCTTCCCCCCTAAACCATGAGAAACTTGACTAAAGAGAGTAGTACAGACTGCATAGGAGAGTTCCACAGACTACTCATGAGCACAAGTGCCAATGAGAACACGAGTGCAAAACCTGAGTCATTCACCGAATGGGCCCCACCGTGTATGTGCCCTGATCCAAAAATTGGGCAGGCCCACCATTGGCCACATGTGAAGATTGACAAAGGATCTTCAGTCAATTATATTCTTTCTGTTATCATATACATGAGGCTCGATTGATGAGTGACCTGCCTCACTTTTGGGCCAGAGCATGCTCCCAGTGGGACACAACTAACAAATTGCATGGATATCACACATCGGCTTAGGGAGGAATGCAGGACAATAATTAATGAAAGAACAAATGAACATGAGCCAACCACATTGAATTTGCAGATGAGTCAATTCCACATGATTACGATCTCTGAGTCATTCATCAAACAAGTCCCACGGTATATGTGCACTGGTCTGAAAATCAGGCAGGTATACCATGGGCCATATGTGCACATCGAGAATGGATCTTTAATCGATTATAATTTCTCCTCTCATACATGTGAAACTCACTAAATGAATGGACCTGCCTAGTTTTTGTCCCAGAGCATGTTCACAGTGGGGCACGGCTACTTAACGGCCCAGATATGACCCACTGGCTGAACTGAGTATGATGGGCAATAATTAATGGAGGAGCTAGCCAACATGAGCCAATCATATTGAATTTGCATACAAATCAAGCCAATGAATAGCCATTGTCAGATGTGGGGCCCACCACCTCTGAACAGTCAATCAGGATCCAATGATTGTCATGTCAATTAATGCTGGCCGAAATGTAATAAATTAAAGGCTAGACTCAGTTTTGCACCATTTGACTCACCCTCCTCAATGTAGAACCAGTATGCAGCTACGCAGACCATCCAAATTGTGATTCTCGTTGTGTATGGATCATATATCTAAAACCACACTGATCAAGCAATCCTAACCATCAAGCCAATGGCTATCAAATGGATAGTTCAAGTTAAAATAGTGAAAGGTCCAAAATCAAAGGGAAAAAATCAGATGGTTACTATTATCTTCTCGGTGCCATTTTCCAATTATGCTCCATCCACAGTTGAGTCAGCGACTTAAACGATCTAGATTGCCGTACAACTATGAATCTGTACATTTGAAGAATCACCGCCATTTTTTAAATGAAGCAAGACTACAGATTACAAGCCCAAGAAGACTTAAGATGCATCCTCAAATTACAAAATAAGGAAGGAAAAAAAAAAGGATATGTGTTGAATTCTTTCTTTAAGGCTGCGTTTGGATTTGCAAGTGGATTGGATTGCAAACATCCTGTATAATCAAATGTAAAAAAGCTAATGATGCTTCCCTAGCATTCATAATGAAGGAAGTGCCGTTTAAAGTCCAATTGCAATTTGGAGCCAAAACCGTCGGTACGAATGCTGGAAGTGAATCACGATTTGGTTTGATAGTGCACCCAAACGCGCCCTAAATGATGAGAATGGTGTCTGATAAGGGAAGACTCTTGTACCTTGGGAGGCGTTGCTGTCGAAGGGAAGATCATCTTCTTCTTCTTCCATGGCTTTCGAGGGTTTTTTTGGCGGGGAATTGAAATTTGAAATGAAGCGAGGAAAAGAGGGTTTTTATCGGACTCCATAGTGACAGCTCCAGTACCCACCCCGGTACTGGTCGGTGCTGGAAAATCTACGTGGACCCCACCATAATTCACGTGTTTTATCCATTCCGTCCATTCATTATTATAAAATTATCCAAAAAAATGAGTCAAATCCAAATCTCAAGTAGACCACACCATAGGAAAGGACAGAGTAGTGATTGAACACCCACCGTTAAAAACTTCTTGAGGGCCACAAAAGTTTTGGATCAAGCTGATATTTGTTTTTTTCCTTTCACCCATATATTTTTGACCTATCCAACGGTTTGGATGGAAAATAATAATTACAGTGGACCCTCGGAAGTTTTTAATGGTGGGCGCTTCAATCACCACTGTTTTCCGGTGGTGTGGCCACCTGAGATTTGGATCTATCTCATTGTTGGAATCGTACACTAAAATTATCTGTAAAAGTGGATTGACGGCGTGGATAAATGATCATATACATCATGGTAGGGCCCAAGAGCTTTTCCAGCACCAACCAGTACCGAGATCGCGGTACCGGAGGGGTCACTAACGAATCCGGATCCGTTTTTATCTCACAAGGAAAAGTGGAAAACTCTGATACTCTGGCGGTGTTAGGGATGACACTCAGGCACGAGAACGGATTGGCTACGCCCCCTGACACCAGCCATTGGCTGGTGGTCGGTGCTCGATGGGGCCCACCATGATATATGTGTATCATCCATGTTGTCCATCTATTTTTATATATCATTTTATGATATTATTAAAAAAATGAATTATATCTCAATCTCAAGTGAACCACATTACGGGAACAGTGTTAAATGAATTTTTACCATTAAAAGCATTTTGGGGGCCATAAAAGTTTTGGATGAAGCGGATATTTGGTTTTCACTTCATCTGGGTCTTTATTATCAAATCAACAGATTGGATGTCAAATAAACATTACAGTGGGCCTTAGGAGGATTTTAATTGTGAATATTCATTCATTATTTTTGTCCTGTGGTGTTGGCTACCTAAGTTTTATATCACTCTAATTTTTTGTATCAAACACTAAAATATCTGTAAAAATGGATTAACGGATTGGATAAAATAAATACATCATGGTGGGGTCCACAGAGCATCAACCATCAGCTACTGGGCTGGTGTCAGGGGGAGTAGCCAATCCGTTTCCGGCAGGCACTGTACACGTAGCATAAGTATTCAGATTGAACTACACCCCGAATTATCTGTGCCTGTCTGGAAGTACAAAAGCCTGTTGGATTGGGACACGGATTGCGTACTATCCCCGCCCGTCCCTAGCTCCGAACGGGCAGTTCTGTGAGCCACCGTGATGTATTTGTACATTCAAGCTGTTAATCCCTTTTCTCATATTATTTTAAGGCATGAGCAAAAAAATGAAGCATATCCAACACTCAAGTGGACCACACCAAATAATAAGCTTGGTTGCATTAAAATGCACAAGGCAGTTGCATTAAATGCAAGAGTCATCTGTGGTGTGGTCCATTTGACAGTTGGATCTGCTTCAATTTTGCTTTGATACCTTAAAATAATCTAAGAAAAGGGATAAACAACTTAGATGTACAGATACATCACGGTGGGCCCACCTACAGAACTGCCCGTCCAAAGCTAGGGACAGGGGTAGTAAGATGCGGATATGTATATACATCACGGTGGGTAATCGAGTTTGACTCAACTCGTGCAAAATTTTTAATATTATATATATATATATATATATATATATATATATATATATATATATATATATATATATATATACACCATGTGAGTTGAGTCAACATGATTTGAAATGCATTTTGCTTGAACCTAACTCGAGCTTCAAAAATTTAGCTTGACTTGAACCGAGTCAGTCATTCAAGCCGAGTTAATTCGAGTTGACACGGGCCAAGTTGTGCAAGCTTTTTGAGCTAGCTCGACTCATGTATAGCCCTACTTTCAGCACGATGCGGCCAAAGCTCCATAAACCCACCGTGATGTCTGTGTTTTATCAACGTCATCCATATATTTTGACAGATCATCCTAGAATGTAGGCCTAAAAATAAGACAAATATAAGACTCAATTGGATGACCATCACATGAAGCAGTGGTGATAGTAACGCCACCATTGAGACCATCATAGGGCCAATAGTAATATTTATTTGCCATCGAACCCATTCATAAGGTCCTGTAGAAGTGCATGAAGGGAAACACAGATATCATCTTGGTCCATACCTTTTGTGGCTCCAAGCAAGTTTTTAACTATGGTCATGCAATCCCCATTGTGTGGTCAGTTTGAGCTTTATCTTCATTTTTGTCTGGTATCTTAAAATGATCTATCAAGATGGACGGAGGTCAGGGATAAAACACATACATCACGGTGGCCCTGTAGAGCCCATTCCTAGTTGGACCGTGTCTGTACTGGAGGGATAGCAGCAATCCGCGTTTGCAAATATGTTTATAGGCGGTTGTTAGTAACTTTTCCATACAACCCTCCCTCTCATCACATAATCAGACTATCTACGCCATTTGTAAGGTAAGCTGAATTAGGAAGATTGTCGGTGGCTATAGCTATGTTTATCTATTTGTTTGTTATTCAATCAAACACGACGTTGCATGTGTTGACAAATTGCACGTGTTTAGTCAAACGTGTGCAGATAGTGCAAGTGTGCCAAAATTAACCCGAGTTCAATTGAATGCTTGCGATCTCAATAGAGCATCAAATCATCGTAGAATCAAACCTGTGATGGTTGATTCAAGTGTCTAGCCACTAATGTCATAGCAATTTGGCGGTTTAGAAGGGGAGGGTTAGGCCCTTCGAATAGATTTTTTTTTTTTCTTTTTGTAAAGTTAAGAATTTTTTCTTTCAATAGTGCTTGCAGTTTATGTGTTTTCAATAATGCAGTAATGAATGAGAATAATTAAAAACTAAAAGTGAAATTGTTGATTTTATTAATTTATAATTGAAACTTAATAAAATTATTATGAAAAATAAAATAAACAAATAAAAAGATAAATATATGTGATCGCCTGTATGGACAAACCAGCAAGAGAGATGGTCAACAAAATATGACTAAGATGTAATCTTCCATATCAAGACTCGATTAATTAAGGATCCAACGACGACAGGTTGTCGATATTTATAATACTAATCTTTTGCATACTGCAGCAAAAGTGTCATACAACACTGATCTAAACTATCATAAACTCCGAACATTTTGAAGCGAGGCTAGACAAAAGTGGAAGAATCTAAAATTAATAAGATAACCAACGTTGTGGTATGTAGAGAATTGTGTTTAGCATGGGCTTTTAATTCTTTATCATGTGCTCTTTATATAACTTAAGAGGTGGCAACTCTTGTTGGGTTTCCTTATTGGTTTGGGACTCTTAAATATTATGTGTAACATTCCAAATTTTCACTATTTTGAATTTTAGAAAAAAAAAAAATTCTTGAAAAATTTTCTCTATGATTAGCTCATGAGGTCACTAATTGAACCTTAATACTTAAGGTGAGCTTATACATGGGTGGTACTGGTAAAGAACCGTACAAAAATGATAAATCAACCGTTGAAAGCCAACGAATCCGCTCAATCACTTAAACCTCAATTCTAGCTTCATAATTTCTTCATATATGACATAAATCTAGTTGACATATCAGTAACTAATCAAGACAACCATAATTAAATAAAGATCTACTAAAAGTCGAGATGATTATGGGTCAAATCTTAATTTATGAACCAAATTGACTCAATTACTTGACTAGCATACGGACCGATGGTTTAGGGTAATTATGAATGAATCGTTATTTCTACTAGTAGCGAATAGGTCACACTATGAACTTCGCTAATCCAAACCATAATCATTGCGCACAAGATATCTCAATACTTAATTCATTCCAAAAATACCTTGATTATTCAAATGAGTTTTAGACCGCTCCTTAGTGAGCTACTAGTTCCAAAACCTTAGAATAATGTTCATCTTACTGAGCTTGACGCTCATCGCGGGTGGAGAACCAAAAAAGTGTCCAAAACTGTTCAACTTGGGTCAGAGTCCAAGTGCTTGAAACACGCAAATCCCCTAAGCTGAAATCTAAAAACTTAAGTGAAATAGACCTATCACTGTTTCACAAAGTTTTCAGCTGTTAGATCACAACCAAATTTGAGGTACAAATTAAAGATATTTTCCTTCTCATATCCATATAGCGGTGGCCCCGATCGAGCACTGACAACTATCAATCATAAGTGGAGTCCCCACGGTTAATCGAAGTGTCTGATTGACGCCCAATTCTGCTAAATCATAGATCCTATAGTGAGGCACATTTTTCCTGACACGGAAGAGCCAATGGGCCCCCGAAAAGACCCTATAAATTGAAAATCAACCTCCCTCATGACAAGTTTAATAGGAAAAATGAGAACCAAGTCTATTGTGCATACTTCTGGCATTATAAATAGAGCAAAAGAAAAAGGGGGAAAGGGAGAAGAGAAAGAGGAGTAAGGAGAAGAGAGTGAGTTTGGGGTGTGAGTGTTGATGCACCTCCACCCTCTCATTCTCTCTCCAGCCACCTCTCAGTCGTCAGAGCTTTTCCGGCAATGATTAGAGGTAAGCGTTGAATCTCACTTGTAATCTAAGGCCTCAATACTTGCTTATCCCTAATCTCACAAGCTTTTATACTGCTTAGGTCTTTCAACAATTTTCTCAAAACTCTAATTCTAGGAGCACCATGAATTGGGCGGAACGTCACAAGGCGCGAATCATAAGTGCTTAGGTTGTGGTTTATCAATACTGTTGTTTCAGTTAATGATTTATAATTGCTAATGTATGATTTGCATAACAACTTAAGTGTATTTCAATTTCTGTCTAATGAGTTGTAAAATTTAGTATAACGATACCTACGTGTTCGAGGAAATGCTTGAATGAGTATATTACTAAAATTGATGATTGAATGTGAATCTAATTATCCTTAATGCTCATTGACTTGATTAGATTAAGAAGTAGGACTACAAAAGTAGTTCGGTTAATCGGCAAATTCTCGAATATGGATTAACCAAATTAGGTTGGCTACCTCGAAAATGTTCGATTGATCCGGGTCAAACATGGATGACCGACTTGGCTGGGCCACACAAGGTGTTTTCACCCCATGCCGGTTACGCTGGTGTTCACTCACATCAATTGAAATTGTTCAAAGAACCGACTAACCTTATTATGTTCACCATGTACGAACACAACTATTTGAATCTGGGATACCCCCCGTACCATTTGCAAATGTTTACTATTAACCATTAGCATCGCGATCTCTCAAGACTCGTGAGCCGGCATGGTGGTATGGGACACCGTATCCATATTGTCGACCTACACTGGGGTGACAAGCCTCCCCGTAGTGACCGTGAGCATTACTTTTACAACTTGCCTTTGGTATGTATTCAGCTGGGAGTGATGAACCTAAGCAGATCAAGGATTATATGCGTATGACCGTTGTGGTCATATCGCGTCTATTGATTCAGTTGAGATCAATGACTAAAAGGGAGGTACTCTAGCTCTCCCAAATTGCTGGATGAATAAGCTTAAATAATTACTCGGCTAACATAACTATTCACTGCATTGCACTAGAATAGAATGTAGTGAAACAGGAGTTGAAGTCACGTATTTAGGGAGTATTATCATTTACAAACCAAGTAGTTGGAATCGCGTGTTGAGGGAGTATTGGATTGTAAGTGCATGCATTATTTCATAAACGCCATTACGTGCATTAATAAGAGTAATTACGAAGTGACTGTTTGTATTATTTTATCATTGCTGCACTATTAGACTTGATAATATATATAACTCATGCTTTATAAAACTACTAAGTTGATCACTCACTCTCACTCTGGGACGTTGTTTTAAAACACCAACCGGACGCTGATATAAATGCAGGAACCACGAAGGCCGATGCATTGAACCAAGTAGGCATGGATGAGGATGAGGAGTTCTATTACTTTTAGCTTTTTGATGGGCCGATATAGGCTGTGCACTTTTTGACATGGAGAGTCGACCGATCGGGCTTAGCTAGACGTCGCCTTTCAACATTTTGTTGATTTTGAGATTGTATATTGGACCCAGTTGGACCCATACTCTAGATAATCATACTACATGCATTACAATTTAATTTTTTGATTTAATTGTGTTTATTCGGGAGTATGATATACTGTTTAGTACAATCTTATACATGCTTAATTACCGAATGTAGAATTAACCAAGAAACCAGCTTCCGCAAAGCATAAGTGATGCTTGAAATCTCGGGAGTCGAGCATTTGCTCAACCGTCAAAAATTCAGGGCATTGCATTATGGGATTAAATTGTTTTCAAATCTCTTTATCAACTTAGCTACAAAAATTCTTGAATGTTATAAGATCAGCCTATATCTTAGTCAGACTAATATTCCTCATCATGTTCTTTGATTTCTCTCCGAAGAATCAGCTTCTCGAACCTTCATAATCATCATGAAAGTAGCAATTGTCTTTAAAGAGGTTTCCCATTTTGGTAAGATTGTGTTAGACGGCCTTGCCAAGTGCATCTAAATTTAGATAGACTTTCTATCTTAGTGGGTCTTTGTAAGTTTGTTGAGCATGTTTCTTTGACTACACGTGTCACTAGAACGAGATCTACGTGACCATCATCGTAGTGTTTTATCTGTGAGCATGCTACGACTATGAGCCATTTTTCTTTTGGTGGGTAATGTGCCACCAAAGGATATGGGGCAAAAGATATCCACGAGACATGAGTGAGATTTTATCAATTCAAGTTTGATCCAATGGTTGAAAGTTTAGGCGCCAAATCAACCATAAGATTAGAACCATGAATGTTGACTTAACTATCCAACCACCAATTAATGTGCAATGATCCAACGATTTAGAAGGAGGGGGTTAGTCTTTTTGAATGGGATCTTTTTGCTTTTGAGGTAAGGACTTTTCTTTCAACAATGATAGGGTTTCCTAATAAAACAATAATGGAAAAACATGATTAAAAATAAAGGTTGGATCGCTAATTTTATTGATTTATAATGAAGATTAATACAACCAACAAAAATATAAATATAAGCAGAGAGAAATAAAAGATAAATTACATGTGATCGTCTGTACGGACAAACAATTAATGCAAATGGGTAGTGTCACGCCCCAAATTCGGAAACAGGGCTCACAAAATTTTCGATCGCCGAATCCGGCGCCGACAGCCTCCGTAGAACCCCGTTCTCGGCTCCTAGCTCCCATTCGCCAGGTTCCGATCTTGAGATGCTACGAGGAGGATTTTCAGTATCAGTTTGATTCGTAATAAACATAACCAAAGGCATAACCCACAAACAACAACCAAGAACTCCATTACATTTCTACTATGAAAACTTTACAAGTACAATGAGCATAAAGGGAAATACAATGGTAAGGAACAAAAACTCCAAAACGCTCTGCAACGTGCTCCCGCCTCAGCGCTGCTGCGAACCAACGTCACCTGCATGCAACGGTCGTGCATAAGCTTATAGAAAGCTTAGAGGGTGGTGAAAGTGTGTGCTCAAGGTAGTAATATGAACATGTAATGTCAGAGTAATGCGGAATATGCAGATAGAACCATAATATCATGAGTCGTACCAAGGCTATGCGATACAAGACATGAATGGTATCGGGCACCCCAAAGCCATGCGATGTGCAATGTAACTCAAGCATACAGATCCTCATCTATATCCATACATCAATACAGTTCAAATATGGGGTATCACCGGGGTCTAGTACACTCTAAACCAGATTGTCGCCACCTCACGCGCAATAAGGTAAGTGGAAGAGACCTCACTATCCGTCTGTCAATATCGGGCGCGACTCGTCTATAGCGGACCCATTCCTCGAGCTGGTCAGACTCAGCCTAGCATTGCCCCCTACTCTCGGGCGGGTAAGGTCGCACCCCCTTCCAACCGACCACGACACAGTGGAGAGCGTAACCGTCTGGTAATCGGCACTCAACGCTCATCTACCCACTCGATCTAGATGTTGGAGCAACCTCTTGGTATCATAAGGGTTTAGGGACTTTCACCCAGGGATATCAATAGCACCCCATGTAGAACAAAATTTTTGATATCCAATCCTACCAACCACGATGCGTCTGTGGAGGCTACGACCTCGATGTCGCTAGGGCGTACAATAACCATGTCATACAAGTGTGAAATGCATTATTCACGCTATCCAGTCATGCAACAATTCATGCGCATATCGTGCGCTCATGTAGGGTAATACTGCCTAACCAGGAGCCCATAAACAACCTGCCCGAAGGCATATGCTATGATCAATCAATCCTCATATCAAGCATACATATGATGCGTATGATCATGAGTCATGAAACTATACTAAACATGTAATTGAGTGATGATCCATTCTTACAACGCAGATGGGCCTGAACGGCCTATACACAGCAAGATCGGCCCAATAGTGGGCCCTAAGGAGAGTCGTAATGTGGACATCTAACCAACATTACACTCGCAATGTGGACATCAAACCAACGTTGCTCCCAAGGCACAATCTTCGTAAACATCGCTACTTAGTATGTATTGGAATTACACATTGCAATGGACCGTAGGTTCTTTCCATTGGGCCTTACATATATATCAAATGGGTCATATCTTAAGGGCCTTTTATTTATCAGATGGGCCACATAAATGGGTCACACCAATGGGTCTTATGTGCATTGCAATGGGTCAAAATCCGTGGGCCTTGGATTGCATCAAATGAGCTTAGTCTCATGAGTCTAATATGTGACCAATGGGCCACACCAATTGGGCCCCACATGTAGATCAAGTGGGCCTCAACCCATAGACCTAACATGAGTCAAATAGGCCTAAACCCCTAGGCCTTAATCAATTAAAATGGGCCTAGCTCATGGGTCTCAATTAAATCCAATGGGCCTAATCCCATGGACCCTTTTTATAATCAAATGGGTTTAGTCCCATGGGCCTTACAATATATCAAATGGCCTAGACTCATGGCCTTAGAACATATCAATTGGGCCTAAACCCATAGGCCTTAAATATCAAGTGAGCCTAAGCCCATAGGCTTTACATATCAAGTGGGCCCAAGTTCTTAGGCCTTAAATGAATCAAATGGGCCTAGCCCATAAACATTTCATAAATCAAATGGGCCTAGCCCATAGGCCTTTTGTAATTCAAATGGGCCTAACCTATAGGCCTTTTACAATCCAAATGGGCCTAACCCATAGGCCTTAAATAAAGCAAATGGGCCTAACCCATAGGCCTAAAATGATCTTATCAAGTGAATGGATGGTCTGATTTCATCATGGCGGGTCCCACTGTCTAGTGGACAGTGCGGATAGAACACATACATCACAAGGGCCCCACCGTCCGCTGGACGGTGGAGGCCACACATACAGAAGGTGGGGTGCCACCGTGGTGGGTGCCACCGTCCGTCTGGACGGTGGACTTAACACATACATCATTGTGGGTCCCATGCGGGGCCCACTGTAATGTTTAGATGACATCCAACCCGTTCATAAGGTCCCTCGGGCCTGGATGAAGGGACAACATAAATTTCAGCTTAATTCAAAACTTCTGTGGGCCCCAAGAAAATTTTCAATGGCAGACATTCAATTCCACTGTTTCCTGTGGTGTGGGCCACCCGAGTGCTGGATCGCGCCAAAATTTGGAGGGGGCCCACCTGAGGATGGGACCCACCTCATGAACAGATTGAATGACAAACAAACATTACGATGGGGCCCACTCGCAGGGCCGTGGGCCCCTGCGTCGGTCCACCCGTCCCACTGGCTGCACGCAGGTGATTGCAGGCGCTTCTATGTCAGGGGAGGTAGAGGGTATGCCTCTTTCAAAAATCGGGAAAACCAGTTTTCTGATAGTTTTTCGCACGTGGGGCCCACTTCACAAAAATCCGTCCCGTCCATTACGTTCAGTGGCCCGTAACAGTCGAAATGAGTCCGAAGTTTGAATTTTTTTGAGATTAGAAAATGAAATAAAAACAGAAAAGGATCCTTGAATGGTAATGATGCATTCTTTGATACTATGGCCCACCAGGTCTTCCAATCAGCCCCAAACTTCTACCCAACGGCTAAAACATTGTAGGTAAGAGGGTAGACGACTTGGATTGTCTAAATACATCACGGTGGGGCCTAAGCACGTGGACCACCAAAGGCTTTTCTTTTCTTCATCCCCTTTCTTCTTTCTTTTGAAACGTCCAGCGTCCCAGACGCTGGACGTTTATATATATATATATATATATATATATATATATATATATATATATATATATATATATATATATATATATATTTTCAGAGAGTGGTGGGCCCTGATGAAGTGGGCCACCACTGATGGGTGACATGGGTACAACGTCTAAGGTGGGCCCCACTTGAATAAAATAAATACCTCAAGGTGGGATCCATTCAAGTGGGCCACACAATCCTATTGCATAAAAATAAAATAAAATGAAATAAAATAAAATAAAAGAAATAAAAGAGAGAGAGAGACATGGAGAGTGGGACACGCCTTGTGATGGAGGGCTCCGCCATTATGAGCCCTCCCTTGAATGAAATCATACAATAAACGGATCCCTTTGAACATGGGACCATCAAAAATGTAAATCAACGGTGGAGATCCATTCCCTACCGATATGAACAGTCTAGATGACCTTTCTAAATGAAATAAACATCATGATGGGATCCATAGAGAATGGCCCCATCATGGAATGATCATGATGATCCAAGTGGTCCATCGACCACAACTTAGGGTCCCAAGCGAGATCCACACCATTGATCGATGGGTCTCACTTGGTCCATCATAAGAACAAGAAAGAAACTACCCTAAAGAGGCACTCACCGTCCGATCTTCTTACTCCCAGGAGTTTCTTGGCACCTTAGCTTGGATTTCAACGGTTAAGATGAGGAATGGAGGGTTGAGATGAGAGATCTTGGGATGAAGAGGTGGGCCACACTTGGAGTTTAGGAAGTTGAGGGAGAGCCTCATACGTAAGAGCTTGAGAATTTTTTTTGCTTGGAGATTTGAAATGAGAAAGAGAGAAAGAGAGAGAGTTGTAAAGGGAGAGAGAGAGAGTGATGGATGGATGTGGTGATGGGGGTGTAAGAAATCTTTGACTTTTGTGGTCCTTTTGTGTAAGAGAGGGATGGGTGGTGAAGACTTTTGTGGCTTTTTGTGTAAGAGAGGTATGGGTTTGGGAGACTTTTGTGGTTGCTTGGGAAAAGGGATGAAAGTGATGTGTACTTGACATGTGATTGATTGATGGGATTGATGTGACACATCGTAGAGATTCCCTTGAGTTTCGCAACGCACGGCGTTTTCTCGCACCGAACGTTAGCCCACATCTCTTGACTAGGGTATCGTCTCTGCGCGCGAGTCGCGGTATCGAAACCGCAACGACGGCGCGGTCGCTATGGTATTGGTCTCGGGTTGAGTCGACTCGGGTTGTCGGTACATGAATCAAGGTCGCGCGTCGATATCGGTTAAGGGCCGAAGGTTGCCGAAATTCGACCGGTAAGACCGCGGAAGTCTACGGAAAGGTACGGACCAAGATACGGGTCTTACAGGTAGCAAGATGTCATCGGTATGATCTTCCAAATACAAACTTGGTTAATCAAGTATCCGATGACAAAGGTCGTGGATATTTACATTACTTCTAGGCGTACTACAATGATGATGACATATAATAACAATTTAAACTGTGCTAAACTCCAGACTTTCTGTAACGAGGCTGAACAAAAGTGGATGAACAAAATTAAAATTAAGATGAGACAACATTGCACTGTGAGAGAGATTGTGTGATGACTCAATTAGTATCTTGAGTTCTTCATTGGGTACTCCTTATATTGTAACATCTTGAATTTTCACTACTTTGAATTGCCAAAAAAATCCTTAATTTTTTATAAATATATAACTAGCCTACGTCACTTATTGACCCTTAACGCTCAATGTGAGCCTATAAGTGGGGTGATACCAGTATAAAAGTGCACAAATTCGATTAATTAACCGTAGAAAGCCAATGAATTCGCCTGATCACTTAAACCTCAAATCTAACCTCGTGATTTGTTCATCTAGGAACCAAATCTAACAAATCTATCACTGACCAACCGAGATAACCATAACTAAATAAAGACTTACCTAAAGTCGAGACAGCTATGGGTCGGATCTTAATTAATAAATCAAATCAACTTAGTTACTCATTTAGCCTAAGAACCAACAGTCTAAAGTGATTATGACTGAATCTTCATTTTCGCTAATTGTTAATAGGTCACACTATGAACGTAGTTAATCTAAATCCTAATAATTACACACAAGAAATCTTGATACCTAATTCATTCTAGAAATGCCCGATTATCTGAACAAGCTCTAAATCACTCGTTAGTTTCGAAATTATAAAATAATGTCCGTCTTACTGTGCTTCACGTCTATCGCGAGTAGCGAACCTAAACGGTGCTTATAACTGTGTAACTTGGGCCAGAGGCCGAGTGCTTAAAATGCACAAATACTCTAGACTGAAGCCTAAAACTTAAGTGAAATAAACCCCCTACTCTCTCGCGAAGTTGAGGCTTTTCGACCATCAGATTGAGACTAAGCTGGAGCCATGAGTCAAGAATATTTCCCTGCTCATATTCGTATAATTGCGGCCCTGATCGAACACCAATAGTCGTCGATCGCAAATAGGGTCCGTATGGTTGATCAAGGCATCCGATCTCCACTAAAATTGGACTGATTGTTCATTCTACGATGAGGCACCTGCCCCATGGTGCAAATGAGCCAATGGGCCCCTGAAGGAGCCCTGTGAGCCAAAATCCAATCCAGTAGGGGCATGAATGTTAGGAACAGGACCCCTAGGGTCATTTAGACATAAAATCTAGACTATTTAAGGTTAAAATTTCCAGTCTCTCACTCCCATCCGAATTTTTAATTGAAAGTGAGTGATCAGGGAGAGGTGAGAAGAGAAGGTGGGAGCTCTTTAGGGATATGTTTTGGGGGTTTTCCTTGCTGCCGCCGCCCACGTCAGAGCCCACAACTTCGCCCCACCGTAGAGGACAACCCACCGATAATAGGAAGGTAATTCTCTAGGTCCTTTGAAAAATTAAGCCTTGTGGGTTATTGCATGTGCTCTTATGAGCTAACCTATTCATCGCAAGGCGTCAAATCTGTCAATTTCTTGATCGGTATCCTAGGAGCGGTGCTAGAAAATTGACGATCACTTCTAGGTGCGGACCATTACCTTTAGGTTGTCAATTATCAAACCTATGTCGTAAATAATGATTGTGTAGTGAAATTATGAATTGCATGCTAACTAGTGACTATTCCTTATGCCTATTGTCCTCCATGAAGTGCAAATCCCGTTTATGGCGGCTGATTATTGATTGTATGCTAGAATAGACTAGATTTACTGAAATTCTATGCCCATATGCTCCATAATTTTCCCTGATACGTGCGCATAATTATCTTGTTGTCATAAATATCGCGATGATTGAATAATACACTTGCATGCCTATTTGTTTGCCCATATTAACTAGAATATCCTTAAATACTGATGAGTTTGGTTGCCTATTCCAAAATAAAATTGATGTGGTATACTATAAAATTTTATTCTATTGGTCAATTGGGTTGGCCAACAAATCGAAAAAATTCACAAGGTCAGCCCTAGTGGGTCGGTTGCCCTTTGTTAATCCGACCGACGCAAGTCGAAAACGGACAACCAACAGTTGTTGGACTATATAGGATGCTTGCACCCAGTAAATGTTGCGCCGTAGTTCACCTGAGTCAGCTAAATTAGTCCACTAGTTTGGTCAACCATGCGTGTTCACCATGTATGATCACGGTTGTTTGAACCTGAGACACTCCACGGCCCTGAAACTCCCACTTACAACTGTTATGATATGATCCATAAGTCTTGTGAGCTCGACATAGTGGTATGAGATACTATGCTCGAGTTGTCAGCATATGCTGGGGTGACTAGCCTCTCTGTAGTGACCACGAGCAACGCAGTTTACAAACCCGCCTTTCGTATAAGTTCGATTGGGAGTGACAAACCTAGACGAATTAATGATTGCAGGCACGAGGCCGTTACGGCCGCCCTGGGCCTCGTGATTGGACTAAGGCCTTAATTTTGGGGAAGTGCTTCAGTTTTCCCAATCTTGCTAGACGGACAGACATAACAAAACATTCGGCTAACATGATCATTGTGGCATTACATTAGTTAGGTTGGCGACTCGGTAGTCGAGGTCGTATTGAGGGAGTGTTGGTCATATGTCAATGTATGTGTTTGATGGCGAGGGCAAGCATCATATCATAATAACATGCATGTGTATTAACAAAAGTATTTAGTGATTGTATGCTTAAGTTGATTTTTCATTAATTGTGTATGTGGATATGATAACATGTGTAACTTAGAATTAAATGGAACCATTGAGTTGATCACTCACTCTCATTCTAGGACAGTGTTTTAAAATACCAACGAGAACGTATCATATATGCAGGTACTCTGGAGTCTGACGCATTGAGCAAGGCATTCACATACTCAGAGGAGAAGTCCTTGTATATCCAATTGCTCAGTGGGCTGATGTAGGACGCCTATGGGTCGTCGATGAGATCTTAGAGTGGACACATTTGTAAATTTTAGACTGTATATTTTGCTCAACAGTAGTATCATACTCTGGATGGACATGTTTTACCGATAGCTGATTTACTTGTATTAAATTTACGTTTATTCCATGGTACATCCCATAGTCTATTTTAATTTTATGAACTGCTCAAATGCCAGGTGAAACGAATTATAAAATCCCGCTTCCGTAGAGCATAAGTGGAACCCGAAAACTCAAGAGTCAGGTATTACTTGACCCTCGAAATTCAGGGCATTACATATATAGAATGAGAAGGGTGACAACCATGGTAGGTTTCTTTGCCGGTCTACTTTTTATTCTTAAATATCATGGAACTGTATGTCAGTTAGACTTAAATTCTTCATCGCATCTTTTAGGGGGTCGTTTAACGCTATTGATTTTTTATTTTTTTTATTTTTTTATTTTTTGGATTTGAGGTGGTTTCAAATCCCTTGTTATGTTTGGCACCATAAAGGGGTTTTAAATTCTGGAGATTTTAAATCCCCTCAAAGAGGGAGTTTGAAATCCGGTTTGAAATCCAAGGTGAAAGCTTGGATTACATCTAAAATCCTTCTCAGAGTTGCATTTATAACATGTGTGTCACCAAGTTATTAATCTATTAGGCACATGGCCCACTGATGATAACCTAAAATAATTAGATTATCAATTGCATTAATCTAATTATTTTAATATGATGATCTTCGACATCATCCAAACATTGTCCATGTAAATCAACGGCTAAAAATTGTTAGTTAGTCACTCAAATGTGATCTTGTGCTCGTGGCTCATCCAAGATTTGGAATTTTATCATTTTCGAACAAAGTATACATTTCAACGGGCTTATTACAACTATTGCGTCAAACATTACATACGTACACTAATTAAATATATTAAAGTTAATTCAGCAATTAAATCCAAACTCATGTAAATATCCATGCATAGTTACTTCCGGATTACAAGGGATTTTGAGTCCAAGATGTCAAATATAATAGAAAGTTTTCAAAAGCAGGGGCCCTTAGTTTTCTATTAATCTAAGAAGAATCTACTTCTTGAACTTTGTAATTTTACAAAACTACTAATAATTTCTAAAAAGTTTTTAGTTTTAACGTGATTTTATGAGACGGTATTATCAAATATATTTGTATTAGGATGTATTTTTTTTTAAAAAAATATCTCAATCAAACATTATACAACTTGTTGAGCACCTTGCTTGACTATACATGCCACTCGCATGTGGATAACGTGTTCTTCTCACAGTGTTTAATTTTTCTTTGCTATAGACTTTCATACAAGTATATATAAGCCATGAGTGGAGAAAATATTATTAAAGTGCAAGTAAAATCATAAATGCTTTGTATATAATATTGGTGGCATTTTATTAGTCCGCACATCATCGGGATAGGTGGACAGGTATAAACAACATGTATTACATGGACCGGTGCAAACATGTATCACATGATTGGCGCAGATGTAAGACGGCATAAATATTAAAAACGACTGCCCACAATTACGACTTACATTCAGTGTACACGTGCTGCTCGCATGATGCATATGTTAGCCTGACTTTTTGAATGGGACCCACAATTACAACTTTCATTCAGCATACACGTGAAGCAATGAATGTCCCTGATCGTAGACAAGTGTGCCTAGTTTACACATGTGGTGCGTTTTCCTACAGCGCATGAAGATAACATTGCGAATTACCATCTTCTCGTACGCTTAGAAGCTCTGCTTTGCGGACGCGGATTAGGTACTGACAGGTTGATTAGCAAGACTCGCTGAAGTGACGTCACCAAGTTTTTTGGGCCCCACCATAATTTATGTTTTGTATCCATACCGTCTATCCATTTTTAGAGATCATATTAAGACATGAGACAAAAAATCAGTCAGATATAAAGCTAGAATGGACCCACCACAGATAAAAGGGTGAGAGTGACATCCACCATTAAAAACTTCTAAGAGCCACAAAAGTTTTCTATCAAGCCAATATTTGTGTTTTCCCTTCTTTCATATGTGCATTAACATATAAACAGTTTGGATCTCGAATAAACATCATGGTGGACCTTCGGAAGGTTTCAAAGGTGGGCGTTACTCTCCCCCACTGTCTTCCGTGGCGGGGTCCGCTCGAGCTTTACATCTGACTCATTCTTTGGCTCATTTAATATGATCTCTACAAATGAATGAACAATATGATATAAAATATACATCATGGAGGGGCCCACACAACTTTGATGACGTCAATTTAGTAGCAAGTCTCGCTACTCAACCTGTCAGTAGCTAATCCGCATCCGGCGCATTTTACATGGTGTCACGTAGGTGCTGGGCGATCTATATTCTCAATGTAGCAGGTAGATGCACACATGGCATATGCCATTTCATAAGGGCGTGTTTGGCCAGGCCCATTAGAGTGAAGTAGATGGAATGGGATGCCGTTTAAGGTAAACGATGGCTTGTAAGTGATTGTCTATTGATACCGTAGTTTTGCAATAGTTCAGGTTAGACATGATTGTGTGTTTGGCAAGGAGGTGAGATTCGATGTAGTCCCGGTATTAAATATCATAACGTGTTTGGAACAGATGAAGTACCGATACTCCCATGCAACCGACATGCTTGCTGCAACATTCGTCTGATCGTGTGAGTGCAAATGGTTGTTGTGGGCTGCATGGTAATATTTAGATGACATCCATTCCGATCATCATGAAATGATTTTTTATTTTGACCGTTTTAAAAATTAGAGCAATAAACGATTTAGATAGGTCACATGAGTGAGAAAAGTTGAGAAGGGATGATCACCGTTGATTCTCTCTGGCCCTACCCAAGTCTCCTAGTAGAATAATTTCTTACCGTGGAATAATCCGTGGTAGATGTTTCATATCAATGGATTTGATGAGATATAAACAATATGGTAGGTCCTCTTTGAGAATCAAGGGCAAGCATCCATTCTTACCTTTCTTTTTTTGATGTGGCCCATATAATTCATGGATTGATCTACTTGTTTGGTTACTAGCTAAAAGAGGAAGGAATTGACTAATGGACAGAGTATATTTTATCAAAAAATGATAGTGGGTCCCAAAAAAATCATTTCCACCACTTCCTAGTGTGGTGAAATGTTTGCAGCAGATAATTTTCCAAGAAAGAGATACATTAAGGACCCCCACTCAAGAGATGGGCGATATCTCCAGACTCCAAGTGGAATTACCCAAATCTGTGGAGTTGCTAGCTCCGTTTATGAGGGAGCCTGAGATGATGTGTAATGGCCGTCCCAAATGCTACATGGGATGGGATAGTTAATCGTAACCCTCCTATTACCACCTAATCTTGCATTCGCCAAAGCAAGCCCAAACAAGCCCTTCGACAAAATTGTGGTATTTGTTGGGGATTTGGCTGTGGAATCACATAGATCTAGATTTAGGATAGCAATTCAATGACACCAAGCACATACGAGATAACACACAGATTTAACGTGGAAAATCCTTTCGGAAAAAAATCATGGCATAAAGTGACAGATCTCCACTATGAAAATAGAAATTACAAAGATGGAGAACTTACCCAATTCGAACAACATCGAATCTCACCCTTGCTACACCCTTTGATTTTCCTAAAACCCCTTTAGAAAGCTTTAGAATTATTTCTCATACCCTAGAAAAACCCTAGGAACCTCTATTTATAGTTTTAGGAAACTCCTTTCTGCATCTTTGTTGCGAAAGGACTCAATATCTGCAAACCGTACAAAATCATAGAACGAATCTGCGTAACCACCACCGGTTGAGCGGACTGCATGACCGGTCGAGTACCACCCACAACCGGTCGAGTATGGCCCACGACCGGTCGAGCACCTCGGACCCTAAAAATTAATGCTCGCTGGACTTTGAGTCGAGTGGGATATGACTAGTCGAGCCACTCCCACAACCAGTCGAAGCTGACCCATGACTTGTAACGCCCCGAACTTTTCAATAACCGAGTATTGAAAGTTCTCGAGCATTACCAAGAAATTTACTAAATATGTCACCCGTACAATGCCAATCCAACTATCTTAGCCTTAGATCCTCGTCCTGACACAAACCTAACCGTTAGGAATGATCTCCATTCATAAATCAAGCCATCTGACCGTCAATTTCAAGGTAAAGCTCTCCATCATGTGATTTAACGTATATGTTTTTCCTTAAATGAATTGACAAGTAACCCTATATCCGTAATGATTTAGATATACACTCTTTTATAAGAATTTTCTAGAAACATGCCTAGAACCATGTGAAGTCATTAGATTTCACAAAACTCGCAAATCAGCAATAATTATAAAATGCCGTTGACTTAGGCCCTAAATTCCAGTTCACTCAGTTCCCACAATCCATTTAGCATGAAACCTTATACCACGTTTAATTTGCCTAAAATAACCGTACACGTCAAATCTAAACCCTTAGATCATTGTAGAAGTGACTCAATCAATAGATCAGACACTAAACACCACTTCGTGGCCCACCTGATTTTCGGATGCGCTTTAACTTTGGACTAACCCCTTAAATTTGGTGGAGAAACATATGGATGGTGTAGATTTAGTAACACAAATCATTGTGGGCCCTAAGATCATGGCCAAGTGTACAAGTACATGTGCACCTACGCCCGGCTGAAACCGGAGTCGGTCAAGAATTTCCTTAACCCGACTCGTCTGTAAAAGGTCTTTCGCACCGCACGTCAATCTCCGCTGGGACGGTTGATGGCCCACCATCATCATCCATTCGGATGATCCAAACCGTCCATTAGAATCGAACGGGATTTTCGACCCTAACCCGACCAAACGGCGTCGTCCAAGCATCCGCAATAATTCCCTGCAATCGCACCTCCGTAACAAGATAATCCGATGGGCCACACCAAAGAACACCTCCTCCTAGCCCAAAACTGTGCGCCGAGATCAGTGGATGGAACAGATTTCTCACATGCTCATGATCATGGACCCCCGTCAAATATGCAGGAAGATCTTCCGCAGCAAGTGTAGGCAGCTGAGGAGACATGTTGAAACAGGGCCTGCTGCGATGCGATAGGTGATCAAGGGCCAGACCGTAGCCTTGATCCAGATCGTCTAGATTTCTTGGAGGAGAGTTTAGACCCCTCCCACGTCGACCAAACAGATCGGGTGTGGTCGCAGACCGCTCCGGATCCATGCTACACACAAACAAAATTGCGTAGCGAAAGGACTCTGCACGCTGCTGCGTACACTGAGCTACATAGGAAAGATTTGAAAGATCTCTCGGCTATAAATCCTCCTCCTTTGACGCTGGAGAGAAACCGCAACCGAGAAAAAAAAAGGGAGAGAAGAAAGAGTTACGTAAAGGTGAGAGAAATCAAGTGCTGGAGATGTAAATGCCAGGCCACGGCTAGCTGTTGTCCTATGGTTAGAAGAAAGAGCGTCAGTCAACCCTTTGCTGCCGTCCAACAAGAAAGGAAGAAGAGAAAGGAAAGAAAATAAAGAAAAGAAAAGAAAGAAAGAAGAGAAGGAGAAAGAGAAAGAGAAGGAAAGAAAAGAGAAAGAAAGAATGAAAGAAAAGAAGAAAAGAAAGAAGAAGAAGAGCCGACTCGCCGAGTCAACTCGGCTGAGTTAATCTGAGTCCGGCCCACCTCCTTGATGTTCACGTCTTAGCAATCCAAAAGAAGGAAGAGAAAGAAAGATAGAAGGCATTGTATTGTGACTCACTGAGTCAGAGTCGAGTTCAGATAAAGGTAAGATTTCCATCTTTTAAGGGTTACAACTATTAGATCTAATTCTAACATCAACCAAAAACCGAACCCCAGATAAATCTTAATTGTTCAAACCATGTGATTTAGGATATAGGCTGTTATACAGGTGTATACATGGACATCTAGCCTTAATTGAGGACGACTCGATTTAAAGGTGAAGGTTTTATCCTTTAAACTTACATAATTTAAGTTGATAATTGCATCCTGTCTTTTCATGTTTTCATGAATTTAATCTTGCCTTTACATGTATTTTATTTGGCCTTTTATATCAAACTTGAAATCTTCTATGCTGTTATATGTTTCACCATCAATTATGGCCTCCTTCGTGCCTTTTACAGGATGAATTATCTTATCTTTTACTGTATTCTTATTAATTCATCTGGGCTCTTTTGTGCCTTTTATGATATGAATTATCCTATATTTCATGTTTACATGTTCTCTGAGAATTATCCTATCAATTGATTTACTGGCCCTTTTTGGAATTATGACATGATGTCAAATACAAGAGAATTTCTCTGAATTTATGTGAGGCCATGGGTATAAGCCTTGTCCCTGCCTTATCCATTATTGAGTTGGCTCTGCCACTCGTCCTTATATTTAAGTTGGTTATGCCACTCGTTGTTTTATTTAAGTTGGTTATGACACTATCCTTTTGTTGAGTTGACCATTATCACTCTTCTCTCATTACGTTGGCCATTGTCACTTTTGCTGAGTTGACCATTGTCACTCTTCTCTTTATTATATTGGCCTTGTACCGTCTATCTTTAAAGGCATGGGCATGTGTCTTGTTATTTCAGAACCTCCATGATTCAGTTTATATTCTTTATGATTCAGCTATATTCTTTATAAGTGCAAGTGTTGTGTAATGAGGTATCATAACTAGTATCTTATCATGGACGTAATGCGTTACAGGTAGCGGCCCTCTTGGTTGGCACGTAATTCCGTAGGTTGGTTGGCGTGGTGCACAATCGATGTATGTAAATCGGCATATGTGTCATGTCAACTTTTTGGGATTAGATGTCGTAATTAGTCGCTCCATGAACATATCGTGTTACGTAAATCCTTCAACCGCGTGTTGTGTTGCCTTGAGATGTTCGCGTAAATCCACGATAGCGTTGGCCATGCCGGCGAATATCCGCAGTTAATATGGGATGCAGGTCGAGCCGGGGTTTCCTACGAGTTATATTCTGCATTGTGACGATCACTACGTATGATAAGCCGCACACACTATGCTAGGCATGCATCTCATGTAGGTTGTTTGTGCATACTGATATCTCATGTTTTAGTGGAGTACAAGACGTATCAGTGCCCTTTACTTTTATAAATTTCTTGAATTATTGTTAATCTTGAAGGATAACCTTCACTATGAGTAGGGCATTGACCATCTCCCAGCCGTACAGATAATGCAGGTGATGTACACATTGAAGACTTAGAGAACTACTTCCTTATAAAAGATTTTCTTAAAAGACTAAGAAGACAGTTTCATTATTTAGTTTCATACTTCTGCTATGAACTCTAATGTTGTAATGAACCTCCTATTATAAGGCCTTGATTATTCCTTTTTATATAATCATTTTAGTTAATTTTATTCTTATGAATGTTACCTTCATGAGTGTATCTGGATGTAAATTAAATGAAAAAAAAAATAGGGTGCGATTTTATCAAAGTATCCAAGTTTATACATTATTAGCACCCGGTTTTCTCGAGTACGAGTATAAACTCTGGTCGTGAAAATTTGGAGTGTTACACGACTGGTCGTGCACGTTCTGATTTAAGACATTTGTTAACAATCTCCACCATGTCTTCAATCTTGAACTGTGTAGCTTCTTAACCTCTTCTCTTATTTCTGTATCATATCATAACTTCTTGTGCACACTTTATCTTTCTTTTACGCCATTGCCAAGCCCAGAGAAGTTACACAGAACTTGAACTTCCCTGTAGGAACGATCTAGGTGAGTATGTCTGTCGGATCAAAATCCACGTGCTCAACTCCCTTTACTCCTATCTTCCCAAAAGAAAAGATGTAGTCTTCTTACCATCTCACCGCTACCCAATATTGTTTGCCGAGGTACTTGCTCACAACACTAATAGCCTGTGAAATAACTGATCTAATTCAGACCTTGACATACACTGCCAACCGCATTCGAATAAGACGTATGAGATATCCTACTTTTCTTCACTGTTTTGGGACATGTCACGAGGAAACCTTGAGGAGAGACGCGTAGGGAACGCTCTCTAGCTTTACCTGACCCATCACATCCTTGATCAATACCTACACACAAGGTATTCCTCCTGTGATTACTAAAGCCTACTTCTCCTTTAGTCTCAACGCCAAGAACCATCTTTGCAGCCCCCCGATCCTTCATCTATGAAGGAATTAAACCATTGCCTAGGCGATAGGTCGAACCACGACCTCTTGCAAAGTCTTTTCTCAGCCCCTTTAACTTTGAACTGCTCTAGTTGCTTCATGTAGATCTACTTTTCACTTTCCCTTGCAGAAGTGCAAAATCCACATCCATCTTTCCAGCTCAAGATCATGTTGGCCAACCAGTGCCAATCACGGATCTAATAGACACTTGCTATACTATCGGTGTGAATATCTCTGAGAAGTCGATCCCTTCTCTTGGAGCATAACCATTCGCTACCAACCTCACCCTATATCAATGCTGTATCCTCCTAAAGATCCACCTGCATTCAATCGCTTTCCGGCCCATTGGAAGCTCCACCCACTCACATATGTCGGTTTGGTACAATAAATCCATCACATCGCCCATAGTCACCTTTCACTTCTCAGCACCAGGCTTACCTAGAGCCATTTGAATAGAAGATGAATCCCTTACGATATTAAAGTCGTCCATGTACCTCACTGATATCCTTCGATCATGCTATGTGATTCTTCTCACAGGTGACTGCTCCACCTGCTCTGTATCCCTGTCCGCACGTCTCAACCTTCCTACCTTGCTCGCTCATGTGGCCATGCCCAACATGTCATACACGTGCAGAGGTGGAATCCGCTACATTTATTACAGTTTCGCCTTTTGAAGTGCTCCCGATCAACCTGTACATGTTACCAAGTCGTTGCGCTTTTATGATTACCTGTGCCCCCTTAGATAATTTAAGAGCACCATCAATAGCTGTGGACTTGCATCCTTTTGTCTCAAGCACACCAAGAGAAATCATATTCTACTTCAACTCAGGAACGTGCCTCACATCTGTTTAGGTACGCTCCACCCCATTAAACATCTTGATGTGCACTGAACTAACAGCCACAACATTACAGGCAATGTCATTGCCCATAAATACTTGTCCACCATCGCACTCCTTGTAGCTGGTGAACCAACTCTGACAAAGAATCATGTGAAAAGATGCCCCTGTGTCTAGCATCCACTCATCTTTACGATCATCGTATGGCCGTCTGAGCGAAGATACAGATAAAATATCACCATCACATCCATTGATGTAGCAGTGTTGGCCTCCTTGCATAAAGCCGTAGAATCTTCCCTCTTCGATTTAGGATTTTCACAATCCTTCTTCACATATCCTTCATTTCCACAGTTCCAGCACTTTACCTTTCCTTTGCTCTTGCCCTTAGATTTGGATCTAAAACCTAAAGAACTTGTACCTTGTAAGAAGATGTCCCCATGTCACAGTTTAACTGTTTCATAGCCTTTCTTTGAAGGACTGAGATAACGGTGTCGACACTCAGGGTTTTATTCATGCTGTATATAGTGTCCTTGAATGACTCATACGACACCAGAAGAGAATTCAACAACATACATGCTTGTTCTTTATCTTTCATTACTTCCTCTATATTCAGCATTTTGTAAACTAATTTATTAAAGTTGCTGATGTGAGTCTCCGGATCTCCACCCTCTGCCATCTTGAAGTTATACCACTGCTACTTCAAGTGCAGGCGATTTTTAGAGAATTTTTTCGCATACACATCTTCTAACTTCGCCCATAACTTAGTCACAGTTTTTTCCCTCATAACGTTGTAGAGAACCTCATATGTGAGACATAAATGGATCAATGATAAAGTCTTCTTTTCAAGAGCATTCCACTCATTATCAATCATAGTAGACTTTCGCTCCTCAAGAGCACTATCTCCGCCTTGCTTGATTAAGGAACTCATCATCTTGATTTTCCATAACTTAAAATTATTTTTCCCTGAGTACTTCTCAATCTCATACATAGTGCTTGCCATTATTATTAATCCCTCAGATTCAGATCTGTGCTCCAATGATAGTTCTGATACCACTTGTTGGGGATTTGGCTGCGAAATCACATAGATCTAGATCTAAGATATCAATTCAATGACACCAAGCACATACAAGAGAACACACGGATTTAACGTGAAAAATCCTTTCGGAAAAAAATCATGGCACAAAGCGACAAATCTCCACTATGAAAATAAAAATTACAAAGAGAGAGAACTTACCTTATTTGAACAACCTCGAATCTCACCCTTGCTACACCATTTGATTTGCCTAGAACTCCTTTAGAAAGCTTTAGAATTATTTTTTATACTTTAAAAAAAATCCTAGGAACCCCTATTTATAGTTTTAGGAAACTCCTTTCCGCATCTTTGTTGTGAAAGGACTCAAAATCCTCAATCCGCACAAAATCGCGGAATGAATTTGCGCAACCACGACCGGTCGAGCCGACTGCACGACCGGTCGAGTATGGCCCACGACCGGTCGAGCACCTCAGATCCCAAAAATTGATGCTCGCTGGACTTTGAGTCGAGCGGGCTACGACTACTCGAGCCGATTCCATGACCGGTTGAACCTGACCCATGACCAGTCATGCACGTTCAGATTTAAGACATCTGTCAATAGTACCCCACTATCATTGACTTAAAGTCACATAATCATAATCAGGTTCATTGAACCATCCTACCCATTGATTCGTACACACCTATTCATTGAAATAGCACCATTGGATGTTTTTCATTTCTATCCACTCATTAAATGTCTACCAACTAATTCTTGCTTGATCATACGCTCATAATTTCGACGGTTGAGTTTAAAATACTTGTACGGCGCATCACATGCAGTTTGCATAAAGCCACGGTTTCTGAACTCATACATGTACCTCAATCCAAACCCTTCAAATCACGGGGCCCGCTGTAATGACACTCAACCAATGATCCGGTCATTTCGTGATGATAGAGTGGACGGCTAAATAGCCAACGGTCAAAATTCAACCAATAAGTTTATATCAACCAGATGATAGAATTGTTCACTTAAATTTGCTTTTGCCGTCTATCAATAGTGGATCCTGGGATTTGGACGGTTTGGATTGAGGTATCTTTCCACTTGTACGGTAGCTGTGTGCAACTAACTACTTTGTTGGGCTAACCCCAACTGTCCAACAACCATCAAGTCTGTCGATTTATAGTGCAGCCGGATGCACCGTGGATACAGGCGAGCCCCATTACCGTACACCTGATTTGTACTTCAAATCTGTACCACACAAATGGTGGGGCCCGCTGGAGACTGTTCTGAACTCAAAGTCCGATTGATTTTTAGGATCAATGAGCATTTACATTGATCCACTATTTGGGAAGCGGACTGTATAGTCTACCACACACCAGCTATATTGTCGTAGTATTCACGCCAGCAAGTTTTGTGAGTCAGATGATAAGGCATGTGCTATATCCAAACCGTACATTCATTTTGCCATCTCTTCTCAAGTCTTGAGCCGAAAACTAAGACATATATAATGATCAAGTGGACCACACTGAAAAGAGCAGTGAGGGATTGAACGTCTATCATTGAAACCCTTTTGGAGTTACTGAAGTTTCGGATCAATATGAATTTTTTTATCCTTCGTACATGTAGGTTACTGAAGTTTCGGATCAATATGAATTTTTTTATCCTTCGTACATGTAATTTTGACCTTATCAATGGATTGGATAGAAAATAAACGTTATGGTGGCCCTATAAATATTTTCACGGTGAAAATCAATAACCTCGCTGTTATTTTTGGTGTGGTTCACTTAAGTGTTAGATATGATTCATTTTTTGTATAGAGCTTTAAAATGATCTCGAAAAATGGATGAACGATGTGGATATAATAAATACATCATCGTGGATCCCATGTAACTTTGATCTCCTTTGAACCGTTCGTACAATTCAGAGCTCGAGGGGCGTTGGCGCTCGTCTTCGCCTGACACGTTTCCATACATGCCACGCCTACGATAAGGGAGATCCACGAGGATCTAGCTACTGCGCGTTCAGCTACAACTGAAAACACAAAAAACTAACAAAGCGGCCCAACGTCCACTCACTCGTGGCATCGGGCGCACGCACCCTCGTGGCATAGATCTGGGTCGTTCATCAGATTGTGTATACTTCGACTCAGATCTGAGGTTGTGTCTTCTCATCAGTTCCGCCACATTCTTATGAAAATACAAGGAGTTTATCGAACGATCCACATCAATGCTCAGACATGGCCCATTTCACAAGAAGATCAGCTTAGTTTTCGTGTCGCCGCACGTACAATAACGGCAAGGACGATAAACGGCCAGATCTTGAACACTTGCATCGATATATTACGTCTCCTCACGGTCAGGACTCTAATTTACATGCGCGAACATCGTTCCTATTTTCGACAATATTTTTCGCCAATATAAAAACATGCACGTGCATCCTTTATGGAGCCCAACCAAGGTGGGAGGATCCATTAGTACGGAACCCAACGTGATGTATGTTACTTACATCCATACCGTCCATCCGTTTTTGAAATATCATTTTAGGACAGTGTCCCAAAAATGATGCAGATCCAAATCTGAGGTGATCCAAACCACAGGAAACAGTCGAGATTGACAGTTATATACTTATTATAGGCCACAAAAGTTTTGGATCAAGTTAATATTTTATGTTTTATTCATTAAGATTTTTTTAATCATATCAACGGGTTGGATGAAAAATAAACATTCTGGTAGCCCCCTATAGTTTTTAATGGTGATTATTTAATCACCACGGTTTCCTGTGGTGTGAATTACCTCAGATTTTTATCTGCCTAAATTTTGGAATTTTGTCCTAAAATCATCTTGCAAGACGAATGGACGGCATGGATGTAAGTAAAATACATCAAGGTGGGGTCCACAGTCAGGAATCCACCCACTTAGGTGGATCCGGGAATCTACCGAAGCGGCTCGCTTCATACCTACCCACTTCTCCCAACTCCTACGACGTTCACCACCATTTTCAGTTTACCACCATTTTGAGAATGGTGATGACTGGACGTCCTCACTGTGCCACTTACATACGATCCTGACCATTCAAAATGTGGGGAATCCTGTTTATGGATGACTTCTTTAAAATCACCAAGGAAAGAGGGGCCTTAACTGTCCAAGGAAATCAATATTTATAAGTACAATAGTAAATTTATCCAAATTTAAAAAAATTAGAATATTGTAATCTTATTTTAATATAAACACTTTTATCTATGATTTAAATAAATTTAACGGTATGGATCGCATTAAAACCATGCCATGTCTACATTTAGTGAGTTACTACCATTTTTCAAATGGTGATGAACACTCACAGGAGTCTACGAAGAGCCTCTCCTCTCCTCTCCTCTCCTCTCACTTGAACGACGGATGCTTTTCTCCCTCTTATTTCCAAAAATTCCAACAGCTACCCCTCTTCTCCCCTCTGCTTTCTTCGCCCCTCGACGGACTTCCCAAAGTACCCCTCCTTTGTATAAAAATCCCCTCCAACACTCTAGCTCTCCATCTTCTCTCCACGAAATGGCTCTAACTCCTCCATCTCTCTCCTCTTCAAGCTCATCTCTCCTCCAAAAACCCTTCTTTTCTTCGAAAATCCCATCCCTATCCTCTGCCACCTCATCACCACTCCCTTCCCTCAAATCTCGCCATCTGACCGTCCGTTGCTCGACCGCCGTCGCCCCGTCGGCAATGACAACGGCCGTGAAGGCGCACGCGGTGAAATCCGTCAAGGCGAGGCAGATCATCGACAGCAGGGGGAATCCGACGGTCGAGGTCGATCTCGTGACTGACGATCTCTACCGATCGGCGGTCCCCAGTGGGGCGTCGACCGGGATCTATGAGGCCTTGGAGCTGAGGGATGGCGACAAGAGCGTCTACGGTGGGAAAGGCGTCCTCAACGCTGTGAAGAACATCAACGAGCTCTTGGCGCCGAGGCTGATTGGTGTTGATGTCAGGTAAACTTCGAGATCTCGATGGGATGTGTGGCCCACCATCGAGGGCCTGTAGATGAAAATTGAACTGATTGGAGGCTTCGTTCTAAAAATAATCACTGAAAAACAAAACATCAATTGGCAGATCATATTCAATGGTCAGTAATTCTGTGATCGGACAGTTGGGATTGTCAGATCAGTTTAATTTCTGAGGTTTACAACTTCACAGAATGCACAACTATCATATAGTCACATCTGACCACAAATGGAAGATCTGACCATCAATGTGGTCCTGCCCCTCCCTTCAGGGCTGTTCTTCCAAAATAACACTGATACTACCTTTCTAACCATATGATTGATTCCCTGCAACATGAATGGTTCAGATCATTTATAATGAAAGGTCCTACCATTGATCTGGATTGTCCATTTGGTGGGCGCCTACTCTGCGTAACTCCAGTACATGTGATGTATGCCGCGTTAATATGGGTTCACATGGCTTGTACCAGCTGTGGTTTGCACTCAGATGATTTTGTGATTTATAGGTATTTTTGTATGTTGGGATCATTTGCTGTTTTCCTAGTCAAATAAAAGTTATGATGTTTTACAGAGTAGGGAGCTGTAGTAGATGCATTTTAGAGATAAAAACTCGAATTATAAGGGGTCACACATGGTGATTATTTGAGATATTTTGAACTCTTTATCCCATGTTGATCCATCAGATTTCTAATTCAATAATAGGACTGCTGAAACTTTGAGCCTCATTTCCACTACTAAACGAGTAAGATCACAGCCTAAGCACACTTCTAGCCACAAGTAGTTCCTGCAATTTTTAAGACAAGGTTTTGGCCATGATTTAGGGCCTGTTTGGATGCCTGTAAGTTGGGTAAGTGAGAAGTCACTTACAGGGAAGTCACTTACAGGTGGTGTTTGGGGGAGAAAAATCACCTGTAAGTGACTTACAACCTGTAAGTCACTTACAGGCAAATCTACCAAAAAACTGCAGGGCAAGGGGGGTGGGAAGTCACTTCCCTGTAAGTCACTTACAGGCTCAACGGTCATATTTTTAAAAAGAGGGGAAGAGGGAGAAACGCACCAACCCACCAACCACCATTATACCTGATAGGATGAAATAAAGGAGCTGCTCTCCCATCCTAGGGTTTGAATGTCGGAAAAGGCCGACGCGAGGAGTTCCGTTGCTGCCACCGATGCCGACGATGGAGGGATCCAGGCCTAAGAGCAAGCAGTTGGTGTACATTGCACACTCCAGCTCCATTTCTCGTTCTCTCTCTCTGTCCATCGTCTTCTCTCTCTCTCTCTCTCTCTCTCTCTCTCTCTCTCTCTCTCTCCGCTCTTGAATTTTTTAGGGATGGGTGGGGCAAAGAGAAATGCAAGCGTATTCGATTTGAAATCGGGGCGGAGGGAGGAGATGCTAACGTGTACCGGGTGCGTAGAATTCTAACCTCCAACCCGAGCCGGCCTGCTTGAGTGGGGGAAAATGATACCGTAGAGCCGGAAGATACGTGAGATGATAGGCCCATATTTCTGTATTACACGTGGCAGGGATATCTTTAAATCAGGATTGTCCATATAGTGGGAACGACTATGGATGGAATTTTACTCGAGATACACATAGATCTGATGATCCTAGACATTAAACAATGGAATTCAAATCGAAGGTTGGCAAAAAACAGTTAATAGTCAACCTTAATTTCTGTAAAATAAAGATTATTGAAAGATATATACGTCTGAAGAGTGAAAATTAAGAACATCTATAACGACTCCACTATTTCGACGATTCGGATTGTTTGATAACTCGGCCATGTGTAATTATTAGATTTTCTATTAATGTTTTTAAGTTTATTCTCAATGCTTAAATTGAGTTATTACTCCATATTATAGATATTTTGATTTCGTGGGTCCACTTTTATAGCCCACTTGATGATTGGTTTAGCTTAATAATTATTTTAAATATTCATTTTGATGGGCTTAACAAAATAACATATTTGATCCTATGTTTTTTTTATATGATTATAACATTTTAGAACGATTCTCCAATCCAAGCTCTGCTCGATGTGAATATATAGCTTTTTACCTGTAAGTAACTTACAGGCTATCCAAACAGAAAAACTAACTTACCTGTAAGTGACTTACAACTTACATCCAAACAGGTTATCTGTAAGTAACTTTCACCTGTAAGTGACTTACAGGTAAGTCACTTGCAACTTAAAAAAACTTACAGGCATCCAAACAGGCCCTTAGAATCTCAGATGAGAAAAAGTCCTAGCCATTGACTGTGAATTGGCAAAGTGCTGGCTGGAGCAAATGAAGGGCTGAACAGTTTTTTATTTTTTATTTTTATAGTTGAAGTTGACCCAACTTCAATCCAAGTCGGAATCGATCAAATCACTTACCATATTACATGCTCGAACAACAGCTTTAAAATATAGAAAAGAAAAATGGTTGCATACGGTCATGCCTTTTCTGCCAATGATAATGTATAGGACATCTGAGTTGTGTAAAAGGTTGGCCGCACCAAGAAGATCACCTAGGGTGAAAATCAGTCTGATCCACTTATTAGTTTGGCCACACTTGTATGCTGAGTCAGACCATCTACTGATCATTGCTTTTGATGGTGTGGCCCACCATGAGTGGACCAGTGTGATCTTTGCCCCACGTGATTTCATGATGTAGCCCACCTTTTGTGTGGCTTGGATACTAAGTGACACTATTCTGGGAAAGACAGGGTTGTATGTGAAATTTCATACATAACATCTGGTTGTGATAATTTCTTTATTGAAAAAGCACTAAATTGTCTTATAATTTTTTCCATGTATGCAATCTGGTAAGTATGACAAAGTATGTATCTTTTTTCTTTTCTTTATTTATTATTTATTATTTATTTACTAAGGCCCCTGTCTGGAAGCAAGTGAAGTTTTGTTTTGGTCAAGTTCTCCGGGCCAAGCTATTTGTGACTAAGCTGATTGGGCTTGCTGACCTAGACTAACTTGGATTGCTGCTATTTGTCAAGAACCCGAATAAGGAAGGATTATCCATTGCACATGGCACATGTGTGGTGCTTGACAATGTATGTTTGAACATGGCATATGCTGAGTACTTGAAGATGAATAGTGGTACATGCATGGTGCTTGAAAATATAAAGTGGCATATGTGTGAAAGTTGATGATGAATGCTAGCATATTTGAAACACATAGTGCATGTACAAGTTGATACATGCATTGCATGTGGCACATGAAGGGTTTTAAGGTTAGATGTGGCAAATTTGTAGTGCTTAAAGATGAAAGGTGGCACTGCCGCACTTGTGGTTCATTGGCATGTGTATCACAATTAACTCTGGCATGTGCCATAATAGGGATAACCAGGTCCCAAGCATTTGTAGGAACATGGGAAATCTCTCCAACATTAAAAGGGCATAGATTAGGCTGTCTTAACTTTTCTTTGTTTCTGCGATGCCTAACATGCAACAAATGCATGGATAAGGTCTTGACCCGGACAAGCCTGATTAGTATTGAAATTTTGTTGCTACCAAATATATCCTAAGCATACATTTTACGAGTATAGATATTGCAGTAAATTGCATTATTATGCTTCGATTCTGAGGTGTAATTGTTATTTATATATGCCCTTTTAGTATGCAATAAACCTAATGATATACTCATTGCTAAAACACAATTTGTGTGCAATAGAAATTTGAAATACTTGTTGAGATAGTAGATTTTTGAAATACTTGTTATCTTATTTGATGAATGTTCTCTTCAAGGCAAGGTCACAATGAATCCCTTTAAAAAAAAAAAAGGCAAGGTCACAATGATTTGTGAGTCAAACTCTGACTCTGTCATTTATTAAATCTTGAGTTGAGTATGGTCTTTGAACCTTACTTTGGGCAATGCCTCAGATGAAGGGAAATTAGAGGAGCATTAGATCTTTGTAGTGAGTCGTGTGCCGTGAGAAAAACATTGTGTCAGCATTCCCGTGAAATGGGTGACTTGTTGGATTGGAAGATGTGCTGGCAGTAGATCAAATGATCAATAGTAGGAGCTACAGATGTTGTTAGTTGTTAATTGTCTCTATAAAGCATATCCACATAAGCATTTTCAGACAACATCCAGCATGAACCAGCCAAGTAGGCAAGTAGCTCACGTTGGAGGATTTTTGGTATTATCACGATAAGGTGTTATATCATGTGTTTGTGATAGAGTTCCAGAAAGATTCTTTTATTTCCTTGCCACTGTACAAAGAATATGATGTCCTGTAAGACAGTAATCCAAATAAAGAACTCGATCTTAACCTTTGGAGACTAGAGCAAGTCTATCCAATTGTGATGATTTATATGTCACTATTACTATCACATTTTGATGTTTGTATATTTGTTTTGTTTTTCTATGTGATTGATTGCTTCCACTTTCTGTAGAACATGAAGTTCTGACATGTATGTGTTTTCTTTTTTGATCAGGAATCAGGCTGATGTTGATGCCATTATGCTTGAGTTTGATGGAACCCCAAACAAATCAAAACTAGGGGCCAATGCCATTCTTGGAGTATCATTAAGTGTATGTAGGGCCGGTGCAGGAGCGAAGGGAGTACCTCTCTACAAGCACATTCAGGAATTAGCTGGAACGAAGGAGCTTGTGATGCCAGTTCCAGCATTCAATGTGATAAATGGGGGCAGTCATGCGGGCAATAATCTGGCCATGCAAGAGTTTATGATATTGCCAGTTGGTGCTACTTCATTTGCTGAGGCTCTGCGCATGGGTAGTGAAGGTTAGCTCCCTCCCTCCCCCTTAAAGGCTCAAATCTGTTGGCATTATCCACTGCTTCATTCTAAATTGCGCTTGTAGATCTCCGTGCAGATAGACCCAGAATAGCATGATAGTCTTATGTTACTGATGCAGAAAAACTGGAATGACTGTTTTAAATTGTATTTTATGAAACAGTATATCATATCCTAAAGGGTATCATCAAGGCCAAATATGGGCAAGATGCATGCAATGTCGGAGATGAAGGTGGCTTTGCTCCTAATGTTCAGGATAACAGGGAGGGGTTGGTTTTGCTTATTGATGCGATTGAAAAGGCTGGTTATACTGGCAAGGTAGAAACAGAATAGTTCAGCTTTTCATCTCCCCCCCCCTCTTTTTTCTCTGCGCAGAAATGATCTCAAAATGGGTTTTGCAGATCAAGATCGGGATGGATGTGGCCGCTTCAGAGTTCTTCACTAAAGATGGCAGATACGATCTGGATTTCAAGAAGCAGCCAAATGATGGGGCTCATGTGCACACAGCTCACAGCCTCGGTGAGCTATACAAAGAGTTTGTCAGAGACTTTCCAATTGTGTCCATTGAAGATCCCTTTGATCAAGATGATTGGAACTCATGGGCATCACTACAGTCCTCAGTTGATATACAACTAGTGGGAGATGATTTGTTGGTAACAAATCCAAAGCGGATTGCAGAGGCAATTCAGAAGAAGTCTTGTAATGGTTTGTTATTAAAGGTAAGGGTTTCGATATCTATCGTACTCTGTAAAACTGCTATCTTTGGAAATTTGAGTATCCATAACTGCTTTTCTCCTTTTAATAGATCAAGTTATTTCAGCAATATATTGTTAAAAAATTATTCTGGAAAGCATAGTTGTCATTGAACCAAGTCTTGGGATTTCAAGTCTCTCCTTTTCAATTTATTGGTTTGGGTCTTTGAGGCCATTGGGTTTATTTTATTTTATTTTTTATTTTTTTAAAGCAACGAGAATATATTAGAAAAAGAAAAGGATACGAGGGCATTGGTTTTCAGCTCTGCTAGTTGGCAAGGATGATCTCTTCACCATTAGTATGTGCCTGAATCCTGCAAATCTGCACAGGCCTGTGATTATTCTGAAATGGAATTGTGTTGATAATGCATCACAAACGAATAAAAATATCTGTTAGTATGATCTGGGGTTCATTCAATTATATGTGTCTAATGCAAGCATGATCTTAGACACAGTTATTACCTATATGTGTTCTTCCTGCAAAATGCATCATATGTCCTGATAAAACCTGAACCACATAGCAATGATCATGGTTCAATTCCATGTCCCATGATTGCATTCAAATACAAACGCTTTATGTTGAGTTCATTCCAACTCACTGTAGACATCTCTTGTGCAGGTTAACCAGATTGGAACAGTTACAGAATCCATACAAGCAGCTCTTGACTCAAAAGCTGCAGGATGGGGTGTGATGGTGAGCCACCGCAGTGGCGAGACAGAGGATAATTTTATTGCTGATCTATCCGTTGGCCTAGCAAGCGGACAGGTATCATCTCTAGTACTGATTTTATTCGCAGAGATATGTTGCTGGTTGTTTGTCTTTGTTGATATTGTGTAATGTTGAACTGTCACTGTTTGTGAACTGTCCTACAGATCAAAACGGGAGCTCCTTGCCGTAGTGAGCGGCTGGCCAAGTACAATCAGGTAAGAATGAACCACTTGTTTCTGTAAATGTCTGTTGTCTGATTGGTAAAATTCAAAACTATTCTTCTTTATAATACTGGATTTATGTCCAGCACAAAACCATCTCCTCTTGGACAGCTGGATTTTCCAAAATATGACAAATTGGTATTTAAATTAGTATAGCTGGTACTGCCAGATGGTTCTTAGACCAAGCTATCATGGGGTCTATTTGTACCTATCTTTGCTACTTTTACAGCATGACCTGGACTCTGTTGCAAAAGTGTTTTTCTTTCCTACATGGCAAGGTTCCTTTGATTCTTCAGTCCTTCGTATCATCCTTACATTCCTTACGGTTACTGGGATGTTTATAATATTCAAAACTACTTCCATTGTTTCTAAGAAATCTAGTCTGTGTTTTTCTCACTCCAAAGAAATTATATATTTCCATTTCTACAATATATCCCCATAATTGGCCTTTCCTTGAAATGTTGTGTATCTTGCAGATTGTTAGATGCAATTTCCTTGCCCATTAACATAATCCCATAATTCCCACCCTTATTTTTTCCCTCAATTTGGTTACAGCTTTTGCGTATTGAAGAGGAGCTTGGGAATGTCCGCTATGCTGGTGAAGCTTTCAGATCCCCGTAGAAAGATTTGAGCAAAATTTAATGTTGTTAATGGAAATAAGATTGGATCGAAGGTATTTTTAGCAAGAAAATTAGAATATTTTTGTAGAAGTAGTCAGCTTGGATGCAAGTACAAGGGGCATCTGTTGATTTGAGAGTGTCAGCCGTTAGGTTCTGTATTTGCGGAATAATCGATTCTATTGAAAATAGGAAATCTTGTTCATGTATCTCTGCTTAAATGTATCCAAATCCATTCTTGGGCCAAGATGCAATTCTGCCTATGTAACTCTCAAGCTTTCTGTGAATGTTATTTGATGGATAAGCAACATCTAATGAGGGATTGAGTTTTAGTTTGCTAGATTATCATGGGTTTGCTTTTCTATAGTGGCAATGCAGTTGACGTTCTACCGCCTCATCTCCACCATACATGTATTGCAACAATCCGAATTACGTATATCTTGTCCTTGGAAACAAAAAACCAAAAGCTAGGTTAATCTGGTTCCGTCAATAATAACTAACATACAAGAAACCGTCTGCCGGAGAATATAGAAAATGAAAAAGAAATACTCAACCAAAAGCAAATTTTGTGAGGAAAGAAGACACCACAGTATGTGCGGTTCATCATGTTGTGTCACCAATTATCAGCAAAACACCGTGCAATTACATTTCAATAATTAGAGAATATTGCTTTGTGTGGATGCACAATTGAGTTGGATTGTGAACATTCAGATTACGAAAAAATGGCAAAAACGAATATTTTTTCTAGTAATCGAAATGAGCAAGTAGCCCCTAAATTGTATCCAGATCCCTTTACTTAATCACAAGTTTTGGAACCCAATTTTGGGTACTCTTGAAGAAAATTACAAACCGGTCACTTTCACTTCATTAGGTTAATAATTGCAATTTGATTCAATTGTGCAACCAAACACACCACTAAGATTGCCTCTTAAAAATCTGGCATATCTACTAATTTTCCCTGAGATTTTAGTGTTTTTACACAAGCCTGATATTCCATCTTTCCTGTTTTGCTGTTGAAGACCTTTCTTGAAGGAAAAGGTTCTCGAGAATCAACTTGCATGTCTCTTTGTCGCCTACAAATTAATCTCAGCCATCCAGTTTCTCACCTTCAAATGCATGATAAAAGACAATGAGATGTAGGAAAGAATTGGTGCCCATCCATTCTGTGGTCCGCCTTGTGGCCTTGCTATTTCAATGGAGAAGCCTCAACTGAATCGTTACCTCCCTTTTCAAGATCAATTCTACTTGGAAACATGTTGCCCGACAGTAGGAAGAATGTGTCTACATTTGCTTTTTCTTTGTTAAAACAGGGATTCTCTTCTCATGTTTGGAAGTGAGCTGCCCTTTTGTATGCTTGCCCTAGTAACATGACCGTGTGTTCCAACATTTACATGTTTGGAGATTAGGAATTCATTTAGGGAGCTTTGCTCAGACCACACGTTTATCCAGGAGACCCATCTACACCTCATGTGCTGAAGTGAGACATATGTGCTAGTTCCAAGCTTTTCATTCAATCAGTCCCACTATGCGGATTCTCTCAACCTTAAATTGGACTTGTCCACTGATCACTTGCGCTATAGTAACAAAACTGATGAGTGACCTAACCCATCATTTTATTTCAAGCATTGTGGCTGGCTTGATGCATGGGAAGGCTTGATTTTTGGCAGGTGAATCTACACAGTGGAATCCCGACTATGACCCAGTTCTGTTTGCCTCAGGTGAGGGGTGGAATCTAACATCACTTGTGCAATCGCTGATGAGATGGTCGATCCTGCCACTGGAATAACAAACCATAAACAGTTACTCATAGCTCATTACACATTTCCTTGTGCCTGGTTTCAATCTCAAAAGAGTCCATGATCGTCTTGGGTAGGTTGACCTCAACACTAATTCTTGCAAATTGTGCTCTGGTCCAGTTCTCCATAGTTTCATCACTTCTCAGTGGTAGCTGACTTCCATTTTCATTATTCCATCGACATGTTATTGATCTGAATAAAGAGAGCTGTGTGCATGATTAGCACATTGGCTGGGAGAAGTCGTATTCCCATTTCTGCAACATCTAATACTGTTCCGATCACATCTTCTAGATCTACCATGTATGAAAAATAAAATAGATAGAAATTGTTCTCCATCTCAAGAATTCCTTTGGGGGGTTTGTTGAATCTTCCATTAGAGATGTCTCAAATTGAAGGAGGTATCATAAACATGAATTTCCCCACTAATGCTAGAGTCCATCCTTTATGATTTTCTTCTACAATCCTTTCATCTTATTGTGATCGGTTGCTTCTTTTTGCATGCAAGTTACAAAAAGATTGTCATTTCTCTATACATTGTTTGAATTCTTGGTCATCACAGTCTTAAAGATACCCTCTACTGAAGCCGTGGTGCTCATCGTGTTCCACACGAATGGGAGAACATGGTCGTTGGTGGGTCCATATCAGGATTGTAGCTACCAAAAGGTAATAGAGGTAACAGTACTGTTTTAACTTGGACTGGATGGTGTGAAGTTGACACTGGGAACGGGTTCTTTTGTTAGCGTAGGTCAGTTCTTTTATGGCAAAGGAGGGCAGGTTTGAATTTGGGTTTCAGGTTTAGCTGGTGTGGAACTGGAGGATTGACTCGACTCGACTCGACTTGACTCAGTATACTCCGCAGGGGAGAGTGGCAGAGTTTATAACTGGGAATTTAATTATACTAATAATAAGCAATTAAAGTATGAACATAAAATATGCAATTTAAACATAGAAGCACTCCTTGGTTAGGTGGTAAATGCCATCTGTCAGCCTTGTTGAGGTCATGGGTTAGGTGGAATCTGATGGAAAGTAGCGATTGAAAAAACAATCTTTCAATGCATTTCTTTAGATAAAGATTTTATTTTTTCCTCTTTCCTGGTTGTAAATTTTTCTCAAAACAGAGTCAGAATAAAACGCATGTTTGAATTGAAACTGAGATACTGATGCAAGTTTTTTCCTTTTGAATAAGATAGATTCATATCTCAAAGAGGCTGACAATAAATTCTTTCAAAATTGACTGTTTGTTCATCTGTTAGAGGTGTTCCCAAAATGTCTGCGATTGAGTAAAACCAATGCATGAATAAAAGTTCCTGTCACACTAGCGTTAGTGGCCAGTTTCTATTGTAGTCGTGCCCTTATTTCTAAAGCCGTGGTGTTTTTAGAAACAAGTTTTAACACTAACAGGTGTGATGGATGTTGTGTGGGCTATTAGAAAATACTTTGAAATTGCATACAATCGTGTACAAGTGTTTCAATTTAAACTTAGTTGTGGGCCGAGTTTACATGTGCCATGAACTAAAACTTACATGTAATTGTCATGTACCACTCAAATTGAAAGGAAAATTTTGAAGAACAATATGCTCATGAGATGAGTGTGGCTGAAATGAGTATGTTAAGATGGATGAGTAACAAGACAAGGATGAAATTAGAAATTAATACATTAGAGGGAACTTAGATGATTTGGTCATGTATAATGGAAACCAAGAACTGCGCTGGTCACAAGTGAGTGGGTGCGAGTTGAAGGTCCTAAAAAGGGCTAGGTGAAGGTCTAAATGGACTTGCATGAAGGTAGTGAGAAAAGACTTAATGAGCTATGGTTTAATTGAAGATCTGGCCCTTAATATAGTGAGATGGTAAGGTGGGATTCATGTACCTGTAGACACTCCACCTAAGAGCATTGATAATACTCCACCCAAGATCATAGACAATACTTCGTATGATCACAGCGAATTCTCAAAATCAACATTTTATTGACCCAAGAGAAGACCACAAATGGAGAAAAAGTGCGCCAAAAGGGTACCTAAGCCCATCTAAAGCTAATTGACGGTCTAGATTGGCCAAATGTGATAGATGGGAATCCAATTCCTTCGGGCCACGTGGAAGTGATCCGGATTGACAATGGGGCCCTATGGTAGTTAAGGTGGCAGATTAAGGACGTAAGAAAGGCTGTTAGTTTTCGAAGAGTCCATAGATCCATAGAGTAGAGTTAGAATCAAGGACGCCCAATTAACTCTTTTCATATAAGAGTACTTGGCTTTCCTCTTTTTATTATCACATTTCCACCGGTTCAGACTTGCATCGCACACATAGCACATCAATATCAAAATCACATGTTTATTTATATTTTTTTCAACGTTTGTGTCACGCCCCAGACTCGATAACCGGACCTCATAAGGAACCCGATGACCGGTTCTGGCCGCAACAGCCTCCGTAGTACCCCATTCTTGGCTCCTGATGCAGGTTCCGATCCTGGGATCCTATAAGGAGGATTTCCACAACAATATAATTATTTTCAATACGAGCATACCCAAGATCACAGCAAGTAAAATCTGAGAATAACAAAGGCACACATCACAAAATTCACTATGAATTTGAACTTTTACAAGCTTACATCAGGTCCAAAAGGACATACATAAGATAACAAAAGAAAGAAGGAAGAGAATCTGCAATACTGGGTCCTCGGCTCGCACACCTATCTAAGCTCCTCTACTAAGACGCCAACTTACGATCTCTTGCACGCATCAATCGTGCATAAGCTTATAAAAAGCTTAGAGGGTGGTGAAAGTGTGTGATAATGGTGCTCAGAAGAAGATAGAAAATGCAGAAGGGAGTCACGATCAATACTAATACCACGAGCCTTACCAAGGCTATCATGAACACAAGAAGCTATACCAAGGCAGTATGATAATGCAGGAAGCCATACCAAGGCCATATAGTGCAATGCATAATGTAATGCAATGAGTACTGGGCGCCATGCCAAGGCGATGCAATATGAGGCTTATATTGCCGATGCAAATGCAATAATGCGAAGTAATGCCAGTGCTCATATCCAATCCACATATCAAGTACATTTCCATCATAAGAAAATCATCAGGGTCCATTACATTGCTGGATGACTGCCGCTCTACAGACCCCGCACAGTCAAACGAGCGTAAGAGACCTCACTACCCGCCTGTGGACAGCCAATCACCAACAAGGCCTGAAGGTAGCGGACCCATTCACGAGCTGGTCAGACTCAGCCTAGCAATGCCCTCTTACATCAGGCGAGTAAGGCCACACCCCTATCCAACCGACTACACGATAGTGGGAGTCGCGGCCTAACGGTATAAGGCCCTCGTGCGCTCATATATACCACTCGGTCACGGCGCTGGAGCAGATCCTTGGTACCATGGAAGTTTTGAGAATTTCACCCATGGCATCCTATGCACCCGATATTCTCAAATAACATTTTCGGTGTCCAAACATGGCCATCCACGATGTATCTGTGGAGGCTACAACCCTGATGAAGTAAGGACGATAATGCTCATATGCTATGCAATGCTAGATGCATGAATCACGCAATAAACTATGCATCAATCCCAAGCATCTAACGTGCTCAATAGGGGATACTACGTCCCTCGGGAAAAGTATTATGCAATGTCCAATGACACAATATGACCACACATACATAGTATCAACCAAGCATACAATGATATACATGGGCCATGAAGATGGGTCTAGACACATTATGCAACGATATACAAAGTAGTACACTCCTCCTATCCAAGAAGGGACCAAGACTAGGTACTTAGACAATATCCTTAAGGATTTCAACCTCTAGTGGGGGCCCATTTACCTGGGGTAGCCCACGAGACTAAGCATACAAAGTATGTGTCTAAGTAATACAGAAGTGAGTCTAGCAAGGGTTTAAGATGAGCATCTAATCACATTTAGATATAACCGGGCCTAGAGGGGTCCATAATGGGGACATTTAATCACCATTTCTCAAAAAGGCATATCAACCATGAACTATATGGATAGAAGGCCCAAGGCCTACATTTAGATAAAAACACAGGTAACCACATACATATATATTCCTCATAATAGGCCATGAGAAAAGGATATAATACCACCTTTAACAACATGGGCCCCAAGAGGGAAATCAAGGTCCAAGGCTCAATTTCCAATAGCCATAGAATCCATGCATTAAGTTGGACTTGGTGGGCAGCCCGCGTAAACAATATACGGCCCGAAAATAAGTTTAAGTTTGGAGGAAATGGGCCCAACTACATCAGCCCAATAACTAGCAATTTAAGTGGACAACCAAGGGCCCAATACTATCCTTATCTTAGCCCACAAGTCCATTAAAATGGTGGAAGTCGGCCCAATATACGGTTGGACCAATCTGGTACGACCCTGCCCACTCTGGGCCCATGGGATGCCCCAAAAATCTGATCTAAGATGGAGTCCTCATCTAATCATTAAAGGTGACCCAAAAGAATACACTGATTAAGCCCAAAGATTATAAGAAAATATAAGCATGCAACATGTACACAAGTTCTCAAATGGTGGGCCCCGCAGCCAAATAAAGTTTTAACCATAAAATTTTATATTAAGGCCCTTTGATAAACTTTTGGCCATTTTAACTTTCAAGACTTGCTAAGGTCTAGAAATCAGTTGACTATGTGAAAATAATCTCATGAAAGCCAACTATATTCGCTGGGGGACCCCACCAGATGGAGAGTGCGTATAAATTATGAAAAGATCAAGTGGGCCTGTTACTGGATTGTGAGTCCAGCAGTAACCCAAGACATACAGTGCATTCATAATCGGACGATCCAAGGCTTGGATGGCCTGGACCAAATATGCGTTAAGGTAGGTTCCACATACATACACATTAAGCTCTAAACAATGACCTAGGGTCCATGGTAGGCCTTTAACCATCCATAGAGAAACCCATGGGCCTACCTTAGGATCACCCAGGAGGACGTTCAACCTCAACTGGCTTCCAAGAGGTAGCCCGCCACTACTCATATAGTATAAGGTCTAAAGCCCACGCAATGCATGGCCTAATGGGCCATACACCAAGCCCAACTTATAGGCCAAATAGTGGACCCTCAAGTAAGGTTTGGGCCCAACCACAAAGGTCATAATTTCACATATTGTGGTGGGCTTCATGGGCAGCCCAGTAATTCATTTACATGAGCAAGTTTTACATTTAACACAAGTGAGTTGGGCCTCACTTTTGGTCCAAGTACAAGCTCAATTTAGTAGGCAGCCAAGAGCCCAACTCCTTGCATATTATTGCCCTTAATCCCATCACAATAGATGGGAGAGTATAGGCCTAAGATCAATGGGCCTATCCAAAAGAACTGTGTCCACAAGGCCTAATCACTACCACAAAAAGGATGGCTATGCATATACGATATTACATAATGGGCCCTAAGGAAATGACCCAAAACAAAAGTCATTCAATTCATACATTATGGTGGACTAGAGGTCAGCCCATAAGTCCAAGAATACACAAGGGACAGACCTATACCGATAGGGTGGGCCTTGCCTCATCAGACAAAGACTTAACAAGGCCCTCCACAATATGCATTTATGTGGGCTTTGCAAGTCAGCCCATAATTAAACACTTCATGAGGGCATCAAGGCCCATTAATACACATGGTTAGCTTGTAGATAACCCATTGGGTTCGTAAATCAATAAGGTCAGCCCTTACACAATCTTGGGCTTAAGAAAGAATCTCCCAGCCCATTGAGCCTATAAGACTATTAAAAATTCTGGTTAAGTCTAGCCCACAAAATCACCACAAAGGTGGCCCTTAAGGGGGTATTCATTAAGCCTAAAATGTCTAAAGGAGGAAAGCAAGGAGTGTGTGCAACACTCTTTCAAATCTGGTGTGCCACAATAGTTCCTAAACAATCAACCATGTAACAAATTTTGGGCCCCTTGCTGAAATTCCAGCCCACCCATTTCCTGAGCCTACTGGAATCCAGAAATTTATTTAATTTAGATGGGTTAATGACCCATGGTGATCCATAGTGGGCCCCACCAGATAAAAGAGAGATAAACAATACTTACTTTAAGTGGGCCATGCCATTAGAATGCAGGCCCAACAACCCAAGGTAAGGGCGTGCTTGGGTATTTGGCCCAAAAATGATACAAATTGCAGGCCACACCACGGTCGGTACAGAAGCCCGGTGGCCCTGAAATTTTATACAGTAGTCCTTCCATGTGTGGGTCACACCCCCATAAAATTTTATAATTTTTGGACATCTAAAAATATTTTAATTAATTCAAATAAAACAATCTGTCCTAAAACTCGGACTAATCTGGACACCATATAATAGTGGGCTGGTCCAGCCACCACCATAGTGTGTACAGGCATCCAATGGCTCCAAAATTTTGTAGGTAGGTCCTAACTTGAGTTTAACACATCTCTATAAATTTTTACAATTTATAGACACTCAAAAGTATTTTAATAAATTTTAAGAATGTAATCTGTACAGGATGAACTATTGCTGGAATGTAACTGTTCTAAATTTGGGCCACCTAAATGGGTAGATTCTGGGCCTCCAAAATTCCTGAAATTTGGACCCAAGGTCCCTCATTAAGCCTAAATTAACATGGAGCTCAGAAATATGGCCCACCTTCTAAGAAAATATTTTTAAAATTTTATTTTTATGAAACTATACTGCTGGACTGCACAGCAGAATGTTTCTGGCAGTCCACTATATTGGACCACCCGTTTAGATTGCCAAATGGGGTCCATTGGCCCTAAAATTTTGCAGGTATTTCTTACCAAGGTGGACCACATCCCTGTAAATTTTCAAAATTTTTAGACACCCAGAAATATTTTAATAAATCTCGAATTGCCAACCTGTCTAGGGTGTAATGTTGCTGGAACAGTGCAGAAAATCTAGACTGTCCACCCCACTTGGACCACACTTTTGGGACCTCTATCAAGATTGGATGGGGTTGAAATTTGGGGCACATGAAGATGAGATCCCCAAATTTTAGAAAAATATATTTGATGGGTACAAAAGGTTTCCTAATCAGTCCCAATTTCAAGCCCAAGTCCAATAAAAAAAATCTGTCCAGAAATTTCTGGACAGCAATGCATGCATGGAATAAAATAAATTTATGGGCCTATTAAGGAAGGGATTGGCCCATAAATTGGGTGTCATGGCCCACCCTAGTGGGCTCCATAATTTTTCAGAACAAACCCTCAAATTTTCACCTTTACAAGAACATTTAAGGTGACAAAAAGAGGCATCTAAACCATGGTGTAGGTTGAATATAGATGTCCCTTTCTTCCTAGGCTTTTTCTTTTGGGCAATCCAGGCCCACTAAGTGGACCACACATAATATCATCAGATTTCTAGCTAAGGAAAGAGAAGGAAGAGCATCCGGCCATCAGGGGAGGGCTCAGCCACTATTAAGCCGTCCCCACACAATCACAACCACAAACAATAATATAAACACATTGTACAACTAGATCTTATGATGCATGGCTTAGATCTTTGAAATGAGTGGTTGGGATGCCATCCCAGCCACATGCAAGGGCTTAGATGACCCATCATACTTAGAAAAATAAGAGAAATCCACATGCAAGGGGTCCATCAAGGGAAGAATCCCATGCATGGACATGCATGTACAATGTGGGCCTCATGGCCACATTTAGATGGTTGTGTAAGATCTTCACCATTAATTGGTGGGTCCTACACATCCAAATGAGAGAGAAGAAAGAGATTACATGAGGAGAGAAAAGATTTACTTGATGAAGAAAGCACCCACCTAGATAAACCTTAAAATTTACATTACCATCATTTAGAGGCTCCAAGCAACATGGATCAATGGTTGGGATGAGTTTTCAATGGAGAGATTGAGAAGAAAAAGGAGGAGAAGGGGCTGGAATGGAGGGAAGAGGTGCTGGATTTTTTTGGAGGGGAGTTGCTAAGGAAGAAGAGAAGAGAGAGAGAAATGAGAGGGAAAGAGAGAGAGAGACTTGTAGGGAGGCAATCATGGCCTCTCTCTCCTTGGTTAGAGAAACCATAATGGCTTATGGTGACAATAACAAAGTGCTATGCTTAGTAGGTCTCTTGGTGGTGTTTTTGGTTAGTGGTGTAAGTTATGGATGTTTGTGTAGTGTGTGGGTAGTGTACCTTGGAACTTGTGCCAAGGGAGGTGGTGGTCCACACATGCATTCCACCTAAGTGGGCCACATGATAAATGATCATATAATGAAATGTACACAACTTTTGATCTACATATCGGATGCACGCACAAGACGCGGCGTTGGAACCGCGACGACGATGCGGTCGCAATGACATATGTTTCAACTCGATCTGAGTCGGGTCTTCATGATTGGACTTATAGATAACTGCAAACACTATCCAAGGTCACGGGTCGCCGAGATTCGACTAGTAGGATTGTGGAACCAAGATGGACGGAATGCATACTTACACACACATGCACACATGCGAACTCGGGTCAGGTCTCACAGTTTGTCTATTTGGACCATGGATATAGTTACTTCTAGAACTCCCTAGAATCCTCAAAAAGTTCAAAATCTTGTAAAGTAGAGAACACACTTAGTGTGGACGGAAACGAGTGCCCAATTCATTCATTTTCTATCATTGAGGCCCTTACTTAGGATCTTTAGCTGCAGACCAACTACATATGTCAATTTAGATCAAACGATATTTGGATCTTTTGTTTTGTCAGCTATTCTATGGTTTCTAGCCACTTATAGATCTTAAGCTAAATTTGGGTAGTGGCAAGTCCAAAACAAACTTTCATCATCAGTGAGTCAATACAATCCCATTAACATTAAAACAAGCACAGTAAGCCTTAGGAGAGAGAGAGAGAGAGAGAGAGAGAGAGAGAGAGAGAGAGAGAGAGAGAGAGAGAGAGAGAGAGAGAGAGAGAGAGAGAGAGAGAGTTTTGCAGTTGCAGCCTTTTCAGGGTTGACTTGCCTCCACAGGCGGCCTGGGTTCCAAAGTAGCCAACCCTAATTAATTGGTATAAAGCTAGATGATGATGACGATTTGATTATCTAATATCTTCTATGAACTAGCTAGATCAGTGGACATTTATTGTACAATAAAAAATGGATAAAAAAATAAAATTGATGGTCCTGATTCAACAAGCAAGTGCCGTCATGAATCAGATGTTAGGATCGCTCAACAAATCTAGTTTTAAGATTGTGACCAAGTGGCGGTGGGTCCACAATTTATATCACATACAATTTTTAAGTGCCCGTGTACCAAGGGACATTCTCTCCCAGAGTATTAAATAACCAAAGCTTTTATACATGACAGGAAACCAGTGCGACTCGGTTCCCATATTGAGAAATAAGTGATTCTTTGTTTTGCATAGAGCTGGTCATGAGCTGAGTCAGCTCAAGAAACTCACTCGACTCGACTCAAGAAAACTCGACCTGACATGCCTCGACTAAGTGGGATGAGTTAAAACGAGTCATATATAGGAGCTTAAGTTCGAAAATGAGTTGAGGTAGAGCACTGGGTCACTTGACTCGACTTAGCTCGACCTCGCCTCAACTTGCTGTTATATGTAGTTGAAAAAATCAGCTCGACCTCGACTCAACTCGCTGTTATATGTAGTTGAAAAAACAAAACCCTAATAATCTTTGAAGCTAACGAGCAACGGAGCAAAGCTAACGAGCAACGGAGCAAAGCTTGTAAGACTATTGAGATTAGCTTTTCCAAAAAAGGCGAAATCCCTCTCCATGCTGAGGTACTCTCCCTCTATGCATGTATATATGTATTTCATCTTGGAACTATCCGTCAGTCCGGTATTTTGTTATTCTGTTTAGTCGGATTCTTCGTACCTTCAAACCCTAACTGATGCTTTCTGCAATGCTGAGGGGGGATTTTATATGGTAGAAGTGGGGCTCATGGGTGATGAGGAGGTGATCCAAACCATCAATTTCATGGCCTAGATTTAGATGGCCAAATGCCAATGAAGAACCCTAGGTTGAATGTGAGCTGTTGATTTATTTTCATTATTTAACCTTCTATTAATTCGCCACCATTCAGCGGTTATGATTTTTCCAATCTGGCAGATATTTGGGACGATGCCTCTCGATGGTGTGGTACAAGATGACAATGATAGAATTTTAATTTGTAGTTTATAGCAAAAAATTGAGGTGAGACCACCTCAACTTATCCACTTGCTCGCCTTGAACTTGCCTTGAAAGGTTTGACAAACAAAGCAAGCTCCAATTGTAAGCTCAAGGATGAGCTCGAGCTCAAAGAGAGTATGGACGAGTCAAGACAAGCTTGGCCCACCTTGACTCTATTGAGCTCGATGTACAACCCTAGTTCTGGGACAACTGAGACAAGGATGTGAAGACGGCTACTCAAATAGAAGTGGATTTCTGTCTCTTTTTTTTTTTGTGTTTTCATTTCGGTCAGTGGTGACTCGAAGCATCAAACCTGTTCAGGTCTGACCGAGTCTGATGCGACTCGACTCAGACGAAAGTCTTGAAACGATGATGTAACATCGTTTGCAAATTTCAACAACTAGGCATTCTTATCATGTGCAGAGATTAGAGAGAGCAGCTCATGAAAACAACCCATGATGTTGATTTTCTTATTTTATTTTTATTTTTTTCATCAATGACTTGCATCGTTTAACACATGCCTTTTGTTTGTGTATTTGTTATTAAAAATTCTGGAATTTGGTGATTGTTCATTGCTCTTTCTTAAATGGTCCTGACTAATCCGACGGATGCGTTGCAACCATGCATATATGTAGGAGCACAGCTTAATGAGAAGATAAGTTCAGATTGGACAGTATCCCCACCAGGACCTAGCCACTGTGATGTATATGTTTTATCCACACCATCCATTCATTTTGACATATCATTTTCGGCCACGAGGTGAAAAACGTGGTAGATTGAAGACTCAAGTGCCCCCAGGGATTGAAAGCTTAATGTTGAAAACTTTCTATAGGACACAAAAGTTTTGGATTGAGCTGATATTTATGAAAAACTTTCTAAAGTTTTTCTTCTGTATAGGTCAATGTGACCTTATGAAATAGTTTGGATGACAAATAAACATCACCGTGGGTCTTAGGAAGTTTTCTAAAGGTAGGAATTCAATTACACTTTGCTTCTGATGGTGTGGTCTACTTAAACCTTTAGTTTGTATCTTTTTTGGGTTCAGGGAGGTAAAATGAGGGGAATTGGTAGTATATGAAGGTAAATGACATTTGAAGTGTATTTGGATGAGAGTAAATGCATAGAAATGAAATAGGAATAAATGATCTTGCAAATAAAATCTCTTCAAATTTAGAAATAAATGCAGGTAAAATGCCTTTTTAAGCTCTCTTAGAAAGCCTTATGAGTAAACAAAGATGCCACTACATATATGTCCACCATACATATGACTTACTGATAATACTCCAAAACAATCTAATTATTGACTATATCATTAAAATCACATATAGAATTAGATTTGTACATGAGTCAAACCGAGTCGAGCTTGGCATAGCTCGGCTTGGCTAGTAGTTAACCCCAGCTTGAATTTGGCTTGGCTTGGTCCTCGAGCTGATTTGGCTAGTTCGGCTCGGTTTGGTTAGCAGCTCGGGCTAATTCGAGCCAAGTTTGAGCTTGTGCAACATTTTATCAAATACATAAAATGTATATTCAATTTCTCACAGAATGTAAAACATTAACAATACTTTACATGTATTTTATTCAACACTCGGCGAGCAACATCAAAATAAAGATATAAGAGTAACTTATATATATATATATATATATATATATATATATATATATATATATATATATATATATATATATATATATATATATATATATGGTAGCCTTATAGTAATATTTATGTGCCTTAAACCATTTTAAAAGCTCATTTTGGGGCATAATAAAAAATGAAGCATGCCCAAATCCTGGGTAGACCACACCTAGAAAACAATGTGATTATTAAAAATTTCATGGAGTCCATCTAAATGTTTATTTGTCCTCGAATAAGGCCACAAAGACTTATACCACAAATATCATCTTGATCCAAAGCTTGTGGCCTTAAATAAGTTTTTAGGGCATGTTTGGATAGTGAGATTAGAAGGGATTTGGTGGGATGGGATTCATCGGGCCTTGGCCAATTCCACTCAATGTTCGAGAAGGATTGAAAAGCTTGGAATTAGATTAGATGGAATTGCATTGTCCCCTGTCAATTTCATTTCATGTTAGCAAGTTGTGTAGGTCCCACCATGATGTGTGGGCTATATCCATACCGTCCACCCAATTTTATAGATTATTTTAGAGCATGGCCCAAAAAATTAGGTAAATCTAAAGCTCAAGTCGACCCCACCATAGAAGGCAACGGGGATTGAATACTTACCGTTGAAAACTTCTTTAGGGCCACATAAGTTTTGGATCTACCTCATTTTTAGGTCCATGCCATAAAATAAGGTTATAAAACAAATCAACAGTTTAGATATAACCATGCATTATTCTCAGTAATTTCAAATGATGGTGGGTATATCCATTCAATGTACTACCGTATTACCAACAAAGCATGGTATTAATCTTATCCCATGGCAGGAGAATCCCAACGATGGGTAATAATTATGTTTTTTGAATCCCATCCCACCTAATCCCTCTGCCCAAACACGCCCTTAATGCTCAGTTACCACCGTTTCGATTTGGATCCGCTTCATTTTTGTTGGATCATGCCCTGAAAAATGGTCCATCTGAGATTTGGATCTGATTTTTTTTTAATCATGCCCAAAAATGAGTTTTCAATATAGATGGACGGCGTAAGTGTAATCACATACATCAAGGTGGGGTTTACAGTCAGGGTCCTGTTCACTCCCCAAGTGCAGGGTTGTGATGTAGTAATAACTCGGTAAGACCGAGGTCGAATCCCAAGGGACTGAAACTTGTACGTTATCTAAAACTAACTAGAACTAGAACTAGGCTAAGATAAATTCTAAATCAATTAGCAATGGAGAAATACTTGTAGAATAATTAATCTAAAACTTAAGAGATATCAGAGAAGGGTAACTAGGGATTCAGAGGATCCACTTGTAGAGATCAGGGAAAACTTATGCTTGCATCAAAAATTATGAAAATTACTGAATTGCCGTTGATCTAGTTTTCAAAGAGATGAAAGGTGTATTAATTAGAATGGATTCCATCACCAAACCATGCCCACAGACTATGGCAAACAACAGAATTAAACTAATTACCAACCAATCATATGTATGAAGGTTAAGAAGGGTACCGTCATCCAACCATGCCCAGGAGACTATGGTGAACAACAGGGCTTCCTAACGTCATAAACATAAAGGAAAAAGGACATGCTCCAAGCCATTGCAGACCCATTGTAATTTTAGTCACAACAGACCATTAAAGACTAAACAAAACATGCCATTAATAATCAACTAAAATCAACGTCAGTTCAAGAATTAAAATTAAATTAAAGACATAAAATAAAATCTCCCATCTCACCACAAGCTTCACCTCTTAGCCCTAGCTAAGAGGTTTAGCCCGTCATGGACGGATTAAATCTCGTAATAAAAGAAAAGAAAAGAAAAGAATTACTCCCTCTCTCTCTCCCTCTCTCTTCACGTTCTCTACCCAGGCCAAACTCTACGTCCCCTTTTCTCTCTCTCCAGATCCCCTTTTATAGCTAATACAGGAAAGTCGGTTGGTGCGTGTAGCCTTCTTGGAGTCAGTGGAGGCATGTGTCCAGAGGCATGGGCTGGGATTCGCGGCGGAAGCTTCTTACGCAAGTCGTTCTTGCGCTTAACCTTGGTGGGGCCCATATCTTAGCAATTCTTGTAAAATCCACCCCGTCCAACATGTTCCTTTCGAAAAACCAGCTAGGCACGGCTAATTTCAGATTGATTTCTACATGACCCACATGAGTTTTCTCACTACCGTCCTACCTCTATTTGAATGGTTAAGACCCGATCCTAGTTGTCTTTCACAATTTTGCCATCTAGGCGAAGGTCTTGGCCACATTTTGGACTGAATGAACGGTCCTGATTGTCCGCTTGATGAACGGTGAGGGCCCACTACATTCATCCGTAGGCTCTGTTGCGAAACAGAGCCTGCTCGTTCCGCACTGTGATGGCCGGTGGCCCATGATCGGTATCAGCTGCAGAATCCACACCGTCCATTGCAATGTCGTAAAAAAACCAGTAAAGAATGGCTGGTTTTGGATCGAATTAGATGTGGTCCACTTAACTTTGCATTCCACCGTTAATTCTACGTTCAACGGCCAGAATTTTTTCAATCATATGCATGGTGTGAAAAGGACACCTAGGCACTGGTTTTGGCCATCCTGCAGATCGAATGAACGGCTCGGATCTTTCAACTAAATGATGGTTGGGCCACACAACTCAAAAACGGACGGACAGCGTCCGTCCGCTGTCTTCACGTGGGACATGGCGTGGGTCAGCGCTGCTGACCGCGTTTGGTGGTTTCGGTGCGGTTCGTGTGTACGTGCACTGAATGCACGCACACCCTCATGTGGGGTCCATTGTGATGTTCACGAGAAATCCGTGTTGTCCATCTGTTTTGTCATCTCATTTGAACCATAAGTACCGAAGATGAAGCATATCCGAACAGCAGGTGGGCCCAAAATCATGATTCTGAGGGCTGATTTGTCTGTTGGGCCACTTTCAGAGAGATATAATGGCTGAAAATTGACTTGTACGGTTAATTTCTTGTCCTCAGGCCACGTATGAAGTTTCGAGTTGAACCGATATTGGGAACCCCGTGATCTTGCGTTCTGGATGTCCTTCAGGCTACTTGAGCTTCAATTTCTTACTTTTCTCGGATTTCTGACCGTGTATATTTGTCAATCTTGGTCCCCTGGAGTGTGTCCCTTGCCTGTGGCGTCAACAGAGTGTTAAATTCATACTTTTAGCAACTTTTTGCAGTTAATGCTTTCAACTACACCCTGTATCACAAACACAGCAAAACGGGCCATTAAACGGCATTATGTACATAAATCTAGGTAATAAATGGGGTCTAATATGCAGTATTTGACCCTCAACAGGTCCCACATCCGCCAAAGGCCCTGCCTCCTAAAAGTATCCGTCAAAATGGATAGACGGTATGGATAAGAAATATATATCACGGTGGACCACACGGATCCCTTGACAGGACCGTCCATCTCTACCTAAGTCTTGGCGGGAGATTGATTCGATCAGGGCCCTTCACGCAAGGGAGGGGAACATGTGTAAGCAATCCGTGACATTAGTCATGTGGGGGTATATCGAGAACATGCCATGGACAGAAAATAATCTGATCCGCAGATCAGACAGCCCAAATGGTGACCAATCAACGCAACTGCGGCTGCTGGTGCCACCCAAGTCCAACGGTTCTGATGGCACCCGAGAGAAAAGACCTGGATACTCTGGCAGTGTGATGAGATGACACGCAGCCACTTCAGATTACTTAGAAATAGCACACGAGTTGGTCAAACTAAACTGTCCAACAAATAATGATTCTAACCTTAAATGCATAGATACTAAAACATTGACATTATTTGATTATCTGGATTTCGTATTGCTGGACATTTATTGGACGGTTGAAAAAATGAAAAATATCCGGTGATCCTATTCCAGCAAACCGGTGTCCAAGAATCAAGGGTTAGGATTGTTCAACTTATTTGGTTCTGTTACTGCAACTTAACAAAAGCATGTTCCAGAGTTTACTTAGATTTTATTTTAGTTAATGTCTGCCACGTGGACAAGTCAGCCGGAGTATCAAATGAAGGGCGCATATTATGTGTTACCCTTACCTTGTGGGGCCCATCTCAATAAATCTGTTCTATATCCTCGCCGCCCATCCATTTTTCCAGACCATTTCAAGGCGTTATACGAAAATTAAGCAGATTCGAATCTCTGGTTAACCACGCGACTGGAAAACGTGATGAATGACCATTAAAATCTTTTTTAGGCCACAAAAGTTTTAAATCATGCTGATGTTTGTATTTCTCTTCATCCAAGTCTGTTTGACCTTATCAACGGTTTGGATGAAAAATAAACATTATAGATCTGCATACGGTGGGTCCTGGAAAGTTTTAATGGTAAGCGTTCAATCACCACTCCTAAGGTATGGTCCACCAGAGATTTGGATCTGCTTAATTTTTTGACCACTTCCTAAAATAAGCTGGAAAAATGGATGGAGGGCATGGGTACACAACACATCATCAAGGTGGGCCCCACGGTAAGGGTAGGTTATCCGGGTGACACCTAATCGGCTCCCACACCCGTTTGAAAATTCAGGCACACTGCGCAGACTCCTACGTCAGCTCTAAGCTCCGTTAAAAAAATGTTGGTCATTCATTCCTTGTCACAAATGGTACTGAGCTATCTAGACCATTCAAATTGTGGGACCCATTGTGGATGGAGAACTTCTCTAAAATCACACCGTTCAAACAAATCCTAGTCATCTAATAATGACTATCAAATGGATGGTTAAAGTAAAATAGCCTGCGGTCTAAATTCCACGGGCCAAAAAAAAAAAAAACAGAGAGATATAATATCATGGCGCATTTTTAGGCTACCACCATCCGAAGTTGTGCTAGCACTTTGGACGGTGTGGATTGCAGTTCGATTTTGCCATGTGTAACGTTGAAGTTTTGTATCAGGATGATATTTGTACCTACAAATACAATAGACTGGTAATAATCACATGAGCGTTTCATGGTACGTTTCAACTACGGACATTTCCTTTCTAACTGTTTTGGTATGGTGTGGCCCGCAACATTTTTGGATCTGCCTGATTCTCCTATTGTGGTCTTATGAAACTGATTGACGTAGTGGATTTCTCACGGGCATCTCTGTGGGCCCCGCATAGCTTCCCAACACAGAAACTTTATGTGGCCGGGGTCACAGGCAAGTTGCGTCCTTTGAAAATTATCTAAACTTTTATTGAAAAATGTTCACATTCAGCAACTGTACGTGAACTTTCACATGCAGCCATTTCTCTCAAGCTCAAGAATCACACATGTACGATATGGAACCGTACTGATGGTTGAACGTGCTATGTTGACGAGATTTTACAATGATTCGGCTAACCAACTTAATGGTGGGCCACACTAGTATACCATCGGCTTTTGAATGATTTTTATTTTGCGTCTAGGATGATGAGTGGATTATCCTGAATTTCTTAGCAGGTGTTCAACATGGTGTGGTCCACCTTCTACAAGGATTGGATATTTCACACGTATAAAAAATTTGGTGGGAGAGAAATGGCTGTATTAAAAGTCTACGTATACTTAGTTTATTTGATCATTTTCAGTCTATTTGATTTAAATAAAGCGGTGGTCAACACAAGGAGAGGAGGACGTTTAGGGCATGTGTACTTAATGCGTATTTGGATTCGAGGAACCCAAAAATACATTGCTTTTCATGAAATCAGCCTTCCTTTGTTTGTCAAGCTCTTATTTTATTTTATTTATTTTTTTGCTCGAATATGAGGGAAACATCAATTTTCTTTCTTTGTTATAAAATAAAAACAATACTCGAAAGATAATCTCTCACTATGCAAGTAAAATGAATTTCCAAATCGTTAAACCCAAATATGCCATTGTGCCATTGGGAACGCATTGGGTTTTTATTTTCCTTTAAAACAAGGGTTTTATAGGTAAAAACCATGTCTCTATGGTTATTTAGATTCTCTCAATTGTAATCTTTGATTTTGTCTGAGGTTATTTTTGTGTCCAACAAGTCATTTTGGGGCTTTTTGCATTCCCAACATGTGCCACATGTGATACCATTCATTTTTCCTTACACCTCACTGTACAAAGCATCCCACGTCTGTTGATGTGTCAAATATTCCACTATCCATCTTCTCTTGTGTCCCCATACGTTAATATGTCACATGTATCACCACCCATTTTCTCTTACACTATATATGTGTGGGACTAATATTGTGCCACATTTGCCGTCATACATCTTCAATTGCTCTAAATATGTCACATGTATAAATGGCGTAAATGTGCACAAGTTCTTTTAAGTGCCTACATGACGCATGAAAGGACGTGATGAGGTCAATTGTCGTCTTCCTCAAAAGATAAATACCTTGAATTTACCAAGCACTTTTGAATTTACAAGAGGTTTATTGGACTCATGAGAAAAAAAAAAATTAAAATTTATGAAAAGTTTATTGATTGAATGATGGACTGATATTGAAAAAAATGAGTTTAATATGCTTTAAATAACCCTAAAATCATAAAGAAGATAGCCCTAATCAAATAAGAAAATTATTTTCGAAAAATATATAATTTTCACCATTTGTTAACTTGTTGATGGGTCAAAATAGCTGAAACGTGTCCATATATTTAAATTGAAAATTCTATGATTTGACCCGATGGAATTATGTTGAATTTTGTCAATTTCTCTTTCGATTTCTTCCGATCCATGTGGGTTAAGAATGTACTCGATCCATGTTGATTAAAAAATCATCCAACGAATAGATAGATAATCTAGTAGACCCCACATGATGATGGCCTATATCAAGGTGGCCCCATATAATGGACTATACATATCAAAGATCCGCCCCTAATGATAAACGATCCACATCCAAGGTGAGCCCTATATGATGGGCGGGCGTGGATTAGGTATTACCCCGACATGTTCTGAGCTAGGGACAGACAGAGGCTTTGAGGGCCACTGAGGGGCCACTGTGATTTATGAGTTTTATCCACACTGTCCATCCATATTTACATATCATTTTAGATTGCTGAACAAAAAATATGGCAAATCTAATGCTCAAGTGGACCACACCACAAGAAGCAGCAGTATTAAGGACGCCTACCAATGAAACCTTTTTAGGGTCCACTGTGTGGATTATTTTCCATCCAACCTGTTGATATACAGTTGGATGAAGCAAAAAAACAAATATTGTCTTGATCCAAAACTTTTATGGTCAGTAAGAAATTTTCAACGGTAGGAATTTAATTCCCATTGTGTGGTCCATTTGGGAATTGGACATTCTTTATTTTTGGCTTAATAATCTAAAATTATATTTAAAAATGGATAAACGGTGTGGATAAAACTTATGAATCACGGTGGCCCCTCAGTGGCCCTCAAGCCTCTGCCTATCCTGAGCTTGGAACAGGTGGGGGTAGTACCTAATCCGCGCCCATGTGGGCAAACCACATTGAAAGTGGGGCCAACATGATGGGTAACCCACATCAAAGGTGAGCTCCATATGATGGGCAATTAATAATGATGGCCCCCATATGATGGATGATTCACATCAAGGTGACCCACATGATAGACAATCCACATCAAAGGTTGACCTAATGATGAGTGGCCAACGTGCAAGGTAGGTTCCGCATGATGGATGGCCCGCATCAGAGGTTGGCCCACCTAATTGACGGTCCACATCCAAGGTGGGTTCTACATGATGGGTAATGGATATGAAATGGGTCCTATATGATGGGCAATAACTTTGATGGTGGGTTCTATCATGCATCCACATGATGGATAACTAACATTAAAGATAAGCTGAATGAATTGTGCACATTAAAAGTCGGCCTCTAATGATGAATGACCCGTAGCCAAGCCCTGGTGATAGATAGCCTACTTCAAAGTTGAGACCACAAAATGGATGATCCACATCAAAGGTTAGCCTTACATGATGGATGATGGATGTGAGGGAGAGCAAACAGATTTTTTAAATATTACTTATGATATTGGAAATCAAATATATTTTTTTACTTTTTAGATGTTAAGTATATTATTAATCAAACATATTTATCTGTTAATTAAGTTGAAACCAATATAAACTATTTAAGGTATAAGTAGTACCATCCAATTGTCCCTTTATTAAAAAAGTTCAAAGAAAAAAGAAAAAAGATAAGAGAATATTGCCTTTCTCGCGAACTAGGAATAAGTTTTTTGGAAACACATTATGTACTTTTCATGAATCCAAGTGCGCTAATTCATACCATTGGCTGTCGAGCAATTTTTTTTTGCCTTGCATCTAGAATGACGAGTGGATCGTCCTGATTTTCATACCTGGTGATCAACATGGCATGGGCTACCTTTTGCATGGATGGGATATTTACACATGTAAAAAGTTGTGGAAAAGCAATGGCTGTATTACAACTTCATATACATACAAACGTTTTATTTCATCATTTTTGACTTATTAGAATTTGCATGAAGCACTAGTCAACACAAGGAAGGTCTGGGGAAAGCCAACAGAAAAGGACGTTTTAGGCACGTTTATTTAGAGGAGATTTTTGCCTCTAGAGTCAATCGTCCTTGAGGTCTATTGAACTTCTCCCAACAACTATGGCATCATCTGGCTACAAGTCAGGAAAATCTTGACCGTCCATTAGCGGGCCTTATTCTGGATGGGCGACTGTCCAAAATTCAGGTGGATGAGATAGTCTAGCCATCTTTTTCACTTGCTGTAACTTTTGGGATACAGATTGTGTAGGAAGGTGCTCACTACCCTTTAGAAGACTACGTACCCGGCCCACCTGATGTACTGTCTATCCTTTTTTCCAGCTCATTTTAGGGCACAAGCCTAAGATTTGAAGCATATCTAAAGTTTAAGTGAACCACACCACAGAAACAGTGGGATCAAAGAGAAACATAAATATCAGCTTGAGCCAAAACTTACTTGCCCCCGAGATGTTTCCAACTCTAGGTATTCAATTCCCACGTTTTCCTGTAGTGTGGTCCACTTAAGCTTTGAATTATACTTTAATTTTAGCCAGGTAGCTTAAAATGATCTAGAAAAATGGATGAACGGTGTGGATAAAATACATAAATTTTGGTGGGCCTTATGGAGTCGAGCCTCACTGCACAATCTGCCTCAGCTTTGCCTGCCAACTACATTTCAAAGTCACAAGTTGTAGTGGTAAGGAATTATGTCATACGCGAAAGGGACTAGGCTTCCATATAACCCATGGTTAACCCTGCCTCAAGTTCTGTGGGCTCTCTGTGATGCTTGTATTCTATCCACTCCGTGCATCTGTTTCACCAGCTTAGGTTATGACACAGGTCCAAACATGATGGAGAACTAAAGCTCAAGTGGGCCCCACCATAATAAATAATAAAGAGTGGAAATGAAATCACCCATGTTGAAACCTGTTTAGCCCACCAATACATTTATAAGTTGATTTCCACCTAGATGAAGGGAAAGACACGAATATCAGCCTATCGAAAACTTCTGTTAGAAAAGGATTCAATGGCCGGATATGGGTCTTTTATTTTTATTTTTTCTTTTTCTCTCGTGTATGGGTCTTTTGTTTACTTAGAGCTTTGCTCGCTTTATTTTTCCCGCCTTTGGCCCTTTTGAAGTAATAATATTTCAACTGATCTTAACCAAAAAAAAAAAAAAAGAAAAAAAAAGAAGAAAAAAAAGAAGAAAAAAAAGAAAAGGTTTTAATGGTTGGTGTTACTCTCACTAGTTCTTATGGTGTAGCCCACTTGAATTTTCAATCACCCTACGTACTAAATGGTATGGAGAAAAGGATGGATGGAGCTGATATGAGCTTGGGTCACAGCATATGGGAGAGGCAAGACTCATCCATTTATAAGTTAACAAATGGGGCCCATGGTTCGGCAATCCAAACCATTGGCTGAAATACTTTCCACTTGAGTTTATCTTGGTCCATTGCGTCACAATGTATATGAGCTATGGCTGAAATACTTTCTTCACAGGGCTATCTAAACCTTTCAATTTGTTGCCCGTGGCTATAAAATGAACAATAAAATCAAAACAATGGTCTACATTAAAGCGAAAGGAGTTCCATGATTGGCTGCTGGTGAGATAAGGAGGAGAAAAAAACATCGTCCATGATAAACTCATGCAAAGTCAATTTTCCCAAGGAAAGATTAGTGGGGATTTATGATACGTGCCAACGTGGCATACATATGTGAGATCCAGGCCACTCATCAGTCGGGGCCTACCGTGATCTGACTCGGTAAAGAAATCAGCCTTGTTCCCTCATAGATAAGAGACTTTTGTATAATGAATAAAGCGCAGGACATTGTCCTTCAAGTGTTTGATTTTTCTAGAGCTGGGCGTGGGACGACTTGACTCGCTTGACTCGACTTGTCCGACTCGTTCAAACTTGACTCGACCTGAATTGAATGGGTGAGTCGGTCCGAACTGAGTAGGCTTTGCCCAGTCCAAATTCAAACCAAGTCAAGTTCAAGTTAGCCAGTAACTCATCTCGACTCAACCCAAAACTCGATCCGGTCATACTCAACTCGATTTGAAACCGATTCAACTCAGATTTGAGTGTGTGTGTTGGGTGTGTGTGTGTATATATATATAGAACCCTAATTTTCAGGTATATCTAACCCTATACATCGCACCCGACCCCTATCCAATTCCAAACCCTCTCTCTCCCTCCCTCCCTCCCTCATCCTCCTCTTCCAAGCCTGGCAACCAGCCACCACCATCACCACCCTCTACTCCCTCCCTCCCTCCTCTTCCAAGCTCGGCAGCCACCCACCACCATTACCTCCCTTCTCTCTTTCTCCTCTCCATTCCCTCCCTTCCTCATCTCTTGATCTGACTCGGTCCAGATTAGTCCAGGCCAGACCTGGATTCCGATCGGTTCAGACATGCTGGACTCGGTACCGAGTCGAGCCGAGTTCAGGTCAGGCCTACTTCAAAATCGGATGGAGTCAGGTTAGCCCTAACTCGGTCTGACTCGACTTGCTGCCCAGCTCTAGTTTTTTCACAGCCGTTGTCTACCTTCTGGACCTTTTGGTATGGACACATTCACGATGGCCCACCTGACGAATGGCCTGGATCTAGAAAAATATTCCACGTTGGCAGTTATTTGTTAAATAAACTACTCAATCGTTCTTCACAACTTGCCAACCCGTTTCTCATCTTTATAAATAGTATCATGCGTCTTTCATCAACCCAAACACTAAAATCAATCAGTCAGGTAAAGAAAAGAAGAAGAAGAAAAGAATATAAAAATGCAGCCATTGCACTGTCGTTGTCAGTCCATACACCGCCGGAGACGGACCTCCGACACTCGCCTAGCTCGCATGATCGAGGTGATCTTCACGTTCCCGGTCTCAGCTGTTGCAGCCCTCCTTCAATTACAATACCAAGGCGACAGCCTGGTGGGCCAGCCTCCAGTGTCCTCCATCAATCTTTTCATCTTGGCCATACTTATATCCTTCTACGCTGTCACCGCCTCAGTAACCCTCCCTCGTAAATACATCAAAGCCATTCGTATTTCTAGCCGTGTGGCCATTTGCTCAGTAACCCTAGCATCAGCATCTTTCATATCCATCATCATCCCAAACAAGCTCTGCTGGGTCCTATACCCCCCTTGCATTTCTACCATCTTAAGCTTGTTGCATGAACCATGTAAACGGTTGGCGCTGCAGCTTTGGTGGGCCACTGTGGAAACAGGCCGTTGGTTTACATCAATCCAGGTGGGCCGCCGTGGTCCATCAATATCATCAAGCCACGTAGAGGCAGGGCATATCCATGAGAAGGATATCAACACGACTCAAATAGAAGTTTGCTGTATATAGAAGGTTTCAATCAAGTTTGAGCTGATTAGACTGTCCCAGTTTACTGTATGCGTATATCCAACTAGTTTTTTGAAACCCTAGAATTTCTTCCAAAATACTAGCTTTCCTGCACTTTGTCTTTTTTATCAATGGACATTATCTACCCATGCATGCCACGCGGTTGTTTTGTACCATACATGTTGCATATCTATACTATATATGCGAGCAGTCTTTTTGCCAATTTTATCCCTGCAGGTAGTCAATGGGTGGTGTGAAAACTTTCCATTTTTGGAAGGAAATGGATGTTGCTGGCCGGTCACCTATGTACTTTTATCATTTCAATTCTTAATGCTGAGTAGTTTGTCCTACATTCATCTTCGTTTTGTGTAGCCCGCACTGTGGGACCCATTGAATGACTTTTTGACGTCCATTCCTTACGTTTGTTGCATGGTCTGATATTAGGACATCATTTCAAAAAATTATTAAGCTAAAAAATGGAGTGTATACCCCGAGAAATGTTGGGATAAGTCACCCACCATTGAAGCCACAAGGTTATTAAACCCATGCGATCGTGACATTTTCTCATGCTCCTTGATTTTCACTCTAGTCCATGTTAAACCTTTTCACAGATGACCCCCCTTCATGACTTAAAAAGAGAAGGTGGTATTGGCTCGAAAACCAATTGTTAAGAACCTAACCAATATGTTTTTTTTTTAAAAAAAGAGAACCTAACCAATATGCTTAAAAAAAAACCTAACCAATTGTTAAAAAAATCTATTATTTAGGTGGTATTGGCTCGAAAACGAATTGTTAAGAACCTAACCAATTGTTTAAAAAACATTTCAAAGGTGGTATTGGCTCAAAAACCAATTGTTAATAACCTAACCAATTGTTAAAATTATATATATATATATATATATATATATATATATATATATATATATATATATATAAAAGAACCTACCAATATGCCGAAAGCTCCAGGACTTATGGAGCATGTCAAAGTTAGGCTATTTACCCTTGGATTATAACAGGAAACACCAGTGTATATTTGTAACCTTTCCCACTTTCCCTCCATCTCTCTTCCATACTCTCTCCAAGTGGGATTGTGTCATAACCCTTGTGTGTAAAATTATCCAAACCTGTTTCCTCACCCGAGACCATCATGAATGGAATCATAGACGGAATGTCAGTGATGATACGATCAAAATCATTTAAAGAAAAAAGCTACCGAAAATACCATCAATGATTTTCTATGAATCATTTTTACATGGTTAGGACTGTCATTGTGATTGGGTCCGGCTCCATGGCTCAGTGGCAGACTCTGTTTCAGTACTAAGACCAAGTACCTAGTGCTCATATGGTGTGTGAGTGTGTGTCAATTTAAAAAAAGGATTTCCATTGTGATTTTTATTATCTTTGACCAATGCACGGAGCCTTAAGATAACATGAAAGGTTCACGTTACTTGGACTTCTTCTATATCTGTATATCTAGGCATCTTTCTTTCATATGTTTGCTGCAAGCAAGTATGGGACACGCATCAGAGATCTGGGCCATTCATCAGTTAGGGCATACTGTGACATGCCATGGACCAAGAGTAATCTTGGCCTGCTAATTAGACAGGACAGGGATTGCCTGTGACAGCCTGTCCCAGGAGCTTCCAACAACACGAAGCTAGGTGGGGTGCACTATAATGTTTGTGAGAAAGCCACCCATCCATCCATTTTGTCAGATCTTGTTTCAACTGTGGATGTTCAATCCTCACTGTTTCATGTCATTTAGCTGACTTAGAGCTTTGAATTTGCCTCATTTCTGGGCCTATGTCCTAAAATGATCGGGCAAATCGGATGGACGGCCCGGGTAGATTTCTCACAAACATCATGGTGAGCCCCACCTAGCTTCCTGTGGCAGGCAATCTCCATCCGGGCCATCATGGAATAACAACCCTTTATCCTGTTATTTATTATTGTTATTATTTTTAAATCATGTACGCAATTTACAATGTATATTCTTCATTAAATCAATGAAAGCACTGTATGGATGAGAAAGAATAGGAAGGCTTTTGTTTCACCAGGTTTGCTTCAAATTTCTACATGGATATTGAGAGATTTGAGACATTTTAAGAGTTCATGTTGCAATTTGTGTTCTTAGTTTATTGATCTTGAACATTTGATGATCCAAAAAAAAAGGTTTGCTTCAATGCCTCCTGACTTATTGTTTCGATGCATCAGAACAATAATCATTCAAGATTGGAAGATCCTGAACTTTTGTTCACTGGACACCAAACCAATGATTAAGTGACTAAAGGGCTCAATGTTCTGATGCGATTGTTTTTATTTTCTTTTACCCCATTTATGGTCCATCCCATTATATAAACCATTTGGATCATTGACGCAGGGAAGGACGTGAGGTCGAGCACCGTCTTCCTCAAGATGATAAATATTCCGAATCCATGGAACTTCTCTGGACTCCGCACAGAGACTTCTCGAATCCACGAGGAAAGAAAGTAGAAAATAAGAATAATTTCTAATAAATTCGAAATTGATTAATGAATTCCCAAAATCGAGTTCACAACCCTTTAAAAAAGGGAACCAAGCAATAAGAAAGAAATCAGACTCAAACTACAACTAAAACTCCTAAAATTCGCAACTTACTATAAATAGTAAACTTACTATTTATAGACGGTCATGATGTCTACTAGTGCGCAAGGTTTTCAGCCAAAAATAGTAAGTGTCCTATTTGGCTTCACCAAACCGTTCTCCTAATTATCCTAAGCACTTTTCATGTTGGACACAACTCCTAAAGCCCAACGGATGAAAAGTTATACTCAAACTAAAACTTACTATTTATAGTAAAAATAAAATTAAAACGAGGAAACAACCGTCGATCAGGGGGTTTCTCGCAAATTCGGGCTGCGCAACCTGGCGTAGCTGGGTTGGTTGGCTAAAGTAGCTCGTTCTACCCCAAAATCATATATATTACGTCGGATAACTCATTCCGGATTGTGAGATACGCCCGATCTAAGGTCCGATGGTCCGGATCACTTCTGTCGCCGACCGTGCCTTTTCTGATCCATCTTGGCCATGAAATTGTCCGCGACCCACTCTACATCAGTCCCCTCCACTTGAAAAGAACTCCTCCTCGAGTTTTCCTCCTGCGCTGGTTCATGATACTCGGTCAGGTCTGCAACGTTGAAAGTACGTGAGATCGCCATGTCATCTGGAAGATCAATGTAACATCCCGAAAATTGGGGGGTCGAGCAAAAACCCAACTCCCGAGTTTCAAAATGTTATTTATGCAACATAGATATGTATGATTGAATGTTGTCTATGATAACGCATTAAACATGAGTGAGATTAAGCTAGAACAGCATATCATACTCCAGAGACAGTTAAATTAACAAGCGGAAGACTGTGATAGTATGTATAACATATATAAACTGTTGTATGCCTCCAGAGTGTGGATATGTTACCAGGTTATATACATACATGTATACTCCAAAAGTAGACAAAACGAATATACATGAGTGCGCTAAAAATATAAAATGACAAGTGTCAAAGTATCTAATCAACCTACCTGTAATCCCGTCAATCAGAACACGCATAAAGGAGGGATCCTCCTCCTCATCATCAAGTCCAGCTCCGCCTCGCAGGCCGCGCCATCATCTGCAATCACAAAAGGTCTGGTGGGTATCCAGGAACACCGTCCCGTAACGTGGGAGTGAGTAGCTAACTCAGTGGAATAATAGAGCAAGGATTAACATGTTCTCAAATCAATCACGCGATAATAGTAAAGCAATAAATCAAACAATCCTAATACTGTTGTTAATGCAATTATGACATGACGTGATGTATGCCCTCACCGACGATCACCCTCATGCGGCAACATCTTACGACCGCGGCATGCCACACTCCCTAGAGTGCTCCACATCTTCCAGGCACATGCAATGCTATGGTGATATGATTTTTAAGTTATTATTAGTCCATTCAAACAGCAGGAGTGGGAAACTAAGGTACTTCCCTTATATCAATCCCAACACAGATCCTGTCTAGGGTCGTCACTCCTAGTAATCTCATACGATGTATATTTCGTAGGTCGCTGCAAGGGCTGCCAGGGCTGTTGCTCGCACTCGTTGCACCGCTCCCCCATCACCTTATCAATACAGGCCTACTGTACTCTACTACAACGGAAGGGTCGTCGCCTCCCGTGGACTCAGAATACGCTCGCGGTCACTACAAAGGGCTCGTCGCCTGATCAGTGTAGGCCGACAGCTAGAATAGTGTCCCATACCACCATAATCTGCTCACGAGTCTAGGTGCTCACTGGTCACTACGGGGAGGTTTGTGGCCCCAGCGTAGGCCGACAGCTCGACCACGGTGTCCGATACCACCATGCCCGGCTCATGAGTCTTTATGGATCAAGGTACCATGGTTAACAGGGTTTACAATGGTAAGTTCAGTACCCTAGGTTCAAGCAGTTATGACTCATGCAGGGTGAACATACAATGGCCAGTCGGGTTACTTGACGGGCTCGACTAGCACGATCGCATCTCAAGTTGAACGACATGAAGTGCGTAAAACACTTCGTGTGGCCTAACCACTGCCGCCAACTCCAGAATACGGCTCGCGTTCATCGACGCGTCGTTCGTGGCGAAGATAAACTAACCACGAATTCGCTCGGTTACCGACTGCCTGGACTAAGTATAGTCCCAAACAATCATGGAATCATGTCAGCATTCATGTAAGAGTAATGGAAATGAAATACAACCATGTGAGCATGTTAACACCTGTTATAACGTACAGCTTAAGTAAATCATCCTACACATGTCTTTCACACATATAATGAAATTATGTATATCGCCAACATATAGAAAATCCTCTCCATTAGCCTATTAATTGAGAATTCAATCTCAACTAAACCATAATGAAATCATTAAGTACATGTTATAACATATAACTTACATGAATCATCAAGCGCATGCATTTTATTCATATAATGAAATCATGCATATGGCTAACATGAAGGAAACCATTTACACCAGCATATTTATTGAGAAACCAATCTCAAACTAATCCATAACATCATTTAATTCAATACATACTAATACAAGCATTTATACAAAGACTCACACTACACACTTAAGTCTACATATAGTATGTCGACCCGAAGTGTGCATTTAGGCGAATCTCTTCGCCAAACTAACTATGCACGCATTCCTAACATTCTAATGCGACAACAAACCATGTCAATCACGTCAGCAAAATATGAATGTAGACCGTACTTCCTACAAATAACTAAAATGCCCTAAATCTCATATTCTTCGTTAATTTACGAAACAGGAAACGGAGAGCATGTTGTACATGTCAAACGGCGATGCCGTCGATAATCTACTATTAAACGTCATTGAAAGCTTTGGAAACAGTCAATCAAAGCGTCTAATATCCGCACCTTGTCTCTTATGGATGTTGAAATTCGAACGGAGCGTATACGCTTCGTCTACAGCGATAAGAGAACCTGTTTTACAAGATTTATTAACTATCAGGCTATGAAACGGAAGAAACATCAAATCAGCAACTTTCTAGGGTTTTTCTTACCTGAAAACGCGGAGGAATCGCCGGGAAAGTGATCGGAGTGCGTTGCCTAAGCACGTAAGCAGCAGCAGGAAAAGCTCTCCCACCTTCTCTCACAAACTCTCACTTTCTCTCTCACTCTTGCTAGGGTTTCTAGCAAATTCGGATGAGTGAGAGAAGTGAGGGTTTCAACCCCTTTTATAAGCTCAAATGTGCCCAAAACAGGCTTGGGAACAAAGTATACTTGAGGTATATCCAAATCGGGGCTGTTTCGGTCTAAAAGCTACTTTCTGGTGGTCCTCTGGTCGATTGCGATCGGACTTAAGCTCATGCGTACCAGATGTAGCACGTATTAAGTTTTCAGTCTGGCAGGGTTCGCAGATCGCCCGTGGCGGACCAGTTTCAGTTCAGCGGTCACCGCACATAGATCAGGGCTGAAAGTCTCATGATAATAAATAGAAATTTTTCCTGATCCGAGGGTGTAATCTGGATGAATTCTGACGGTCAGAACGCTTAATACTGACGCGTCAAGTCGTGTGCCAGATTTGGATTTGAAATTCCAAATCTGTCCCTATTCGCGGTCTCTTCAGTCCGGGTTCAACGAAATAGTCTGTGATTATCGGTTTGACTTGATTTTCGAGATGATTGTCAAGTCCAGTTGGGCGGTTCTAACCGTCTAAGATAGGAGGTATCGGACCTTCGATGTGCGGTCTAAATCCAATACAAAAATTCAATGTGGTCCAGAGAATAGACCTGCTTAGAGTTTGATCCGAGGTTATAGAGTATTATAGGGTCATTGGTTCTACTCGATTTGGGTCTTGTAGAACGTATTTAAAGTGATCAGGGACTGTTTCCCAGCCACTCCAACGTTGCGTTAGCTATCTTATGCTTAGTTTCTAAAGAAATTAATCCTAAGTGGTTTCTTTGGCCATGGAATTGGGTTCTGAACGATTTTTCAGGTGTTTTAATTGACCCACTGCCTAAGGACGTCAAATCCCAGATTAGCCAAAATCCGGGGTGTTACAATCAACAACATAAGCATTGTCATTGATCTTTCGGATGATCGGTACCGGTCCAATCTTCTTATTCTTCAGCTTGTTATACGTCCCGGTCGAAAATCTTTCTTTTCGCAAATGGACCATTACCTGGTCGCCCACCTCGAACACCTTTTGTAGACGATGCTTGTCCGCTTGTTCCTTGTACTTTTCATTCGAGGCATGTAGCTTAGTCTGCACCTCCGCATGAATACCCATGATCCTGTCTGTCATATGTTCTGCTGCAATACTCATGCCTGGGAGCTTGGGCAGAGGGACCAAGTCTAATGTGTGGCGAGGTACTCGTCCGTAAATAACCTAGAACGGGGATTTTCCTGTCGAGTGGTTCACCATGTTGTTGAATGTAAACTCCGATTGAGACAAGACTAAATCCCACTGCTTCGGTTTCTCTCCTGAAATACATCGAAGGAGGTTTCCCAAAGTGCGATTCACAACTTCGGTCTGCCCATCAGTCTGTGGGTGGTAAGCACTGCTGAATTGAAGTCATGTATCGAATCGAGTCCACAAAGTCCGCCAAAAGTGGCTAATGAACTTCGTGTCACGATCAGAAGTAATGGTCTTAGGGACCCCGTGTAGCCGTACGACCTCCCTGAAGAATAAATTTGCCACATGTGTTGCATCAAGGGTCTTCTTGCATGGGATAAAGTGCGCCATCTTGGAGAAACGATCGACCACTACGAACACCGAATCCATGCCGCGTTGTGTTCGTGGAAGACCAAGTACGAAGTCCATTGATAAATCCTCCCAATGACCGTCAGGCACAGGTAACGGGGTGTAGAGGCCCGTATTCTGAGATTGTCCCTTGGAGGTTTGACAAATATGACAACGTTGTACGGCTCTTCCCACATCACGTACTAATTACGGCCAGTAAGACCGCTCTTCCACAAGAGCTCACGTCTTGTCTCGCCCAAGGTGTCCACCGAGGCCACCTCCATGTAGTTCCTGAATAATCTGCTCCCTTAGAGAACTTTGGGGGATGCACAATCAATTTTTTTTGAAGAGAAAACCATCCTGTATATGAAAGTCACTGGGGTGACCTTCTTGGCACTTCAACCAAGAATCTTTGAAGTCTTCATCCTCGGCATATAGCTCCTTGAGATAGTCAAAGCCGACCACCTCATTGCTCACCGTAACTGGTGACGCACGACGGCTAAGTGCATCAGCCACCTTATTCTGCTGACCTAACTTATGCTTCAGAACAAATATAAATTCCTATAAAAACGTAAACCATCTAGCATGCACATGATTCACGTTAGTCTGACTATTAATAAACTTTAATGCCTGATAGTTGATGTACAGAACAAACTCCCTTTGAATCAGATAATGCCGCCAATGTCGCAGCGCCTGAACAACTGCGTACAACTCAAGCTCGTAAGTCGACCACTTCTTTCGGGCTTCACTGAGCTTCTCGCTATAGAAGGCTACCGGCCTGCCTTCCTGTGATAATACTCCTCCTATTTCGACATATGAAGCGTCACACTCCACCTCAAATAATTTATCGAAATTAGGAAGCACCAAGACCGGTGTTATAGACAAACGATGCTTGATCTCATGAAAGCTCTTGTCAGCTTTATCGGTCCACTGGAACGGTCCTTTTTTCATGCAATCTGTTATTGGCGCGATTATGGTGCTAAAATCTCACACAAATCGACGATAGAAAGTCGCCAATCCGTGAAAACTCCTCACCTCATGAATGTTTGTCAGGATCGGCCATTCCCTAATAACTTGCACCTTTTCATCGTCCACCCGAATTCCTGTGGACGTTACAACAAATCCTAAAAACAACAGGCTGTCAGTTAAAAAGCTACACTTTTTCAAGTTGAGGTACAACTTGTTATCTTGTAGGACCTGCAGCACCTGCCTGAGATGTTTCTTATGCTCCGCCTCATCCTGGCTATATATCAATATGTCATCAAAATATACTACCACAAATCGGTCAGTGAACGGTTTTAGAACTTGATTCATCAAACGCATAAAAGTACTTTGTGCGTTCGATAGGCCGAAAGGCATGACCAGCCACTCATACAACCCTTTCTTTGTCTTGAATGCCGTTTTTCATTCATCACCGGGTCGAATACGAATCTGATGGTACCCGCTCTTTAGATCGAGTTTAGAGAAAACTTTAGCCCCTCCTAACATATCGAGCATGTCGTCCAACCGTGGTATTGGAAACCGATATTTAATAGTAATTTTGTTAATTGCTCGGCTGTCGACACACATGCACCAGCTTCATCTTTTTTTAGCGTTAATAATGCTGGTACAGTACATGAGCTCATGCTCTCTCTCAATAAACCCTTGCGGATCAATTCCTCCACTTGCCCCTGAAGTATCTCACACTCCTTCGGACTCATCCGATAATGAGGGCAATTGAGCAGGCTAGCCCTAGGAACGAGGTCTATGTGATGTTGGATGTCTCTCATGGGGGCAATCCATCAGGTAAATCTTCAGGCCAGAATTCTTTGAATTCGTTTAGCAACAGTCTTAAGCTTGGAGGGATGTTTGAGGGTTCCTCTTTCTCGCCCTTCACCACTACGGTATATACCTCGCCGGTTTCCTTGGACTCCTCCATGAAATCCTGAATGGTCAAGAGAGAACTCCCCTCTACTTTAGAGGCTTCAGGGTGGTTCTCTAGTGCCATAGGGGTAAGGATTATTTTTCGACTATCCTTGACGAATATGTAGACATTGTCTCGCCCCCAATGGGTCGCATCACGGTCCGACTGCCAGGGTCTACCGAGTAGTATATGGCAGGCTTCCATGTCAACCACGTCACAAAGTATCTGATCCTTATAATGTTTACCAATTGAAAACGAGATAGTGCATTGTTCAGTTACCTTGGTCTCGTTCACTTTTTTTATCTAGCTAATTGAGTACGGGGAAGGATGTTTCGTCGTTGGTAGTTGCAACTTATCCACCATCACTCTTGAGACGATGTTCTCGCTGCTACCACTGTATATGATCACATCACAGACCTTTCCGTTGACAGTGCACCGAGTACGAAATATATTGTGCCGCTGTGGATGTAATTTCTTTCGTGGGGTATACAGTAGTCGCCTCACAACGAGAGATTCACCACGATCCTCGCCTGTCACTTCATCGCCACCTGCTATTTCTTCAGTGGTTTGTTCATATTCATCAAAGCCATGATCTTCTTCTGCGGCCTCATCTTCAGTGCCCCCTTCATTTATAGTCAAGTGTGCTGCCGGACGTTGAGGACAAGTGTTTGATAAGTGGCCTGGTTGGCCACAGCGGTAACAATTGTTCGGCCTTGGCCGAGCATAAGGATTCGGAATCCTACTCGGGCCCGCTGTTGTGGGTGCTGCCCGTTGAGGTCTAGATGGTTCGCTCCCCGTATCACGGTTCGCGGGTGGAGGAGGTTGATGACGTTCTCCTACCGGATCTTTTCCTCGAACCAGCACTGGATCTTGTGTGGGACCTGTCATAGGGGGTCGATTTGAAGGATAGGGACGAGCAGGAGCTCTTGCAAGCTGTGTTTCTGCCCTTCCTGCCAATTGAACTGCTTCGTCTACGGTCCCGACTGGGTACATCTGAACTCGATCCTGAATTACCGGTCGTAACCCACCTATAAATCGTGACACTTTCTGTGACTCAGATTTTGACAAATCGTTTCGTGTAGCCAACCGCTGGAATTCTTCAGTGTAATCTATAACAGTTCGATTTTTTTGTCGGTAATTCTGGTATTGCTGGAATAATATCTGCTCATAATCACTGGGGAGAAATCGTGAACGAAGAAGACGTCTCATCCGAGGCCATGATGCAATGGGCGCCTTGTTCTGGCGGGCTCGTGAGAGTTGCAATTGTTCCCACCATGCAGAAGCACCAGATTTTAATTTAAACGCTACCAATTTCACCCTTTTATGATCTGACACATCCATATAATCGAAATATCTCTCTACTTCGGCTAGCCAATCGAGAAAATCTTCGATACGTAATAAACTGTTAAAACTAGGAAGTTCAGCCTTACCTCGATAGTCTCTTTCAGCACGATCTAGACGATCGCCTCCATGGATTGGCCGTCGGTCAAAACCCTCATTAATGTCCTCATCGCTGGAACTAGAGTCATTTGGTGTAGCCCTACGGTTTGCCACTGGTAGTACTCTGCGATAATCAGGGTCACGTCATACAGCAATCACGGGTGGTGGAGCGACCATAGGTGGTGGAGCACCGCCTAGGGCTCGGGGCGGAACTAGCGCATCCGCAAGACGGTCGAGGGTTGCCTGCAGCCCTTGCATGGTCAACTGACTCTCCCAATGGAAAGCTTCCATTCTTTCTGAAAGATAACGAATCCCTTGATCACCGTCCACAGGATTTTGATTCATACCTTCGTTGTTAGCCATCAGCCCGAGGAAAAACCTCGCTCTGATACCAAACTGACGCAGGGAAGGACGTGAGGTCGAGCACCGTCTTCCTCAAGATGATAAATATTCCGAATCCACGGAACTTCTCTGGACTCCTCACAGAGACTTCTCGAATCCACGAGGAAAGAAAGTAGAAAATAAGAATAATTTCTAATAAATTTGAAATTAATTAATGAATTCCCAAAATCGAGTTCACAACCCTTTAAATAAGGGAACCAAGCAATAAGAAAGAAATCAGACTCAAACTACAACTAAAACTCCTAGAATTCACAACTTACTATAAATAGTAAACTTACTATTTATAGACGGTCATGATGTCTACTAGTGTGCAGGTTTTTGGCCAAAAATAGTAAGTGTCCTATTTGGCTTCACCAAACCGTTCTCCTAATTATCCTAAGCACTTTTCATGTTGGACACAACTCCTAAAGCCCAACGGATGAAAAGTTATACTCAAACTAAAACTTATTATTTATAGTAAAAACAAAATTAAAACGAGGAAACGACCGTCGATCAGCATGTTTCTCACAAATCCGGGCTGCGCAACCTGGCGTAGCTGGGTTGGTTGGCTAAAGTAGCTCGTTCTACCCCAAAATCATATAGTTTACGTCGGATAACTCATTCCGGATTGTGAGATACGCCCGATCTAAGGTCCGATGGTCCGGATCACTTCTGTCGCCGACCGTGCCTTTTCTGATCCATCTTGGCCATGAAATTGTCCGCGACCCGCTCTACATCAATCATTGAAACAAAGATGCCAGATCCAGCAACTACAGTCCCGAAGTATCCTGTAGCACTAGTGGAGTACTCTATCAAACCTATTCGACCATCATCTTTTATAGATTAACCATGTGAAACAGGTTTGGTGGGGATATCATGCTCTTTATGTCAAGAAAATATATCATTATTCTTGACCAAAGGATCCCTAAAGTATTCTTATGAATGGCAATCATAGTGATCCCAGCCACTCTTTTGTCAGTCCCAACTTTAGATATATAGGCCATACCCCAATTATCTCCTTAATATGAAAGTTTTGGCCTTTTAATTTAGGGCATGCAAATAGAGATTTAAGAAAAAAGAAGAAGAAGAAAAGACTAACGGTCCATATTCAACTAAAAAAGAACAAGTTAGGTGCATGGGATCTTTCAGTATTGGAGATTTTGTGGTAGGGGTGTACACGAACCGAGCTAGCTTGGTTAGCTCGCTCGACTTGACTCGAAAAAGCTCGATACGACTCGGTTCGAAGCTGAGTTCGAGCCGATTCGAGCTGATTTTTTGAGCTCGAAAATGAGTTCGAGTTGGCCCCAGCTCGACTTGACTCGAATCAAACTCGGATCGAACCAATTCGGTGACTCGGTTACTTTGCCATTGATGTTGCTCACCAAGTGTTTGATAAAATGACTCAACGAAAGTGTTTGATAAGAAAAAATCCATTTTAAGCGCAGTCTTGGACGCACTGTCATGCTTCCCCAAACGGCCGTGTTGTAAGTGGATGGCCTGTAAAAAGTGCTGTGTGTTATTTTCGGTGCTTTCCGAAACATAGTGGTATCCTTTCTGCTTCCTAAATCTTCACCGCTTGTTTCCTCTCATCTCTTCAAAGTGTTTGTAAAACTTAGACTCATGCACCATACTTTTATTGGGTTTGGGCTCTTGGGGGTTATTTTATCACCTCATTTTTTTGTAGTTAAACACGGGAGAGAGAAAAGTCACATATCTATTTCGGCATCAAGAGGAATTTTGAAGGATTTTGAAGGTGCAGTCAAGGTGTCTGTGGAAATGCCTCAATGGAGAACTCGACTCGATCTTGGATCAAGCTACTAACCTAACTGAACCGAGCTAGCCAGTCAGGCTCAAGGATCGAGCCGAACCGAGTTCAAATTGAGGTTAGCCAGTGGCCGAGCTGAGTCGAGCTGAGGCCAGCTCGACTCGGTTCGACTCGATGTACACTCCTATTTTGTGGTCTTTTCGACATCTGTCTCATTAAGATCTTTATGAAAAGTAGATAGATCTGCCTCATTTATAACGAGGGGAAAAGCAATATTTGAGTCATTCCTATATCTCGTCAGTAACCTACGATCTCGTGGCAGATTCCTTCTCACATATGGCAACTCCACCTGTTCATGTACCTGTGTCTGCGTCTCAATATCAGCCTATGTCTCATTTCTGTTTAACTGAACGTCCATAACCAATTTTTCGGCTTCCTTGTGCTCATCCTTAAGGAATAAGCATCTTTCGTTGAATTTGACATCGTAACTAAGGATAATATTTATTCGTATGGTCCGGTCGTATATCATGTAGCTCTTCAAACCATTACAATAGTCAACATAGACGTACTTTTTAGCCCTTTGGTCCATCTTATTTATCTAAACTAATGGTACATGAGAGTAAGTATCATAACCAAATACACATAGTCTCAAGTAGTCTACCTGCTGACCACTCCACACTTCCTTCGAAAATTTACATTTAATGGTTGTAGAAGGTGATCGATTCACCCAGTAACAAGCCCTGTTAATGGCCTCAGTCCATAATTTCTTGCCCAACCCAGCATTGCTCATCATGCATCAGGCCATCTCTAAGAGAGTCTGATTCATCTGCTTAACCACACCATTTTGCTCTGGTGCATGGCGCACTATGTTGTGCTTAATGATCACTTTATCTTTATGAAATCGATTGAATTTCCCAGATGTGAATTCTCCATCATTATCCGTCGTTAATACTTTCACATTTCTCCTTGATTGTTTTTCCACCACCGCCTTCCACTGCTTGAAGTTGGTGAAAACATCGGATTTATTTTTCATGAAATAAACCCACACTTTTTTGGAATAATCATTAATGAATTTGACTAACCATGATGACCCTCTGCTAGAATCCGCAGGCGATAACTCTCATACATCAGAATGTACGTAATCTAGAACCCCCTTACAAACATGTTTCCTAGACTTAAAAGACAACCACTATATATATAATGCTTGCATATACTAAAGTCATTGCTTTTAAAAACTTGAATAAAAAAAAGGTCAAAAATTAAGTACCTTCATGACCAACTCGCTTATGTGGCCTAAGTGTGCATGTTACATACGTGCAGACGTGGAATCCATTATAGACACTGCAGCTCCACTTGATGAAGTATTCCTGATCAACTTGAAAATATTTTTATTCCTCTATACCGTCATGAATATGAATGCTCCTTTGAAACTTTAAGGACATGATCGAACCCAGTAAATTTGTACCCAAGCAGCTCGAGTGCTCCCAAAGGTATTAGACTCTTTCTTAAATTCAGAACATGCCTCACTTCAGTTAAGATACGCTCAATGCCATCAAATATCTTGATGCACATTGATCCAATGCCTACCACTTTACAAGCATTATCATTGCCTATAAACACTTGGCCACTAGCACACTCAGTGTAATTGATGAACCAACTCCAGTAAAGGGTCATGTGGTATGAAGTGCCAATATCTAAAGTCCATTCTTTGTCAAAGTACCCATATTTTTATGCAGTCAGCATTTCACCGTTATTCATTACCTCACTAGATTTCGCAGTGTTGACTTCCCTAGAAGATTGAGCTATCCGAATTCTCTTTTCTTAATTTAGGATTCCAAAAATCCTTCTTTATGTGCCTTGACATGCCACGATTCCAACATTTCAACCGAAAATCTTTGTTCTATGAATTAGACCTCGATAGTGAAAATCCACTTTCTCACTCAAAATTTCTCCCCCTCGTAATAAGTGCATCTGTAGAAGCACCAACGTCACCATTTTCTTTCTCATCGCCTTCAACTGAAGAGCTGAGATAATGTTCTCAACACTAATGGTCATTTTATCAGTGTACAAAGAGTCCTTGAACGACTCATATGATGCTGGGACTCAAAGAAATTTATTCACATACATATTCGTTAATTTCGCCCATATACTTGTTATAGTTTTCTCTCTCATAATATTATAGAGGACTTTATCTTGTATAGAGGTTTTAGCTTTCTTATCCATCTTATTCCATTCTTCTTTTGTCATAGATTTCGGTCACTTTTTAAGGAGAGCTTTGTCTAATCCTTGATGAATGGGCTGAATTATGATACCGTTCATCTTAACTTTTTATAGTTCAATTTTATTTTTACCAGAATCTACATCGAGGTTTGGATTAGATGCCATTGATACGTTATTTTTAGATTCAATCTGCTTCCCAACGTTATCTTTGATACCACTTATTGAAAATCGTGGAAATACTCAGAAATGAGTCAAGCATAGTACACATAATTGCACAACCAAATCCAAACAAGGACAATCTGAATTTTACATGTAAAAACCCTTTTGAGAAAAAATCATGGCACAAAGCGACGATAAATGCACTATGAAAGCAGAAATTACAAGAGATAGTCTTATCGATTCGAACAAGCCTCGAATCTACTTCACAAGCCCTAGCTATGCCATTGAACCCTTATGAACAGTTTATAAAGCCTTAACACACACCTCTCTCTCTCTCTCTCCCCCCCCTCCCCCCCCCCCCCCCCCCCCAAATCTTGATTACACTTGATGTATATAGTGTTATAACTGAAATAGGAAACAAGTTACGCACTTACACAATTCTACGCACATCTTCGATGGAACCTTCGATTGCATCGACCACCCCTTGAGGATCTTTCGATGACATCTAACTCCTTCGATGCACTCATGTCATCGAGTAGTAACACTAAAACGTTCCAGCAATCTACCATATTTTCTCGATGGAATCGAGCATCTTTTGATGGTATCAAAATATGCTCGATGGCATCGAGTGGTCTATTGATGGCATCGACAAACCCTTATTGCTAACATATTTGAGACATTAACAATAGTATGGTCCACTTGAGCTTTGGATATGCTTCAAGTATGAGTTCATGACCTAAAATGTTCTAGCGAAATGGATAGATGGCCTAGATAATACACATACATAATAGTGTGGATCCCACAAAATGGGGTCACCATGGAGGTCTGTGGTCACATGGTCACCATGCAATGCATGTTCGGTAACCCAGTAACCTAATGCTCTATGGGACCCACCACAAAAACTCAAGTTACAATCAACAGAATGGAAACATGCACCATCGATATCTTTTCAGGCCATCGTAATGTTTATATATGCCATACAATCCATTCATAAGGTGATTACCACCACTATTAGCAGAACCCACAAATATCAACCTCATCTAAAACTTCCATGAGAACCAACTAATGTTTCGGGCGGGTCCTAGTGCATTAAGTGTTGGGCGGGGCCAAACCCAAACCCAACCCATTGCCACCCCTAGTGTGGATTTGTGGAGAGGGAGAGAGATGCCAACCACTATCGAATTATTAAAAAATAACTAATTTTCAAGGCTTTTAAAAAAAATAATAAAAAATTAAAACATTAATCATGAAAAATATCCACTTTTCATTTTTTAAACAAACATTATTAGAAAAGACCTCAACTTTTATTTATTTATTTTTTTAACTTAACTTGCAACTTGTGTATCCAAATAGCCCCTTATATTTTATTTTCAATTATCCATTTTATGGTTGTTGATTGGATGGCAAGGATTGGTTAGTGTGAGTTTTGAGATATGCTCCATTTGAAATATTATGCGGAATGTGGATTGTCGGGATAACTTTACACGAGTGCTACATGTGAGAGCATTTTAGTCATTGTCATTTTCAAAATAGTGGTAAACTACTATATTGCAAATGTCAAATACAAAGGAAATTGAAAATGGGAATTCCCTATAGTGAAGAATGATAACCCATCCGTATTTGTAAATATATTAAAAGAATCTTCCTTACAACATGCTGAATGCCTATGTGGCAGTTGCCTTCTCTCCTGTTTCTAATTTTCTGATCAGTTGAGACCTGTAAAAAAGAGAACAATATCTCTAGCAAAAAAACCAAATAGAGTGTGTTTGTTTCTTCTTTCATATTTTTATATTATACTTTGTGTGTAAGGAAATGGTATTATGAGGTTTAACACATGAGAGCTGCCCATGAGATTGATCTTTGTGGGACCCACCGTGATGTGTGATGGACATTCATACTGTGCATTTGGTAGGTTCCCCATAGGTTATGGGATGTGCCAAAATTTTGCCTTATTCGGACCAAACTATCATGCCCCAAACTCAGAAACCGGGCTCACAAAATTTTCGATCGCTAAATCCATTGCTGACAGCCTCCGTAGTACCCCATTCTCGGCTCCCATTGCCCATATGCCAGATTTTGATCCTGGGATCTTATAAGAAGGATTTTCAGCATAAATTTGTTTCATAAGAAGCATAACCACAAGTTTACTCAAATCACAAAGGCAACATCATCATCACATATCCACTAAAATAAAAAACTTGAGTACAATACATGAAGGGAAAATATAAAATAAATGCCAAAAGCTCCAGAAGGTCTGCTACACGCTCATGCCCAAAGTGATTTACCACAAGCTCCTGCCTCAATGCTACTGTGACCTAACGCCACCTACACGCATCTATCATACATAATCTTATAGAAAGCTTAGAGGGTGGTGTACGTGTGTGTACCATGCAGGTGCTAAGTATACAATACAAGCCCATAAATCATACAACGTCAGAAATACTGGCAAGTCCATGGGTCAAGCTTTATCAGATTAAGCAGAAATACTAATAAGTCTATGAGTTATACAATATCAGAGTAAATAGAAATATTAACAAGTCCATGAGTCATACAATATCAGAGTTCGTAATGCAAATCGGCTATGTAATGCGGGGTTGTGATAAACCAAATGCTATGTGTTAGGGATGCAGTGTAATATGCGGTTGGAAAGAGATGACCAAGCTAGAGTGTGAAGTCAGGATGATAGCATGTGGTATCGCAAGCTGTGGGGTCCATCACAAGGGACTTCTATCTAAACCAATCCCATACCTAAATTTGGATAGCCAGACCCAATGTGGTAAACTCTTGATCTCAGGTTGGTCGAGTGCCCCAACCGAAATCCTAGCCATCGCAAAGGTACACATAACAATTTGGTAGCACACTACCAACCCGAGTGGATAGTGAATGAATGAATGCATGAGTCAAATGCTGAATACACAACTCCTACTCAGTAAGTCCTCATATCAGTACTGCACATCTCTTGGATTATCATCGGGGTCTAGTACACTCTATGCCACCTGCTGCCCCATCAAACGCACAACTGGGTAAGTGAAAGAGACCTCATTGTCTGCTTACCAATATTGGTCCGGCTCGTCGATGGCGGACCCATTTATGATCTAGTTAGACTCAGCCTAACATTATTTACCCCCTCAGGCGGATAAGACCACACCCTTTCCCAACCGACCACGACATAGTAAGCGACGCGGCCTAGTGGTATATGGCCCTCATGCGCTCATATATATCCACTCGGTCTAGACGTTGAGGCGTCCCCTCACCTCGGGGGTTTAGAGATTTTCACCTAAGGAAATCTATTACGCTTGTATGCTAAAACCAAACATTTTTGGTATCCGTTCTGGTTATCTACAATATGCCTGTGGGGGCTACGACCCTGATGTTGTTAGGGCGTATGGTGGTCATATCACAAAATATGAGATGCATGAGTCATACCATCCAATCATGCATCAAACCTGCGCGTGCCACGTGCTCACGTGAGGTAACTCTGTCTCTTAGGGAGTCCCATAAACAATTAGCCTAATGGCTCATGCTATGCTCAATCACTCCTCATAACAAGCATACAGATGATGTGTATAGGCATGTATAATGAAGTATACCAAGCATGATTATCAGATATAAACAATAATCGGCTTTAACCGGTATATCACATAAAAAGAGTAGGAGCTAAACGACATGCCCCTTCTACAACTATAGGAGCCTATGCGGTATGACTTACATTAGCCTTCCAAGGCTCTGCATGATCCAAGACGGGGATGACGGGTCTAGACCATACGTCGAGATAGGTCCTACATAGTGGATCTTCCAAACCTGGTAATACATATTCTTCTATATATGGCAATGAGTAGTGATGTACTAAGCAACAAATGGCCTAGATGATGCACTAATATCAAGGATGAACCTCGCACTTGTCTCAACAAAGAGATGGATGGTGTGGATGATATATACATGTTATGAGGTCCTAGCAAATGGGGTACAAAGGTAGGATACACCTCTCATGGTGAGTCAAGTGAGTATATCACAAGGTGAGCTAAGAGGGTGAATAATTGGGCTTTCTCAACCTCTTATCATGAATAAACTGAGCTTCCTTATGAGGCTCGATACATAAAATGGGCTTGGTGAAGTTCATATATCTAGGACTATGTGTCCTTCCATACGGATTGGGTAGCCCGCTCAATAACTAAGTGGGCCTTATGTATGGTCACTAAGCTTGGGCAAAATATATATCTAGGTGGACCACATTTCTATGGAAGGCTCAATATGAATATAATGTGGGCTCCAAGGTTTGGACAATCTTACGGGGCATGGTGGGAAGCACCATTATCAATAGGGGCCCAACGGTTTGGGTTAGCCCAATATGAATAGACGAGAATGGACCTAGCAACGGGCCTTAGGGAGATGTACAATGGGGACATTTAACCACCGTTTACAACGTGGACATTTAACCACCGTTGCTTCCAAGGTGTGGTCCATTTGGACCTAGAATCTAACTACAATGGGGCGGACGGCTCTTACACTACTTGGAAAATGGATGGGCTACACAAATACTATCACATACATCATGGTGGGCCTCACACATTTCCAATGGGCCTCATAAACAATCACAAAGGGCCTCATCTCATGGGTCGCAACAATGGGCCTCATATATATCAAGTGGGCTGCATGCACATGGGCAGCAACAATGGACCTCATATACATCAAGTGGGTTGCATCACATGGGCCACAACAATGGCCTCATATACATCAAGTGGGCTATATCACATGGGCCACAACAATGGCCTCATATACATCAAGTGGGCTACATCACATGGGCTGCAGCAATGGCCTCATATACATCAAGTGGGACCCATCGTCCTGTATTCTACTATCTACACCATTCATCTATTTTTAGAGATCATTTTAGAGCATTACCCAAAAAATGAATCACATCAAAAGATCATCTGGACCATACCAAAAATAGTAGTGTAGATAATGATTATCACCATTTAAAATTCCCAGGGCCCACCATAACATTTTTTTTTCCAATCTGTTCATAAGGTCACAAAGACTTGAATTAAGAGGAAAACAATTTTCATATTGGTCCAGAACTTCTGGAACCCTAAACAGGTTTCAATGGTAGGCGTTTAATCCTCCACTGGTTTTTGCAATGGTACATCTGATGGATGGGTCTGTCTTATTTTTTTCTTCTCAACCCTTAAGACGAGCTCGCGCAGTGAATGGACGGTTTAGATCTAACACATAACTCATGATCAGAGCCCATAGAATTGCTGATGTCAATACAGCAGCCTTGCTGCTGGTTGGGCATGTCCTTAGATGGACGGCCAGGATATAACACATACATCATGCGGGACCCACAGAACTTGCTGAAGTTAGTCCAGCAGTGGTGGGACCCACTGATGGACGGTTGAGATATAACATATACCTCATGGTCAGGGCTCATAGAACCTGTTGACGTTAAATACAACGACAAGTTCTGCTACTGGTGGGACTGTAGATGAACGGTTTGGATAAAAAACATATACATCAAGGTGGGTCCCACCTGAAATTTAGATCTATCTCATTCTAATGCCATAAAAAATCTCCCAAGTGGTTGGACGGTGTAGATGACACATACCTCATGATCAGACCCTGCTGACATAAATATAGCAGCTATGGACTAGTGTGCTGGGCCACCGTCCATCAGACGGACGGTTTGGATATAAAACAAATGAACGGTGTGAGTATAAAACATATATATGGTGGGTCCCATCCAGATGGATGGACAACGTGGATGAGATCCATACATCAGGTGGGTCCCAGATGAACGGTTCGGATATAACACATCCCTCATGTGGGACCCACATAACTTGATGACATCATATAGTAGCTATATAGCTGGTGTGAGGCACCCCAGCCAATCCAATTATCCCCACCATCCAGGGATTGGACAGTGTGGATAAAAAAAATACATAAGGTGGGTCCCACCGTCCTTGCAGCTGGACTGTGGATACCACATGTGCAGGCCCCACCGTCCAGGATGATATGGATAAAACACTTACATCAGTGGGTCCACATGTGTGTGGCTCTCCAGTTACTGTACCAAGCTGATATTTATATTTTCCCACCGTCCAGACCTGCTGGACGGTGGGTAGCCATATACATCAGGATGGGGTCCACGTGTGTGGCCCCACCAGCTTGAGATTCAAGCTGATATTTATGTTTCCTTCAATCAGGTCTGTCTAAACGGACTGCCAGGTGGGCCCACTCGGTGGACGGCATGGATAAAATACATGTATCATCAGGTGGGCCACACATCAGAGAGAGAGAGAGAGAGAGAGAGAGAGAGAGAGAGAGAGAGAGAGAGAGAGAGAGAGACGTGCAGTAGGGAGGGGATCTGCCACTATGAGTCCTCCTAGGATTACAATACATACATCAAGTGGGTCTTATTACATGTGGGCCCGCCAATCAAAATCAACGGTGGAGATCCATTCTCCATAAAAAATGCAAGGTCTAGATGATCCTTTCACACTAGGAAAATAAACATCATAATAGGGTTCATGGAGAATGGCTCCATCATAGAATGATCATGTGAATCATGGTGGGCCATCGGCCATACCTAGGGTTCGAAGTGAGATCCATACCATCAATCGGTAGGCTACACTTGACCCATCATCAAAACACAAATCTAAGCCTACAAAACACCCATCGTTTTCACTCCTTGGTTCCTTAAAAAGCTAAGCTCCTTGGCTTTTTTGATGGTGCAGGAGATGAAGATTAAAGGGTTGGATGATGAGATCTTGGGGTAGGAAGTGGGCCACACACTTGGCTCTCCTTCTCCCTTGGAATGCTTGGATGATTCCTCCCTTGGCCAGGTTGCTTGGAAATGGTGGAGAAAATGAGAGAGAGAGAGAGATGAGATGTAAGGAGAGAGGGATGGGTGTGATAGGTGTACTTGAATTGATTGATTGATTGATTTAAAAGGTAGTAGAGATTCTCTCGGGATCTCTCGAAATTTGCAAAGCGAGGCATTTTTCTCGAGATATACGTGGGCCCATAACTCCTGGCCTGGGTATCACATCGGTGTACAAGTCGCGGCGTTGGAATTGTAGCGACAACGCGGTTGCTAAGGTACAAGTCTCGAGTTGAGTTGACTCATATCTACGAGATGCAATTTAGCGCGCGTAAATGCCGATTACAGCTCGGGAGTCACCAGAATTCGATGGGGAGGATCGCGGAAGTCTAAGGAACGGTACGGACTAGGATACGAGACTTACACAAACTATTTGAAATCATGCCTAAAACATCTAAATGCCCTTTGTGGGCCCACTTGAGTTTTGAAATGGCTTAAAATTTGGTAAGACCCGTCATCCAAGTCGGGCATACGTAAAATATGGGTTGGATGTCTAAACTACATTTCACTGAGCCTTATATACTATTAAGAAGGTTTCAATGGGTAGACATCCACTCTCAACTGTTGTCTCTGGTGTGGCTAACCTATGTCATGGATTGGCCTGATTTTTTAGGCCCATGACTCACCATGGAATGATGCATCTAATTAATGGGATGACACATCATGGTGGGGCCAATGGAGCATGAGGTCAGCCTCATAGTACCTTTTCCCACTACGAGGTTGACCTCATGAGGAGATTCGCATGAGGTCAAACTTTGTGGGCTTATGAACGCTCTCCTATGCAAGAAGACAAGAAATGCTTGTACTTTCACCGATTTCACTCTACCTATTGATTTGGTTTATGTGTGGGGTTGATTTAAAGATTAAAGTGTATTTAACTTGGAGTCGCCCCTACTTAGGATGTAGTTTCAGAATCTATTGTTAGATAGGACCTCTAGAATTTTCTAGAGGGTGAGAAATCATGAGATTTCTCGACTTAAGGGACTCCTACGCTGGTCTACACCATAGATTTTATGTAAGGGCCTCAGTTATGAAAAAGGAAGGGGTTAGGTACCCTTTCCACCCATGCAATGCATAATTTCTACTTTAGGAGATTGTACGATTTTTTAAGGGATACATGAAAACTTCTAATGTTACTCAACTAAGACATATTACGCTGGGTTTTAGAGCCCTCGAGTAGGCTAAATAAAGAAAAGTATAAGCAGCAATAGAGTAGAAAGCTAAACTATACTACACTAGGTTCAATGAACCTAGGTAGGAGGTGTAAGAACTCTATAAGGTGGGCCTTATTGATCAACAGTTTAGATTGATCTGAATGTTGGATTGTGTGATTATGTAAACTAGTGAACCCCACTGCTATGTGATTTATGCAGATACTCTGCGTTAGGGGTGGAGTGCTACAGCCTTACGCAGGGCTGTTTGAATTGAACTAGGACACAATACTGTGGAACAGTGGGAGAGAGAGTTATGCTTAGATTCAAACTCTCATCTCCATAGATTTTATATAAGAAAGAGCTGGGTCCTCGTTCCTACACAACGACAGAACCCTAACTCCCATCTATCGTTCTGTATACTGGTGTGAAGGAGAGGAAGACTACAACATTGGTATTTTGATATTCTTATTTGATATCTATGGCGTCTCAGTTAGGTAAGCCATCCGAACCCTGGATCTCCGTGTCCTATGCACAGCCTGATCTTAGGGATTTCCGCATACAAATCATATTATAGGAGGAAAGAAAAATAGTAAATTATGTGTGTGTAGTAGCTATTGATCTTCTGGGTATACGTGGAGCAGAATACAGTTTGATTTGAGATGTGAGAAGAAAAATGAAAAATCAAACACACCCCTTTCGGTTGAAAGGAATGGTTGAATATCTTGAATTTCGACCCTACTAATTGACTTCAATATCTTCTTTAGCTTTAAACTACTCACACCTTAACTAGACATGATGGCCTTATAGAGGAACTTTTAAAGATGGAAGGGGATCAAGTTAGTATAGACGAATAGCTTTCAGAGTGTTATGGTTGCTGTTAAGCTCGAAAGCCTTACTCTCGAGTATTTCTTCATGATGACCCTGGCTTTACCACAACCTTTGCCTTCTCTTCTGCTCTCTTTTCCTCTCTCTGTTTTGTTTATAATGAACACCTTAAATAACGGAGGGAATCTTGATAACTACCCTTTGAGGGCAGTTTTTAGGCAAATATTTCTGACAACGGCGAATCAAAGCAAAACATATAAAGGAGTCAGAGCCTTTGATTAGTTCGTAGATTTGGACCATTCCTAGAAATGACAGCGCATGGGCTGTTTCCACTAAAAAACGATCCTTCCTAGGCCATTTCAACATAGAAACGATCATTGGGAGAGTTTCTCCGCCTATAAATGGCCCTTAATGGGCTGCTTTCGGGTTGATTATCTTTTCAAATTCAATTGCTTTTTGGTACTCGTATGATGTTCGGAAATGAGTGCTCCTCTCATGTTTTGCCATTTGCCTGCTTCAGCAATGGTCGATCAGATCCGATGATTTTTTCTGATGCTTATCTTAAGCCATACCCTGCCCAACTTGTATGGTCGAACAAAAAGTGTCAAGCTATGCTGTTGCTGTAAATTGACAATGATATTGAAGTCCTTGGGTCACACCTAGAAATGGTAGATGTGGGTCTGTTATCACCAAGAAATAGTCCTTGCTAGATGTTTCACCTAGAAACGGTCCATATATGCAGGTCTGTTTTACCTAGGACCATTATTGTGAGGTGTCTACATGGCCCCACCATGATATGTGACGGACATTCATGCCTTGTTAAAAATAAGTTGTATCCAAAACTCAAGTGAGCCACACTAATTAAAATCATGAGAAATCATACCTAAAACATCTAAAAGCACTTGGTGCAGCCCACCTGAGTTTTGCAATGGCCTAAAATTTACTGTGATCCCTCATCCAAGTGGGACATACATAATGTACCCTGGTATTTCACCAAATTCTTGATGAAGAGTCACGCTGCCTCCTTTGCCATATTGCAATCCAATATTGGTGCCACGTTAAATGCTGCATATTGGGAGAATCGGTCCATCACCACCCTCATAGACCATCGTTCCACCTGGATGAGCTAGATGTCTAAACCATATTTCACTGGACCATATACAATAAGGAAGGTTTCAATGGGAAGGCATCCACTCTCAACTATTATTTGTGGTGTGGCCCACCTTAGTCAGAGATTGGCTTGATTTTTAGGCCCATGGCTCACCATGGAAGGGCATAGGATTAATGGGATGTATGTCGGTCACACATCATGATGGGGCCCACTGTGCTCCCCCCCCACCACACACACACACAGATTATATATGTATGACTAATTACAATATTTATAAATAATTTTAAAATGATTATAAAATATGGAGTAAGACATGTAAAGACTAATGAAGTCAAACTGACCTAGCTAGACATCCCATCCAGTGGGGCTTTTGAGTTTCTAATTTTTGGTTGTAACTAGGTTAACAGGGCCAAGATGAAGACTGCACAAGTCCAACCATTTAGACAAAGACTTGGGTCCCAGGTCCCAGCCCATCCCATGATTTAACAAACAGTCTCAACATGTATACTCAATTGAACAAGTTGGGCCAAGTTGGGGCCTACTCATCAGACGATCTGTTCCTAGGTTGGGATAGACCAGATGAACCAAATTGCCACTATGCTAAGCAATACTCATACATGAATGTGATCAATTGCAATTGCAGTATCCTCATCAACATCTAGTATATTGAATAAGTGGGATTCTTAATAGGACGGTTCCATCTTTCAACTATGATATGCAAATTTAGATTCTTAAATGGAGAAATGTAGAGGCATTCAGGATAAAAGCGAAAAAAAAAATCTAGTGTACAATCCTATTAACTGTGAGGTCCAATGGATCAATGATTTTGTTCTCTTGCACAAATATTATAACTGCTCGATTGTGGACATTTCTAGAACACCTCTAACAGAGGAACAAATAGTCAATTTTTTTTTTTTTTTTACATGCACACACACACCCTTACACACTCACGCAAGTGGAATTTTACCACCTATGGGTACTCGACCCTTTGACCAGGTGTTGAAACTCTTGAGAGTCTACCACCGGAACAAATAGTCAATTTTGAAAGAACTTATTGTCAGCCTCTTTCATATATGAATCTATTTGATTTAGAAGGAAAAAACTTGCATCAGTATCTCAATTTCAATTCAAACATGGGTTTGATTCACACTCCATGTTCTGAGAAAGATTTACTATCGAAAATGGGAAAAAAAATGAAGTCTTTGTCTAAAGAAATGTGTTGAGAAACGGCAGATACATAGAACCTTAGTTTATGATGCATATCCTCATTTTGGGAGAATTGACAGTTTCTTATGCTAAAACCACTAACATGTCCAAACTTAATGTGACGTCTGAAGCAACTAACAATAAATAGAGGAAACGAATAATAATAATAAGTTAATGTATATGGATGGCTTTTTTATTTCAAGATTTGGAGCCCCACTTAGCTAATGCACCAACAAGTTTACTACATAAGGGCAAATTTGAATTGTGGGAAAAGAATAGAAAATTTTAGTAGTTATTCAATAATGATTTTAGAGTTCTATTTAGATAGTAAGTGAAAATCTCATATTCTCCTAATACGTAACTCATTTCTTATGCATGAGAATATGATTGAGGAAAATGATAGCGATTGTTATATGACTTCAAGTATTTTCTTTGCTATCTATGATAGAAATTAGTGAGTCACCATGACATTAGGGAAGCAGGGTAGACTTTTTGGATCAATCGGATTATGATCGGGTGTGGGGCGCAGATTATGTGTTAGCCGGGCTGAAAGGACTTGAATTGGGTTGGGGCGCATATTATGTGTTAGCCAGGCTGTTACGTGTACCGTGGGGTCCACATTAATCATATGGTGTATATCCACTCTGTCCATCCATTTTTACAGCCTATTCTAGGACACGGTCTCAAAAATTAAGCATATCCAAATCTCAGGTGAAACACACCATAAGAAACAGTGATTATTGAACGATCACCATTAAGAACTTTTCAAGGCCCACTGTAAGTAGATCCATAATGTTTATTTGCCATTTAGCCTGTTGATATGGCTAACCAGAATAGGATGAAGGGAAAATATGAAGATTAGCTTGATCCAAAAGCCTAAAAAAGCTTTCAATAGTCAGTTGCAACTTTTTTCAGATTTGAATCTGCTTCATTAGATGAGCTGAAAAAAATGGATAGCAGCGTGGATAAGAAACACGATCATCAAGGTGGGCCCCACATGGTAAGGGTAACACCCACTAAGCTGCTCACGGATTACACCTAATCCACTCCTGTCGGATAATGGAGTACTGTCGCACGCAGCACCCATGTGGTACGAGTTGGTGTTAGAATTGCCCTGTGGGCCCACTATATTGCATGTCTTTTATCCATGCCATCCATTTATTTTTCAGCTTAGATTACGCAATAACCTAGTGAGGCAGATCCATATCTTAGGTGGGCCACACCATAGGAAACAGCGCTGATTAAACAATCACCATTAAAACATTTCTAGGTCCTACTGTAATGTTTATTTGTCATCCAATCACTGGATTAGGTCAAATAGATCTAAATTAAAGGAAAACAAAAAATCCGCTTGATCCACCACTCTTTTGGCCCCACGAAGTTTTTAATGGTGGTAATTCAATCACTAATTTGTGATCCACTTGAGAATTGGATATGCCTTAATTTTGGAATAATGTCCTGAAATAAGATAAAAGAATAGTTGAACGTCTTAGATAAAATACATACATTATGGTACGCTAAGAGCATTTTCAGTATCGATAATCCCCGCATGTCTTGCTGTGGGGAGGCCGTAATGTTTTCGGAGAAATTTTCAACTGTAAATATAACCTTTTACCCACCGTCTTTTTCAAACGCTCCCAAGCTTTATTTTCCCAAACTAAATCATTATGTACGAACATGCTATTCTCATATGAAAATACCCTTGCGTACAGCATGGTAGCATCGTCCATTCTGTAGATCTATAGCTACGGGTTATAACCGTAGCTATTGGTATCGTAATACAAAAGCTTTCGACTACTTATAGCTACGCTACTAATGCCTATGGTTATAACATGTAGCCATATGTCTACAGAATGGAGGTGCAACCGTGCTGATTGTAAGGGTATTTTCGTCATGAGAATAGTATGTCGTACAGAATAATTTAGTTAGGGAACGTAAGGTTTTGGGAGCATTTGGAAAAGACCGTGGTAAAAGGTGGGGTTTATGGTGGGAAATTTCTCATGGGTATGAGTTACATGTTTCCCGGGTGTTTACTTTACGGTGGGTCCGACCTTGATGCATGTGCTGTATATCCATGCCGTCCATAGTTTTAAAGCTCATTTTAGTACATGCTTTCAATTATGAAGCAAATCAGTACTTGATTTTTGTGTTTTCACTTCATTCACGTATGTGTGATCTTATCAACAGGTTGGATTGCTAATAAACATTGTCTGAGTAAGTTTTTAATGATAGGTGTTCAATTACCATTATTTCTTTGCATCGCCCATTTGAGATTTGGATCTGATTTATTTTTTTGTGATAATGAACTAAAATAAACCGTAAAAAAACTTATGGACGGCGTGGATATACGGGCATGCGTGGGCCGTAAGGTTAGGAAAACACCCGCCGGTCCTTTTTAGGTACGCTGCTCATTTAGAGGGCATGCTCGCAGCTAACCTAGCACCGCGTGGGGGAGGATGCGCATTAAATCCACGTCGTCCATCAATTGCGCCGCTATATTTTCACTATGGATTGAGGAAATAAATACAGGTGGGCCACACCATATGAGATGTTCTAAAACCATACTTAAAAACTCTAAATTCTTCCGTTGTTGCTAACATGAGTCTCTGCATCCATGATTATTGGTAAAACTATATTCACCCTTAGAGTGACATGTAATACGACTGGATTGGATGGCATATGCACACCACGGTGGACCCAACTTTCAAATTTGACTGTTTTAACGATGGGACTTTCCATCTGAACCATTAGCATTGGGTAGCACATGTGATTTTTGGATGATGCTTGATTTTGGACCATGGGCCGAATACAGTGTGGTACACCTGATGAACGGTGTGGATCTCATCCATGTGAAGTCTCACACTCTCATCATTAGATAGTCAGCTCACATGTGACCACACGCGAGAGTTTTCCCCAATAAGAGCGAACTCATCTCGTGTAGGTTTGTCACCGAAACCTAGCTCTGGTAACGTGATGGACGGGAATTACCTCTTTCGTGATGGACGGGAATTACCTCTTTCCATCGCCTGGGCTGCGACTTGGCCGAATTCGGACTGCGTACCGAGTAAGAGTTGCTCAGTACGCTCTTATCGCACTCAGTTGGGCACACATTGGATGTATGTAGTCTATTCACGCCGTCCATTCGTTTTTCCATCTAATTTAAGAGGTTGATACTAAATTTTAAGCATATCCAAAGATCAATTGGATCATACCACAAGAAACAACGGGGATAATGATTTCCACCGTTGAAACCTTGATAGGCCCTACAGCGATGTTTATTTGTTATCCAACCTATTCATAAGATCGTGCAGACATGGATGAACAGAAAAAATAAATATAATCTTAATCCAAAACTCCTGTGTCCCATAAAAAATTTTCAATGGTAGAATTTCAATTTAACTTTTCCTGTTGTGGTGGTCCATTTGAACATTTTATATACTTCATTTTTACATTGACGTCTTAAAATTATTTGAGAAAATGGATGGACGGAGCGGATAAAATACATAAATCATGGTGGACCTCACAGAGTTTACTCAGTACGGTAATGGATCCATCGCGAGTTACTCACTACGCAATCTGCTTTCCGTCAGATGAGGTCAGCTGAAATTTTAAAAAATAAAATAAAAAATACAAATGAAGACTACCATGATATATTTGTTATATCCATGCCGTTTATCCATTTTGCAAGATCATTTTACAGCATGAGCTTTAAAAAGTAGCAGATCCAAAGCTCCAGTGGACCACCTCACGGAAAGTAATAAGACAACCATGCCCACCCTTAAACTTCCCTAGGCCTACCATGAAATTTATTTTCCATCCAACATTCTCATAAGGTTATACAGATCATAATGAAAGGAAAACACAAATATTAACTTTATTCAGGTTTTCTTCAGTCCCAAGGAGTTTTCAACGATAGGTGCTCAATTCCCGCTGCTTTTTATGGTGTGGTCCTCTTGGTCATCGGATCTCCTTCAATTTTGGGATCATGACTTAAAATAAATAAGTTGGCAAAATGAATAGACGGCATAGAAATGCATACACCATAGTGGGTCCCACTAAGTCCTCACACAAGGGTGGTGCCATAGAGTCCTTGCACGAACTAAATGGAAGACGCGATTTGGCTGGTGACCAAGCACCAACCAGCTATCTGATGCCAAAGGCTCACAAGACCCATCATGATGTATGTGTTTTGTGCACGCCCCGTGTCTATTTTTTCAGCTCATTTTAGTGCATCAGTCCAAAACTGATGTAAATCCAAAATCTCACATAGACCACATCACAGGAAACATTGGGGGATTGAAATCTTAATGTTGAAATCTTGTTATCAGCCACGAAAGTTTTGGATCAAGCTCATATGTGTTTTCCCTTCCCTCACATATTGGAAGGAAAATGAACATTATATGGACCTAGGAAGTTTTTAACAATGGGAGTTAAGTCAACAATGTTTCCTGGCAGTTAGAGCTAGGCACCGGAGGAGTCTGCTTGGCAGTCAACTCGCCCAAATTGTTCAAACCTGACTCGATCCGAACTGAGTGGGTGAGTTGGTTTGAACTTAGTAGACTTTATCCAATCCGAACTTAAACCGAGTCGAGTTCGAGTCACCTAGTAACTTGACTTGACTCGACACGAAATCTAACTCGGTATCGACTTGACTCGATTTGAAACCGGACTCGTACATATAAGTAAAAAAAACAAAAAAAAACCCAGATCAGTAGGTGCATCTGGGTTTTGGGTTGTGATTTCAGCCTGAGGTTACCTGTTGCACCTGACTCGACTCAATGCCAAATCGGTACCTGCGACCGGGTTGGACTAGAACCGGATTAGTCCAGGCTAGACTCGGACTCGGATCGGGCCAGTCCTGCTGGACTTGGTACCAAGTTGGATTAAGTTCGGGGTAGGTCTATTTCAAAACCGGATCGAGTTAGGTTAGCCATAGCTCGATTCAACTAAAATCGATGACCAACTCTATTAGCAGTGTATTGTATCAAACCTCTTCTTTAAACATAATCTTTTATAGATTGATCACGTGAAACAACTTTGGTGGGGATATCATGCTCTTTATGTCAAGGAAATATATGATTGTTGACAAAAGAATCCAAGAAGTAATCTTATAATTGGCACTAAGAGTTTAGTGATCCCAGCCACTGGTTTGTCAGTCCTTATTGTGGATAGGCCATACCTCGAAAATAGAGCTGGCACGGGACAACTTGACTCGCCTGACTCGACTTGCCCGACTAGTTCAAACCTAACTCGACCCGAACCGAATGGGTGAGTCGGTCAGACTTGTCCAAACTCAAATCGAGTCAAGTTCGAGTTACCTAGTAACTCAACCCAACTCGACCCGAAACTTGGTCTGGTCGGACTTGACTCGACTTGGATTCGAGTATATACATAATAAAAAACTCTATTTTTTAAGTATCTCTAACCCTACAAAGCAAATTAATAATCACCGACACCTTTAATATAAAAAACCTCAAAATAATTGAAATGTTATAAACATGAATAGTAAATTAGGAAAACTGACTGTCATCTATGACCACTTTTGAATCCTCTCCTCTTGAAAAAAAGAAAAAAAGAAAAAAAAAGCTCATTCATCAGGAATCATACGAGAACAATATTTCTGCGCTTTCTTAAAAGCTTGAAATTTTCTCTCCAACTTTAACAGTAATCTTGACAAGTTTACCTTATCACAAGAATAATTTGATATATGAGTGATGTGAATAGTCATTTTCTCTAAGACCACGGCATGCTTTAGCAAGACTTCCACAGGTTTTATTTTATTTTTGCTATTCTTGATACAAAACATTCCCTTAGTGAAGCCAGATATCTTGATAGCCTTGTTAGGAATCTGAATTTGGATACACCGAAGATATAAAAATAAATAATCAAAAATAATGATTTCACTAGGCTGAATCACATATACAATATGCTGTCCTTAAAGCGTGATTCGCCCCCTTATAACCTGCTGAAGGGTTACAGGAGAATTGCTTTCAGGATAAGACAAGCCTTTTCTGGATCCAGCGTGCAACAATCACAATAGGTCCACTTATGGAACAGTTTAATGCAGCAGATTTCTTCTGACAGATTTAAACGGTAGAGATGATCACAATATTCTAAAATGGAGCTTATGGACTGTATTTTTTAGAATGAGAGAGATGGTGTGTTGAGATGATATTTTCGGACTGGAATGGTCCAGTTTATAAACGCATCAGGTAGTGGACCGTTGCTACGCTGCAATCAAAGGTCCAGAACATTTGAAAAATGTTTCTGTCCATTGTCCATTAATCATAGACGTTTCTGGTCATCGGATCAAAGGATCTGACCGTTGGATCATCATGAGCCGTCCGTTTTCGGACCGTTTGGCTTTCAAGGCTTAGAACCGTTTTCTGAAACCGCTGAACGTTTCGTATTTAACATCCGGCCATTCTCAGTCACCTATAAAACCAGGGCTCATTTCAGATTCCCACCGCCCTAAGACACTGACTAGACCCATCGTACCGCGATCGCACCGAGGTCGCACCGTCTCGCGCCGGTTCGGGTAAGGTCGCCAAGGAGCGACCACTCTACGACACAATGCGCACATGCGAAGTGCAAAGTGCGCCATCTAGCTCCACTACGGCCACACTGCCCACGCCCTCGCCCTTGCCCGTGCCAGAGCCCGAGCGCGAGCGCGCTCGCACGTGTGTTCCAGTGCTTTGCACTGGAACATGCAACCCGTGTATCTCCTTCTCCAAAAGCTCCCAGTAAGAATACTCTACACAACATCTCATATAAACCACAAAAGTTTCTCAACCATTTTCGATGTGGGACAAAGCACACACACCGCACTTTTAATTCAAAATATTTCAAAAAGCGTTTTGGCGAAAAAATTCTGAAATTTTGAAAAATTCAAATTTTTATTTTTTTATTTTTTTAAAAACCATTGATTTACAACAATCCCTCACTGATTTTTTAAAACAGTAAAAATTCTACCAGAATAATAGTTATTATGCATAAAGAAAGATATCTTGCGATTTGAATCTTTCCTTAGTGTAAGTATTTTAAAGTTATTTCAAAATTTCTGGTTGCCGCAACATTGAACTAGTTATTTCTATATGATATAACCGAAAATATCACACACATAATAACTCCTGCGTTAGATGTTCCTTTATAATCTCGCTTAGCACTTTTAATGGCCATGTGCTTATCCTTCTTCATGAATGATCCCGAGATAACTCTAACTCTCATGAGAAGCGGCACCACTTCTACGTTCACATAGGTGAAATCCTTCCAGTGTTTCCGTTAAAACACTTGTCCTATTTGACTGGACTTCATTAAGAGTTTAATTACTCATCCCTCTTTTATAACGGCCAGCACTATCATCCTAGATGAGGTCATTATTTTTTTTAGTGCTGAAACTTTTCACTTATCAGTGAATTATTATTACCCATTAAACCCAATATTTAGAGATTTTCTAATTTAGGGTTGAGTTTCTTTCACTGGTGAAACTTAAGTAAAGAGTTTCAACCCCATCTCTCTAGATCTTATCCTTACTACCTCTCTCGTTAGAGGTTTAGTAAAAGGATCAGCCAAGTTATTACTTGACTTCACATATGAGATCGTAATGATTCCATCTTGAATCAATTGCCTTAATAGTCATGTCGCAAACTTATGTGTCTGAACTTTCCATTATAGGTACCGCTATAGGCTCTTGCTAGAGTGGCTTCACTATCACAATGAAGTGAAACAGCCGGTATAGGCTTTGTATAGAATGAGATTTCTAATAGAAGATCCCTTAACCACTCAGCCTCTTTGCTTGTAGCAGCTAGAGCTATGAACTCAGATTCCATAGTTGAGTGCATTATGCAAGTTTATTTCTTGGATCCCCAAGATATAGCTGCACCTCCTAGGGTGAATATCCACCCTGTAGTGGACTTGTTGTCCCCTGCACTCGGTATCCAACTTGCATCGGTATATCCTTCCAACACTGTTGAAAATTTTGAGTAAAATAACACTAGTTCTTTGGTTTCTTTAAGATAACCTAGAATTCTACTTATTGCTTTACAGTGTTCAACACTTGGATTACTCGTAAACCTGTTTAGTTTACTCACAGCGTATGCTATATCCGGTCTTGTGCATTGCATTGCATACATAAGACTGCCTATAGCATTAGCATACTCTAGTTGTGCAACTGCGCTTCCACTATTTTCTTTTAACTTGATACTTGGATCAAACGGGGTTTTTGTCTCTTTAATTTTCAAGTGATTAAACTTGTTTATTACTTTCTCAATATAATGAGACTGACATAATCCAAAACCCCTATTATATTTTTTAACTTTGATACCTAATATGGTATCTACTTGTCCAAGATCCTTCATTTTGAAAACTGAAGAGAAACTTTTTGGTTTCATTACACCTTCCATTTTGTTACTAATTATTAACATATCATCTACATACAAGCATATGATTACAATATAATCATTACATACTTTTAAATGTATGTATTTATCAGTAATATTATGTTCAAAACCATAAGACAGAACTTTAGAATCAAATTTATCATGCCACTGTTTTGGTGCTTGTTTTAATCCATACAAGGACTAAACAAGTCTACACACTTTTCGTTCATTTTCTGGTAGAACAAACCCTTTTGGTTGTTCCATGTAGACCTCCTCATCGAGATCACCATTCAGGAATGCTATCTTCACGTCCATTTGATGGATATGAAGATGATGTATGGATGCCAGAGCGAATAAGATCCTAATCGATGTTATTCGAGCTACTGGTGAATAAGTGTCAAAATAGTCGATTCCTTCTTTCTGTCTGAAACCTTTAGCAACTAATCTTACCTTAAAGGTTTGAATTGTACTATCTGTGTGATATTTCTTCTTAAATACCCATTTACAACCTATTGGTTTAGAACATGGAGGTAGATCTACCAATTCCCATGTTTGGTTAGACATTATAGAATCTATTTCATCATTAACGGCTTATATCCAGAAAGCAGAGTCTCTTGAAGTCATAGCTTCACTAAATGTTTTAGGTTCATCTTCTATAGTTAAAACCATAAGTATTTTTCTAATCACCTTCTCTCTATCACCTTCAACCAGATGAAAGGAGAGACGCTGAGAGTCTATTTGATCAGGATCAAGACTCTTTTCTACTTTTGTTCTTTGACTCCTACGAGGTTCACTTGGTGTATTCTCTTTTATATGTGTTTCTTTTATCGTTTCATTAGGAGATTGAATCTCAATATTCTTTTTCTCCGTGAATACGGAATTCTCAAAGAACTCTACATCTCTAGACTCTATGATTACATTGGAGTCTAAGTCTAGAAGTCTATAGACCTTACTATGTTGTGCATATCTTACAAGGACACACTTGATAGCCCTTGGACCTAACTTAGTTATTTTAGGTTCCGGTGTTCTGCAGTATGTAAGACACCCCCACACTCTAAGATACCCTATGTTTGGTTTTCTTCCTTTTCATATTTCGTATGGAGAGGTCTTAGTTTTCTAAGATGGAACTCGGTTTAAAACATGACATGCAGCTAATAGTGCTTCTCCCCATAGGTTTAATGACAACTGTGCTTGTATTAGCATTGAGTTGACCATTTCTACTAATATCTTATTTTTTCTCTCTGCTACACCATTTTGTTGTGGTATATAAGGTGTTGTGCATTGATGTACTATCCCGTGTTCTTCGCAATAGTTAGAAAATTCATTAGAAAAATATTCTCCTCCTTGGTCACTCCGAAGGATTTTAATGTGTTTATCTAACTGATTTTCTACTTCAGATTTATAAATCTTGAATACATTAAATGCTTCATCTTTCGATTTTAACAGATATACATATACATATCTTGAACAATCATCTATAAATGTTATAAAGTACCTTTTACCTCCACGGGTAAAAACGCCATTTAGGTCACATATGTCAGTATGCACTAGGTTTAATATTTGAGATGATCTCTCAACACTAGGGAATGGTTTCTTGATTATTTTAGACCGTATGCATACTTCACATTTATCTTTGTTACTATCATCGTATGATATTAGGCCGTTCTTAGCCATGAGTTTTATGGTACTGTAGCCAATATGGGCTAGTCTACCATGTATAGTGTTATAGACTTAATCATGTAAGCAGAAAAATTATTTTCATTTAAAGATAATTTGATCATCCCATTACAAGCGTATCTCTTACCCACAAAGTTTCCATTCTTAGACAAGATCAGCTTGCCTGATTCCAACACAACCCTAATCCCAGACTTGCTTAAGAGATCCCCTGAGACAAGATTTCTCCTTATGTCTGGGACATGCAGTACATTAGTTAGAATTACCTTCTTTTCAGAGGTAAAGAGTAATACCACGGTTCCTCAGCGTACAACTTTCGATTGTCCTTCATTTTTCATTTGAACCTCCTGACCATTGGTCTCATCTTCATAGGTTTTGAAGGCAGATCGATCATTGCATACATGGATAGTGGCACCTGTATCATACCACCAACTAGGAATTTTCTCTTGAACTAGGTTCACTTCTGTGGCCATGGCTACGATTTCATCGTCTACTGCATTAGCGTCTTTCTTATGCTTTTTTCGGTCCCTACAGACTCGGGCGAAATGCTCTGTCTTGCCGCAGACATAACAGACTCCCTTAGGTTTGCCGTTTTTCTTCTTTTGAGTTTTCTTGAATTTTCCTTAATCTTTGTTAGGTTTAAGGGAATCAACTTTCTCATAGGTATTATTTTGGGATGTCCTTTCTACTGCGTTCACTTTGGATGAGGATGCGCCAATAGTGTCATCCTTTTTATCTTGGTTACGATATTCTTCTTCAATACGAAGATGCTTCTGGATTTGTTCTAGTGTGAACTCTTCAGATTTATGTAGTAGTTTCTTTTTGTAATCTTTCCAGCTCGGAGGCAAATTTGCGATTATAGCTTCGACTTGAAAGGATTTAGGAAGCTCAATTTTTATGAATTTTATTTTATTTACAATAAGCTGCAATTCTTGGATTTGGGCTAGCAGTAGTAGATTGTCTACTATCGTGAAGTCGAAGTACCTGACAATTAGAAATTTCTGTGTACCTTCCTCTTCAGCCTTGTATTTGTATTCTAGCGCGCTCTAAATTTCTTTAGCTGATGTGGTCCCCGTGTAGAAATCGTACAATCGATCAGAGAGGGCATTGAGGATGTGGCCACGACACAGTAGTTCATCTTCTTGTCGCTTGATCCTAGCAGCGATCTGTTCTTGAGTGTCTGTGTTCTTTGCTTCAGGCAGAGGCTGGAGAGTCGGGTCCAGGATGTAGAAGATCTTCAACGCGGTCAGCAAAAATTTTAGCTTATCCTGCCATCTAGTAAATTTGAACCATCGAATCGGTCCAATCGGATCAGATCCTGGTTCATCAATTTGATTGATGCAACACTTTCGGTGTCCATTGAATCACACTTTAAGATTGTTAGGAATCTGAATTTGGATACACCGAAGATATAGAAATAAATAATCAAAAATAACGATTTCACTAGGCTGAATCACGTATACAATACGTTGTCCTTAAAGCGTGATTCGCCCCCTTATAAACTGCTGAAGGGTTACAGGCGAATTGTTTTTAGGATAAGACAAGCTTTTTCTGGATCCAGCGTGCAGCAATCACGATAGGTCCACTTATGGAACAGTTTAACGCAGCAGATTTCTTCTGACAGATTTAAACGGTAGAGATGATCACAATATTCTAAAATGGAGCTTATGGACTGTATTTTTTAGAATGGGAGAGATGGTGTGTTGAGATGATATTTTCGGACTGGAATGGTCCAGTTTATATAGGCATCAGGTAGTGGACTGTTGCTAAGCTGCAATCAAAGGTCCATAACGTTTGAAAAATGTTTCTGTCCGTTGTCTATTAATCACAGACGTTTCTAGTCGTCAGATCAAAGGATCTGACCGTTGGATCATCATGAGCCGTCCGTTTTCAGACCGTTTGGCTTTCAAGGCTTAGAGCCGTTTTCTGAAACCGCTGAACGTTTCAGATTTAAGATCCGACCGTTCTCAGTCACCTATAAAACCAGGGCTCATTTCAGATTTCCACCGCCCTAAGGCACTGACCAGACCCATCGCACCACGATCGCAGTGCGCCATCTAGCGCCACTACAGCCACACTGCCCACGCCCTCGCCCGTGCCCGTGCCCGTGCCCGAGCTCGAGCGCGTGCGTGCGTGTGTTGTAGTACGCAACCCGTGTATCTCCTTCTCCAAAAGCTCCAAGTAAGAATACTCTACACAACATCTCATATAAACTACAAAAGTTTCTCAACCATTTTCGATGTGGGACAAAGCACACACACCGCACTTTTAATTCAAAATATTTCAAAAAGCGTTTTGGCGAAAAAATCTAGAAATTTTGAAAAATTTGAATTTTTATTTTTTTATTTTTTCAAAAACCATTGATTTACAACAAGTCTTGAGGTGATGTAGAAGACGAGAATTGTGATTCCAAATATCCTCCTATAACATGCTCATGTTTGTCCCTAAAGGTTTGATCCAACTGAAAACACAGGTGCATTACCTCTTAAGACTTTACAAAGTAGAGGAACCTGACTATTAAAAGGCAGCATTATTTTATATTAATAAAAGAAAAAAAAAGAAAACAAAATATAATGCGGTATAACTCACATATAGGGGCTGACGTACATAAATTTCCTTAATTACAACTCTCAAGATCAGGTGAACTCCTCAACAAACAAGCTATACCTGGAAGTTCCCACTTTCCCAAGTCCGATTTTAGTACCAAACACTTATGCATAGATATGGGAGATGATAGCTGCTCTAATTCGCACATAGACAACACCTTCAAGGAGCACAAAAAGTCAGGACAAAATAATAATAAAAAGCCTCAAATAAATATTAAAAATTTGATTTTTCCCACTCCAAAAAAAAGTATAATCGATAAGATTTAAATCTTTCAATTTGTCAGATTTATTTCGGTATGCTAGTATTTTTTTTTTCTTTATTATATATATATATATATATATATATATATATATATATATATATATATATATATATATATATATATATATATATATATATATAATAATGATGATTACAATTTTATTGACCGAAAGCACCCAAAACTTAAAACAAAAGCCAAAAAATAGGCAGGCAGCGGCCATTTTGTGCACCGATGACTATGCATGTAAAAAAAAAAAAAACCAAAAAATAGAAAAATAGAAAAAAACCAAACCGCAAGTGATTAATGAATAATTGATAATTGCCTAATGCATCTCCTTACATATTAATAAAGAAAAAATAAACTAAAATTCTTAATGACCAAAAATAACAAAATTCTTAACGCCTAACTTCTAAAAATAAAAATTGCAAACAAACTTTTTCTAGAAGAGTCCTAGTATAACTAAAAGTTATTTCTAAAAGGAAAGAAAATCTAAAACTCTAAAAATATTAAAAATTATTACAAAAATCAAATTTCTAAAAATAGTAAAATTTTTCTAAAAATTCGTTTTTGAGCTGAAATTGTGTGTTTTCTGACGAAACGGACAGATGCGACCCACCAAGTGGGTCGGTTCACTTCGGATGGCCCGTTTCAGTAAAGATTGATAGGTTGTGCGCCCCGTAATGATATCCAGATCAAAAGTTATGGTCAATTTACGGTCCGTCTTCTTTTGGCTCAACCATGCTAAGAATATATTTATGACACGTTCTACATCAGACCCCTCCACTGGAAAAAAAACTCATCCTCGAGTTATTCAAGGGACTTGGCTCATGATTCCGAAATAACTTTTGACATAATTTCTGACGCCGATGTTTATTAGCCCTTTTCTTGTACTTGGTATTAGGCTCTTTAGCTAATACAATACATGTCCTCATGCTTTTCTTGACTTGACTAATATCGATCAGTTCCTTCACATATGCCTTCCAGATCTCATATTCTTTCTAATAATGTGGGTAATTAGGCAGACTTGCCCCTGAGACGGGATCAACGTGATTTTGTATATCTTGTATGAGAGGTAATTTATTAGGTAGTTCATCATGCACAACTCCCTTGAACTCCTGCGATACCGGTTCCAAATCCTCTAGGATATTCACATGCTCTACATATTTTTTCTTTTCAACCAATGGATATATATTTCTCGTTTCTTCAGATTGTTTAACAAAGGCACGTTCAGTTATGAGATACTACCCCTCCACTTTAGAAGTCTTGGGTTTGTTCTCCGTTCCCATAGGGGCCATATATTTACCACTGATGAATCCTACGGCTTGTCATGATTCCGTTTCAATGAGGTGATTTCTCATGGACAAATAATATGATTTTTCTGCAAAACCTTTTACTGATCGGCTATCCTGGTAATAATTTTAGTTTTGTTGGAATAATACCTGATCGTAATCTCGGGGGAAAAATCACATGCACAATAACTGCTTCATCCAAGACCATGTGCGGATTGACGTCTTCATCTGTCTCATCCGCTCAAGTTGAAGTTGTTCCCACCAATTTAAAGCTCTGCCCGTCAACTTGTAGGTCATGAGTTTAACTTTCTTTTCTTCTACGATGTTCATATAGTTGAAGAAACGTTTGACTTTAAACAACCAATCGAGGAAGCCCTTAAAGTAGAGTTGACCATTAAAACTAGGAAGATCGACTTTCATCTTGAATTATTGATCCATCCAATCTATCTGATCAATGCCTCATCTAGGATGTTGTGAAATCATGTCGCTAGATCCCACCTTCTTAGGAGTGATCCTGTGGTTCACTGATAGCACCGCCCTACGATCAGTATGATTACGAATTCTAGCAATTGTTGGTGGAGGATTACCACCAGGAACATGGAGTTGTCCTAGGGTTTCCACCAAGAGACCCGCTATGCAGTCCATGGAAGCCTGCAGCCCTTGCATGGCTTGCTGATTCTCTTGCATGGCTTGCCGATTCTCATGCTGCGCTGCTTCAAAAGCTGCCGCCGTTAAAGGTAAATTTCCTAGAGCACCGCCTATGGGATTGTTGCCCGACCCGTCGTTAAAAGCCATCGATTTTGAGGAAAAACTCGCTCTGATACCAAATTGACGCAGGGAAGGACGTGAGGTCGAGCACCGTCTTCCTCAAGAGAATAACTATTCCGAATCCACGAAACTTCTTTGGACTCCTCACAGAGACATCTCGAATCCACGAGGAAAGAAAGTAGAAAATAGAAATAATTTCTAATAAATTCAAAATTTATTAATGAATAATTGATAATTGCCTAATGCATTTCCTTACATCATTAATAAAGAAAAAATAAACTAAAATTCGTAATTGCCAAAAATAGCAAAATTCGAACTCTAATAAAAATTCTAATTCTAATAAAACTCTTGTAAGGCCTAACTTCTAAAAATAAAAATTGCAAATAAACTTTTTCTAGAAGAGTCCTAGTATAACTAAAAGTAATTTCTAAAAGGAAAGAAAATCTAAAACTCTAAAAATATTCAAAAATATTTAAAAAATTAAAATTACTAAAAATGGTAAAATTTTCCTAAAAATTCGCGTTTTCTGACGAAACAGACAGATGCGACCCCAGTTCACCTCGGATAACCCGTTTCAGTAAAGATTGATAGGTTGTGCACCCCGTAATGATACCCGAATCAAAAGTTATGGTCAATTTACGGTCCATCTTCTTTTGGCTCAACCATGCTAGGTATATCTCTGTGACACGTTGTACATCAAGCTCTATAGGTCCCATGGTAATCTATGTTGGATATCCACACCAACATACAATCAGATGCACCCTTCTATGGTGGTCTTAAAAATAAGGCCAATCCATGATTTAAGTGGGCCACACCTAGAGGTAACAGTTGAGAGTGGATGCCCACCCATTGAAACCTTGTTTTATTGTTTAGCGGGCCGATTAGATGTAGTTACCTTCTTGACTGTTTATAGGGCCCACTGAGATGTTCAGACATTTGGCTCATCCATTGTTTATGTACAAATCACACCAAATTTCATGCCATACCAAAACTTGGGTGGGCCCTATCAAGTGCTTTTTAATGTTTTAGACATGATTTCCAAAGGTTTTAGATGTTGTCTCCCACTTTTCTAGATACGGCTAATTTTTGGGCATCTTATTGTTATATTTTATTTTAAAATAATATTATAATTTGAATTTTTAAATTTTCAGTGATTTCCCTCCACATTTGAAAAGTTGGGGTACTTTTGAGTTGTGGGTTTTGTCCCACATTGGATTTGACAAAGTAAACTATCTTATATATAAGATAGTCTTTTTGCCTAGGGCTTGAGTCCCTTTCAGGGGGCATGTGAATTTGGTCCTGTGGGGGGGGGGGGGCTATGCCAATAGCTCTAATCTATGTCATTGACCACACACGCGCGCGCTGAGCCGAGTCCGAGCTTGTGTTCGCGTGCGCGACGTGCGCGATGAGATGGGCTGGGTGCGGGTGTACTCGCGTGGGTGTGTGTATGAGTACTCATAGGACTTTATGTGCGAGAGTGTACTCGCACTTGCGCTTTTTCATTTTAAACCAGAGAGATACATCCCTTCCGGTTGGTCACCCCTGTTAAGTTTAAACCCAACGGACCTAACCTTTTATAAAGGGTGCTTATGCACCACTTCGGAGTCTATATAAAGACTACTGATTCCAATTTCAAAAATATGAAAATACTCTCTTATAAAACTCTCTCTGATACAGTTTTAAGCATTTTTACTAAGTTCATCACTTTCGGATTAAACTGCAAGTGGTTCGAGCCCATGTACAGTGAGTGCACCGCTGGGACCGGGTCATAGTCGTTGTATCCTGGAGGTTGATTGCTCTGGAAACCTGTTGCACTTGGGACGCTCTCCAAGGGGAGCAAATTCGATTTCAAGCCGAGTGACTCAGTCACGCCTCGACTCAATTTAATAAGTTCTTCTTTCTCTGGGGGAAGCTCGGGCCGGTTAATCTTTGCATTTCACAGGCATTATGGTATTTCTTCAAAAACCTTCGCGGAAGCTCGGGCTATGATGGATGGTCTCAATATTTGTTCCAACTTAGGCCTTGTAAATATCATAGTTGAAACCGACTCTAAAGTCATTGCGGATGCTCTGGGGGACTTCGCCCCGCCCAACCTCTGGTCTCTATGGTACACCTTGGGAATCATTAAGGAAAAAATTCGGAGCCTCAACTTGGTGATCAACTACATTTTTAGAGAGGGGAACTCAGTTGCAGATGTGCTAGCGAGAATGGCTAGCAAGGGTTGTCCGGATATGATTTACACGCGTCGCTCCCAGATTCCAAGGTTGGTCAGAGGAACTCTTATTTTAAATAACGCAGGGATTGGTGCGCTAAGATGTCAGTAATTGGGGGTTGATATCTATTCGGTGGTCTCGGCATTTTGTAGATTTCTTTTCTTCTTTTGAGGGTTATTTTATCCTCTTGTCTAGAGAAAAGTAGAGAGGGGTTAAGAGGGCCCAAGTGTATAGGATATGATAGGCAGGTTTGCTATTATGCTGCAATCCTGACCGAATAACCTAGGTTGTATACAGTTTTTCTTCTGCAATATAGATGGTGGGTCCTAAGATTTGGGCTGCACCCTTTTTGAAAAAAAAAAAAAAAAAGTTCTTCTTTCTCAAAATTTTATTTTTCTTTTTTCATTCTCGATTTTAATAGTTTATTTAATTCAACCAAATATTTCAACACTTATAACATATATAGGGACCCACCAATGGCACGGGTGGATGTCTGGCACACATATATAACAGTGGGGCCCACGGAGCTGGACCACATGGAAAGCTCCCTAGGGTTTGCCCTTATAGTACATATAAAAATCACTAAATAAACAATAAATAAAGCATACCTGAATGCAAGAACTGTATAGTTTAAGAACTCTAGCACGATGAACATCTTTCAGAATGTTCTGCATCATTCGAACCTCACTTCTTGTGATAAACCAATGCATTTTGAAGTTACGATCAAGACACACATTAGTTTGTGAAGATGTACTTTCGAGCGAATATTTAAACGTGTCGGTGGGCATAGAGATGTCCAATGATAAAAGATTTGGGGCACAAATATCCAACTCATGTTTTCCTTTCAAAGATAAGTGCTTAAGCTGCCTATTTGAAGAAGAAACATGAATTCTGATATCATCATGACAATCAATGACCGTCAAAGATTCAAGTATTGGACAGCAAGCCAAGAGCTCTCCCACATTGCCACCATTAAAAGACACACGTGAGAAGGACATCGTCTTGAGGTTTTTGAAGCCTTTGAAAGCTGGAGGAGGGAGTTTGAGGGTGCAGTGTTGAAGCTTTAACACCTCTAGCGATCCCATCTCAAGTAGAGAGAGGTTTAGAACGTAGGGGTAGGATATGTCCAGTTTGAGCTCTCTGGCTTTTCGTGCAATAGCAAAGTGGATTAACCCATGAATTTTTTCGTTACAGAAATTTCCCTCTCTTGTAGGGTGTTGGATGGAGAGTCGGATTCTGTGGATCTTTGGGCATTTGTGGAGAGCAAGCGAACAGCAGACGAAGCGGAAGAAATCCTCAACTGATTTGTTGAATGAATATCCTATGTGGTGGAGTTGCTTGAAGTTGAGAACTGAAATTTGCGTCCAGACGTGTTTCCAACGAGTTGAAAGAACGCAGGTTTGTACTACGACTTTCATCTCCAAGTGAGAGAGGATTTCATGTATGAGAGAATCTGGTAAATCACTAATCCGATCTTGGATCATCTTTGCATTCTAAAAGGATCAAACTTGGAAAAAAGAAAACAGGAATCCTATACTCTAAAAGATTGGAAAAACAAAAACTGGAATACTGTTTTATGTATTCGTGGTTTATAACAAAGCAACTGCTTATTTAAACGGGATATTAAAAAATGGACGCGGATTTCCTGCGAAAGCCTTTGGCAGAAGTTCCTGCGCAAGGATGCTGGGTGAGGCCCACCACCATTTTTTTGGTAAATATACTCCGTTCATCCTTTTTGCAAGCTAATTTTAGGACAATCAACAAAAAAATGAGGTGGATCCAAGACTCAAGTGGGCCACACGAGAGGAAACAGTAGGGATTCTGGGAGAACCGTTGAAACATTATTATGACCGTAAAAGCTTTGTTTCAGGTTAAATATTTTGTATTTTCACTTCATCCATGTGTTAATGACCTTATAAACGGTTTGGATGGCATATAAACATCAAGGTGGAGCCCAGGAAGGTTTCAACGGCAAGTATTTCTTTACCCAATTTTTCTCTCGTGTGGCCCACTTTAGTTTTGAATCTACCTCGTTTTTTGTCGATTTTCCTAAAATGAGCTCGCCAAACGATTGAACGGAGTATATTTCCCAAAAAACATGGTGGTGAGCCCCACCCGGCATCCTTGCGCAGGAACTTCCTGCCAAAGGCTTTCTCAGGAAATCCGCATCCATTTTTTCATATCCGTTTAAATAAGTAGTTGCTTTGTTATAAGCCACGAATACATAAAACAGTATTCCTGTTTTTGTTTTTCAAATCTTTTGATTAGGTCATACAGACCCAGATGAAGATCAACTTGATCCAAAACCTTTATAGCCTCCAAAAAGTTTTTAATGGCCGGCGTTCATTCAACACTGTCTCGGGTAATGTGGTCTAGTTGAGATTAGGATATATCTCATTTTGTTCGATTGCAATAAAATGATTTAGAAAAATAGATGGACGGAATGGATGAAACACATACATCATGGTGGGGCCCACAGAGCACCGACCACCAGCCTTTGGCTGGTGGCAGGGGAGTAGTACTCAATGCGCTTCCAGAAAGGTTACGTTTTCAGGAAGCGGATTTCCTGTGAAAGACTTTCGCAGGAAGTTCCTGCGTTGGGAAGCCGGGTGGGCCCCACTGTAATGTTTGTGAGAAATCCTCCCCGTCCGTTTTGTGAGTTCTTTTTACAACATGATGCCAAAAATGAACCGTTTTCAAAGCTCAAGTTTTCATGATTCAGTGGGCCTCTACTATGGGTTTCTAGGGGATTAAGTCCCTTAATCAAAATATCTACTATGTGTTGCCCATCAAAATATGAAGCAGGTCCAAGCTCTGGGTGGGCCACACCATAACATGAGGACAATGTTCACCGCTGAAACGGGCTTTCATGTGGGAAGTCAGTTACGTCTGGCCTTCGTGTGGAAAGTCAGTTATGTATTTGCGTGAATTCCTTTTACTGGATGACTGGGAAAAGGTAAGGTTTTACATGGAGTTCGGTCTTTCTGAAAATCCGTGCCGTTCATTGGCTTTTTAAGGTCGTGTTCGGCCATGGCCCAAATATGAAGTAGATCCGAGCCCTTTTGTATGCTTGCCCTAGTAACATGACCACGTGTTCTAACATTTACATTTTTGGAGATTAGGAATTCATTTAGGAAGCTTTGCTCAGACCACACGTTTATCCAGGAGACCCATCTACACCTCATGTGCTGAAGTGAGACACATGTGCTAGTTCCAAGCTGTTCATTCAATCGGTCCCACTATGCGGGTTCTCTCAACCTTAAATTGGACTTGTCCACTGATCACTTGCGCTATAGTAACAAAACTGACCAGTGACCAAAAAGGTTTGACCAAGTTTTTCTAACTCATCATTTTATTTCCAGCATTGTGGCTGGCTTGATGCATGGGAAGCCTTGATTTTTGGCAGGTGAATCTACGCAGTGGAATCCCGACAATGATCCAATTTTGTTTGCCTCAGGTGAGGGGTGGAATCTAACATCACTTGTGCAATCTCTAATGAGATGGTCGATCCTGCCACTGGAATAACAAACCATAATCAGTTACTCATAGCTCACTACACATTTCCTTGTGCCTGGTTTCAATCTCAAAAGAGTCCATGAACGTCTTGGGTAGGTTGACCTCAACACTAATTCTTGCAAATTGTGCTCTGGTCCAGTTCTCCGTAGTTTCATCAATTCTCAGTGGCAGCTGACTTTCATTTTCATTATTCCATCGACATGTTATTGATCCAAATAAAGTATTGGGAAACACGGAAGGTGAACCCTCAAGATCTGACGGTTTACACGAGTTTTGGAACCCTAACAAAGCAGAAGAATGATGCTTCAACGGCCCGCCTATCTACTACTGGAGCAGATGGATCTATTCACACCTTTGATCCTACGGTATATAGTGGTCCCGGATTGCGATATATGGATTAGATCGTCCCAAGGACAAGTCAAAATGGACAGAATACTGTGCACACTATATCTCTCTCCGTATGCTCTTGGTATTTTTGTTATATTATGGGAGAGTCTCATCCTTTATATGGGAAAGGAATGAGAGATCACATGAGATTGGATGAGACCATATCATCCGGTCTTATCCCTATCTCCTATTATAAATCAAATTCAAAGTTGAATTTGAAATATAATAGAAAAGGAAAAAGGTCGGAAGAATCCTAAACTTGTGGGACCCACCCATTAGTGATTGCTCACCAGTGGGCCCTACTGGCCTATGTCCAACATTTTCCACTCATTCACATTATGGGATAGGCACAAAAATTTATCCATCTAACTCGCCTAATAACAATCAAAGACCAAACATCGCGATCAAAAGAATCAGAGGCCTGAGACCAGCTGGATCACCATAATCTTCTCACAGGTGTTTAAGTACTAAATAACCATCTAACTAGTACTCAATAATTCAAGCTTTGCAATGCCTTTCCTAGCCCGCATGACCACACCAGATAGAGTTAACTCTCGATCTGGAGTACTCGGCCAACATACGCACTTATCCAACTTATTGAGTTATTATGAAAACTTGATTTTTTACAAACTTCGACTAAAATCGATTTAAAGCAATACTTATATATATGCTTTTAAGAAAAAAAATATTGTTTGAAAAAGTCTATTAAAAATAACTCAATACTGTTGGCGGATAAGGCTTCAAGTGCGTATTTAAAGTTCTAAAAATTTAGTGTAGCTGTCACAGAATCTTCCCCACGCAGATGTGTAATTTGGAATCAATCAAGCTGCTTTTCTAGCATAATCGAGTCTGGCCAATCAAGGACCTTTCGTCATAGTATACTAAAGTAGCAACACTTAATCTTATCATCATATACATAAGAGGAGGGTAGCTAAGGACACAAAGAGTAACCTAAGGAATTGACTACTCGCACGTTACAATGATTAGAACGAATCAAAGCAATGTATAAGTAAAAGGTCCTAGCACGTGACTACAATTCACATCGTAAAGTAGACAATACTAGGTGAATGTTAGGTCTATAATACACATGTCATTCTACGTGAGGTATGACTCATCTCATAACCTCATAACCTGTCTTTTAAATTCAAGCCATAACATTGATCGCATAAAAAGAATGGTGTGATTATGTTATTCGACTTTATCAGTCTCATCTTCAATATTAAAAGATTATATGCGGATACGACTCACTCATATCCTCATCCTTTATTATTCAAAATAAAGAGAAGTTCATACCTTAATGTATAAACATGACCCCAAAATGTACCTCTCTTGTACATTCAAGGTTGGTCATCTTGTGTGAGTGGGTGACCGGCCTGCCGATAAAAATAGAAATCCTACATGATCTCAAGGTAAATGTTGATGATCTACTTACTTAGTTTATATTAGTATTCAATACTGAATAAATAAAATATATTATTCATTAATGAAAGATAAAAAGTACTACAAAAATAAGTACATCAGTCAAGCTTTCCCCAATCCCATCTACCTGACATGAACCTGAAATAGATCTCTAGTTATAGGTTTCGTTATGGGATCAGCTATCATCTCCTTAGTAGGAATGTAGCTGAGGGCGACCTTTTTATCTCTCACTTGATCACGGACGTAATGATACTTGATCTCAATGTGTTTAGATTTCTGGTGGTGTTTTGGGTCCTTTGCCTAGTCAATGGCAGAAATATTGTCTATCTTCAGCAATATAGGCTGACGAACACTCGGTACAATACCCAGACTCAATAGAAATTTGCGAACCCGTACACACTCCTGAACTGCAGCATAACATGCAATGTACTCAGCCTCTATAGATGAAAGACCTGTGGATGTCTGTTTCTTACTCGACCATGAGATAGCTCCTCCTCCGAGTAAGAATACATACCCTGAAGTAGACATTCCCTCATCAACGTCATTACCCCAAGCAGCATCAGAATATCCGTTGAGCTTGAGGCTTGTGCCTTCATAACACAATATTAGGTCTTTTGTCCCTCTGAGATAGCGGAATATGCGTTTGACGGCTTACCAATCACTACCAAAAAAAGGGGTAAAGGATACAGACCACATTAGTTTTATAAACCGTAGCTATACTGACTACGGTTTTAATCCATAGCTAAAAGCTTGCTACACCATTAATAAATAATGATGGTGTAAGGAGCTCTACAGGGCCTAAAATATATACGTGTTCTATCTAATTCATCCATCTATTTTATAATTTTATTATAGATTATGAAACTAAAAATCAGCTAGATCGAAGGCGAAAGTGGACCACATGATAGGAAACATGGAGATTAAATCGCATGTGCTTCCTATGGTGTGGTCCACTTCGGCCTTTAATATACTTTATTTTTGGGATCATCTACTAAAATTATTTAGTAAAATTAATAGATGGAATGGATAAACTAAATACATCAAGGTGGGCCCCACGGAGCCATGAGAGGACCGTCCACGAGACCCTCTCACTGTTCGAAGCCCAAAAATGGGCGCGCACTCAAAACAGAGCCGCGCCCACAAACCCTCATCTCTCTCTCTCTCTCTCTCTCTCTCTCTCTCACTTCGTTCCCTAACCCCATTTCTCATCTTCCTCCCTCTCTCTCCCCGTTCCCCAATCCTCTCTCTCCCGATCTCTGCTCCATCTTTCTCAATCTCCTCCCTCTCTCTCCAACACATCTCCGCCATCCCTTCTATCTCCCTCGCATCATCGCCATGACTCCGGTGCCGTAACCCCTCTCTCTTTCCTTCCCTCCCTCTCCTATCTCTCTCTCTCTCTCTCTCTCTCTCTCTCTCTCTCTCTCTCTCTCTAGCTGCCTTTCTCTTTAAGATGTTTGAAATGGTAGGGTTTTTGTGAGCTCTTAAATATGTAAGCTTTTATTATTGTTTTATTTTATCAAGTCCCATTTTTTTGTTGATCTTTCTCTGTGTGTGTGTGTGTAGTTGTCTTTCTCTATTTAAGATGTTGAAAATGATAGGGTTTCTTTGAGATCTTAATATGTAGGCTTTATTATTATTATTATTATTTCATGATTTGTGTCTTTACAATGACAGAATCTTATTTCTTACAAGAAGTAGTTTTCACTAACTGGGCTGCAGAGTGGTTTTTCTGGCATTTCTATTCTTCAATCAGTCATTTCAGTGACTTCCTGTAAGCCAATTTCTGATTTCTGATTTCTATATTTTATATTTCTGAATTGGGTTTTGTAGGGAAATTCTGCATGATTCATAACCCGAATTTGATGTCTAACCGATTGGAATTTGGTTTTTCTATCTTGAATTGGGAATTTGATTTATCGAAGTTATAATCTAAACCGGGTTCTGTCATTTCCATCATTTCTAGTTGTGAATTGGGTCTGGAAGGGATTCATTTCACTAATTATTGAAACCCAAACAATACTTCTTGCTGGAAATGATTTTGCTTGAATTTTGCATGGATTTTCTATTCCTGAATTGGGGATTGGACTGTGGAGTGATTCTTTGGAGTGAATAATCTGGATTGCGGAGTGATCCTTTTGAGTGAAAATCACAATCTAAACCAGGTTTCGTGATGTATGTCTTTTCGAATTGGGTTTTAGATGGCTTCTTTTGATTAATAATACAAAATCAGAATAATGTTTCTTATTGCAAGTACTTTTGGTGAATCCGATTGCAGTGTTTTTCAGGCCTTTCTACTCTTGATTTAGTGCCTTTTTAGTGACTCATTGTGAGCCCAATATAGATTTCTAATATATATATATATATATATATATATATATATATATATATATATATATCTGAATTGGGTTTTAGAGGGAATTGACATCATTCACCTTAACCCGAGCTGAATTCTTAATGGAAAGTATTCCTGAGTCATAGTCCTGAACTGGATTCTGTGAGTTGTATTGTTTCTAGCCTTGAATTGGCTTTGAATAGGATTTTTTTATTATTATTATTAGTATTATTATAAATTTCTCAAGTCCTGTTTGTTTGAGTCGGAAACATGAATTAAGGCTTGTTTTGTGTAGTTGTTTATCTCACTTATGTTTCTTTATTATGTGGCATTTGCACAAGTTATCATGAGGCAATCTTTTTTTTTTTTTTAAAATAAAATAAATATTTTTTCCTCTTTGTACTTGCTTACTAAATCCAATTAAATTTCTTAAAATGTCGGACATGGTACATATGTATGAGATCCAAGCTGTCCATCAGGTGTGTCCCATTGTTTAAATGACATCTGTCCAAAAATTGGGCAGTTCACCTATTAAAAGCCCATGATGCTAGAAATGAAAGGATGGTTTACTAAAATTTTCTAACAATCCAATATTTGTTCCATAAACTTTAGCCCAATTGATCAACACATGTTATAAACGTTTCCTGATGGATGGGCTACTTCCACAAATTTTCTGTTTGAGATTCGTTTCTTCCCCCTTTTTTTAGTGCAAATGTATTGTCGATTCAAACCGTTGCACAAAGGCTCATTTCCTTTTCACTCTCAAACCTAAAGAGAAAAAAATTAAATTAAATCTCTTCCTTTTCCACCATTTTTCTCATGCCATGTTTTCCTTTTCTCAGTTACATTTTAAAATTCAACCAATCCAAATACAAGAGAGACGGCTGCAAATCACATGCCTCCTCCTATAGGCCCAGGCTTCCATCCCAAAAAGATCTGCAGAGCCACTAGCAATGCTAAGGTGGACCAGTTCCATGAGAAAATGGCCTTGGTGATTAGCCAGCACCTCCACACCGTGTAAAACCTGATTAATATCCTAAAAATGGGCATAATACATCATAGTCATGCCATGGCGAAGCCTTCTCTTTCAATGCCATGTCACCACCAAAAGTTAGCTAAATTCTGTTTTACATGCATGAATAAATAACACTATTATTATTGTATAAAACACACGCGTTCAAAATGGCAGAGCCAATAGCTAGGACAAGTGCCATTGGCTTTGTTTCTCTCTATCCTCAGAAAAGGGAAGATGTGAGTTCATTCACATTTGATACAACTTGGGTGTAATCTGCCTTTAGTTTTTCTAGTTTTTCCTGGCCTAACTCTCCCTTGGTAGGTTTGGTTAGCACCAAAACATAGCATGTAGGCCTCTTGGTGGCTCCTGTGGTAGCAAGATCCTCCTTCGATGGAATGTATATGTATTGGATTTCAGCTTCTTCACACAAGATGGGTGCATGTGTGATCACGTTGAGTGGATAAATGTTTCCAGCTATTACACACAAGATAATGGAAGGAGTGTTTCTGCATCCATGCATGTATTATTGTTTGAATGATCTTATTATTCACCTATGGTTGCAATAATGTAGAAACTTGAAATTTTGTTTGTTTTATGACATCTTTCTTTCAAATTTCTGAATTTGTTTCCACAAAAGCAAATTTTGGATCTGAACTAGCTATAAGTACTAGAATAGAGCTTGAGCCAGGTGATAAGATTAAAGTGCTTAGTCACTCAATCGGTTGTTCTCAATTATTTATATGAATGCAATGATTAAATGTTTTATATACGTAATGATTATTTTATTGGTGATAATAAGATGATCTTCTACTTGACTTATTAGTTACTTGGTGGCAACAACTTGGGATTAATTGCTTACAGCTCCTGCGGATTGCCATAGGCATATTAAGCTAGAGATGCTCTTCGTTTGTTTGCGAACACAGCTAGAGTTCATTTGATCAGATGTATTGTAAAATTACCTTTTAGATGCCTAAGAGCACCCAACTAAGGTAATTTTAATAGCACTAGCAAAAATGCCAAGTGTACTTGTTAGAGTGCTTTTTAAAGGTGCACTTGCCTCACACGTATTAGATAGGACCTCACTGTTTGGATTCCATGCATTTAAATTCAGGCAAGAGAGGAGACATTATCTAACCAGTTTGAAGCATCCACAAGTCAAATCTCTGGTTCCATTCCTCCACAAATTGGGAATCTACAAGATCTAGTTAAGTTGTCGTTGTTTTAGAACAATTTGAGTGGTCCAATTCCTCCTGCTTTGGGTAATTTGACCACTCTCAAAATTTTCTATTTTTCCAATCAACAATGTTGTTGTAGACATTTTTGAAACCATACATATCTGCATTTTTTAAAAAACTTTTGATCATGGTATGTTCACAGGTATTATTTTGGTTAGCTTCGTTATGGCTTACATTACTGAACATTAAATGCAAATTTCTTGATCAGAACCAAAGACTTCTGCCTCCACTTCTTTTTTTGGTACATTGGCATATATGATGTGTTATCCATACATGCTTTCATTGCAGTCCAAAAGATTAGTTATTGAATGGTCCTTAGGCATGCTGATTGATGTAAATTTGGCCCATTTTTTCAGACTAATGCAGCGCAGAAATTCAGAAACTGTGACTTTTGTGCTATAGGCATGCTTCATGGCAGGATACTAGATGAATGGATGGAAGATCCAGCTAAAATCACTCATGCAGCGGGCCCTAGGTGGATGATCCTGTTTGGTAAGACAGATTAAATGTCACTACACCAATATATCACAAAATTGGAATGGATATATTTTTGGTTTAAGAACTCTTCCCTTTTTGTGTGTTTTTTGGTTGGATGCATTTATGCCTCTAACTATAGTGAGAATGTTTACTCAAGATGTCCTGATCATTAATGTTATATTAATGACTCAGATTGCATAAAATGGCAACTTGTGTTGTTTCCTGGGATGTTCTTATGTTGATTGAGACTGACGTTGACATTAAAATAAAAATAAAAAATAGTTTGTTGTCTTAAAAACTGGACCAAACAACAAACAGGGGATGTAAGTGATCACAACCAATTCAAACTGGTTTTGACCGTCATAGTCTTTGTAATCTTACATATAATTCAATTTATAAATTGCCAGTTAAAACTGGTTAAACAACCAGTTAATAACTGTTTAACCAATTGTTGATAACGTTACTGGTAAAAATTGGTTTGAATGGGTTTATGTCTTCACATCTCGTCCTAAGTGCACCACTGACATGGTTGCTCATGGTTGAGCAGGGTTGAACTGAGTGGTCCAGGTTTTGAAACCTGCATGGAAGGTTGCTTCTGAAGCTTGATTTGCTGAACTTACATTCATCAGCTACGACTAAGTTAAAAATTTTCTTCCATATTTCTCTAATTGTATCATTTTCTTCTGTATTTCTCTAATTGTATTAAATTAATAGTTAAAAGACATATCTAGTTATGGCACTAGTTGTTTCATTGTTTCATTTACAGCAGTAGATAAGTAACTTATTTCAGATAATCTTGCCGTTTTTGAAATATTCTATATGATTTGGAACCTTCAAGTATCATCTTGATTTGTTGGTTTGCAACATATAAAGATTTGGGAAGACAGGAAGGCATTGCCACATGTGCACTAGTAACTTCTAATTCCTGTTATTTCTTTGGCCCATCTGGGACTTAATTCACCTTTCTTAGTACATCTTTGTTACATATTTTGACTTAGAAGTTATTGTATCAAATGACAAAACTTCTATTACAAATTTACAATTATATGCCGCATGTGCAATTTGTAAGTAATTTTTAAGCTTTTATACCAAGTTCGATTGAATTAACAGAATTTTCATTTGAGGCCAATAGTCTATACAGATGGGGGGGATATTTTGCATTAATGATGATGATACATATCATTCGTCCGGTGGATCCCAATGTTAATGTTCAATAGATCAGAAATCTACTCTGTTGAACAATCACATCTATTTGATCGGTGGACTTCCTCGAGTTGCATATGTATATCTCTAGTTACCTCATCATTTCATCTACAATTTGATGTTTACAAATGTTTCTGCATCATAAATATGGGGAATGTAATTACAATTTGATCATTGCCGGTCTACAAGTTGATCTTTCCTATTAACTAAATTATGTATTTTAAGGTTATTTTGTCCATCAACGTAAGGCAGAGATGACAGATATCTTGAGAAAGGTCAGTTTTTTTCATACGAAACTAAATAGCAATGATGTACAAATGCATTTATGTAGAATGTTCTTGTTGCTTACTTTCTGCAGGTTCATATGTATGTAGATTTCAGGAAAAGGTTATAGCTCAGTATCAGGTAACACCATTTTAATCCGGGTTTTCATTTTTTTTTTTTTTTTTTACAAAACACAGAAAAAAGGGACCCATCATGCAGTCAAATCTTTATTTTATAGTGCCCTTTCTTAATACAAAAATTGTCAAATTCTTGTCTGCGGTATTTGAATTCAAAGACAGCTGTTGGTCTATAATTGATTTGTGAATTGCCTGTAAGAAACTCCGAGTATTGGCTGATAATTCCTACCTTATGTAAGAACTTTGAAGTTATTAGCATTTATTCTTTCATCATTTAAATTCAGAAGCATTGATTAACTTAACTGATGGAGGTCAACTTATAGGTAAGTGAATCATTCAATCGATGTAATTTTTTTCACAACAGCCCATGAAATCGGTATAAGACCTGATGGACAATGTAGATCAATTTATTGGGTTGGTATCTTAATGCAACTGGGACACTATTATACTAAGATCATTGAATCATTTCTCATAATTAACATTAGCAACAATACTGGCCTGCGTTTCGTCAGTTTAGGGTTGAATACAGAGGAATTAAGGTTGGGTTTGGGTTAGGCAACTTGGAATGGAATTCAGTTGGCTGACTCAGGTGTTCTTGCTATTGAGCCTTAACCCATCCCAAGCAGATCAAAAAAACAACAAATATACTCTTTTTTTTTTTTTGGAGAAATTTCAGTGACAGACTAATGGTAACTTTCATAAATCTAAAAGTTTTCATCTTTGGCAAGGCAATTCGCATATTAGAATTCTACGAACTGTATTTAACTAATCATTAGAGAAAATGGAGAGCCCATAGAAAAATTATATTGAAGATAGCAATAAGAATTAGCTGATGATCTTCCTTTGGTCTACTTGAGCTTATAATTGCATTGCTTTGGGATTAGTAAGTCTTCTAAAGGCTTAAGTTTTGAGTTTTTGGTTGAATTGATAGTATACTTTCTTTATAGTTGCTGAAATTGATTTCAAGAAATTGAACGTTGATGATGTTCTTCAGAATTTTCTTATGTTCCATTTAGATTTTCTCAAGATATTGTTGAGGTTTATGGTTATCACAATTTGGTGTTATTAGTATTTTAGTTTCGGTGATTATTGAATCTAATTATGGGCCATTTGGATGCATCCTCTGAAGGGATGTTTGAGCCCTAAATGCCATTTTAATCTAAACAATTAGCTTTCATTTATTGTCAAGAAAAGAATGTAAACCCAACCTTTTCCTTTCATTGGAGACATAATTTTTCATCCATAAGCTTTTTAATTCCTTCCTTTATATTCAATCACCACTTTGTGGTTGTCAATATGGCTCTGTTGTGAAGTTTGTTGATTTTTTGCATGGATTATTCGATAGTTGAGACCTATTTCTTTTAGTGGTGCCCACATGTATGTATGGTTGTCGAATTTTTCAAATCTACAAAGTTATATGTATTGTCCCCCACCCTTTCTGATATAAAAAAGTAAATAAATAAAAACTCTAGTTACATGTGATTTTGGGAACCAGTGCTGATAAGTCATCATATAACGAAATTCTATTAAATAATCCTCACTTGGTGAGTAATATCTATCACATTTGATAGAATTGTCATCTTTAGGAGACGTAGCCAAGTTTTGCATTTTTTTATTTTTATTTTTTTTTGAAGGATAAATGATGTTACAACACCTAAATTTTTCGCTTGCTTGAAAATGTAAATATCATGATAAGTTAATAAACTATTTTTAGAGTGAAAGTAGTATTATTTTTGAAAAAATTGATATTTTTTTCTTTCAATTTTCCCTTTTGTGGCTCATTATCGGGTCCACCATTTTTATCATCATCCCTGTTGATTCCATGATCAGGTGGGCCACAAAGTACAAGATAAGTAAGTTTTCGATTGCTTTAATATGTATTTTAATGCAATATTGAGTTGAATTCCAATCTCTAACTCTGATACCAATTAATTTCTTTTTGCTAATACGCATTGTCAGAGAAACTAAAAAACTTACTCATTCTCAGATTGCATTGTGGAATATGCATCCATTATTCGAAGAAAGGGCGACATTCCAAGTACTCACACTTTCTCTCCTTGTTAGCTAAATCGGTGAGTCTTCTTTCCTTCATACTATATGATTCATTAATGAAGTGGCCTAGCCATTTGGACAGGCCCATGTTTATGTATTATCTCGAAATTGATGAAGTAAATCCGGATGTGCGTCGGAGCTATCCAGATGTTGAGTGGGGGTCCCTGAAAGGTGGGAACTGCTGTTATGACCATGATAAAACTCTCCATTTCCTATGGATAACAATATGGGTGGCTTGGCCATTTGGACAGACCCATGTTTATATATTATCTCGAAATTGATGAAGTAGATCCGGATGTGCGTTGGAGCTATCTGGATGTTGAGCGGGAGTCCCTGGAAGGTGGGAACTGCTGTTATGACCATGATGAAGCTGTTCATTTCTTATGCACAACAATATGAGTGGCCTGACCATTTGGACAAGCCCGTGTTTATGTATTATTTCAAAATTGATGAAGCAGATCTGGATGTGCATCGAAGCTATCCAGATATTGAGCGGGGGTCCCTGAAAGGTGAGAACTGCTGTTATGACCATGATAAAGCTGTTCATTTTCTATGAACAACATTGGAGGGGCCTGACCATTTAAAAAGACAGTGTTTATATCTGTATTTAAAGGGACCACACCCTTAACCTAAACTACACTCTAAATCTATAACCTAAACCTAAACCTTAACCTATAACCTAAACTTTAACCTATAACCTAAACCTAAACTTATAACCTATAACCTAACCAAAACCTAAACCTAAACCTGTAACCTAAACCTATAACCTATGACCTAAACCTAAACCTACAACCTAAACCCGATCCTAAACCCGATCCCGAACCTGAACTCGATTTCCTAAACCTATAACCTATTTTCAATTCCCTAAAGCTATAACTTATAACCTATAACCTAAACCTAAACCTAGCCAAAACCTAAAACCTAAACCTAAACCTAAACTAAAACCTATAACCTTAACCTAAACCAAAATCTATAACCTATAACCTAACCTTAACCTAAACCTAAAATCTAAACCTAAACCTATAACCTAAACCTATAAACTAAAACCTAAAACCTAAATGTATTCTCAAATCCCTAAACCTAAACTTACACCTAATCCTAATCTCAACTCCCTAACCTAAACCTAAACCTAAACTTGAAAACCCAAACCTAAACCCGATCCTGAACTCGAACCCGAATTCCTAAACCTAAACCTTAACTTATTGTCAATTCCTTAAAGCTATAACCTATAACCTATAACATATAACCTAAACCTATAACCTAAACCTAAACCTAAACCTAAACTTATTACCTTAACCTAAACCAAAACCTATAAACTAAACCTTAACCCATAACTTATAATATATAACCTAAACTTATAACCGATAACCTAACCTTAACCAAAACCTAAACCTATAACCTAAAACCTAAACCTAAACCTAAAACCTAAATGTATTCTCAAATCCCTAAACCAAAACCTACACCTAATCCTAATCTCAACTCCTTAACTTAAACCTAAACTTGAAAACCCAAACTAAACCCGATCTCAAACGCGAACCCGATTTCCTAAACCTAAACCTTAACCTATTCTCAATTCTCTAAAGCTTTAACCTATAACCTATAACCTATAACCTAAACCTAAACCTAAACCTGAAACCTAAATGTATTCTCAAATCCCTAAACCTAAACCTACACCTAATCCTAATCTCAACTCCCTAACCTAAACCTAAACCTAAACTTGAAAAGTCAAACCTAAACCTGATCCCGAACCCGAACTCGATTTCCTAAACCTAAACCTTAACCTATTCTCAATTCCTTAAAGCTATAACCTATAACCTATAACCTACACCTAAACCTAACCTAAACCTATAACTTTAACCTAAACCTAAACCTAAAACCTAAATGTATTCTCAAACCTAAACCTACACCTAATCCTAATCTCAACTCCTTAACTTAAACCAAAACTTGAAAACCTAAACTAAACCCGATCTCAAACCCGAACTTGATTTCCTAAACTTAAACCTTAACCTATTCTCAATTCCCTTAAGCTTTAACCTATAACCTATAATCTATAACCTAAACCTAAACGTAAACCTAAACCTAAACCTAAACCTATAACCTTAACTTAAACCAAAACCAAAAACCTAAACCTTAACATATAACCTATAACCTATAACTTATAACCTAAACTTATAACCTATAACTTAACCTTAACCTAAACCTACACCTAATCCTAATCTCAACTCCCTAACGTAAACCTAAACCTAAACTTGAAAACCCAAACCTAAACCTGATCCCGAACTCGAACCTGATTTCCTAAACCTAAACCTTAACCTATTCTCAATTCCCTAAAGCTATAACCTTTAATCTACACCTAAATTTAAACTTAACCTAAACCTAAACCTAAACTTAAAACCTAAATGTATTCTCAAATCCTTAAACCTAAACTTACACCTAATCCTAATCTCAACTCCTTAACCTAAACCTAAACTTAAAAACCCAAACTAAACCCGATCTCAAACCCGAATCCGATTTCCTAAACCTAAACCTTAATCTATTCTCAATTCCCTAAAGCTTTAACCTATAACCTATAATCTATAACCTAAACTTAAACCTTAACCTAAACCTATAATCTAAACCTAAACCTTAACATAAACCTAAACCTAAACCTATAACCTTAACTTAAACCAAAACCTATAAGCTAAACCTTAACCTGTAACCTATAACCTATAATCTAAACTTATAACCTATAACCTAACCTTAACCTAAACCTAAAACCTAAACCTAAACCTAAAACTTAAAACCTAAAACCTAAACCTAAACCCAAAACCTAAATGTATTCTCAAATCCCTAAACCTAAACTTACACCTAATCCTAATCTCAACTCCTTAACCTAAACTTGAAAATTCAAACCTAAACCCGATCCTGAACCCGAACCTGATTTCCTAAACCTAAACCTTAACCTATTCTCAATACCCTAAAGCTATAACCTATAACCTACACTTAAACCTAAAACCTTAACCTAAACCTAAGCCTAAAATCTAAATGTATTCTCAAATCCTTGAACTTAAGTATACACCTAATCCTAATCTCAACTCCTTAACCTAAACCTAAACTTGAAAACTCAAACTAAACCCGATCTCAAATCCGAACCCGATTTCCTAAACATAAACCTTAACCTATTCTTAATTCCATAAAGCTTTAACCTATAACCTAAACCTAAACCTTAACCTAAACCAAAACCAAAACCTGTAACCTAAACTTTAACCTATAACCTATAACCTATAGCCTAAACTTATAACCTATAACCTAACCTTAACCTAACCCTAAAACCTAAACCTAAATCTAAAACCTAAACCTATAACCTAAAACTTAAACCTAAACCTAAACCTAAACCTAAAACCTAAATGTATTCTCAAATCCCTAAACCTAAACCTACACCTAATCCTAATCTCAACTCCCTAATTTAAACCTACACCTAATCCTAATCTAAACTCCCTTACCTAAACTTGAAAACCCAAACCTAAACTGGATCCTGAACCTGAACCTGATTTCCTAAACCTATACCTTAACCTATTCTCAATTCCCTAAATCTATAACCTATAACCTATAACCTAAACCTAAAACCTAAACCTAAACCTAAACCTAAACCTATAACCTTAACCTAAACCTAGGTTTTGAGTTTAAAAGTCCATCTTAGTTTGAACACATTACTCATGTTGGATTTCTCCATAATTTTGAAGATTTGTAGGTACATTTTTGATTAATTTGTTCATATATAAGTGTTTTTTTTTTTTTTATTTTGTCGTTCTTCCTTTCGAGATGTGTACAAAGGTATGCTTGTTTGATTGTGTCTACAAATGCTGTTTTATACAGGTTGATAAGTTAAAGAAGTCAGTGGAGGATGAAATTCATTTTCTCAAGGGAAGGATTTCAGAACTTAAAAGTGATCTTTTGTTGAAGTCCACATAAGTTACATTTGCAGTTTCAAGGAAAGAAGAAGCTCTGTTTTCTGCATTTGCTGAAATTGACTGTCTGAAGGAAGAAAATTTTATAAAAACGTGAGCATCATTGAATGCATATGGAAGGTGTTTACTGTGTTGGAGTGTATTTGTTTCTTGCATATGAGGGCACGCCTTAGTTGTAATTCTTATGATAGGTTGAGTAAAGTGAAGTATTATTTATTTAGAAATGTGAATGTAGGATGCATTTTATGATTTGATTGCTATTTGTAATAAATGCATTTTTTTTTTGATTGCATTTTATGTACTATTTCTATTAGCATTAACCTTAGATGAGTTATCGATCGCAACAGGTTCTCGCAATGGAAACAGGTCGTATTATTATAATTTTTTAAAAAATAGATATAAATATAATCCGTAGTTATAGCTACTGCTTTTGTCCGTAGCTATTGGTATCTGTTGCACAGATTATTAGTATCTATTGCTATGGATTATATCCGTAGCTATTGGTATCTATTGCTACTAATATAATCCGTAGCTATACCTTTATTTACCCCACCAATAGTGATGGATGTGCTACGGATTATATTCGTAGCAAAAGGGATTTTACTACGGCTTTTGGTCGTAGCCTTTGCCCGTTTTTCTTGTAGTGAATGAGACTGTCCCGGGTTACTCTGATAATGGTTGACTATGCCAACTGTATAGCTAATATCCAGTCTGGTGCAAAGCATAACATACATTAAGCTCCCTACTGTGATTGCATAAGGTACTGAAAACATAGCCAATTTCTTGGCTTCAGTCTGAGGACACGATTTCTTGTCTAGCTTGGTAGCTTTATCTATAGGAGTTTCAACAGCTTTTGAATTTTTCATCCTGAATTGTTCTAAGATCTTTTGTATATAGGTTGCTTGAGACAAACTCAAAATTTTTTTAAGGCAATCCCTGATGATTTTTACCCCAAGAATAAAGTTGGCTTTACCGAGGTCTTTCATCTCAAAGTTCGAGATAGCCAATCTTTAGTCAATATCAACAATTGCATGTCATTACCAGCTAACAGGATATCATCTACATATAGAGATAATATCAGAAAAGATCTTCCAGACCGTTTCATGTATACATAATGTTCTTTTTCACTCATTGTGAATTCAAAAGTAGTGATGGCCAAGTGGAACCTCATGTACCACTGTCTTGAAGATTGCTTCAACCCATAGATAGATTTTAACAACTTGTAGAATTTCTTTGGATGCTTTTTATCCACATAACCCATGGGCTGTTGCATATATATTTCTTCATCCAAGTCACCATTTAAGAATGCGGTCTTTACATCCATCTGATATAACTCTAAGTTTAAACTTGCGACAATGGACAAGATGATGTGGATTGATGAGAACTTTGCAACAGGTGAAAAGGTCTCCTTGTAATCTATGCCTTCTTGTTGTGTAAAACCTTTAGGAACTAATTGTGCTTTATACTTGTCCACTGTACCATCTGCCTTTCTTTTAATCTTAAGTATCCATTTATTACCTATCGCTTTGCAATTGGAAGGTAGATCAACAAGTTCCTAAACTTTATTCTTTTTTATGGAAGCGATCTCTTCGTCCATAGCATTTACCCAATCGGCCGAGTTAAAAGATAATAATGCATCTTGATATGAATTAGGTTCATCATCATCAACCGCAATGCAAGAGAATGTTTGCCCCTCAATATCAAAGTATCTTCAGGGAATCATTCCTCTTCGCTTCGACATAACTCGGGAGCTTGCTGAGACGTCCTCCCACTGTCCTGATGAACGGTAGGAGCATCATCATCATGAGAAACAGAACTCCCACTCTCCTGAAATACATCGGGTATTTTAAAAAATTCTAATGGAACCTTTTGCTTCATTCAGTTTGGGTATCTATCTTCAACGAAGGTCATGTCTCGGGATTCTATCTCAATCTATCATCCATGGTCCTCCTAAACTAGAACGCATCCCTTTGAATGCATAAGGTACCTTATGAACACACATTTAATGATTTTACTATCAAGTTTACCTCTATGCGGAGTAGGGAGCAAAACATATCCCAAAGATCCCTAAGGGCGTAGGTTGGCTAGAGAAGGAATCCTGCCAGACCATATCTCATATGGGATCTTAAAAATGGATTTGGATGAGACTTTATTAAGGACGTAGATGACTGTTAATAGTGCGTCTCCCTAGAATGTGGTAGAGAGATTGACTTATGCCACCATTGATCTAACCATATCTAATAGTATCCTATTCCTTCTCTCTGCAACGCCATTTTGTTTTGGAGTGTAAGTCATTGTGTACTGCCAAATAATTCCAACATTTTCATAATATGATTTAAATGTTTCAGATGTATACTCGCCACCTCTATCAGATCAAAGGATTTTAATCTTTTTCTTAGGCTGATTTTCTACCTCAGCTTTATATTTAAGAAAACAATTAAAAGCCTTAGATTTGTGTGAGATGAGATACACATATCCATAGCACAAGTAATCGTCAATGAAAGTGACAAAGTATTGACATCCGTTCCTAGCATGTACATTGAAGGGTCCACAGATATCTGAATGGATTATCTCTAGTGTGCCCTTAGACCTAACCGCTTTGGGAAATGGTTTCTTCGAAGTCTTCCTTGACACACACTATTCACAAAATGACAAATCAACTTTGGATAAGGAGTCTAATAGACCAAAACGTACTAGTCTTGTCATATGATCCTTTCCAATGTGACCTAACCCGGCGTGCCATTTTTGAGATTCAGATACTAAAGTTTCATTTGACATAACAGATAAAACAAGAGAGACATTATCACAATCTACGTCAGAATAAATAAATCTGAAATTAAATTTTCCCATGCTAAGATGAGGTTATTCAATCTCAAAGAAACTCTTATCCCAAAAAATCGAATATCAAAACCATCAAATAATAACCTATAAACAGAAATTAAATTCCAACGCATCCCCGGTGTATAAAGAGTATCATGAAGAATTATTGTTTGCTCCATGTGCGTACGGAAATGAAAAACGCCAATCCCTAGTATGTCTTCGACAACATTATTTCTCATATATACCTTGTAACTTCCCTTGGCTATAGGCCAGAATTCCTCGAGTCCTCAATGACTCTTTGTCACGTGCTTTGTTGTGCCTGAATCCAAAATCCATTCGTTAGATATGGTATCAACGGAAAGAATTTCAGATCAGACGCCTACATACAAAGTATCTAGTGATTGAGAAATTATCATCTTTTTATGGGCACATTGCCGAGTATAATGGCCGAAATTTTCACAGACAAATTAGACTATATTTATCTTTTTCTGCTTCTTCTTTCCATTCCTCTTCTTGAGATTTGGAGGAGGTATTATAGTCTTCTGTTCTTGATTATTTTTCTTTGCCTTCTTACGAGCTTTGGACTGATTCTTGTTAGCTTTCCGCTTATTTGTCTCTGCTATAAAGGCCTTGACCGAACCTGGCTGAATTGTATTCATTTCAACCTCACGTACCAAGTAGCCATAAAAGTTTCTAAATGTAGTGATAAAATCAGTATGGTTTAAAATTCTTTTGATTTGGGCCCAAGATTCAGGCAAGGAATGGTGCATGGCTATAATCTTCTTATTTTCAGTCAATTTATACCCAACATTCCTAAGGGCACCTATCATTTGCTCCATTTTACGAATATGATCTTTGATGGGGCAGCCGACTGACATCCTATACTCATAGAATTCTAATTCCATTGCCCTAACTCTCGTATCTAACTTATGCACATGGGCATTTGTCAGTGCTTTCCAAATTTCCTTAGCGGTTTCATGCACTTCATACGTAGATATGAGTTCTTTGTGTATAGTGCTAAGAAGGACATTACGAGCTGAACGATTCTGTTTTTGCCACTTATTGTAGCGAGTCATCACAACCCTATGTTCTTGTAAATTTTCGTTGTCAGCCAAGATGGGTTTCTCTTAAACTTCATCAAGTGTGTGAGATATGTCGTCCTCGTCCAGAAGGCATCGCACCGCACAGGACCAGTCTTCATAGTTGTTGCGGTCGAAATGTTGTTCTTTCAGCTGTTTAGCGATTAATGCTTTGGTGGCCATCTCTACATTGCATGAGTATCTCTATTTAGTTAAAATCTAAAGTATTGACACTAATCATCAGCATTTCTATGTGTTATACAATTTTTTAGAATATAAAAGTAGTCAACACATCTTAACGAGATCTAAAAGTTCGTATACCCGAATAGGTGGTGTAGAACAATCAAGTTCTTTATTTAAGATGAAATTGGTGCTTTTATAAAATTATGATTGTATAACATGCAACCTTCCATTAAATGGTTGCATGCATCATTTGGTGGAGGAGAATTAACTCCCACTCAGGTTATGCACAACCTTTATTTTTAGGGAGGATTCTAACACTAAGTTTTATAATTTCCAATAAAAAATATAAGGGGCTTAGATCTAAACACATCAAGCCAAATATTTTCACACATATAAACATCATCATTAGAAAGAAAAATAAAGTGCTAAGATATCATGAGAGTTCTATCTTCACCTGTGATCATGACTATTAATGATGGATCCGATCGTTACTGTTAATGATCATTGTTGATGATGGATCCTTTCATCAACATTGATCATCATGGTTGATGATCGTTTCGATCACTAATGAGCTCTAGATTAACAATGAAGAAGATATCATAAAGGAAACAACATTCTTGATATGTGTCCATCATCTCATAAGAAATATATATGATCAAATTAAAAAAAAAAAATCAGGATATCACATTCAGGTTGCAACATATCTGAATGTGGGCCACATAATTGTTTCATATATTAAGCATGAATTCATCATATATGTGCACTCGTTTTTCAACAGATCTACACATGTGGAATTTGCAAAACTAAAACATAGTTGCTGCACCTGTACATCAGCGTAAATCCGCCAACACATATACAATAGCACATTGACCAAGTGCTTATTGTACTTCTCCAGTATAAATCCAAGCTCATAAGATGGATGGACGATTTGGATTCAACACATATCTAGTGAAGAGATCTGTGTTATACACAGATCAGATCCACATGTGCGGCTGATGTATATTACCACATTTGTTATAGTACAATATGGCTTGCCAATGAGTGGTACCCACATGTGTGGCTGATATGTTGTACAGAACAATGTGTTTAACCAACATGTGCGGCTGATGTTTCATAGTTCAGCCAACGTGTCATAGTGCAATACGTTGCTAACATGATTTGCTGAGATGTACATCAGCCAACGTTGCACGTCTACAGTAGCCAACATGTGAGATGTATATCAGCCAACATGTCATAAGTGCAATACATTGCTAACATGATTTGCTGAGATGTACATCAGCCAACGTTGCACGTGTACAGTAGCCAACATGTGAGATGTACATCAGCCAACGTGTCATAGTGCAATCCGTTGGATATATGATTTAATGAGATATACACGTGAGATGTAATGTACACGTGAGATGTACAGTAGCCAATGTTGCACGTGTACAGCATATGTGTTGCACACCAGCTACATATGTGTAAAACACACCAGATAATCACACGTGTTTCAGTTAGATTTTTAGCAGACGTATTACTGTAAACAATCTACATGTGCAACATGCTAACATGTTATAGTACATCATGTAAATGTGTTGCTGTTAAACTACATGTGTAAACAACATGCTAGCGTGTTATGATACATCATATAACAATGTGTTGACATGTGTACACAACAACATGTTGACATGTGTACAGAAACCGTGTGTATAAAACATATGTACAAAACAACATGTGTACAAATACAAGGGTCTGTTTTGTACACACGTGTAAACATGGGTCTGATGTGTACACTTGCACATCATTCAAGTATGGTGAAAAGTGTTGTATATTTGGTGAGATGTACACGTATGTACTTCAATACAACAACTTATGTAAAGTAACAAAATGTATATACATCTATGCCGTCCATCCGTTTTGACGGCTTATTTTATGGCATGCTTACAAAAAATAAAATAAATCCAAAGATAAAGTGCTAGTAGATCATTTTCAGTTCATGCATTAATGGCTAAGAAACTGTCCATTCTGAAAATCAATTGGGCCACATGTGAACCTTATTTATTTAACCGTTGGTTAAAATTTTGGTATACATGAGGGGCCCACTTCATTGATACGGGGAATGAGAGCAAAATCTCAATCATTCATATGAAAATCTACCCTTGATATAATATGATGTGGCCATAAATCAAGCATATTAGCTAATCAAGTGATTTAGATTTCATATAGATCAAGTGCACCATTGTTATTTGAATTCTATTTTTCTTCTCAAGCCTTAAAAAACAAGCACGCTGAATAGATGGACGTCAATACAAAAGCAATATTTCTGACTTGCAGCCTAAAATCAAACATGGATTCTAATCCAAAAAGAAATGATAGGCCACTTACCTTTTTAGATGAAAATTAATCAGAGATCCGTCGTTGAACGTTCTGATACCACTATTGGGAAGTGTGGAAGGTGAGCCCTCAAGATCTGACGGTCTACACGAGTTTTGGAACCCTAACAAAGTAGAAGATTGATGCTCCAACGACCTGCCTATCTACTATTGGAGTAGATGAATCTATTCACACCTCTGATCCTATAGTATATAGTGGTCCCGAATTGCGATGTATAGATTAGATCGTCCCAAGGACAAGCCAAAATGAACAGACTACTGTGCACACTATATCTCTCTTCGTATGCTCTCAGTATATCTTTTTGTTATATTACGGGAGAGAGAGTCTCATCCTTTATATAGGAAAGGAATGAGAGATCGCATGAGACCATATCATCTGGTCTTATCCCTATCTCCTATCATAAATCAAATTCAAAGTTTTTATTTTATTTTATTTTATTTTATTTTATTTTAAAAAGGAGTGGGTTGATGCCACAATTTCATTACTATCAAACATTTACAATCTTTCGGGTGAGGACTTGCAAAAAAGGATAGGCCTCACCTATCATGTAGAAAGAAGAGGGATTTGGACTTGAAACAGAAAAACCTGAACCGAGGAAGGAGAGAAGGCTGAACGACAAGAGGCCTAAGATCTAGGTACCGAGCCGGATAGCCCCGAGACCTACCTTGTCCAGGAAGAGGCAGCCCCTAACATTGGAAGGGAGGAGCGCACACTGCAAGATGAGAGAGTTACTCTGAGAGCTGCTAGCCAATTTTGCCAAGCCATCGTCTGACCCATTGCCTTCCCTAAAGATATGCGAGAAGATGATTCGGGCAAAGGAGTTGAATCTGGCAATCCGAGCAGTCCAGTATTTCCATTTCCAACTTGGAGTGATTGTCCCGTTCAAAAAACCAATGACCAGACTAGAGTCCGATTCCACATAGATCTGGCATAGGCCCTACTGAATGCAATGCTCCAGGCCATAATGAATTGCTCTGAGTTCAGCGTTTACTTAGAGGCTAAACCAAAACCTGAGGTGAAAGCAAAAATAAAACAGCCCTTGTCATCTCCACAGATCCCGCCACCACCTGAGGGGCTCGGGTTCCCTCGAGCGGATCCATTGACATTGAGCTTGACCCAACCTTGAGTTGGCTGCTGCCATTCGACAAGCTGAGGAGACTTGGTGCACCCAAGGGATCAGCCAAAAGGGAATGACCGGGCAGGGGGTGGAGTAAAGCCACGTAATTAGAAGCGAGTGTGGACAGCCAGCGCGAGATAGCTGAAAGGAGGGAAGATGGCGAGGGCCTGATGCCCTCAAACCTGGCTACATTACGGGCTTTCCAAATTTCCCATAAGATCACGCAGGGGGTGATATGCTGAAGAGGGGAGGAGTGGTTAGGGGCAATCCACCAAGCCGACAACATTCCAGTGATGGTAGCGATAGAGTTAAAAACCATCCCGCAGGCAGCTCCAAAAAAATTCCAAGCCAACTTAGCTAGATCGCTGGCAATGAATATGTGCTCCAATGACTCCATCGAACAGTTAGCATCCGGACTATAGATGCAACAGTCACAACTGGACACCATAGAAATTCCCCAGTTTTGAACTTCCACATTTACAGGATTTGAAATATAACAGAAAAGGAAAAAGGCCGGAAGAAGCCTAAACTTGTGGGACCCACCCACTAGTGATTGCTCACCAGTGGGCCCCACTGGCCTATGTCCAACATAAAGATAGCTGTGTGCATGATTTGCACATTGGCTGGGAGAAGTCGTATTCCCATTTCTGCAACATCTAATACTGTTCTGATCACATCTTCTGGATCTACCATGTATGAAAAATAAAATGGATAGAAATTGTTCTCCATCTCAAGAATTCCATTCGGGGGCCTTGTTGAATCTTCCATTAGAGATGTCTCAAATTGAAGGAGGTATCATAAACATGAATTTCCCCACTAATGCTAGAGCCCATCCTTTATGATTTTCTTCTACAAGCCTTTCATCTTATTGTGATTGGTTGCTTCTTTTTGCATGCAAGTTACAGAAAGATTGTCATTTCTCCATACATTGTTTGAATTCTTGGTCATCACAGTCTTAAAGATACCCTCTACTGAATCCATGGTGCTCATCGTGTTCCACATGAATGGGAGAACATGGTCGTTGGTGGGTCCATATCAGGATTGTAGCTACCAAAAGGTAATAGAGGTAACAGTACTGTTTTAGCTTGGACTAGATGGTGTGAAGTTGACACTGGGAACGGGTTCTTTTGTTAGTTTAGGTCAGTTCTTTTATGGCAAAGGAGGGCAGGTTTGAATGTGGGTTTCAGGTTTAGCTGGTGTGGAACTGGAGGATTGACTCGACTCGACTTGACTCGGTATACTCAGCAGGGAAGACAGAGAGAATTTATAACCGGGAATTTAATTATACTAATAATAAACAATTAAAATATGAACATAAAATATGCAATTTAAACATAGAAGCAGTCCTTGGTTAGGTGGTAAATGCTATCTGTCAGCCTTATTGAAGTCATGGGTTAGGTGGAATCTGATGGAAAGTAGGGATTGAAAAAAATAAATTCTTTCAATGCATTTCTTTAGATAAAGATTTTATTTTTTCCTCTTTCCTGGTTGTAAATTTTTCTCAAAACAGAGTCAGAATAAAACCCATGTTTGAATTGAAATTGAGATACTGATGCAAGCTTTTTCCTTTTGAATCAGATAGATTCATATCTCAAAGAGGCTGACAATAAATTCTTTCAAAATTGACTGTTTGTTCATCTGTTAGAGGTGTTCCCAAAATGTCTGCGATTGAGTAAAACCAATGCATGAATAAAAGTTCCTGTCACACTAGTGTTAGTGGCCAGTTTCTATTGTAGTTGTGCCCTTATTTCTAAAGCCATGGTGTTTTTAGAAACAAGTTTTAACACTAACAGCTGTGATGGATGTTGTGTGGCCTATTAGAAATTAATTTGAAATTGCATACAATTGCGTATAAGTGTTTCAATTTAAACTAAGTTGTGGGTCTGAGTTTACATGTGCCATGAACTAAAACTTATATGTAATTGTCATGTACCACTCAAATTGAAAGGAAAATTTTAAAGAACAATATGCTTATGAGATGAGTGTGGCTGAAATGAGTATGTTAAGATGCATGAGTAACAAGACAATGATGAAACTAGAAATTAATACATTAGAGGGAACTTAGATGATTTGGTAATGTATAATGGAAACCAAGAACCACGCTGGTCACAAGTGTTCACCCCCCAAGTATAGGGTTATGATGTAGTAATAAACTTGGTGAGACCGAGATCGAATCCCAAGGGATTGAAACCTGTATGTTATCTGAAACTAAGTAGAACTAGAACTAGACTAAGACGAAATCTAAATCGAATAAATTTAAGGAATAATGGTGAGATATTTATATAAAATTTAAAGAGATCAGAGGTAGGAAACTAGGGATTCAGAGGATCCATTTGTAGAGATCGGGGAGATCTTATGCCTGCATTAAAAACTCAACTGGACTTACAGTCCATCTTCATCCAGTTGAAGGGTGTAACCATGAAAATCAAACTGAACTTACTTTAATATAGTTTTCAAGAGATGAAAGGTATATGAATTAAAATGGATTCCATCACCAAACCATGCCCAGGAGACAAAACAAACAACAGAATTAAACTAATTAACAACCAATCAACAAATATATGAAGGTTAGGAAGGGTACCGTCATCCGACCATGCCCAGGAGACGATGGTGAACAACAGGGCTTCCTGACGTCATAAACTTAAAAAGAAAAGAAACAGGCTCAAAGCTATCGCAGACCTATTATAATTTTAGTCACAACAAACCATTAAAAACTAAAAATATTCCCTTAATTAAACCAAAATCAACATCAGTTCAGTATAAACAAAAAGCATAAGCTAAAAGTCCTCCCATCAAGCTACAAGCTTTACCTCTTAGCCCTAGCTAAGAGGTTTAGCCACCCATAGACCTGATGAGGCTTACTCTTAAAAGAAAAGAACTAAAAAAACTAAAACAAAAATAGAAAAAAAAAAATAAACTCTTTATCTTGTTCTCCCGTCCACCACCAGCTGGATTAGATGATCCTTTCACGTTCTATCTCTTCACCTTCTTATAGCCAAGAGGGTCAGTTGTGCATGAGGCCGTGGAAGAGTCGGTTGCTGAGTAAGGAGTTACGCACTCCTTTCGTAGAACGTGTGCAACTACACTTGAGAGTCCAAGATTGTTGCTCGCTCTAGTCTTCCTAGCATTCACCAAAAGAAGTCAAAACAATGCCCCTTTGGACGATTTTGGACAATCTTCAAGATGGACGGTTTGGATTAGACATCCGATCAATGATCGTGGCCCACCTGGATCGACCGCAAGTCTCTGTTGTGCGTTGGCCCACTTATTGAAGCCAAATAGAAAATCCACTCCATCCATTGGTTTCAGGATGAAAAACCATCTAGGAAGGATTATTTTTGGAGTGAAATCGGTGTGGCTTACGAGCTTGTCTACTCCGCCATCCATCCTGCGTTTAACGGCTAGGATCTTGCACTAGCTTGCATGGTGGCAAAAAGATACCCAGGCGAGGGTAATACCCACCTTCTGAGACAAGTGAATGGTTCGGATCATCGAACTTGATAATGGGTGGGGCCCACAATGTAGATCAGCGTTCGCAAATGTACGCAAGAAACGAATCGGTGTCTTGATCCAGTGCACATCGAGTGCACTTGTGCACTGTGCACTGGCACTGCCTATGGAGTCCACTTGTGATGTGTATATGATATCTGCTCCGTCCATCTTCTTTCCCATTTAATTTAAAGGGTTGAGACCAAAATTGAAGTATATCCAAATCTTAGGCGGGTCCCAAATCATTAATTTATGGGCTGATTTGTCCATTCGGCCTCTTCCACAAGGATCCAACTGATGAATTTCGACGTGTACGGTTAATATATGGTCTTCAAGTCTTGTATGAAGTTTTGAGCCTAATGGATGGTGAGAACCCTATGATCTTGCATTTTAGACGTCTTTCAAGCCACTTGAGCTTCAGTTTCTCGGTTTTCTCTGATCTTTGGCGTGTATATCCATCGATCTCGGTCCCCTATGGTCCATCCCTTGCCTTGGTACATTCTAAGCGTTAATTCCATGCTTTTAGCACCCTATTTCAATCCAAGCTTGTAAATATACCTTGCAGCACAAACACGATTAAATCGGGCCGTTAAACAGTACCATGTTCGTAAATCTAGGCAATTACTGGGGTTTGATATGTAATATTTGACCCTCAACAACGAGTGAGTTGGTGTGAGTTGAAGGTCCTAAAAGGGCTAGGTGAAGGTCTAAATGGACTTGCATGAAGGTAGTGAGAAAAGACTTAATGAGCTATGGTTTAATTGAAGATCCGGCCCTTAATATAGTGAGATGGTAAGGTGGGATTCATGTACCTGTAGACACTCCACCTAAGAGCATAGATAATACTCCACCCAAGATAATAGATAATACTTAGTACGATCAGATAATACTCCACCCAAGATAATAGATAATACTTAGTACGATCATAGCGAATTCTCAAAATCAACATTTTATTAACCCAAAAGAAAACCACGAATAGAGAAAAAGTGCACCAAAAGGATACCCAAGCCCATCTAAAGCTAATTGACGGTCTAGATTGGCCAAATGTGACCGATGGGAATCCAATTCCCTCGGGCCATGTGGAAGTGATTCGGATTGACAATGGGGCCCTATGGTAGTTACGGTGGAAAATTAAGGACGTTCTTTCTTACGTTGATAGGCTGTTAGTTTTCGAAGAGTCCACATATCCACAGAGTAGAGTTAGAATCAAGGACGCCCAATTAACTCTTTTCATATAAGAGTACTTGGCTTTCCTCTTTTTATTATCACATTTCCACCCGTTCATACGAGCATCGCACACATAGCACATCAATACCACAATCAGGTGTTTATTTATTTTATTTATATTTTTTCCAACGTTTGTCAATTTGGACCATGAATTTAGTTACTTCTAGAACTCCCTAGAATCTTTAGAAAATTCAAAATCTTGTAAAGTAGAGAACACGCTTAGTGTGGACGGAAAAGAGTGCCCAATCCATTCACTTTTGGTCACTGAGGCCCTTATTTAGGATCTTTAGTTGCATACCAACTACATATGTCAATTCATATCAAACGATATTTGGATCTTTCGTTTCGTCAGCAATTCTATGGTTTCTAGCCATTTATAGATCTTAAGCTAAATTTAGCTACTGGCAACTCTAAAATAAACATTCATCATTAGCGAGTCAATACAATCCTGTTAACATTGAAACAAGCACAATAAGCCTTAGGTGAGAGAGAGAGAACTTTGCAGTTGCGGCCTTTTGGGGGTCGACTGGCCTCCACACGCGGCCTAGGTTTCAAAGTAGCCAACCCTAATTAATTGGTATAAAACTAGATGATGATGACGATTTGATTATCTAACATCTTCTATGAATAGCTAGATCAGTGGACATTTATTGGACAATAAAAAATGGAAAAAAAAATGATGTTCCTGATTCAACAAACAAGTGCCCTCATGAATCAGATGTTAGGATCGCTCAACCAATCTAGTTTTAAGATTGTGACCAAGTGGCGGTGGCTCCACAATTTATATCACATACAATTTTTAAGTGCCCGTGTACTAAAGAGTATTAAATAAACAAACTTTTATACATGACAGGAAACTAGTGGGACTTGGTTCCCATATTGAGAAATAAGTGATTCTTTGTTTTGCATAGAGGTGGTCATGAGCTGAGTCAGCTCAGAAACACGCTCGATTTGACTCAAAAAAACTCAACTTGACATGCCTTGACTCAGTGGGATGAGTTAAAATGAGTCATATATAGGAGCTCAAGTTAGAAAATGAGTTGAGGTCAAGCAATGGGTCACTTGACTTGACTTAGCTCGTCCTTGACTCAACTCGCTGTTATAAGTAGTTAAAAAAAAACCCTAATAATCTTTGAAGCTAGTAACGTCTTGGGAAAATCCGTATAGAGACCCGAGTTCGAAAGGGCGGAACTGCCCGAGGGCCATACTCGAGTAGCTCTTTACGACTAGGTGTATGCTAATACATAGCATTAAAGAAATTAAGTTCGGACCACTATACTTACGAATAAATATAGCTCAGGATCACAAGTGCATTAGCGCACCACCATCTGAAAACTTGGGGAAAATCCCGAGGGCCTGCCCCTCTCGAGAGTACCTTGAAACTTCGTAAAGGACCTAGACCGCACATCGAAGGTCCACTAGCCTTGAAATTATGGAACAATGTCCGTCTTACTGGGCTCGACGACTATCGCAAGGGTCAAGCCTGAATAGTGTCCAGAAACGCTCAACTTGAGCTGAGAGACAAGTGCATGAGAAGTGTAAATACTCTAAAGGAATGAGCTGAAACTTAAGTGAATTGGGTCGTTCACTCTTACGCAAAGTTGAGTGTTTCAGACCATCAATTTATGACCAAACTTCATACGTAGAGTAAAGAAGATTCCCTATACACATTTGTATAACCGTGGCCTTGATTGAACATTCATAGCCATTGATCTGATACAGGCTTCCCATGGTCGATCTGTTTATCTGATCGCACCGAAACTGTGTCGTAGTGTTGATCCATTGATAGGAAGCCTACCCTATGGCATAGATGAGCTCGCGAGCCCTCCTAAGGGCCCCGTTAGTCAGAAATAGCCGCCCATAGGGTATAAGTATCATATAAAGTGGCCCTAAGGCCATTTACACACGATCTGGAGTTATAAATAGCTCTTAATTCAGCCCATTTCTCCCAAAAACGAATTAAAAAACCCTAAGGTGAGAGAGAGAATTGAAAAGAGAAAGATAAAGAAGAAGAAAGATTGGAGTAGTGCTTGCCACGAAGAGAAATCCTCTTCCATTGATCCATAAGCCTAACCATCACCACTCTTGCTACCAAAACTCCTCCGATTACGACCTAGGATAAGTAATACAATCTCCTTTAGAGATATAAGTCTCCAAATGGGTTTTTTCCAACACTCACTAACCAGTGTGCTCGTTTAGACGGCCGACGATTCTTTCTTAGAAACATATTCCTAGGAGCGAGTCCGAGTCGGACGTGCTACCGAAAGGTGCAGACTATAAATACTTAGGTTACGATTTATCAATGCTTTCATTATAGTTAATAATTTATGATTTCTAATGTAGGATTTCTTATTGTCTTAAGTATATTTATGTTACTATCTAATGAATTGATAAATTGCAAGTTGTTGTGATGTCGTATAAGTGTTTGAAATGCCTAAATGAATAGATTATCAAATTTGCTTATAGAATTCTAACCCATATGTTATGAGTGTTTGTTAACATTATTTGGATAGGAATAGGGCTATGAGTGTAGTCCAAACAACCGATAAACTTTCACGTTTGGGTGGCCAAATCAATTGGGTTGACCACCTTGAGTAAATTCAAAAGATACCGGTTGGACATTGACTATTGTAAGACCCGTATCTTGGTCCGTACCTTTCCGTACACTCCCGCGGTCGTACCGGTCGAATTTCGGCAACTTTCGACCCTTAAACAATATCGACGCGCGACCTGGATTCATGTACCGATAACCCGAGTCGACTCAACCCGAGACCAATACCATAGCGACCGCGCCGTCGTTGCGGTTCCGATACCGCGACTCGTGCGCCGAGGCGATACCCTGATCAAGAGTTATGGGCCAACGTTCGGAGCGAGAAAACGCCGCGCGTTGCGAAAACCAAGGGAATCTCAACGATGTGTCACATCAATCACATCAATCCCATCAATCAATCACCCATCAAGCCATCACATGTCAAGTACACATCACTCTCACCCATTTTCCCAAGCAACCACAAAAGTCTCCCAAACCCATACCTCTCTTACACAAAAAGCCTCAAAAGTCTTCACAACCCATACCTCTCTTACACCAAAGCCTCAAAAGTCAAGCTTTTCTTACACAACCATCACTCACCCATCCATCCATCACTCTCTCTCTCTCCCTTTACATCACTCTCTCTCTTTCTCTCTTTCTCATTCCAAAATTTCCAAGCAACAAGAGAAATCCAAGAGTTCCATACGTATGGGATTTTCCAAGTCCCTCTAAGCTTCAAGTGGCCCACCTTCCTACCCCAAAATCCCCCATCTCAACCCTCCATTCTTCATCTTAGCCATTGAAGTTGAAGACAAGGTGTCAAGGAACCCCTAGGAGCGAGAAGATCGGACGGTGGGTGCTTCCATAGGGTAGTTTTTATTATTTTTATGGTGGACCAAGTGAGTCCCACCGATCAATGGTGTGGATCTCACTTGGGACCCTAAAATGTGGCCGATGGACCACTTGGATCATCATGATCGTTCCATGATGGGGCCATTCTCCATGGACCCCATCATGATGGTTATTTTCATTGCAAAAAAGGTCATCTAGACCGTCCATAACGGTGGAGAATGGATCTCCACCGTTGATTTATAATTTTGATGGTCCCATGATCAAAGGGATCCATTTATTGTATGTTTCATTGCAAGGGAGGGCCCATAATGACGGGGTCCCTCCATCACAAGCCGTGTCCCACTCTCCATGTCTCTCTCCCTCTCTCTTTTATTTTATTGTATTTTATTTTATTTTATTTTATTTTATTATAATAGGATGGTATGACCCACTTGAATGGATCCCAACTTGATGTATTTATTTTATTCAAGTGGGGCCCACTTTAGATGTTATTTCCATGCCGCCCATCATGTGTGGGCCCACTTCATCAGGCCCACCCCAAATAATTGTGTATGAACGTCAGCCGTCCAGCGTCTGGGACGCTGGACGTTTCCAAGAAAATGAGAACAGGAAGAAAAAAAAAAGAAAGGAAAAAGGAAGAAAAAGAAGGGAATGGGGTGTTCCCTTTGCACAGGCCCCACCCTGATGTCTATGCCCTATCCAAGCCGTCCATCCTCTTACCCACGGCGTTCTAGCCATTGGGTAGAAGTTTGGAGCTGGTCCAATCACCTGGTGGGCCATAGCGTTGAATGTTGCGCCCTTACCATTCAATCTCCGTTTTCTTATTTTATTTCACCTACAAGCATCAAAAAAATTAGAACTCTAGACTCATTTGGACGGCGTCGAGCCACTGGACGTAATGGTCGGGACGGATCTTGGTGCAGCGGGCCCCACGCACGAAAAACCACGAAAAAATATCTTTTTTCTAAATTTTAAAACAAGTGAGAAGAGGCTCTGCCTCTTCTGACAACGCCCAGCGCCTGCACGCAGGCGCGTGCAGCCTGGCGACGGGCGGGCGGGCGGGCGTCACTGACCCACGGCCTCCAGCCGTGGGCCCCACCTTGATGTATATGTTATATCCAGGCCGTCCGTGAGGTGGGCCGTCCCCAGTAGTGGGCCCCCTCCGAATTTCAGGTCGATCCAAAACTCAGGTGGCCCACACCATAAGAAACAGTGTGAATTGAATCTTACCGTTGAAAGGATTTTGGGACCCACAGAAGTGTTGGATTAAGCTGAAATTTTATGTTTTCCCTTCATGCAGGTTGAGTGACCTTATGAATGGGTTGGATGGCAATTAAACATTTCAGAGTGGGCCCCACATTGATGTATATATTGTAGCCACCGTCCAGGCGGACCACCTGACGCTCGGGCTGCCTCCACCGTCCACGGACGGTGGGGCCCTGTGTATAGAACGTGTGCTATCCGCACTGTCCACTGGACAGTGGGACCCACCATGATGCATGAAATGCATCCATACCGTCCATCCACTTTACATATAAGGCCTATGGGTTAAGCCCCGTTGGACTGTAAAAAGGGCTATGGGTTGGGCCCATTTGATTTATAAAATGCTAATGGACTGGCCCATTTGATCTATTTGAGGCCTAAGAATTTGGGCCCACTTGATACGTAAAGCCTATGGGCTTGGGCTCACTTGTTATTTAAGCTTATGGGCTAGGCCCATTTGATCCATCAAAGGCCCAAGAACTTAAGCCCATTTGGCATGTTGCAAGTCCATGGGACTAGGCCCATTCGATGTACTTCAAGGACCATGTACTTGGACCCTTTTATTGAAATTTTAAAGTCTATGGGAGCAGGACACTTGATATGTTGTAAGGCCCATGGGACTAACCCAATTGATTATAAAAAAAAAAAAAGGGGTCCATGGGATTAGGGCCACTGGATTTAATTGAGACTCATGGGTTAGGCTCATTTGATTTGCTTAAGGCCTAGGAATTTAGGCCCATTTGGCTCATGTTAGGTCTATGGGTTGAGGCCCACTTGACCTGCATGTGGGATCCCAATTGGTGTGGCCCATTTGATACATATTAGACTCATATGGTTAGGTCCAATTGATGCAATCCAAGGCCCACGGGTTTTGACCCATTGCAATGCACTTAAGACCCATTGGTGTGGCCCATTTATATGGCCCATCTGATGAATAAATGGCCCATAAGATATGGCCCATTTGACATATATGTAAGACCCAATGGGAGGAACCTAAGGTCCATTGCAATGTGTAAACCCAATACCGATTATGCAGCGATGTTTAAGAAGATCGTACCTGGAGTGCAATGATGGTTTGACGTCCACATTGCGAGTGTAATGTTGGTTGGATGTCCACATTACGACTCTCCTTAGGGCCCATTACTAACCGTACTTGCCATGTATAGGCCATCCTGGCCCATCTGCATCGTAAGATAATTCATTTTATTATAACATGTTTAGTATAGTTTCATGACCCATGGTCATACGCATCATATGTATGCTTGATATGAGGACTGACTGATCATAGCATTTGCCTTCGGGCAGGTTGTTTATGGGCTCCCGGTTAGGCGGTGCTGCCCTACATGAGCGCACGGTATGCGCAGGATTGGTTGCACGACTGGATAGCGTGATTCATGCATTCCGCATTTGTGTGACATGGTTATTGTACGCCCTAGTGACATCAGGGCCGTAGCCTCCACAGACGCATCGTGGTTGGTAGGATTGGATACCGGAAATCTTGTTCTACATGGGGTACTATAGATATCCCTGGGTGAAAGTTCCTAAACCCTTATGGTACCAAGAGGTTGCTCCAACGTCTAGACCGAGTGGGCAGATGAGCGTTGAGTGCCGATTACCAGACGGTTACGCTCTCCACTGTGTCGTGGTCGGTTGGAAGGGGGTACGGCCTTACCCGCCCGAGTGTAGGGGGCAATGCTAGGCTGAGTCTGACCAGCTCGAGGAATGGGTCCGCTATCGACGAGTCGCGCCCGATATTGGCAGACGGATAGTGAGGTCTTTTCCACTTACCTTATTGTGCGCGATGTGGCGGCAATCTGGTTTAGAGTGTACTAGACCCCGGTGATATTCCATACTCTGAGCTGTACTGATATGTGGACATTGATGAGGATCTGTATGCTTGAGTTGCATTGCACATTGCATGGCCTTGGGGTGGCCAATACCATTCATGTCTTGCATCACATAAGCCTTGGTACGGCTCATGATATTATAGTTCCATCTGCATATTCCGCATTACTCTGACATTGCATTCATATTACTACCTTGCGCACACACTTTCACCACCCTCTAAGCTTTCTGAAAGCTTATGCACGACCGTTGCGTGCAGGTGACGTTGGACTGCAGCAGCGTTGAGGCAGGAGCGCGTCGCTGATCATTTTGGAGTTTTCTGTTATTTACCATTGTATTTCCCTTTATGCTCATTGTACTTGTAAAGTTTTTGATCATAGTGGAAATGTGATGGAGTTCTTGGTTGTTGTTTGTGGGTTATGCCTTTGGTTATGCTTATTACGTATCAGACTGATGTTAAAAAAAAAAAAAAAATCCTCCTCGTAGCATCCCAGGATCGGAACCTGGCGAATGGGAGCTAGGAGCCGAGAATGGGGTTCTACGGAGGCTGTCGGCGCCGGATTCGGCGATCGGGAATTTTGTGAGCCCGGTTTCCGAGTTTGGAGCGTGACAACTATCGACAGTGGCTAGGCCACGAGGGGCACTCACGCGCTCCATTACGATTATGTTAGTGTGCATCCGTACCAATCGAAATTGCCTAAAGAACCGGTTGACCTATTGTATGTTCACCATGCATGAGCACGATTGCTTGAATCTAAGGTCCCTCACTATTGTAGAGATCCAACTTTAACCGTGGTACTATGATCCTCAAGACTCGTGAGCTAGGAATGGTGGTATGAGATACCGTGTTCGTGTTGTTGGCCTACGTTGGGGTGACGAGCCTCCTCGTAGTGGCCCCGAACACTACTTTTTACAACTTACTTATCGTATGTATTTAATTATTTAGGAGTGACAAACCTAGACGGATCAAGAACATAGGAGTAGGGCTGCTGCAGTTGTCTAATGCCTAGTGATTCGATTAGGATCGATGTTTAAAAGGGAGGTATCCTAGCTTCTCCAAATTACTGGATGAATGAACATAATCAATCACTTGGCTAACATGATCATGCATCGCATTGCATTAGTTAGAATATGACGAAATAGGCGTTGGAGTTGCACCTTTGAGGAAGTGTTGTCATGTGCGAAACAGGTGGTCAGAGTCGTGTGTTGAGGGAGTGTCGATGGGTAAGGGCATGCATCATTACATAAACTCCATTCTTGCATTAAAAAGAGTAGTTAGGAAGTAATTGCCTTATGCTGCCTTATCATTACTATATTGATTGACTTGATAACATGTGTAATTTTTGCTTTATGAAACCACTGAGTTGATCACTCACTCTCACTCTATGATGGTGTTTTAAAATACCAAACAGACACTAGTGTAGATGCAGGTACTGCTGATGCAGATAATTTGGAGTAGGCTTTCATGGATGAGGATGAGGAATTTTTCTATTTTCAGCCCTCGAATGGGCCAATGTAAGCCGTGTACCATTGGACAGGGAGCATTGGGCATATGGGCTTAGTTGGGCGTTACATTACCATATTTTGTTTATTTTTTTGGAACGGTATATATATACATTAAACCCAATCATGGACTCATACTCTGGAAGGAATTTCATGATATATATGTTTTTGGTTTACACATTTGCTTTAATCGCACTTAACTTGGAGTATGGTACGTTGTTTAGTATAATTCTATGCATGTTCAAATGTCCAATGTGAAAGAAATCAGGATATTGGCTTCCGCAAAACATAAGTGATGTTCGGAATTTCGAGAGTTGAGCTTCGCTCGACCCTTGAAATTCAAAGCGTTACAAAGAGCGATGGAGCAAGCTTGTAAGACTATTGAGACTAGCTTTTCCAAAAAAGGCAAAAACCCTCTCTATGCTGAGGTACTCTCCCTCTATGCATGTATATATGTATTTCATCTTGAAACTATCCGTCATCCGGTATTTTGTTATTTTGTTTAGTCTGATTCTTCATATCTTCAAACCCTAACTCATGCTTTCTACAATGCTGAGGGGGGATTTTATATGGTAGAAGTGGGGCTCATGGGTAATGAGGAGGTGATCTGAACCATCAATTTCATGGCCTAGATGTAAATGGCCAAATGCCAATGCAGTACCCTAGGGTGAATGTGAGCTGTTGATTTATTTTCATTATTTAACCTTTTATTAATTCGGCACCATCCAACGGTTATGATTTTTTCAATCTGGCATATATTTGAGATGAGGGCACTCGATGGTGTTGCCTGTAATAACTCAAAAAAAAAAAAAAAAAAAAAAGAAGGAAAAAGAAGATAGTGTTGTCCGCGGTACAAGATGACAACGATGGACTTTTAATTTGTAGTTTATAGTAAAAAATATAATAAATTAAAGTGGGAGCATATCAACTCAATCCACTAGCTTGCCTTGAACTTGCTTCAAAAGGTTTGGCAAATAAGGCAAGTTCCAAATAGTAAGCTCGTGGATGAGCATGAGATCGAAGAGAGCACGGATGAGCCAAGACAAGCTTGGCTCACCTTCACTCTACTAGGCTTCGATGTACAACCTAGTTCTGGGACAACTGAGACAAGGATGTGAAGACGACTACTAAAACAAAAGTGGATTTCTGTCTTTTCATTTCGGTCAGTGGTGACTCAAAGCATCAAACTAGTTCGGGTCTGATGCGACTCGACTCAGACGAAAGTCTTGAAACCATGCTTTAACATCGTTTGCAGATTTCAACAAGTAGGCATTCTTATCCTGTCACTACAAGAAAAACGGCCTTGGGGGACTGATAGGCCAACCCTTTGCCGGCGGCCAGTTTTAACGGCTGCCGGCAGGGTCCTATCGATAAAAGAAAAAAAAAAAAAACAAACCTAACCTAATTCCTCTCTGCGGCTCCCTCTCTCTGCCGCTCGCTCTTCCTCTCCCTCCCTCTCTCTGCCTCTCCTTCTCCATCTCCGGCCCTCTCCCTCTCTCTGCCTCTCCTCCTCCATCTCCGGCCCGCTCCATCTCTCAGCCTCTCCTCCTCCATCTCTGGCCCTCTCCATCTCTCAGCCTCTCCTCCTCCATCTCTGGCCCTCTCCCTCTCGTGCGCTCTCCCTCTCCCTCTCTGTTTCCCTCTCTGCTCTCTCTCTCTCACTCTCCCACTCCCTCTCCCTCTCACTCTCTTTATCCCTCTCTCTCTCTCTCTCAAAACCCTAGTCCTCTCTCTCTATCTCCTCGGCCCTCTGCTACAACATCAGGTATCTCTCTCTCCGCTCGATCTACCGCACATCAAGGAGCATTCTGCTACAACATCGGGTATCTCCCTCTCTCTCTCTCTATATCCCTCTCTCCTTATCTATTCATATCAAATTGGGCATTTTTTTGGTAGTTTTTAATCCTTCAAGTAACATTATGCAATGATCTGTGTATTGGGAGTTTTTGAGTTTCGAATCCTTAATTAGGGATTTGTAGTGTTGATTCCCTAATTGTGGATTAGCATAGAGGTGTTGTCTAAAGAGAAGACAGTCATGTATCAGAGGTCCATTTGCATGAAGATGCTCATATCTTAGTCCATGAGCCTGTAGCATACATTTGGTTATGCATTACATAAGATGTTGAAGTTGGTGGGCCATCATTGATCAAATAGACTGCATTGTTTGGATCGGTAGCCCATGAGATTGGAGGATTATGCATATCCAGTGGGCTTGATTGGTAGATATATGGGTGCTTAAAGTAAAGAAACCATATTGGTTAGTATCAGAATTCGATTTCGATTTGCGAAAATTCTGATTTTGTTTTGCTTGATATTTCACTGTTTATTTCTGTAATTCGAGAATTCGAAGTGCATTTCATCTGATGCCATTTTGATTTGTTCGCCATGGATTGCTGGAATCTGATTGTTCTGTTGTAGATCCGATTTGGCCACTAAATTGCTTTCTACCATTGGTTTTGCTGTTGAATTGTCTGCTGAATTGCGTTGCATTCTTCTTCTTTTTTCCCCCCCTTTTTCAGCCGAAACCTTTGATATATTTGGTACATTAATATTTTAAATTTTAAATTTCTGATTTAGGCTGATGAAAGTGTCATTGTTAATTTTCACAAATTGATTTGTTTTATCTGCAGGAAAAAAAGGGCCGCGCATCAGCACCTTGCTGGTTTATCACTGCAGAGGAGATTGACTCTCTGTCATCATAAGTAGATATTCCTTATCTGAACAGTGATTTTGATGGTGTCTTAGTATCATAGTGAATCAATGATGTCCTTTATTTGGACCATTCAGAGCCATTTTTTGAGTATGTGGTGGAAGCAAATTGCTCCAGAACCAATCTATACTCAACTTGTTGATCTTTCAACTGAATGTTGGAAGGAAGAAATTGCCTTAGTTAAGGGCAATATGTCACTGTTGATAATGGGTTGCCCTGTGAACCCCACTATATGCTAGTATATACATGGAGATGGATTTCTAAGAATGTTGTGAGAGACGAGTGAAGAGAGTTCCTAGAAAGATATCTATTGTAATGCATCTAATTATTAGGGACATACATTACATATACTATTGAATGCTCACTTTTCCCACAGAGGCTTGAGTTCTGCTAAATTTTTTGGATTTGTATAGGAGCATAATGGAACTCCTAGAACATGGAGTGTCAAACCAGTTGGATAAATTGGCGATAATTCACAAGGTAGGCTACAAGTAGCTTCTTCACTAGCTAAATTCAGTAGATTTGTGTGGAGAATTCAGATGTTTACTAGATGTAGTGGGCCTAGCAGCAATACTGTTGTGATTATGTAACATAAGTCTCAGACTTGAGTTAATTGATCACAAAGCATCTATTGTTCATATATTCTTAATTGTCTCATACCTACCAGAGAAAAGAAAGACTGTCGAGTTTAGCAAGAAGGGCACAATGTACTCTGTCAGCCATTTTTATTTCTCCTTGTAAGTGGTTGAAACGTGGGCAGGGAAAGCTGAATTGACAAGGGAGAATTTTTATTATCACAATTTGAGGGCATCATATTGCATGTTTTCAAGCAGTTCAACTTCTACATCAGCATGTTTCAACTTAAGTAGATACAAGTACAACCAAAGCTGCCCAACCAATCCCGGGTTTCAAATTTTCTGCATTGCAGCTATATGAGGGGTAGCCTCACACTAGACAAGGTGAATGCTGCTATCAATGACATGGCAACATATGCAGATGCTAATGCCCAGCTTATTGTAGCCCCCAAAAAGAAGGTTGGTGTTGTGCCATCTTCTTCCAGTTTTAGTTTCGATTGATTTGTCATTTATCTTGATTTCCTTTATTTTGTGTTGATGAAGTTGGCAGAAGATACTTGGGAAAGGGCTCTAGTAAGTAAATCTCAATTCAGCTCACAATCTGCAAAGTCCATTTGAATAGTTACTTTATAGGCATTCAACTTCTATTCCTGTTGCCATTAGATGGAAAAGTTGAAATACAATGACAACATTACCACGGAAAACATGCAGGAACTAAGAGACATTGCAATGACAGAAGCGGTAAAAGGAAAACATTTTTTCTTGAAACTGATATGAAAGGTCCAGCATTGAAGCTTGACAACACTGGAAAAGCAATTCTGACTGTGTGTGTTTGCGTATTTCTTTTTTAATAACTATATGAGAGAATACAAACACAATGAGTGCCATCCTAACATGCAGAAGTAGGGTATCAATGAGCAAATCATGTTTACAATGCTGAGAATTGCATGGCCCTTTTAAGCTAAAAGGCTTCTCTTAATATTGTTTTATTAGTTATTGGGTTTGTTTAAATTAGTGTTTTCTTCTTCTTCTTTTAACTAAATGTGGTAGATTTTATGATTGGCAACTTGCAGAGATCTGTTGTTTGATTTGAATTGTATTCTTTTGTGTGGATTTACGGTTTTAGGCTAATGTGTTTTTTTTTATTTTATTTTTATTTTTTATTTTATTTTTTTTTATTTAGCTTGATTAGTCGCTGGATCTATTCATAGATTATTTATTTATTATTTATTATTATTATTATTATTATTTTTTTGCAGTTTCTAGAGCTTAAAATCATATACTTTCTAATTTGAAAACTTGCAGTGATTTGTTCTTAGGTTTGTATTATACTTTTAAGTGTGTCCAAGGTAATCTTATTTTTAAGCTTAACAACGAGTCTTTTGTTTATTTTGTGATGGTACAGTGATCAACTCACTAGAGATGATATCAAGGTATTCGCTGCGGTTTTACGAAAACCTGGAGCAGGATTTCCTAATGTGAATAGTTCGTATGAGTGCGTTTCATCGCTTCTTGCTGCAAGGTTTGTGGATTTTTTTTTTTTTTTTAAATTCTGTTTTCTTTTTATCTTTTGTTTGGTATGTATGGCCTTCACACTTCACTGACTTGCTTTTGATGATTGATTGTTGTGGTGTTTACACCATTACTTGTTAAATGGTAAGATATTATGACATGAAATACTTGTGGATGCTTTTGGGCAATTTGGGTTCATTTATGTGTCTGTTATGTGATCTGATGGGAGATGCTCATCGTAATTTCATTTACATAATTCTTTTCTTTTCTGTAATTTAGATGTCGTGGTTTTGTGTGATCTGATGTGAATTCTCTTTTATAATAGATCCATGAAGTGAGGGTGACAGAGGAGTTAGTTGCATTTAGGCAGTGGGTTGATGAACTGAAACACGAAATGTATGATATGGGCTGAAGTTTCAATTGTCCTATCTTGAATTTAGTTTAGATTGTTTGATGATTTGAAATTCGCCTTTAAGCTGTTTTGGATGTTACTCAATGCAGGATTCTTGCAAATCGTCAGTTTGTTGCTCTTGACAGAGCGGAAGGCCCATTATATATCAGAACTTGAGCGGAAAGTTCAAACTCTTCAAATTGAAGCCACAACTTTTTCTGCACATCTCACATTATTCCAGTTTTGTACCAATTGAATTATGTCTTTGAGAATGTATTCTTTTTTCTTTTTTTTTCCCCTTTTCATCCTTTCTTTCTTCTTTTTTTCTTCATTCACTAGGAAGATTTCCAAATGCACATCACTAGATGTCTGATCATGCATTGATTTAATGCGGATCTCTAGAAGTTATGGTATTTTAATTAGATCAAGCTATTTATCTTGCATCGTATATCTTGGGTCATTATTTTGTTCACGATCATGTTAGTGGAAGCCTCATTTCGGTTAAAACACCTGATATGTTATTGGATCAACAACAATTCAATGCTTGGACTTGAATTGAGTTTATCATGAACCATTGGTCTAGCTGTAGCTCATATATATATATATATATATATATATATATATATATTCTGTGGGTTTACATTTTCAGACAGAGAAAAGGTTAGCATCCCTGAAAGAACAACTTGCGTCAGTTGCTCCATTGGTAGAAGATCTGAGAATAAAGAAAGAGGAGCACATCAAACAATTTGCAGAAATAAAAGCACAGATTGAAAAGATCAATGGAGAGATTTCTGGTTACTTCCATTCAAATGATGTTGTGGCCAATCACTTTAATGTGGATGAACATGACTTATCATTGCGAAAGCTCAATGAGTTTCAGACACATCTTCGTACCCTGCAAAAGGAGAAGGTAGGCATGGTTGTCAATGCTTTCTTTCAGCTCTTCTTTTGGTTATTGTCTATAGCCACAGTAATTGCCTGTATTATTGATGACTTTTCTACCATGTATCTCTCAAGGTAGGCATGGACTGTGAAAGTCTTAGCAAAATGTATGTTTGTTGAGGCTTTGGACTATACAGTTCATCTTGAACTATCGCCAACTGAGGATTTAGTTATCAATGCCAACATAGAGAAGCTAGATACGTGAGGGCCTATGTCAAAATATGTCCTTGAGAATTGAAAACCCGGGAATTCTGTGCAAAGCCTAAGGTTGAGGATCATATAATGCCTTGAGAGCCGTATATGAATAATTTGTAAATGATCTCACATGTTTTCTTATATGCAAGTTCCTTTCCTATGTCATTTAATATATATATATATATATATATATATATATATATATATATATATATATATATATATATATATATATATATATATATATATATATATATATATATATATATTTGCCAATAATACTGCAGAGTTTGCTTTTGGTCTTGCAATAAACTTGGTTTGCAATAACCTACATTCAGTGAAAGTCTTGTGGAACAGGTAATTCACCTTTGTACTTTAATATTTTCTTTTAAAGGATTATGTACTTTTACATTTTACATATTACTTGTTAGTGTTGAATGCTACCACTTTAAGATGCATTTGGTTTTTCAGTGAAAATCTCGTGAAACAGGTAATTCACCTTTTTTTTTTCTTTCTTTCTTTAGGAGTGTTTTATCAGTGAGGAAGAGGCAAAGAAGAAGATCTATAATGTTTCTTGCGAGAGATATTTTGGTCAGCAGCTCGGGCCATGAATTATAATTGTTGCCTATCTTATGGCTTATAATATATTATGGTTCCTTTCAGTTTTGCCAATAATACTGCAGAGATTGCTTTTGGAGTGTTTTAGTTTTACAGAAAGAAGAGCAAGGTTAAGAACAAGTAATTCACCTTTGATCAGCTCACTGTTTGCTATGATATTGTAGAAGATTAAGGTAGATTCTAAATCCAAAGTTCAAAATTATAGTATCAATGTTATAGGTCTGACTGTATAACATGGGAGTGTATGCATAAGCATGTTAGCCTGTACTGTCTACATTATTGATCACCCGAAATTGCTGGGTTGTTGGCACAAGGAGCTATTCTTCTGTTTATGCATCCAAGCAACTTAAGTCTAGGGAGAAATTTGAACATCATAGTTAGTGTAGGATGCTGTTGTACTTAGCAGTTGATGTTCTGTGAACATTCAACAAACTCAGAATCCACAATCGTGTTTATAATAAATTTACCTGTTATCCCCTTTAGTAGTTTGGTTTGATGTTTGTGTTTTACTGGTCTTTCAATTTAACAATGTCAGAATTGTCTACAGTCTGTTTAATATTGATTAATATTGTGTTCTCCAAACATCGTGTTAGTGAACTAGAATCTGCTAATTCAAGTTAATATGGGTTGTAATTCTTTTACAATTTGAATGTAGGTATATAATATGGGCTGCAGTTCTTTTACAATTTGAATGTAGGTATACCTTTTGTTTTATGTAGTAAAACCCTTGAGACACCTGTGTTTTTTTTCCTAATTTTTATTCTACTTATGAATATTTGCTTATTAAGCGGTTGCTTTAATGTGGTTTTCCTCCCAGATTGTTGACTTGAAAGATGTGTTGCTGTAGGGGCATAATCTCCGACTATTGATTCTTTTCTCGTGTAAAGACTCTGCTGGTTTTGGTTTTGATTTGGCTATTCTCGTTGTGTGGGAATTCTCTTTGGACAAAAAAACAAAGGCCTAAAATTTTAGGTGTCAGTTCTTGAGATGCAAGTTTCCACTCTTCATATTTGCTTTTCAATTTCAATTTGCAGACTCAAGACATCAATTCATGATAGTCATCAATGTTGTGAAATCCTACTGCTATTGTCCTACTTCAAACAATTCATTCATTTTTTGGTTGTTGCCTTTCGTCTATATATGATTTTGGTTTTGATGATTTGATCCTCTAAAAGTATGACAGTTACTTATTCCTTTTACACATGGTTAAACTTAATAATGACATGATTTTGCACTCAATCAACAGATCTATTTTAAGGATGTTTCCTGTTCTAAACCAGAACTTAAGCTGCAAAGCTCAGCAGTTTTGCCAATTATTGATCCCCATCTCTCTCCAGATGGAAGTATGATCGCTTACGTAAGAGATGATGAGCTGCATGTTTTGAATTTGTCATATGGCGACCCTAAACAGTTAACATTTGGTGCTAGTGGAAATGCAAAGGTGAGGTTTGGTTCTTCCTTTCATATGTTCTCTAGTATTTTCTTTTGACACCAGTTTCGCCAATTATCTAAAAGATATAAGGCTACTGTTTTCCGTTTATGACCTGTAAAAGAATGCCTACGGTTAAAGTAGCGAGGAATGACATCTATGGTTATGAAATATGAATCCAAAATGCTCAACTTCACTGGAAGCTAGCTTACATTTTCCCCTGGTAGTATAAGCATTCACCTCTATGTTTTATTGTCCTAAGGTAATCACATATTCCCAAGTAGTTGGGATAAGGCTTTGATGATGAGGATATGGGTGAGATAATTACATGTGACCACTAGTCCAGATTTTGTGGAAAGGAAAAGGTCAATGGTAGATGAAGAGATTAAAGGGAGTGGAATTATTTTGTATTAAAGGATAAGCACCTTTTTTTCAGATTCAAATTCACATTACTGGGGTAATTGGAAAAACAAACAGGCCCTTAGTTTATTTTTGTAGTTGGAGAGCATATCCCAGTGATATATATCTGTTTTTCTTCTTTTGATTTGGTAATTCTTCACAAAGCACTGAGTTCATGATCCATGTGTTTTAGGTAATTAATTTGTATTGATGGATCCAGTTAAGCATATTATTGTTTTCAGGTTATTGAGCTTCCAATCAAGCATCCTGAATTGTTTGAGAGTTTTGGAATAGCTCAGCCAAAGGTATTTCTGACTGTGCCACCTTACGATGCCTTTACTCTTTTCATGTGTCTTCCTTTTCACCAGTCAAAGGTATTTTACTCAATGTGAAAAAGGAGAGCTGCTTTTTTCCAGTTCCTCTGGTAGAAGAGTGCATTCTCTGAGTGGTGGAGAGGGCCAATTGCCAGTAATTTATCTGTCTACAGATGCAGCTGAAAGTGAAACTGATCTTCTTCATGCACTAACCATGTAGAATAGCAAGAACATACCTCTAGTGAAAAGGCCAGGTCACAGCTCCTTGAAATGGGATCCATTGTTCAAAAAAGGAGAGCTTCTTTTTACTCATTTCTTTTTGTGAACTAAAGAGTAGATAAAAGGAAACAAATTAAACAAACCCAAACAAGATTTATAATGATCAATTACTCATAAGCATATAATCAACTCAATGCAGACTTGGGTCAAGCAGTCACTAGGTTTCTGTAGAACCTGGTGACAAAGGAGTGCTTGAAGAACTCATTCCTGACCCGACTGAACTCTGAGTCAGAATGTCTTGAGTCTGTGACATGATCCGACATTTATTTATTTATTATCTGTAGACTCACAAATCAGCCATTTAGATGTTCTCATAACATAATGTGTATTTCAGAAACCTTCTCATAACTACATTTTTATATGGGTGATTTTTGTTGGGAAGTATCCTTACACCTACCTGGGTTTAAGCTATATGTATGCCTTTTTGTCCCCGAGGTTGAAGCCATGCTGCATAAGACGATTTGTGCCATGTTGAATGTGTTCATTGGGTCATCGGGCTCGACATTCATTGAGGACATATTTCGGCTCTGGAAGGACTGGGGATCAGCTTTGGTTTGTGATGAGTATATGTGCCAAGGCGAGCAACCTAATTTCATAGCTGACTCAGAATGAAGAAGAGTGGTGGTCATGCTTTTGGTGTGCTTTGATTCTTTTCACATCATCAATGGCTATGATACACAGCTCACCAAATATCGATAGAAGAAACGAGTCCCTTAGAAACAATGGCAATCATTGGCAACAAGGAGATCATTAACCAAGGTATGTTAGCTGCTTAGACTGGTGTAAAAAATAAATAAACTAGTATACATGTCGGTCACCGTTTCTTGTCATTTTTTTAAAAAAGATTTTCTTTTTAGCTACGGATTGTCTGTGGCCATTATATCTATGGCTATAAATTTAATCCGTAGCAAGTTTTCAAGACCTACGTGAGTAATTGCTACGGTCATATGGTATTAGCTACGGATTTTACCTGCAGCTTTTGTTTATTTTTTAGTAGTGCAGAAAAACTGACGATTTAGCGGCATCTAGCGCATCCGTCAGTAAAGGTCCTGACAGCGGTAAAGCCTTTACTGACTGAGGCTTTACAGGCTGTTACCAAACCGCGGGCAAAAGATTTGCCGACGGTTTTCCGGGCCTTTGCTGGCGGTTTTGACCGCCAGTAAAGGCCAGTTTTCTTGTTGTGTGTGCAGTCGAGATTAGAGAGAGCATCTCATGAAAACAACCCAAGATGTTGATTTTCTTATTTTTATTTTTATTTTTCTCATCAGTGACTTGCATCGTTTAACACATGCCTTTTGTTTGTGTATTTGTTATTAAAAATTCTGGAATCGGGTGATTGTTCATTGCTATTTCTTAAATGGTTCTGACTAATCCAACGGATGCGTTGCAACCATGCATATATTAAGGCCATCCAAACTGTAGGAGCATAGCTTACCGAGAAGATACGCTCAGATCGGAGAGTATCCCCACAAGGACCAAGCCACTGTGATGTATATGTTTTATCCACGCTGTCCGTTCATTTTGACATATCATTTTGGGTCATGAGTTGAAAAAGGTGCAGATTGAAGGTTCTAGTGCTCCCAGGGAGTTGAAAACTTTCAAAGGGACACAAAAGTTTTGGATTGAGCTGATAGTTATGAAAAACTTTCTAAAGGTTTTCTTTTGTACAGGTCAATGTGACCTTAACAAAACAGTTTGGGTGAAAAATAAACATCACTGTGAGTTCAAAGAAGCTTTCAAAGGTAGGAATTCCATTACAGTTGCTTCCGGTGGTGTGGTCTACTTAAACCTTCAGTTTGTATCTTTTTTGGGTTCTTGAAGGTAAAATGAGGCGAGTTGAGAGTAAATGAAGGTAAATGACATTTGAAGTATTTTTGGACAAGAGTAAACGCATGAAATGAAATAGGAATAAATGAGCTTGTAAATAAAATCTCTATGAATTTAGAAGTAAATGCGGGTAAAATGTCTTTTTAAGCTCCCTTAGAAAGTCTCGGGAGTAAACAAAGATGCCACTACATATATGTCCACTGTACATGTGGCTTGCTAATAATACTTTAAAACAATATAATTATTAGTTACATCATTAAAATCACATATAAAATTAGAGCTGTACTTGAGTCAAACTGAGTCGAGCTTGGCTCGGCCAGTAGCTAACCTCAGCTTGAATTCGGCTTGGCTCGGTCTTTGAGCCCGTTTGGCCAGCTCAGCTTGGCTCGAGCAGCAGATCAGGCTAAATCAAGCCGTTAAAAATTTCATGGAGCCGATTGGAAGGTTTAGTTGTCATTTGATAAGGCCACAAACACCTATACCACAAATATCATCATGATCAAAAGCTTTTTGGCCTGCGAGAAGTTTTTAAAGGTCAATTACTACTGTTTTTATGCTATGGTCTATCTGATATTTGGATCTACTTCATTTTTTTGATCATGCCCTGAAAGGTGGTTCATCTGAGATTTTGATCTGCTTCATTTAAATTTTTTTTTTTTTTTTTTTTAAATCATACCTAAAATGAGCTTTCAATATAGATGGACCGCGTGGATGTAGTCGCATACATCAAGGTGGGGCTTACAGTTAGGGTCCCACATCCACCGAAGCCCCCCTAGAAGTATCCGTCAAAACGGATAGACGGTATGGATAAGAAATATACATCACGGTAGACCCCACGGATCCACTAACAGGATCGTCCATCTCTACCTAAGTCTTGGTGGGAGATTGATTCGATCAGGACCCTTCACGCAAGGGAGGAGAAGATGTGTGAGCAATCCATGACATTAGTCATGTGGGGTAAATCGAGAACATGCCATGGACAGAAAATAATCTGATCCGCAGATCAGACAGCCCAAATGGTGACCAATCCTTACACATGTTCCGCCCCTTACACGTGTGAAGGCAGGATAAAGTCTATAACTGTTGGGCTTCAACTCCCATCGCTCAACGCAACTTCATCTAATGAGAGTGAACGTTGTAAATGAAGTCCCTCTCCACTGCACTTTGTATTGAACTTTCTTCACACGTGACAGTGAACCACATGTTTGGAAGGCCGGATCAGCTCATCAAGTGATCTGTTTACATGTATTTTTAAAGGCCATTAGGTGGGCCACATGTATACAAAATAAATAAACGGTTAAAAGAAATTGACCAATGATCTATAATTAAATGCATGTGTTTCTCAACTAATGGTATCAAATGATGAACGGTTCTGATGGCACCCGAGCGAGTGTACTTAAGAGAAGATCTGGATACTCTGGCAGTGTAATGAGATGATATGCAGCCACTTCAGATTACTTAGAAATAGCATACGAGTTAGTCAAACTAAACTGTCCAAATAATGATTCTAACCTTAAATGCATAGATACTATAGAACATTGAGCTTATTTGATCATCTGGATATCGTATTGCTGGACATTTATTGGACGGTCGAAAATGAAAAATATCCAGTGATCCTATTCCGGCAAACCGGTGTCCAAGAATCAAGGGTTGGGATTGTTCAACTAATTTGGTTCTGTGACTACAACTTAACAAAAGTATGTTCCAGAGTTTACTTAGATTTTATTTTAGTTAATGTCTGCCACGTGGACAAGTCAGCCGGAGTATCAAATGAAGGGTGCATATTAGGTGTTACCCTTACCTTGTGGGGCCCACCTCACTGAATCTGTTCTATATCCACGCCGCCCATCCATTTTTTCCACACCATTTCAAGGCGTTATACAAAAATTAAGCAGATTCAAATCTCTGGCTAACCACGCGACTGGAAAACGTGATGAATGACCATTAAAATATTGTTTAGGCCACGAAAGTTTTTAATCATGCTGATTTTTGTATTTCTCTTCATCTAAGTCTGTTTGACCTTATCGACGGTTTGGATGAAAAATAAACATTATAGATCTGCGTACCGTGGATCCTGAAAACTTTTAATGGTAACCGTTCAATCACCACTGTTTCCTGAGGTATGGTCCACCAGAGATTTGGATCTGTTTAATTTTTTTACCACATCCTAAAATGAGCTGGAAAATGGGATGGACGGCATGATACACAACACATAATCAAAGTGGACCCCACGGTAAGGGCAGGAGTTATCCGGGTAAGAAGCTAATCGGCTCCGACACCCGTTTGAAAATTCAGGCAGACTACGCAGACTCCTACGTCAGCTCTGAGCTCCGTTTAAAAAGTGTTGGTCATTCATTCCTTGTCACAAATGGTACTGAGCTATCCAGACCATTCAAATTGTGGGACCCATTGTGGATGGAGAACATCTCTAAAATCACACCGTTCAAACAAATCCTAGTCATCTAATAATGGCTATCAAATGGATGGTTAAAGTAAAATAGCGTGCGGTCTAAATTCCACGGGACCAAAAAAAAAAAACAAAAACAGAGAGATATAATATCATGGCGCATTTTTAGGCTACCACCATCCGAAGTTGTGCTAGCACTTTGGACGGTGTGGATTGCAGTTCGATTATGCCATGTGTAACGTTGAAGTTTTGTATCAGGATGATATTTGTACCTACAAATACAATAGACTGGTAATAATCACATGAGCGTTTCATGGTACGTTTCAACTACGGACATTTCCTTTCTAACTGTTTTGGTATGGTGTGGCCCGCAACATTTTTGGATCTGCCTGATTCTCCTATTGTGGTCTTATGAAACTGATTGACGTAGTGGATTTCTCACGGGCATCTCTGTGGGCCCCGCATAGCTTCCCAACACAGAAACTTTATGTGGCCGGGGTCACAGGCAAGCTGCGTCCTTTGAAAATTATCTAAACTTTTATTGAAAAATGTTCACATTCAGCAACTGTACGTGAACTTTCACATGCAGCCATTTCTCTCAAGCTCAAGAATCACACATGTACGATATGGAACCGTACAGATGGTTGAACGTGCTATGTTGACGAGATTTTACAATGATTCGGCTAACCAACTTAATGGTGGGCCACACTAGTATACCATCGGCTTTTGAATGATTTTTATTTTGCGTCTAGGATGATGAGTGGATTATCCTGAATTTCTTAGCAGGTGTTCAACATGGTGTGGTCCACCTTCTACATGGATGGGATATTTTACACGTATAAAAAATTTGGTGGGAGAGAAATGGCTGTATTAAAAGTCTAAGTATACTTAGTTTATTTGATCATTTTCAATTTATTTGATTTAAATAAAGCGGTGGTCAACACAAGGAGAAGACGACGTTTAGGGCAGGTGTATTGAATGCGTATTTGGATTCAAGGAACCCAAAAATACATTGTTTTTTCATGAAATCAGCCTTCCTTGTTTTTCAAGGATTTTTTTTTTTTTTTTTTTTTTTTAAATTTTTTTTAATTTTTGAATTGGAGGGAAATACGGATTTTCTTTCTTTGTTATAAAATAAAAACATACTTGAACCATGCAAGTAAAATGAATTTCTCAGCCGTTAAACCCAAACATGCCACTTTGCTATTGGGAACGCAATGTTTTTTTTTTTTGCCCCTTTAAAACAAGTGGTTTATAGGTAAAAACCATATTCTCTATAGTTATTTATATTCTCTCAATTGTAATCTTTGATTTTGTTTGAGGTTATTTTTGCGTCTAACAAGTCATGTTGGGGCTTTTTGCATTCCTAACGTGTGCCACATGTGTCACCATCCATTTTTCCTTACACCTCACTGAACAAAGCATCCCACATGCGTTGATGTGTCAAATATTCCACTATTCATCTTCTCTTATGCCCCCATATGTTAATATGTCTCATGTACCACCCTTCATCTTCTCTTACATTATATGTGTAGGACACCCTATATACACTAATATTGTGCCACATTTGCCATCATTCATCTTCAATTGCTCTGAATATGTCACATGTACCAATGGTGTAAATGTGCACAAGTTCTTTTAAATGCCTACATGATGCATGAAAGGACATGATGAGGTCAATTGTCGTCTTTCTTAAGAGATAAATACCTTGAATTTATGAGGCACTTTTGAATTTACAAGAGGTTTATTGAACTCACGGGGAAAAAATAAGAAATTTATGAAAAGTTTATTGATCGAATGATGGATCGATACTGAAAAAAATGATTTTAATATGCTTTAAATAACCCTAAAATCTTAAAGAAGATAGCCCTAATCAAATAAGAAAATTATTTTTAAGAAATATATAATTTTTGCCATTTGTTAACTTGTCGATGAGTCGAAATAGCAGAAACGTGTCCAGAGATTTGAATCGAAATTTCTATGATTTAACCCGATCGAATTATATATGCTGAATTTTGTCGCTTTCTCCTTCAGTTTCTTTCAATCCATGTAAGTTAAGAATGTACTTGATCCATGTTGATTGAAAAATCATCTAATGAATAAATAGATAATCTAGTAGACCCCACATGATGATGGCCCATATCAAGGTGGCCCCATATGATGGACTATACACATAAAAGATCCGCCCCTAATGATAAACGACCCACATCCAAGGTGAGCTCTATATGATGGGCAATTAATAATGATGAGCCCCATATGATGGATGATCCATATCAAGGTGACCCACATGATGGACGATCCACATCAAAGGTCAACCTAATGATGAGTGGCCTATGTGCAATGCAAGGTAGTTTCCGCATGATGGATGACTCACATCGGAGATGGGCCCACCTGATGGACGGTCCACATCCGAGTTGAGTTCCACATGATGGGTAATGGATATTGAAATGGGCCCTGCATGATGGGTAGTAACATTGATGGGGGGTTCCATCATCCACATGATGGATAACTAACATTAAAGATAAGCCTTACTTATGAATTGTGTACATTAAAAGTCGGCCCCTAATGATAGATGACCCACAGCCAAGGTGAGCCCTGATGATAGATAGCTTACTTCAAAGGTGAGACCATACAATGGATGATCCACATCAAAGGTTAGCCTTACATGATAGATGATGGATGTGAGGGAGACCAAACAAATTTTTCAAAAATTACTTATGATATTGGAAATCAAATATGTTTTTCTACTTTTTTGATGTTAAGTGCGTTGTTTTTCAAACATACTTATCTGCTGATTAAATCAAAAGTAAGATAAACTACTTAAGGTATAAGCAAGTACCATCCAAATGCCCCTTTCTTAAAAAGTTGAAAAAAAAGATAAAAAAGATAAGAGAATATTGCTTTTCTCACGGTCTAGAAATAAGTTTTTTGAAAACATTATTTCCATTATATACTTTCTATGAATCCAAGCGCACTAGTTCCTGCCATTGGCTGTCGAGCGATTTTTTTGCCTTGCATCTAGAATGACGAGTGGATTGTCCTGATTTTCATACTAGGTGATCAACATGGCATGGACCACCTTTTGCATGGATGGGATATTTACACATGTAAAAAATTCGATGGTAAAGCAATGGCTGTATTACAAGTTCATATATATACAACCGTTTTATTTCATCATTTTTTATTTATTAGAATTTACATGAAGAACTAGTCAACACAAGGAAGGTTTGGGGAAAGCCAACAGAAAAGGACGTTTTAGGCACGTTTATTTAGAGGAGATTTTTGCACCTAGAGTCAATCGTCCTTGAGGTCCATTGAACTTCTCCCAACAACTATGGCATCATCTGGCTACAAGTCAGGAAATTCTTGGCCGTCCATTAGTGGGCCTTATTCTGGATGGGCGACTGTCCAAAATTCAGGTGGATGAGATGGTCCCGCCATCTTTTTCACTTGCGGTAACTAATTTTGGGATACAGATTGTGTATGAAGGTGCTCACTACCCTTTATAAGACTACCCGGCCCACCTGTTGCATTGTCTATCCTTTTTTTCAGCTCATTTTAAGGCATAAGATTTGAAGCATATCTAAAGCTTAAGTGAACCACACCACATAAACAGTGGGATCAAAGAAAAACATAAATATCAGCTTGAGCCAAAACTTACTTGCCCCCAAGATGTTTCCAACTCTAGGCATTCAATTCCCACCTTGTCCTGTGGTGTGGCCCACTTAAGCTTTGAGTATACTTTAATTTTGGTCAGGTAGCTTAAAATGAGCTAGAAAAATGGATGAACGGTGTGGATAAAATATTTACATTATGGTGGGCCTTACGGAATCTTCACACTATGGTAAAGAGTGGTAAGAACCTCACTGCACAATCTGCCTCAGCTTTGCCAGCCAACTTTCCATTTCAAAGTCACAAGTTGTAGTGGTAAGGAATTATGTCATACATGAAAGGGACTAGGCTTGCATATAACCCATGGTTAACCCTGCCCTAAGTTCTGTGGACCCTCTGTGATGCTTGTATTCTATCCACTCCGTGCATCTGTTTCACCAGCTTAGGTTATGACAAAATTCCAAACATGACGGAGAACTAAAGCTCAAGTGGGCCACCGTAATAAGAGTGGAAATGAAAACACCCATGTTGAAACCTTTTTAGCCCACCGATACATTTATAAGTTGATTTCCACATAGATGAAGGGAAAGACACAAATATCAGCCCATCGAAAAATTCTGTTTTGCTAGAAAAGGATTCAATGGCCGGATATGGGTCTTTTATTTTTATTTTTATTTTATCTTTTTCTCTCGGGTACGGGTCTTTTGTTTACTTAGAGCTTTGCTCGCTTTATTTTTCCCGCCTTTGGCCCTTTTGAAGTAATAATATTTCCACTGATCTTAACCAAAAAAAAAAAAAAAAAAAGAAAAAAAAGAAAAAAGAAAGAAGAAAAAAAGAAAAGGTTTCAAATATGGTTGGTGTTACCCTCACTAGTTCTTACGGTGTAGCCCACTTGAATTTTCAATCACCCAATGTCCAAAATGGTAGGGAGAAAAAGATGGATGGAGCTGATATGAGCTTGGGTCACAGCATATGGGAGAGGCAGAGCTCATCCATTTATAAGTTAACAAATGGGGCCCATGGTTCGGCAATCCAAACCATTGGCTGAAATACTTTCCACTCGAGTTTATCTTGGTCCATTGCATCTCAATGTATATGAGCTATGGCTGAAATACTTTCTTCATAGGGCTATCTAAACCTTTCAATTTGTTGTCCGTGGATAGATAATGAACGGTAAAATCAAAACAATGGTCTACATCAAAGCGAAAGGAGTCCCATGATTGGCTGCTGGTGACATAAGGAGGAGAAAAAAACATCGTCCATGATAAACTCGTGCAAAGTCAATTTGCTCAAGGAAAGATTAGTGGGGATTTATGATACGTGCCAACGTGGCATACGTATGGGAGATCCAGGCCACTCATCAGTCGGGGCCTACCGTAATCTGACTTGGTAAAGAAATCAGCCTTGTTCCACTCATAGATACGAGATTTGTGTATAATGAATAAAGCACAGGACATTTTCCTTCCAAGTGTTTGATTTTTTTAGAGCTGGGCACGGGACGACTCGACTTGTCCGACTCGTTCAAACTGTGCTCAACCTGAATCGAATGGGTGAGTCGGTCCGAACTGAGTAGACTTCGTCCAATCCAAATTCAAACCAAGTCGAGTTCAAGTTACCCAGTATCTCATCTCGACTCAACCCAAAACTCGATCTGGTCATACTTAACTCGATTTGAAACCGATTCAACTCAGATTTAAGTGTGTGTGTGTATGTATACCTTAATTTTTAAGTATATCTAACCCTATATACTGCACCCGACCCCTATCCAATTCAAAACCCTCTCTCTCTCTCTCTCCTTCCCTCCCTCATCCTCCTCCTCTTTCAAGCCCGGCAACCACCCACCACCATCACCAACCTCCACTCTCTCTCTCTCTCCTCTCCACTCCCTCCCTCCCTCCTCTTCCAAGCTCGGCAGCCACCTACCACCACCATCTCCCTCCTCTCTTTCTCCTCTCCATTCCCTCCCTTCCTCATCTCTTGATCCGACTCGGTCCAGATTAGTCCAAGCCAGACTTGGATTCGGATTGGTTCAGGCATGCTGGACTTGGTACTGAGTTGAGCGGAGTTCAAGTCAGCCCTAACTTGGTCGACTCGACTCACTGCCCAGCTCTAGTTTTTTCACAGCCGTTGTCTACCTTCTGGACCTTTTGGTATGGACGCATTCACGATGGGCCCACCTGCGAATAGCCTGGATCTAGAAAAATGTTCCACGTTGGCAGTTATTTGTTAAATAAACTACTCAATCTTTCTTCACAACTTGCCAAGGCGTTTCTCATCTTTATAATTAGTACCATGCGTCTTTCATCAACCCAAACACTAAAATCAATCAGTCAGGTAAAGAAAAGAAGAAGAAGAAAAGAATATAAAAATGCAGCCATTGCACTGTCGTTGTAGGTCCATACACCGCCGGAGACGGACCTCCGACACTCGCCTAGCTCGCATGATCGAGGTGATCTTCACGTTCCCGGTCTCAGCTGTTGCAGCCCTCCTTCAATTACAATACCAAGGCGACAGCCTGGTGGGCCAGCTTCCAGTGTCCTCCATCAATCTTTTCATCTTGGCCATACTTATATCCTTCTGCGCTGTCACCGCCTCAGTAACCCTCCCTCGTAAATACATCAAAACCATTCGTATTTCTAGCCGTGTGGCCATTTGCTCAGTAACCCTAGCATCAGCATCGTTCATATCCATCATCATCCCAAACAAGCTCTGCTGGGTCCTATACCCCCCTTGCATTTCCACCATCTTAAGTTTGTTGCATGAACCATGTAAACGGTTGGTCCTGCAGCTTTGGTGGGCCACTGTGGAAACAGGCCGTTGGTTTACATCAATCCAGGTGGGCCGCCGTGGTCCATCAATATCATCAAGCCACGTAGAGGAAGGGCTCATCCGTGAGAAGGATATCAACACTACTCAAATAGAAGTTTGCTGTATATAGAAAATTTCAATCAAGTTTGAGTTGATTATACTGTCCCAGTTTACAGTATGTGTATCTCCAACTTGGTTTTTGAAACCCTAGAATTTCTTCCAAAATACTAGCTTCCTGCACTTGGTCTTTTTATCAATGGACATTATCTACCCATACATGTTAAGAGATCCAATTCTCCCAGGTTGCTGTAATTTTCATCCGGTTGTTTTGTACCATACATGTTGCATATCTATACTATATATGCGAGCAGTCATTTTGCCAAATTTACGCCTGCAGGTAGTCAATGGGTGGTGTGAAAACTTTCCATTTTAGGAAGGAAATGGATGTTGTTGGCCAGTCACCCATGTACTTTTATCATTTCAATTCTTAATGCTGAGTAGCCTATTCCTAAATTCATCTTCGTTTTGTGTAGCCCGCACTGTGGGACCCATTGAATGACTTTATGACATCCATTCCTTACATTTGTTGCATGGTCTGATATTAGGACATCATTTCAAAAAATTATGAATTTAAAAATTGGAGTGTATACCCCAAGACATGTTGGGATAAGTCACCGACCATTGAAGCCACAAGGTTATTAAACCCATGCGATCGTAACATTTTCTCATGCTCGTCGATTTTCACTCTAGTCCATGTTAAACCTTTTCACAGATGACCCTTTTCATGACTTAGAAAGAGAAGGTGGTATTGGCTCGAAAACCAATTGTTAAGAACCTAACCAATGTGCCGAAAGTGCCAGGACTTATGGAGCATGTCAAAATTAGGCTATTAAACCCTTGGATCATAACAGGAAACACCGGTGCATATTTGTAATAACCTTTCCCACTTTCGCTCCATCTCTCTTCCATACTCTCTCCAAGTGGGTTTGTGTCATAAACCATGTGTGTAAAATTATCCAAAAACCTGTTTCCTCACCCGAGACCATCATGAATGGAATCATGGACGAAAGTTCAGTGATGAAACGATCAAAATCATTTAAAGAAAAAAGCTACTGAAAATACCATCAATGATTTTCTATAAATCATTTTTACATGGTCAGGACTGTCATTGTGATTGGGTCCGGCTCCATGGCTAAGTGGCAGACATACTCTGTTTCAGTACTACGACCAAGTACCTAGTGCTCATATGGTGTGTGAGTGTGTGTCTAATAAAAAGCAAAGGATTTCCATTTTGATTTTTATTATCTATGACCAATGCACGGAGCCTTAAGATGATATATATGAAAGGTTCACGTTACTTGTACCTCTTCTATATCTGTGTATCTAGGCATCTTTCTTTCATATGTTTACTGCAAACAAGGATGGGACACACATTAGAGATCTGGGCCATTCATCAGTTATGGCATACTGTGACATGCCATGGACCAAGAGTAATCTTGGCCTGTTAATTATTAGACAGGATAGGGATTGCCTGTGACAGCCTGTCGCAGGAGCTTCGAACAACATGAAGCTAGGTGGGGTACACTATAACGTTTGTGAGAAAGCCACCCATATATCCATCCATTTTGTCAGATCATGTTTCAACTGTGGATTTTCAATCCTCAGTGTTTCATGTCATTTTGCCGACTTAGAGCTTTGAATTTGCCTCATTTATGGGCCTATGTACTAACATGATCAACGAGGTAGATTTCTCATAAACATCGTGGTGAGCCCCACCTAGCTTCCTGTGGCAGGCAATCTCCATCCGGGCCATCCTCGAATAACAACACTTGATCCTGTTATTGATTACTATTATTTTTAAATCACGCACGCAATTTACATGGTCTATTCTTCATTAAATCAATTAAAGCACTGTATGGATGAGAAAGAATAAATAGGAAGGCTTTCGTTTCACCAGGTTTGCTTCAATGCCTCCTGAATTATTGTTTCTTTCGATGCATCGGGACAATAATCATTCGACCTCGGCCATGTTCTTGAAAAGATTCAAGATTGGAACATCGTGAACTTTTGTTCACTGGACACCAGACCAATGATTAACTGACTAAAGGGCTTGATGTTCTGATGTGATTGTTTTTATTTTCTTTGACCCATTTATGTTCCATCCCATTATATAAACCATTTGGATCATTGAAAAATGATGCCAGATCCAGCAACTACCGTCCCAATGTATCCTGTAGCACCAATGGTGTACGTATCAAACCTATTCGATCATCACCTTTTATAGATTAACCATGTGAAACAGGCTTAGTGAGGATATCATGCTCTTTATGTCAAGAAAATATATCATTCTTGACCAAAGGATCCCTGAAGTATTCTAAAGTATTCTGTTGGGGGCCTTGAACAAAACCTTAGGATCTAGCCCTCCAGAACAAACTAGAATTATGCGACAATAATAGAAATGAAATAAATCAAAGCACAATCACACACCACACAAGAGATTTTTACGTGTAAAACCCTTAAAGAGGTAAAAACCACATGACCTCGTCCAGATCAACAATCCACTATGAAGTAGAACGTTATAACCTTCTTCACTCACGCAGGAGTGGATAAACAATAAGAGAATAAAAGAAAATAGAGAGATCTAACCGATTACGAGGACGTAAAAGCGCTGAAATGTAGATTGCACAGTAGATCATCTCCACGAGCATAACCTCCCTTCTACAAGCTTCCTCCCTCTCTTTATCTCTCTCTCTCTCTCTCTCACCCTTGATAGCCCTCTTATGTTTTTCTCATCACACAACATATCCTAGAAAAACCCTAAGGACCCCTTTTTATAGTTTTAGGAAACTCTTTTCCGCATCCCAGTTGTGAAAGGACTTGCGAAACAAAATCCGTGCAAAATCGCGGAACGAATCTACGTAGCTATGACCAGTTGTACCGAGTCCACGACCAGTTGTGAACCACCTACGACCGGTCGAACACCCACGAAAAAATAATCCGCACTCGCTAGACTTTGAGTCGTGCAATCCACGACTGGTCGAGCAATGACCCACGACCGGTTGAGCAGGGCTCTCGACTGGTCGAAGACGGGTCAAAAAAATCCATCAAATCTCTCCCTTTTTGACCTAGGAGGGATTCACCTTTTTCAAGCCAGCCTGGTTTCTGCAAACCTCAAACTTGCCCTTGAGCAAAGCCTTGGTCATCATGTTTGACCCATTATCGTCCGTGTGGACCTTCTCAAGCTGTAACAACTTCTGTTCCAAAGTATCCCTAATCCAGTGATACCAAATCTCTGTGTGCTTCGACTTGGAATGCTGACTTGGATTCTTGCTCAAGTGTATAGCACTCTGACTATCACAATAGACTACGTGCTCCTCCTGCTTTAGGCTAAGTTCCTCTAGGAACTTCTTCATCCAAAGCATCTCTTTACATGCTTCTGTGACTGCAATGTACTCGGCCTCTGTCGTCAACAATGCTACGACCTTCTGTAGCTTGCTCTACCAAGAGATCGATCTCCCTGCAAAAGTAAACATAAACCCCGATGTAGACTTCCTGGAGTCTATGTCACCTACCATATCTGCATCTGTGTAGCCCTCTAACACAGGTTTACCGTCACCATAGCATAGGCTCAACCTGGATAAGCCTCTTAGATACCGCAATATCCACTTCACCGCTGCCCAAATGTTCTTTGCTAGGATTGACAAGATACCGGCTGACAACACCAACCGCATATGCTATGTTTGGGCGTATACACACCATAACATACATCAAATTTTCTACAGCTGACGTGTAAGATACCTTCTGCATCTCTTCCACCTCTGCCTTCATCTTGGGACACTGTCTGTCACTCAATCTGAAGTGACCATCCAGTGGAGTACTGACCGGCTTCACTGCATTCATATTGAATCACTCTAGGACTTTCTCAATATACCGCTTTTGTGACAGCCAAAGCTTCCTGCTGCTTCTGTCACGGGTTATCTCCATTTCTAGGATCTGTTTAGCCGGGCCCAAGTCTTTCATCGCAAATGACTTATCCAACTCCTGTTTCAGCTTGTCGATTTTCTTGATATCCTTTCCCATAATGAGCATGTCATCAACGTATAAGAGCAAAACTATGAAATCACCATCTGAGAACTTAGGCGTGAACACAGAGTGGTCCGATTTCGTTCTGTCATACCCATGCTGTAACATGAATGAATCAAACTTCTTAAACCATTGCCATGGAGCTTGTTTAAGCCCATACAAGCTCTTCCTCAGCCTACACACCATATATTCTTTGCCCTTGACTTTGAACCCCTCTGGTTGGTGCATGTAGATCTCTTCTTCTAGGTCACCGTGGAGGAAAGCAGCTTTAACGTCCAACTGCTCTATCTCCAGATCCACGCTAGCCGCTAACCCAAGCAACATCCGTATGGATGTCATCTTCACCACTGGTGAGAATATCTCCTCGAAGTCTATGCCTTTCCTCTGACTGAACCCTTTTATCACAAGTTTGGCCTTGAACCTCGTCTGTGAATCTTTTGCTCAACCTTCTTTCTGAACACCCACTTGTTGCTCAAAGCTTTTTTACCCTTAGGCAGTTTCACCATGTCATCGGTGTGGTTCTTATGTAAGGATTCCATCTCCTCTTGCATAGCTTTAAACCACTCCTCCTTATGCTTATCGACTAGGGCCTTAGAATAATCTTCTGGTTCTCCCCCATCAATCAGCATAATGTACTCATGCGGCGAGTACCTCTTGGATGACTGTCTGTCCCTGGATAACCTCCTCACCTGTGGCTCAATAGGTGGATCAAGTGGGGGCTGCTCCCCTAGTCCATCTTCTGAAGGAACTCCCTCTTCCTCTGCACCTTGCTGTACTCCCCCGTTATCAGGCACCACGGGAGGAATAATCAGATCTATGTCCTCTAGCTCACTTGAACTAGGCTGATTCTTCTCTGGCTTACCAATGTCTTCTATACACTGATCTTCAAAGAAAACCACATCTCTGCTCCTGACGAACTTCCTCTCGGTCGGATCCTATAATCTGTAATCGAACTTTTCATCACCGTACGTTAATAACATACTACCTGGTCTTCATATCGAGCTTGGACCTCTCGTCCTTCAGTACGTGAACGGATGCCCTGCATCTAAACACCCTGAGATGACTGTACGATGGATCTTGTTCAGTCCACACCATCTCAGGTACTTCTCCATTCAATGGGGCTGATGGAGACCTATTTATCAGATACACCGCCGTGTGCATTGCTTCTCCTCAGAACGTTTTGGGAAATTTCGCATGGGATAACATATATATGATTCTCCCTACAATGGTGCGATTCATTCGCTTAGCTACACCATTATGCTGGGGGGTCTTGGGAACCGTCTGTTCATGCCATATACCCAGGGACTTGCAGTACTCATGAAAGTCGCCAATATATTCACCACCATTGTTAGTACGGATGCACTTCAATGATCTACATGTCTCTCTCTCGATCATAACATGAAATAATTTAAACACACCGAAGGTTTTTATCCTCATAGGACCACAAACATCAGAATTAACTAAATCTAATGCATGCACTTTATTAACATGAGAAACAGATTTAACAAATGAAACTCTATGCTGTTTCCTTGATAAACAATCAAGACAGGTTTTGAGAGGTGTACCTATCACGTCTGGAAGGAGCCGCTTCCTCGCTAGTAGTTGAAGCACTTTTTCACTTATGTGACCTAGACGCCTGTGCCACATGTCAATAGCTGAATCTTTCACTGCGTTCAACCTACCCTTACATACACTGACACTTGTCTTGTACAGGGTGCAACACTTCTTTCCTCTGACTGCAATCAACGAACCCTTGATGAGCTTCCAATACTCAGCAGTAAACTGGCTTTCATAGCCATCATCATCTAACCTTCTCGTCGACATCAAGTTGAGGTGAAGTTTGGGATATGCCTCACATCCCTGAGAACCAATACGCAGCCTACATCGGTCTTCACATAAATATCACCGACCCCTACGATCTTCGATACGTCAGAATTTCCCTTCTTTACGGTCTCATAGTTTCTTGACTTGTAGCTTGTGAAGAAGTCCCCGCGTGGAGCATGTGAAAAGAAGCCCTCGAATCTATCACCCAGTTGGTGTCCTGATTCGTAGCCGTGAGACATACATCATGATCTGTAGAAAAAATAACTACAAGTCACCATCTGAAGCGACCGCAGTAGAATCTGATTCATCTTCCTTCTCATTTCCTTTTCCTTTCTTGTCATTTTTAGCCTTACGACATTCATGCTTATAGTGGCCCTTCTTGCCACAATTCCAGCATTCAACATATTTTTTGTTACTCGACTTGTCTCTTGATTTATCTCGGGCCTTCCCGCCCTTCCCGTTCTTTCCTCTCCCCCGTTCCTGTGTCACAAGTGCCTCTTGATGAGTAGACCCCTGAGACTTTCTCCTTGTCTCTTCATTGAAGAGATAGCTAGTAACCTGTTGCATGAATATCTTTTCTTCTGGCGCGGAGTTACTTAGAGACACCACCAATTTCTCCCAACTGTCAGGCAACGAACTACGCAATAGTAAAGCCTGTAATTCATCATCCAGGGCTATCTTCATAGAGGAGAGTTGGTTTACTATATTGCTGACCTCATTCATGTGCTCGGCCACAGAACCACCATCGTTGAACTTGAAATTCACAAGTCGCCTTATCAGAAAATTTTTATTACCGGCTGTCTTCCTCTCATACAGCCCTTGCAGTTTCAGCCATAGGCTAGCGGCTAAGGTTTCCGTAGACACATGGTGGAATACAGAATCATCCAGTCATTGTCTAATAAACCCCACCGCCTTTCGGTCCAACTTCTTCCAATCTTCATCAGACATATCCTTAAATTTTGCTGATATGCCTAAAATTGGAGAATATAAATCTTTGCAATAAAGCAAGTCTTCCATCTTCACCTTCCATACGGTCCATTTAGAACCATTGAGGTTGATCATCCTTGATGAGCCACCTTCCATAATTCTAAACCGATCTTACCCCGTTCAATGAACTTAGTGCTCTGATACCACTTTGTTGGGGGCCTTGCACAAAACCGTAGGATCTAGCCCTCCAGAACAAACCAGAATTATGGGACAATAATAGCAATGAAATAAATCAAAGCACAATCACACACTGCATAAGGGATTTTTACGTAGAAAACCCTTAAAGAGGTAAAAACCACTGGACCTCATCCAGATCAACAATCCACTATGAAGTAGAACGTTACAACCTTCTTCACTCACGCAAGAGTGGATAAACAATAAGAGAATAAAAGAAAATAGAGAGATCTGACCGATTACGAGGATGTAAAAGCGTTGATATGTAGATTGCACAGTAGATCACCTCTACGAGCATAACCTCCCTTCTACAAGCTTCCTCCCTCTCCTTATCTTTCTCTCTCACCCTTGATAGCCCTCTTGTGTTTTTCTCATCACACAACATATCCTAGAAAAACCCTAGGGACCCTTTTTTATAGTTTTAGGAAACTCCCTTCCACATCCCAGTTGCGAAAGGACTTACGAAACGAAATCTGCGCAAAATCGTGGAATGAATATGCGTAGCTACAACCGGTCGTACCGAGTCCACGACCGGTCGTGAGCCACCTACGACCGGTCGTGGACCACCTATGATCGGTCGAATACTCTGGGAAAAAATAGTCCGCACTCGCTGGATTTGAGTCGTGAAACCCACGACTGGTCGAGCAACGACCCACGACCGGTCGAGCAGGGCTCTTGACCGATTGAAGACGGGTCAAAAAAACCCAGCGTATTCTTGTAAATGGCACTCATAGTGATCCCAACCACTCTTCTGTCAGTGCCAACTTTAGATAGGCCATACCCCAATTATCTCCTTAATAGGAAAGTTTTGGCCTTTTAATTTAGGGCATGCAAATAGAGATTTTAGAAAAAAGAAGAAGAAAAGAATAACGGGCCATATTCAACTAAAAAATGATCAAGTTAGGTGCTTGGGATCTTTCAATATCGAAGATTTTGTGGCACATCCACTTTTCGATATCTGACTCATTAAGAACTTTCTGAAAAGTAGACAGATCCCCCTAATTTATAATGAGGGAAAAAATAATATTCGAGTCATTCCTATATCTCGCCAGTAACCTACGATCCTGTGACGGATTCCTTCTTATAGGTATCTATTCCACTTGCTCCTGTGCTTGTGTTTGCGTCTCAGTATTAACCTATGTCTCATCTCTGTCTATCTGAACGTCCACGACCAATTTTCGGCTTCCTTGTGCTCATTCTTATGGAACAAAGATCTTTTGTTGAATTTGACATTGCGACTAAAGATAATTATTCGTATGGTCTGGTCGTATAGCATTTATCCCTTTACACTATTACCATAGTCGACAAAGACATACTTTTTAACCCTTTGGTCCACCTTATATATCTCAACTGAGAGTAAGTATTGCAACCAAATACGCGTAGTCCCAAGTAGTCTGCTTGCTGACCACTTGACACTTCCTCTGAAAATTTACATTCAATGGCCGTAGAAGGTGATCAATTCACCAAGTACAAGATATGTTAATGGCCTTAGTCCACAATTCCTTGCCCAACCTTGCATTTCTCATCATGCATCAGGCCCTCCCTACGAGAGTTTGATTTATCTGCTTAGCGACACCATTTTGTCTGATGTGTGGCGCATTATGTTGTGCCTAATGATCCATTTATCTTCATAAAATCGATTGAATTCTCTAGATGTGAATTCTACATCATTACCCATTGTTAATACTTTCACATTTCTCCATAACTGTTTTTCTATCATTACCTTCCACTGCTTGAAGTTGTTGAAAATATAAGATTTATTTTTCATGAAATAAACCCACAATTTTCTGTAATAATCATCAATGAATGTGACAAACCATGACGACCCTCCACTAGATTCCATGGGTACAACTCTCATACATTAGAATGCACATATCTAGAACCCCCTTATAAACATGTTTCTTAGACTTAAAAGACAACCACCATATATATAATGCCCACATATATTAAAATCAATACTTTTAAAAACTTGAATAAAAAAATGGTCAGAAAGTACCTTTATGACTCGATCGCTCATGTGGCCTACGTGTGCATGCTACATACGTGCAGACGTAGAATCCACTATATAGACGTTGCAGCTCCACTTGATGAAGTACTTCCAATCAACATGTAAAGGTATTCATTCCTCTGTGCTTTCATGAATATGAGTGCTCCTTTAAAACTTTAACGACACGATCAAACTCGGTGAATTTGCACTCAAGCGCCTTGATTGCTCTCAAAGATATTATGTTTTTTTTCAAATCAGGAACGTGCCTCACTTCAGTTAAGATACGTTCAATGTCATAAAACATCTTGATGCACATCGATCTAATGCCTACCACTTTACAGGCATTATCATTGCCTATAAACACACAGCCACTATCACACTCACTGTAACTGATGAACCAACCCCAATGAGGGGTCATGTGATATGAAGTGCCAGTATCTAAAGTCCATTCTTCGTCGAAGTACCTAGATTTTTATGCAGTCAGCACGTCATTGCCATTCATTTTCTCGCTATATTCCGCAGTATTGACTTCCGTAGGATAACTATTTGAATTCTCTTTTATTGACTTAGGATTCAGAAAATCCTTCTTTATGTGCCCTGACATGCTACAATTCCAACACTTCAACTAAAAATTCTTATTATTTGATTTGGACCTCGATCGTGAAAATCCACTGTCTCACGTAGAAATTTTCCCCTTATAACCTGTCACTACAAGAAAAAACGAGCAAAGGCCACGGACTATGAGAGTCTTTGGCTACGGATATAAACCATAGCTATATTACTACGGATTTAATCCGTAGCTATAATATTCTTCAATCTGTAGCTAAAAGCTACAATCTCACCACTGTAAGGGGACCTATGGGGCCCATCGCAATGCGCGTGTTTTATCTAAGCCATCTATCCATTTTGAAAGCTCATTTTAGGGCATGAGCACAAAAAGTGAGGCAGATAAAAGTCTTAAGTGGACCACATGGTAGGAAACAGTGGAGATTAAATTCCCACTGTTATATGTGGTGTGGTCAACTTGGGTCTTCAACTTGCCTTATTTTTGGGATCATGTCCTAAAAGTATATTTTAAAATGAATAGATGGTGTGGATGAACCACATACATCACGGTAGGCCCCACGGAGCTTCCAACAGGACCGTCCATCTTAATTCCTTGGTTATTATGGAATTGGCCCCCCAAAAAATAGCTACCATGCCTTAAAAAGAGCTCTCGCGCCAGGTAAGAAAACCCTTCTCTTCTTTTCTTTCCTGCACAAGGAAGCAAGAATGGAAGCCCTAGACCACCTGCCTCGTGAGATCATCGACCCCACGAACCAGCACCTCAAGCGTGCAATGGATCTCTCCATAAAGCACAAATTTCTCCCTGAAGATCTACATGTCCTCTTTCTTTGTACATATTTTTCGTTCATCAATTCAATCGATTTTTTTTTTCGTCGACGGGAATAGAAGAAATCAGAGCATGACGTCAGAGGTACTCTCTCATTCTCTCTCATTTCCTCTTTTGATGGCTGAAAATTGGGCAGGAACCATGGCAGTGGCAACCATATCCGCCACTGTCCATGGCCTCCTACATGTTTGAAGAAATGCTTCAACTAAGAATCTTTTTGGAAGGAGTGGATTGAGGAGAGATAAATGGTGGGGATTTCAGCACTTCTCCAACTGTTCCCCCTAATTCCCAATTTACCTCTCCTTGGCTCCCCAAAACCCCAATTAAAAGCCCCAGAAATGAGAGCAGATGGGTGGCATTTGCAGTAGAGAGAGGCCCAAATAAGGGTCAAAACGGCAGTGGTTGGGATGATGGCCCTTGATCAGGCCCTTAGGTGTGTCTATCTTAATTCAGACTCGACTTATTACGTCTTCTGGACCATTCGTCCTCTTCATTGTGACTGGTTTTGAGTAGTTTTAGATATATTTTTCTGTTTCTTTATTTGACTATGTGACTGTTTGGAAGAAGGAACTAATCTTATGAGATAATCTGATCAAGGAAGATTTTATTCTGATTAGACCATTAGTAAGTCACTGTACTAAAAGATAATTGTTATGTGTATGACTACCAGAATAGCAATTCTAGTGCATTTGTGGGGATTAAGTCATTTCTTTCTTTTTTGTGCTTGTGTGTGGGGGTTGATATTTGAAATCCTATAATATTCCGTGTTGAAATTTCTATGCCTACTTAAGTAGCATGTAATTAGGACATTGATGTTTTGGGTGGTGGCAACAACCAGTGGATTACTTGGATTGGCCATCAACTTCACCTCTATGTGGTTTTTAAACCAAACAGGTCCCACCACATATAGGTAAGAGTCATATACCACTAAGAGAGCCATCTTGATTCACCAATTGACTACTAATGAAGAACTTGTGTTTTACAGAATTTCATACTGTTATGTCCTGCTTATTTAACCTGGAAATGTTTCTATTCTTCTCAATCGTACATATTATAGAGGCATTTTAGTCTTACTTGAAATTCAGGAGGTTTATTGGGAGCACCCTTGTGTGGTTTTGTTGCAAATGTGGGGAGTATGTTTTATTCTTTTTTTTCTTTCTTTCTTTCTTTCTTTCTTGCTTTTTTTTTTTTTTTGTACAGTTCTTTGGTATTTCATTTTAGAGATAGATGCTGATTAGGAATAATATTGATACCTGATTTGTTGGAACTCTTCTTGTTTCCTTCTAATGATTATACATTGTTTCTAGCTTACCAATCAAATGGGTAGGATCTTCCAATCTATGGGCATTTTGTATGCCTCCCATCGGCATAAGGTCCATCAGATCAATAGTCTTCCTACCAAAAACTGTATTTTTGTTGAAGATGAGGACCCATGTGTGTGTGTGTGTGTGTGTGTGTGCTCCCTTGGCATTCCCATCTCTTGAATCTTTTACTACCATGCACCTTCCTCCCATTGCCAAATTTATCCCTCATTTAGATGATGAAGGTTAAAATTCTATTTTCTGATTTGCCTTTTACAACCATTTAGTTCGTTTCCATTCAGAAAGGGACACCGATAATGCACGCATGCAGCTATAATTCCTTATTCCTAGCACAATGATCCTTTGGTTTTGGATTATTGAAATTGTAAAAATGTTTTCAAAAGTAATGGTTGTGCATGTGTGTGTTGTTTTTGACAATTGATAATGGAATTAATTGGATTTTATTTTTTGACAGTATTGTTGGAAATGAGGTTCCTATGATGTTTCCCTGTGCAAACATGAGAGAAAGCATAGGCATATTAGAAATGAAGTTGATAGGAATGTAGGCTGTATTACTTATGGAAGCAACTGTTTGGAAGGAGAAAGTGTTTTTCTAAAAATCTTTGTTTTTTAAATTGAACTCTATTTTGCCAATGTTCCTAAAAAAAAAAAGAAAAAAAAAAAACCAAAGAAATGGCATGTACCATTTGTATCCTTTTTTATGATGATTTTGCTTTCTTTTAGTTATTTTGTAAAAAGAGAAAGAAACCCAAAAATCTATTGATATTTTAGAACATGAGCCACAAGTACCAATTTTTATACCATATTTGGGTGCATATTGACTTGGTGCTCAACTGGGCTTCCATATGATCAAGGTGTCTGGAACTACCATTCCACTTCTCCTGTTCTCCATTAGATTGCAATCGCATTTCTGTGGGATCCAACTTGAAATGAACACAATGAGAATTTGGAGCATCCTAGCCATCCATCAATTATGTTTGACCCTGTACATGTCCTTCCCAAAAATAATCTGATCCATTCAGCAGGTGGGTCGTATTGTCATAACCAGTTTGACAGGCAAGAAAACTTCAGCCATGCTTTTTTAGCCATACATTTATTTTGTAAACTACGACCCACCTGATGTGGATAAAAGTTGATGTGCCTGATTTCAATAGTCGTCAGAAGCCTTTAGAATTCGTAGGCTGGTTAAACAGGATAGTAGGTGTAATTCTTCGAGTGGAAGGAATTAATGGACGCGAAGGTCAACGTTTGTGTGTATGATGCTGAATGGACCTCAAATTTGATGCTTGGATTCTTGAGATGTTCCATCATTTTCTCAAAGCAATAAGGTAATAATGACAACAATATTGAATTATATCTTTTTCCATCATTAACTCGATGCCTTCTTCTGTCTTTTTTATTTGGAAGATATCTCACAATATTGAATTATGTAACATTATGTACCTGCAAATTTAAATTTTAACACAAACTCGTTGTAGTAGGATGGCTTATGACCATGGCCTAATGATAAGAAGGAATTCTGCATGCCTATAAACCTTGTATCTGGTTGTCCTTGGTTGTGATGTAGCAAAGGTTATCACAGACAGAGTCACTGGGAGGTAGAGGGGATTTGGGTTTGTGAATTTTGCCAGTGATGCATCCTACCTTGGATGGGGACTCTTCAAAAACCTTGAAGGTGGAATTACCATTGCATGGTTGTTATATTTCTAAGAAATGGACCGTTATGTTAATTAATTTATTTTTTCCTTATTTCCATTTGCTTTACATTACCATTGCATGATTAGACTTTAATTGGTTAATAAACTTTTCATATCTCCATTCATCTCTTTAGATGTTGTATGAGCATCGCTATCTATACCAGTGATCAACATCAATCCTTGAAGGCAGCTAGGTAGACAACTAAAACACTAGGATTATAGAAGTATTCCTTTTTCCATGCTTTAAGACTGCTGATATAGTCAAGGTAATTATAGGAGAAGTTGAACCATCATAAGACTTTAACCTCCATTGTTAGGTTACATTAATGATGAACAACCCAGGTTATTAGAAAGCATGATCGAATGGTTGCTGGTTTCTTTCCACTGCCTTATTCTTTTAACTCATTGTATGCCTATTTGTCATCATTTATTTGTAAAGTTTTGTTAATGTAAGTCATGGAAACATTGAAAATATCATATGGTACTGGTCTTGAGTATCTAGTTAGCTATGAGACCACCCAACCCAGATTATGGAAAATAGGATAGACTTCTCTTTCTTTTGTGCATTTTTAGAAATTTCTAGCTCACCATATTACTTGTCCCAATCCCACTCAGATTCTAACTTTGAAGTATCAGTTTTTGATGTCCTACATTTATAAAATAAATCAAATAGATTGTTTGGATCATGGATAAAGACCCCATATTTGGTTAGCTAATTACAATCAAATCAGTTTCTTCATGAAAACTGGTGAGACGTTTGTTGCCTTTGTTTGGTTAGTGTGCTTGTTAGACTTTTCCTTGCATGCTTTTGTTGTCCAGGGAACAAGTTGACTTTGTATCATTTATGGTTATAGCTCTTACCTAAAGTGAATTTTGTACATCAACAGGAAAGTTGAACTGATTGGTAGCACAATCTCTTAGCCTTTTGAAGTTTCTATTGGTTTCAAATGCCCCAATCTATTTATTTTTGTTTTTTTATTTTTATTTTTTGCAGAACTGTTTTGTCTTTACCCCTAATGATTAATGGTGCGCATTCAACAATTTTTTTTTTTCCCAGATTCATGGGGCAACCCCTTTCCAACAACTGATCGATATTTGGACTTGGTCATTGCCAGTGATATCCAATTATGTAAGGTTTGTTGCTATATCTTATATCAGTGCTCAATAATAGAGAGCTTCTTCAAAAATACTGCTATTTGTCACGCTTGAACACAAAATCCATCAATCAATACAAAGTTCCTACTCCTACAATTAATTTCCAGTACTTATACATGATTCTCCAATGAATAGGAATGGCATTCCAACCGCTAATACTACTTTCCAGAAAGTATAAAGAGTAGAATCAATTCCAAAAATTCAAACAGAAATTCCAGCTGTCAATATTCTGTTTCTCATATAACAGATTCATGTGTGCAAGTGATCAAAAGAGAGGTGTTTAACTAGAGACAAGTGTGCTCTTGGAGGTAAACTTACCTTTTACAATCATCATAAATTGTATTTATTTTTTCTTTTTTCTACAAATCAATTTTTTTCTGGAAGAATTACATTGAACTTTAGATTCAGTCAAAGGATTAGCCATTTTGGGTAATTAACTTTATTTCCTGACATTCTATTTATACAGCTTTTGCTGAGCTTTTGGATAACTCTTTGGATGAGGTATTTGCAAGTCTCTACGTTTAATAAAGTGTTGCTGGATAATTCCTTGGATGTAATATGGAAAACATAATTAGTTTCTCATGACTGTGAGCAGCCTAATATCATGTAGTTGGACCGTCATTATTCCATCAAATATAAGAGCTAGACATGATGAATGCAATAACTCCTTGAAGATAGGATTTGTGAAGAAAAATGGTGTACTACCCTGGTAATTCATGGCTTTCTCTGATTAAGAGAAAATTTACTGGCAATGGTGGAGCTATTTTCAGAGAAAATTTGTTACTTTTCTTTCATGTCTTAAATGGAATGTAACATAACTGTAGTTTGGAGCCTAGACTCTCAAAATGAATGCTGAAAATATGGTTTACCCCTTTATTAGACTTCAAATGCAACTTGATACTCCAACCAACTACCCTCTTTTCGATAAAAAACTAAATCATCATGAACCTGCTGCTTCAAGGGCAAAGGCTCTAATTTTCTTTTGTCCTTTGTTTTCTAATCACAGCATGGCTGTTCATTGGCAGGGGGCTTTAAGGAACGAAGAGGGTCAACAAATATACATCTCTAGCAAACTTGTGTCAGACACTATTGAAGGGTATGATGAGAAGTGCCAACCTACTACAAGGTTCCGTCTCTAGCCATTTATTTCTCTGTATATTACATATTTCTTAAATACAAATCTCATCCTTCTCAAAACCGCCCATAAAATGAATATCTTGTTGTGAACGTGGATGACTCTGCAGATAGTTTCTATTGAGGGGCCTTGACTCTTAACATAAATGCTAAGGAAAGATACTCTTAACATTCCCAGATTCAACCTCAATGATGACCAACCCAAAATTTCACTCTATGTTTCAAGTTGGAGAAACAATCAGAATTGTTATCCGGTGCTTCACCATCATTTTGGTTGGAGTTGTGGCTACTCCCACTAATTCATTTCCATTTTAATGAATGGAATTATTGCAATTCATCAATATAACATCCAAACACATTGTAGTTTTCTTTTGATTGTATCTGTTTGTGCAAGAAATTACTCAAATATCTTTTGCATTGTTTTGGATTAAACAATCATAATACAGACATATGGCTTCTGTTGTTGCAGGAAACCATGGGATTCCAGTCATTGTTGTTGGGCATCATTTTGGGAATGCAAGTGGCATGGCTCCTCGTGCACAGTAATTGATTAAACCATGGGATTCCAGTCATCTTCCTGTGATGAGTAGTTTGGATACAGTAATTTGCTTTTCAATGTATGAGATTCTAAGACTTGTTAATGAATTGGATGATACCATTTACAATTAGATAGAGCATGATTTTTTGGATCCTTCTGTTTCCAAACATGCTGATTTGGAAGTGTGGGGAGATCTAGGTCATTCATCTGATGGGACAGATGTATGAGAGGAATGAACCGTTAAAACGAATTGACCAACAATCCACATTCGATGTACTTGTAAGACTCACCTGATAACCAGCCCAGCTGTTTCAGGTTGCCATAGACTAAGTGGCACCTCCCAACAAATGGCTTGGATCTCTCACACATGCTAAATTGACATGTATGGGGAGAGCAGGAATCTTAAGTAGCCATGGCAGGGCCCCTAATCAGTTTCTTCAATCTATCGTTCGTGCTCCGGCTTACAAGATCACATGATCCAAAACTTGAAACTAAAAACATGAGTGTGTGTTTGTGTGCCATTAAAAATGCTTTTAATGCATATTTCTCCTTACAGGCTCCGAGAATAGTTTCATCACCTGATGAAAGCATACCAACAGCTGGGATGAACTCTCCATTCTCTGCGATGCTGAGGTGGCTCTCATCATCTTCTCCAATAGAGGAAAGCTCTACGAGTTTTGCAGCAGCTCCACGTACAAAATTCCATAAAATGTAAAAATAAAGGGAATTGAAAAAAATCTCACATTTTCTAGCTGCTAATTCATTTTCTCTTTCATTCCGACCGTTTCTTAGCATCTTGAAGCCGCTTTGGTGATTTCTAACTGAGAGTTGAGTTGAGTTGAGTTGAAAATCCAATAGTTGAAAATGCAATAGAGGATCTTGCTCAATTTTCAACTCATGATTATCATGATTTTTGGATCCCGGGGTAAAGATGAGGCAGCGTACTTGATGGACAGTGTGGATCGCATGGAAAGTCCACCCACATGACAGTCAGTTACCAGTAGGTAGAGGTAAGCCAGCCGTGGTTCTTTCTCAAGAACATCCATGCCGTGTTTCAATACGTCCACCACCTGTTTGAAGAAAAGAATAGGCTAGGGGGAGCTGATTGACCCCAACCTTACCGAAGAGAGTGAGGCCCTTATCATGGGGCCCACCTTGATGTAGGTATTATATGTATACATAGTGTCCATCAGTTTTTCCAGATCATTTTAGTGCATTATACCAAAAATGAAGCAGATCCAATTATTTGTAGAATGTGGTTAAAGTATAGGTAGTCAAAAGAGAAAAGAGTGGCCTTCTATATTCAAAAGAACTTTTTCTTGAATTAGACTCTTTTTAAAGACATGATGCATGACAATTGAAGTTTAATTCCTTTTTTTTTTACTGTTGTGCTTTTTTCTTTTCTTTTTTTACAAAATTCTTGATCACTTCATCTAGCTGGATATTTTGTGGAGTAAAAAAAATGATTTAGTTACCTTGGCCTTGTATGAAAGCTTTGAAATGTTGGGGTTTTCCCTAGAGAGAACAGTTGGATTGGGTTTTGCCTCCTGTGCCCATTTCTCAGTCCTCAAATCTCAACCACCTAAATAACAGGGGTAACTGGTCACATCCTAAAAAATACATAACTATACTCTATTATTAATGTATGTCTTTCAACCATTTACTGCTCTTTTCTTCCCTGATAGATGACCACACCAATGGCCAATCAAGATAAGCATCTTGGCTAATATCTTGGGATGTGCTTGGCTGGTATGTTTTTGGACATTTGGCTAGCCATCAGCTATGACCAAAATGATGCTGCTGTGACCAGAATGTAGTGATGATTCGAGAACATCTTCTAAACACTTCTACACTTGTGCCAAAATTCTGGAGGTGTTAGTCTTTTAACTACATTATCACTTATTTCATGTGAAGTAGGATTGGATACCCACTAGTTGGTGTAACATGCAAAAGTGGGGGCTGAACCTTTGATGGGTAAAGGAAGGTTTGAACTGCCAACCTTGGCATACAGATTTGGGCCCCCACCATCAAGTCCATGGTTTAACTCTTTCAAGTATGAATGGATATTGTTGTAACATCTCGAAAATCGGGGGTTGAGCATAAACTCCTCTCCCGAGTTCCAGAACATCACTTATGCAACATTTTCAATGATGGATGAATGTCGGCCATAATAGTGCATAAAACATGAAGTGGATTAAGTCAAAACAACATATCATACTCTAGAGACAGTTAAATTTCACAAGCGGAAGACTGTGATAAATATATAAAATGTATAATTTATTGTAAGTCTCCGGAGTGTGAACATGTTACCAGGTTAATTAAATACATGTATACTCCAAAAATGAACAAAAAGAATATACATGGGTATTTTAAAAGTGCAAGATAACAAGTATAAGGACATCTAATCAGTAACCCTGTAACCCCGTCGATCAGAACCTGCATATATGAGAAATTCTCCTCATCATCATAAAGTTCGGCTCTGCTTCACAAGAAACGCTATCATCTGAAACTAAAATAGGGACTGGTTGGTGTGTACAACACTGTCCCGTAACGTGGGAGTGAGTAGCTAACTCAGTGAAATCATAGAGCAAAGATTAACATGTTATCAAATCAATCAAGCGATAATGATAAAGCAAACAAATTAAACATTCCTAAATACTGTAATTAATGCAAGAATGAAATGACATGATGTATGCCCTCATCAACATACTCCCTCATGCGACACCATCTTACGTCCGTGACATGCTTTCTTCCCTCAGTGCTCCACATCTTCCAGGCACATGCAGTGCGATATGAACGTGATTACCGAGTTGTTATTAGTCCTTTTCATACAGCAGGATTGGGAAGCTAAGGTACCTCCCTTATATCAATTCCCAATAATGATCCAGTCTAGGGTCGTCACTCCTAGTATTCTCATACAATGATATGGTTCTAGGTCGTTGCAAAGGCTGTCAGGGCTATTGCACGCACTCGGTACACCGCTCCCCCATCACCTTATCAATACAGGCCTAGTTGTACTCTTATTGCTACGGAAAGGTCGTCACCTTACGTAGACTCAGAATACGCTCAAGGTCACTACAAAGGGCTTGTCACCAATCAGAGTAGGCCGACAGCTCGAATGTAGTGTCTCATACCACCACAATCGGCTCACAAGTCTAAGGTGCTCACTGGTCACTACGGGGAGGTTTATGGCTACAGCGTAGGCTGACAGCTCGACCACGGTGTCCCATACCACCATGCCCGGCTCATGAGTCTTAGCGGATCGAGGTACCATGGTTAACGGAATTTCCACTGGTAAGTTTGGTACTTTAGATTCAAGCAGTAGCGTCCATACATGGTTAACATGCATCGGGCTAATCGGGTTACTGGACGAGTTCAACTAGTACGAGTGCCCGTTGAGTTGATCGACATGAAGTGCATAAGCACCTCGTGTAGCCTAACCACTGTCGACAAGCAACGCACGACTCGGGTTCGTCAAACACGTCCTACGTGGTGAATAGAATTCAACCAAGAGTTCAAGTCTGTTACCGACCGCCGGGACTATAGCATAGCCCCAAACACTTGCAATCTGAATCAGTAAGCATATGAGAGAGACGGAATTGAAATATCAAATAATTCAAGCATGTTATCAACATATTATAGGGTACAACATACGTAGTTAAGCATACACAAGCATTTTATATATAAGGAATCAATTCAACAACATACATGGAGGAAATCATACACATCGTCAACGTAGTTGAGAATCCTATCTCAACACTAGTCTACAACACCATTTACTAATTACTTACTCACGCAAGCATTTATACAAACACTTAGACTACACAACTCCAACGTACTTGACGTATGTTGATTTCAACATATAATATGATAGATCCTTATATCAAGGAGATGTCTAATACACAACAATCATGTTCTTACATTCAACACATATGGTAGGCATAAATCATATTGATTTAGGCATTTTAACAAACACTTAGACTACATTTAATAACATACATAGCGTACGTTGGCCGAAACATGTATTAGGGTGAATCCTTTCGCCAAATAGATCATACATCTATAACTAGCATATATGCACGGCAAATACTCATGGCAATCATATCGGCAAAATTTATACGTATACAATATTTCCTACAAATACCTAAAATACCATAAATCTCATATTCTTCGTATGTATTCGAAATAAAAATCAGTCGGCATGTTCTACACGTGAAACAACATTCTTGTTAATAATCTACCATTAAACGACATTGAAAGCTTTAAAAAATGGTAACCTAAGCGTCTAAAATACGCACCTTACGCCATAGAAGTGTAACGAATTGAATAGGTACTCTACGCTTCCGTTAACGTCGATATGACAACCTATTACACAAGGGAAGTCAGCTACTTCACTACTTGTATCGATAGAAACCCTAAAATAGGTTAATTTTAGGGTTTTCTTACCTAGAACAAAGCCAAAATCATCGGGATAGCGATCGTAAAGCGATGGGTAAGCACGTAGATCGGCAGGGAAGAATAGCAGGAAGGTTCTCCCACTTCTCTCACACTTTCTCTCTCTTTTCTCTCTTCTCTCTCTTAGGGTTTCTCTCAAATTCATATGGGCTGAATGGGAGAGAGTTTAAGGCCTTTTTATAAGCTAAAAACTCATGGAAATAGACTTATGCCTAAGGTATACTTATGTTATAACTAAATCGGGTCTGTTCTGATCCAACAGATCACTTCTGGAGGTCCTGTTACTAAATGAAGTCGGAATTAATCTCTTTAATATTGGATCTAGGTCAAGCTAAGTTTTTGGTCCGGTCGGGCTTCCAAATCGACCGTGACGGACCAGTTTTAGTTCAATGGTTACGGGTACTCGATCAGAGCTACAAGTACTATGACATGTAAGGGCCACCTATCTTGATCTGAGGGTGAATTTAGGTCAAATTCTAACGATCAAAATGCTTAAAAATAACATGCAAGTGAACTGTTCCAGATTATTTAAAAATATATTTAATTTTTTAAAAATCTTCGCTTTCTCACTCTCTTCACTCCGGACTCAAGGAAACAGTCCCAGGACATCGTTTGGCCTTGATTTTTGAGGTGACAGTCAAGTCCAACTAGGCGGTCATAATGGTCTAAGTTCATTGCTATCGGACTTTAGACGTGAGGTCCAGGTCCAATACGAAGTTTCAAAGTGCTCTCGAGAGCAACCGGGTTTAGAGATTGATCTTGAATTTTAGGGTAACCTAGCATTAGTAGTCCTACTCATTTTGGGTCTTATAGTTCATATTTAAAGTGGTTCAAGTTAATTCTACTAAGTATTCAGTTTGGTACTTAACCAAATTCTACCCTAATTATGGCAGAATACGGTCCTAGGGCCATTCTATGCCCCATTTTGGGCACTTCTAGTTATCATATTATTTTAATTAATTTTTAAGGATTCATCATCAAGTTTACCCTATCTCCACCAAATTTCATAAGATTTTGAGTAATAAAAATATTCTAAAAATTCCAGAAGCTGCAGCTGTCCAACAAGTAATTTTTGGATAGTTGTCACAACATCCTACTTTAAACTATATTAAATATTTTATTATATTTTTTAAATATTTTTATATAAAAATAGACTCATTTATCTTTAATCTAGTTTTTGAATCACCTAAATTGGAGTTATAACGAAGAAGATATGATTTTTCAAAATTAGACGAAACGTGTAAAAAAAATACAGAAATCGGACTGCCTGTCCGCTGTACGGACGAAGCCACGCCGACTTGGCGATCCCCTCGCCCGTGACTGACCTATTTGGTGAGGGATCGCCCCAGGGGCGATGTCCTCAGCCCTCGGGGATGTCGGAAACATGTGGGGCCCACCTTGGAACCCCCCGAATTGAGCCGTTTGGGTCCACGAGTCCGTTGAGATATTTATCAAGTCTCATTTGTAAACTGGAATGAGTTACACAATGTACAATATATGATTTTGGGGTAGAAGAAGCTAATCCATCCAAATAACATATCTACATCATTATATTACAAGAATTCCATAGTCAAAATCCCATTTTATGCATGTACGTACCATTTACGATAAATTTTAGTTTAAGTATAGTTCTTTACCTTTTAAACTTTAATATTTGTGTCTAATATGAAGGTACTTGAAGAAATTCGAAGAATGGGGTGGTGAAAGGTGAGATTGTGAAGGAAATGGGTTGAAAAGTGATTTTTAGACTTTAGGATTGATCTTTGAGAGTGATATGGTTGACCCATTGCCTAAGGACGTCTAATTTCAGGTTGGTAAAAATCCGGGGTGTTATAATTGTGCTGACAATAGCTTCTTTTTTTTGCAATGTCCTAGCTTTATAATGGTCTTTTCGCCCTAATTTTTATATATAAAATTTTATACTCTATATTTGAACGTATTTATAGTCTTAGGAACCATTTGGTCATCACATTAATATTTATAAAAATATTTTTTTTGAAAACCAAATGGAGCCTAAGCCCTTTTTTAACTCTGCGAATGCAACTCCTTGCATTGCTGATCCCAAGCCCGGGTAAAGGAGGAGGGAGAAGGGCTTTAGAATAAGATCGTTAACTTGGAGGAGATCTTGAAAATACAGTGAGTATCTCTAGTTTTATGGTTTTACTTGTACATTCCTGTATTGATTACTCAAGCATGACGGTTATGTGCATTCTTTTAAGTGGATGTTGCATGTGGGAGGATTGGAGCTGCATATTTCAGATTCAAGCATCTGGTACATCTCTTGTCAAGAATGCATATGTGTAGTTATAATTGTGGTTATAGTTATTCATTATGTGACAGGTTTTCAGGTGAGATGAACGAGTTTCAAAAGAAAACAGTCTGCGATTTTGAGAAGCGATTCCCAATGCCATTTTATGTTTAAATGCATATTTCAGATTCAAGTATCTGGTACGTCTTTTGACTTAAGAATGCACATGATTGGAGTGGCCTGACCATTTGGACAGACCGTGTTTATGTATTTGCTCGAAATTGATAGAGCAGATCCGGATGTACGTCGGAGCTATCCGGAAGAGCGTGGGTCCTTGGAATGTGGAAACCGCTGTTATGACCATGGACAACATTGGAGGGGTCTGGCCATTTGGACAGGCCGTGTTTATGTATTCGATCGAAATTAATGGAGCAGACCCGGATGTGCGTCGGAGCTATCCGGAAGAGCGAGGGTCCTTGGAAGGTGAAAACCGCTGTTATGACCATGATGAAGCTGTCTATTTCCTATGGACGACATTGGAAAGGCCTGAGCATTTGGGCAGGCCATGTTTATATTTGTATTTGCAGATACCATACCCTTAACCTAAACCCGAACTGATTCTTAAATCTAAAAACCTATAACCTAAACCAAAACCAAAACCTATAACCTAAACCCAAACCCATTCTCAAATCCTAAAACCTATAACCTAAACCTAAACCTAAACCTAAACCTATAACCTATAACCTAAACTAAAACCTATAACCTAAACCAAAACCAAAATCAAAACCAAAACCAAAACCTAAGACCTAAACCCGAACCCATTCTCAAATCCCAAAACCTATAACCAAAACTAAAATCAAAACCTATAACCTAAACCTGAACCCATTCTCAAATCCCAAAACCTATAACCTAAACCAAAACCAAAACCTATGACCTAAACTCGAAACCATTCTCAAATCCCAAAACCTATAACCTAAACCAAAACCATAACCAAAACTTATAACCTAAACCCGAACCCATTCTCAAATCTTAAAACCTATAACCTAAACCTAAACCTAAACCTAAACCTTATCCTAAACCTATAACCTATAACCTAAACCAAAACCATAACCAAAACCTATAACCTAAACCCGAACCCATTCTCAAATCCTAAAACCTACAACTTAAATCTAAACCTATAACCTATAACTAAAACCAAAACCAAAACCAAAACCAAAACCAAAACTTATGACCTAAACCCAAACCCATTCTCAAATCCCAAAACCTATGACCTAAACCTGAACCCATTCTCAAATCCCAAAACCTATAACCTAAACCAAAACCAAAACCTATGACCTAAACCTGAACCCATTCTCAAATCCCAAAACCTATAACCTAAACCTAAACCTAAACCTATAACCTAAACCCGAACCTATTCTAAAATCATAAAACCTATAACCTAAATCAAAACCAAAACCAAAACCTAAAACCTAAACCCGAACTGATTCTCAAATCCTAAAGCCTATAACCTAAACCAAAACTATAACCAAAACCTATAACCTAAACCAAAACCCATTCTCAAATCCAAAAACCTATAACCTAAACCTAAACCTTATCCTAAACCTATAACCTATAACCTAAACCAAAACCTAGAACCTAAACCAAAACCAAAACCAAAACTAAAACCTAAGACCTAAACCCAATCGAACCCATTCTCCAATCCCAAAACCTATAACCTAAACCGAAACCAAAACCTATAACCTAAATCCAAACCCATTTTCAAATTCCAAAACCTATAATCTAAACCAAAACCTATGATCTAAACCCGAATCCATTCTCAAATCTCAAAACATATAACCTAAACCAAAACTAAAACCTATAACCTAAACCCGAACCTATTCTCAAATCCCAAAACCTATAACCTAAACCTATAACTTAAACCCGAACCCATTCTTAAATCCCAAAACCTAAGACCTAAACCCGAACCCATTCTCAAATCCCAAAACCTATGACCTAAACCCGAACCCATTCTCAAATCCCAAAACTTATAACCTAAACCTAAACCTAAACCTAAACCTATAACCTAAACCCCAACACTCACGTACTATTTTGTTAATCCGTGGGGTGTAATTGTTCTCCTGCATATAGTCACGTAAAGACTTCTTAACCGGTGAATTTTTATATTTTGATCGGTTCTCGATGATAGTTTCAGAAAAGTTTTGAGACATAGGTTGATTTATATCATCATCATCCCAAAATAAGTTATTCTTCTCAGCATACTGACGTTGCCACTCGTGCATATACATGATGAAACCCTTAACTTGAATTTAATCCTATGAAAAATAGAAGAGAAGGTCCTACAGCAAAGTGAAAAGTAAGAGGGGGAGAAGTTAGAAAGATGTTACCATACTAGAGATTCCTATATTAAAATCCTGCAAAATAAGACAAAACAAGTTAGTTTCTAAAAAGAGAAAGTCTAGGATTAGAAAATCTCTAAAAATAAAACCCTAATTCTAAAAATAGAAAAAATAAAGAAATTAAAAAGATATCACCAAATTAGAAGTTTCTATCTCATAATCCTACAAAACAGGAAAGACAAGTTAATTCTAAAAAAAATCAAGAAAATCTAAACCTAAAACTAAAGTTAGTAAAAATCCTAATCTTAAACTAATCCTAAAACTAATTAATTTCAGAAAAACGTAGCCGTCAGTCCCCGGCAACGGCGCCAAAAACTTGTTCACTCCCCAAGTGCAGGGTTGTGATGTAGTAATAACTCGGTAAGACCGAGGTCGAATCCCAAGGGACTAAAATTTGTACGTTATCTAAAACTAACTAGAACTAGAACTAGGCTAAGATGAATTCTAAATCAATTAGCAATGGTGGAATACTTGTAGAATAATTAATCTAAAACTTATGAAACAAATCAGAGATAGGAAACTAGGGATTCAGAGGATCCACTTGTAGAGATCAGGGAGAACTTATGCTTACATCAAAAATCATGGAAATTACTGAACTGCCGTTGATCTAGTTTTCAAAGAGATGAAAGGTGTATGAATTAGAATGGATTCCATCACCAAACCATGCCCAAAAGACTATGGCAAACAAAAGAATTAAACTAATTACCAACCCATCACATGTATGAAGGTTAGGAAGGGTACCGACATCCAACCATGCCCAGGAGACTATGGTGAACAACATGGCTTCCTGACATCATAAACATAAAGGAAAAAGGACATGCTCCAAGCCATTGCAGACCCATTGTAATTTCTGTCACAACAGACCATTAAAAACTAAACAGAACATGCCATTAATAATCAACTAAAATCAACATCAATTCATAAATATATATATATATATATATATATATATTAAAAATCTCCCATCTCACTACAAGCTTCACCTCTTAGCCCTAGCTAAGAGGATTAGTCAGCCATGAATGGGCTGGATCCCTTAAACAAATAAAATAAAATAAAAAGAAAAGAAGAAAATAACTCTCTACTCTCCCTCCTGCACGTTCCAACCGAGCTCCCCGCCGTGGAAAATTTTCTTCTTTTTTCTCTCTCTTTCATCTCATCTTTATAGGCTGTTGAAGGTCGGCTGCTAAAGAGTTGGGAGTCCGGTTTAGAAACTGCTGCGAAGGTTTTACGCAGCCAGCAGGCGTTTCGCAGCCGGAGACTTCCATGTACGTGAAATAACTTGCGCTCGACCTACGTTTGGTGTGAGACGGCTGACCATTTCGAACATCTGACCTCTTGGGGAAGGTAAGAATCCACCTGGGCTCGATCTGGATGGTTTGGATTTCCCATCCGATTAATGGCGATGGGCCACAACTTCTCGGAATGTCCGGTTCTTCCGGATTGTGCGTAACGGAGACGGAGGTCTCTGTTCTGCGTTAACTGTGGGGCCCGTTCTAATTGTCTTATTAGAGATCCACTCCGTCTATTAGATTCACATCGAAGTTTTGGTCGGAGAGGAACTGTTTTGAACAATTTATGATGTGGCCCACCCAATCTTTCATTCCGCGGTCCATTTCTGCGTTTAACGGCACAAAAGTGAATATCCGGTCCCCTTTGAAATTTCGCCAACTAGGAAATGTTTATGGCTACCTTAGAGAACGAATGGACGGCCTAGATTGTCCATTGGGACAACATATGGGCCCCACATCAGCCACCGATCGTTCGCGTGCGCAGACGCTGGAAACGGATATTGCCATTTTTGAATTGAGTCGGTCAAACCGACTTGGACCGAGGGTCTTGGTTCAGTGCACGTCTAGTGTACATATGCACTGTGTACACACTGCATATACAGGGCCCACTGTAATGTTTTTACAAAATTCAATTCATCCATCCATTTTGGCATATCATTTTAGCCGTTGGGACTAAAATTGAGGCAGTTTCAGATATCAGGTGGGCCCGGCGTTGATCAACGTGCGGTGGAAGATCTAGTTTTTCTGCTCTTGTTCTTGAAAATGGTTGCAAAGGAGTATGAGGTTTCAGTATAAATTCCCTTCTAAACACGTTGGACGGCTCGGATCATCCAACGGAATGATGGGTGGAGCCCACTGTCAAAACCCAGTTACAACACATCCATCACTGGACGTTTCCACTCTCAATTTGGATGTTTTGTAAAAAATAATAGGTGGGTTCACTGCAATGCCTGTCCTAGAAATCCACTCCCTCTATCGGCTCATGTACGTAATGTTGGCCCATAGCTTCTAGTTTAAAGTAGATCCGACTTCAGGGTGGGCCACACACTCATGGACAACATTGACCGTCAAAAGACTAAATCTCTTCACTTAGCCATGCATGGCACATCTATTTACAAATTTGCCATCCTATTTTGTTATAACTTCTGTCGTCCGTATCTCCTAATTATACCATTCAAATGAGACAAAATTTTACCAGGGCTTGTTATTTTTCACGCTCTTTCTAACGCTTAATTTTGAGCCTTGATCGCTTATGGATTGTCAAGATGTGCTTTAATGGCTAACACCCTCTGATGTCTCTGTTGAGCCACTTCCACATGGATCCAATGGCCAAAATTTGACGTGTACGGTTAATTTATGGCCCCCATCAAGTGTGTGAAGTTTCAAGTCAATCAGAGGGCGAAAACCCTGTGATCTTACATTCTAAACCAATTTTCGGGCCATTTGAGCTTCAGTTTCTCAGTTTTCTTCGATCCCTGGCATGTGATTCCGTCGATTTTGGCCCCCTGGAGTCTCGTAACTTGCCTTGGTACATCTTGAGCACTAAAACTATATTTTTAATACCCATTTTCAGTTCAAGCTCATAAAGATACCCTGCATCACAAACACGATTAAATCGGGCTATTAAACGGTATCATGCTCGTAAATACAGGTAATAAATGGGGTCTAATATGTAATATTTGACCCTCAACATAACCTAAATCCGAACCCATTCTCAAATCCCAAAACCTATAACCTAAACCTATAACCTAAACCCGAACCCATTCTCAAATCCCAAAACCTATGACCTAAACCCGAACCCATTCTCAAATCCCAAAACCTATGACCTAAACCCGAATCCATTCTCAAATCCCAAAACCTATAACCTAAACCTAAACCTATAAACTAAATCTGAACCCATTCTAAAATCCCAAAACCTATAACCTAAACCCGAACCCATTCTCAAATTCTAAAACCTATAATTTAAACCTAAACATTATCCTAAACCTATAACCTAAACCAAAACCAAAACCTATAACCTAAACCCGAACCCATTTTCAAATCTCAAAACCTATGACTTAAACCCGAACCCATTCTCAAATCCCAAAACCTATAACCTAAACCTAAACCATAACCAAAACCTACAACCTAAACCCGAACCCAATCTCAAATCGAAAAACCTTTAACATAAACTTAAACCTTATCCTTAACCTATAACCTAAACCAAAACCAAAATCAAAACCAAAACCTAAGACCTAAACCCGAACCCATTCTCAAATCCCTAAACTTATAACCTAAACCGAAACCAAAACCTATAACCTAAATTCGAACCCATTCTCAAATCCCAAAACCTATAACCTAAACCAAAACTAAAACCTATGACCTAAACCCAAACCCATTCTCAAATCCCAAAACCTATAACCTAAAACCTATAACCTAAACCGAAACCAAAACCTATAACCTAAACCTGAACCTATTCTCAAATCCCAAAACCTATAACCTAAACCTAAACCTAAATCCGAACCCATTCTCAAATCCCAAAACCTATGACCTAAACCTGAACCCATTCTCAAATCCTAAAACCTATGACCTAAACCCGAACCCATTCTCAAATCCCAAAACTTATAACCTAAACCTAAACCCAAATCCATTCTAAAATCCCAAAACCTATAACCTAAACCAAAACCTATAACCTAAACCCGTACCCATTCTTAAATCCTAAAACCTATAACCTAAACCTAAACCTTATCCTAAACCTATAACCTATAACCTAAAGCAAAACCTATAACCTAAACCGAAACCAAAACCTATAACCTAAACTAAATCCCAAAACCTATAACCTAAACTACAACTGTAACACCTCGAATTTTTGCCAACCTGAGATTAGACGTCCTTAGGCAAGGGGTCAAGTAAAACACCTGGAAAATTGCTCAGAACCTAATTCCACAGCCAAAGAAATCACTTAGGATTAATTCCTTTAGAAACTAAGCATAAGTTAGCTAGCGCTACGCTGGAGTAGCTGTGAAATTGTCCCTGACGGCTTTAAATACGTTCTATAAGACCCAAAACTTGTAGAATCAATGGTGCTATAATACTCTAAAACCTCGGATCAAACTCTAAACCGGTTTGTTCTCTGGACCTCTTTGAAACTTTGTATTGGATCTAGACTGCGCGTCGAAAGTCCGATACCTACAATCTTACACCGTTATAACCGCCTAGCTGGACTTGACAATCTTTTCAAAAATCAAGTCCAACCGACATTCACAGGCTATTTCATTGAGCCTGGAGTGAAGAGAGTGAGAATAGGGTTAGATTTGGAATTTGAAATTCAAATCTGGCACACGACTTGACGCGTCAGTATTAAGCGTTCTGACTGTCAGAATTCAGCCAAATTATACCCTCGGATCAGGAAAAATTTCTATTTCATATCATGAGACTTGCAGACCTGATCTATGTGCGATGACCGCTAAACTGAAACTGGACCGCCACGTACGATTTGGGAACTCTGCCGGACTGAAAACTTGATGTGTGCTAGATCCAGTATGCATGAGCTTAAGTCCGACCGCATTTGGCCAGGGGACCTCCAGAAATGCTCTTTTTGACCGAAACAACCCTGATTTGGTTACCCCTCAAGTAAACATTGTTCCCAAGCATAATTTGGGAAGAAATTAGGTTATAAAAGGGACTTAAACCCTCACTCCTCTCACCCATCCAAATTTGCTAGAAACCCTAGCAAGAGTGAGAGAGAAAGTGAGAGATTGTGAGAGAAGGTGGGAGAGTATTTCCTGCTGCTTGTGCTACCTGTTGCACGTGCCTAAGCAACACACCTCAATCACTTTCCTGGTGATTTCACCACGTTTCTAGGTAAGAAAATATCCTAAACACTTGCTGATTTATTGTTCTGTCATTTCCATAGCATGTTAGCTTATGGATCTTGTGTATTAGGTTGTCTATTCGCCGTAGACGAAGCGTATACGCTCCGTTCGAATTAATACACCTATAGGAGAAAAGGTACGGATTTTAGACGCTTTGATTGACTGTTTCCAACGCTTTCAATGTCGTTTAATAGTAGATTATCGACGGCAACGCCGTTTGACATGTACAAATGCCGTCCGTTTCCTGTTTCGTAAGTAGACGAAGAATATGAGATTTAGGGCATTTTAGTCATTTGTAGGAAATACTGTTTTCATCCATATTTTGCTGATGTAATTGACATGACTTTTTATCACATTAGGATACTAGGAATGCGTGTATAATTAGTTTGCGAAGCGATTCGCCTAAATGCGCACTTTGAGTCGACATACTATATGTAGACTTAAGGGTGTAGTCTAAGTGTTTGTATAAATGTTTGTATTAGTATGTATTGAATTAAATGGTGTTATGAATTAGTTTGAGATTGAATTCTCAAATGATATGCTGATGTAAATGATTTCTTACATGTTGGCTATATGCATGATTTCATTATATGTATGAAATGCATGCGTTGGATGATTTACTTAAGTTGTATGTTATAACATGTGTTAACATGCTCACATGGTTGTATTTCATTTCCATTACTTTTACATAATTGCTTATGTGAATTCATAAATGTTTGGGACTATACTTAGTCCAGGCGGTCGGTAACTGAGTAAATTCGTGGTTGGCTTATCTTTGCCACGAACGACGCGTCGATGAACGCGAGCCGTGTTTTGGAGTTGGTGGCAGTGGTTAGGCCACACGAGGTGTTTTACGCACTTCATGTCGTTCGACTTGATATGCGCTCGTGCTAGTCGAGCCCGTTAAGTAACCCGACTGACCATTGTATGTTCACCTTGTATGAGTCATAACTGCTTGAACCTAGGATACTGAACTTACCATTGAAAACCCTGTCAACTATGGTACCTTGATCCACAAAGACTCATGAGCCGGGCATGGTGGTATGGGACACCGTGGTCGAGCTGTCGGCCTATGCTGGGGCCACAAACCTCCCCGTAGTGACCAGTGAACACCTAAGACTCGTGAGCAGATTATGGTGGTATGGGACACTATATTCTTGCTGTCGGCCTACATTGATAAGGTGATGGGGGAGCGGTGCAACGAGTGCGAGCAACAGCCCTGGCAGCCCTTTGTAGTGACTGCGAGCGTATTCTGAGTCTACGAGAGGCGACGACCCTTCCGTAGCAGTGAGAGTACAGTATGCCTGTATTGATAAGGTGATGGGGGAGCGGTGCAACGAGTGCGAGCAACAGCCCTGACAGCCCTTGCAGTGACCTACAAAATATACATCGTATGAGATTACTAGGAGTGACGACCCTAGACAGGATCTGTGTTGGGATTGATATAAGGGAAGTACCTTAGTTTTCCAATCCTTCTGTTTGAATGGACTAATAATAACTCGACAATCATATCACCATCACATTGCATGTGCCTAGAAGATGTGGAGCACTGAGCGGTACGCAAGCATGCCGCGGGCGTAAGATGGTGCCGTATGAGGGAGATCGTCGGTGAGGGCATCCATCATGTCATGTCATATTGCATTAACAACAGTATTAGGATTGTTTGATTTACTGCTTTACTATTATCGCATGATTGATTTGAGAACATGCTAATCCTTGCTCTATTATTCCACTGAGTTAGCTACTCACTCCCACGTTACGGGATGATGTTTTCGGACACCCACTAGTCCCTATTTTGGTTACAGATGATAGCGCTGCTTGAGAAACGGAGCTGGACTTGATGATGATGAGGAGGATCCCTCCTTTATGCGTGTTCTGATTGATGGGATTACAGGGAGGTTGATTAGATACCTTGACACTTGTCATTTTATATTTTTAGAGCATTCATGTATATTCTTTCTTTCTCTTTTGAAGTATACATGTATATGTTTAACCTGGTAACATGTTCACACTCTGGAGACACACAAAAGTTTATATATGTTATACATACTATCACAGTCTTTCGCTTGTTAATTTAATTATCTCTGGAGTATGATATGCTGTTCTGACGTAATCCCACTCATGTTTAATACATTAACACAGACAACATTCAATCATACATATCTATGTTGCATAAATAACATTTTGAAACTCGGGAGTTAGATTTTTACTCGACCCCTGATTTTCAGGATGTTACAACAACCAAAACCAAAACCTATAACCTATAACCTAAACCTGAACCCATTCTAAAATCTCAAAATCTATAACCTAAACCTAAACCTTATCCTAAACCTATAACCTATAACATAAACCAAAACCTATAACCTAAACCAAAACCAAAACCTATAACCTAAACTTGAACCCATTCTCGAATACCAAAACCTATAACCTATCTCTAAACCTTAACCTATAACCTTAACCTATAACCTAACTTAAACCCATACTTATGACCTAAAAAAATTCCCAAATCCCAAAACCTATAACCTAAACCTAACCTTTTCCAAAACCTATAACCTAAACTCAATTCCTTAAAGCAAAACCTACACCTAATCCTAATCTCAACTCCCTAATCTAAACCTAAACCTAAACTTAAAAACACAAACTTAAACCCAATCCCGAACCCGAAACTGATTTCCTAAACCTAAACCATAACTCATTCTCAAATCCAAAAACCTATAACCTAAAATAAAACCAAAACCTATAACCTAAACCCTAACCCATTCTCAAATCCCAAAACCTATAACCTAAACCAAAACCAAAACCAAAACACAACCTAAACCCAAACCCATTCTCAAATCCCAAAACCTATAACCTAAACCTAAACCTAAACCTTATCCTAAACATATAACCTATAACCTAAACCAAAACCAAAACCAAAACCTATAACCTAAACCCGAATCCATTCTCAAATCCTAAAACCTATAACCTAAACCAAAACCAAAACCAAAACCTATAGCTTATAACCTAAACCCGAACCCATTCTCAAATCCCAAAACCTATAACCTAAACTCGAACCCATTCTCGAATACCAAAACCTATAACCTATCCCTAAACCTTAACCTATAACCTAACCTAAACCTATACTTATAACCTAAAACTATTCCCAAATCCCAAAACCTATAACCTATAACCTAAACCTAACCTTTCCCTAAACCTATAACCTAAACTCAATTCCCTTAAGCGAAACCTACATCTAATCCTAATCTTAACTCCCTAACCTAAACCTAAACCTAAACTTAAAAACCCAAACTTAAACCCAATCTCGAACCTGAATCTGATTTCCTAAACCTAAACCATAACCTATTCTCAAATCCAAAAACCTATAACCAAAACCAGAACCAGAACCAGAACCTATAACCTAAACCCGAACCTATTCTTAAATCCCAAAACCTATAACCTAAACCGAAACCAAAACCTATAACTTAAACCCGAACCCATTCTCAAATCCCAAAACCTATAACCTAAACCTAAACCTAAACCTTATCCTAAACATATAACCTATAACCTAAACCAAAACCAAAACCTATAACCTAAACCCGAACCCATTCTCAAATCCTAAAACCTATAACCTAAACCAAAACCAAAACCAAAACCTATAGCTTATAACCGAAACCCGAACCCATTCTCAAATCCCAAAACCTATAACCTAAACCTATAACCTAAACCCGAACCCAATCTCGAATACCAAAACCTATAACCTATCCCTAAACCTTAACCTATAACCTAACCTAAACCTATACTTATAACCTAAAACTATTCCCAAATCCCAAAACTTATAACCTATAACGTAAACCTAACCTTTCCCTAAACCTATAACCTAAACTCAATTCCCTTAAGCGAAACCTACACCTAATCCTAATCTTAACTCCCTAACCTAAACCTAAACCTAAACTTAAAAACCCAAACTTAAACCCAATCTCGAACCTGAATCTGATTTCCTAAACCTAAACCATAACCTATTCTCAAATCCAAAAACCTATAACCAAAACCAGAACCAGAACCAGAACCTATAACCTAAACCCGAACCTATTCTTAAATCCCAAAACCTATAACCTAAACCGAAACCAAAACCTATAACTTAAACCCGAACCCATTCTCAAATCCCAAAACCTATAACCTAAACCTAAACCTAAACCTTATCCTAAACATATAACCTATAACCTAAACCAAAACCAAAACCTATAACCTAAACCCGAACCCATTCTCAAATCCTAAAACCTATAACCTAAACCAAAACCAAAACCAAAACCTATAGCTTATAACCGAAACCCGAACCCATTCTCAAATCCCAAAACCTATAACCTAAACCTATAACCTAAACCCGAACCCAATCTCGAATTCCAAAACCTATAACCTATCCCTAAACCTTAACCTATAACCTAACCTAAACCTATACTTATAACCTAAAACTATTCCCAAATCCCAAAACTTATAACCTATAACGTAAACCTAACCTTTCCCTAAACCTATAACCTAAACTCAATTCCCTTAAGCGAAACCTACACCTAATCCTAATCTTAACTCCCTAACCTAAACCTAAACCTAAACTTAAAAACCCAAACTTAAACCCAATCTCGAACCTGAATCTGATTTCCTAAACCTAAACCATAACCTATTCTCAAATCCAAAAACCTATAACCAAAACCAGAACCAGAACCAGAACCTATAACCTAAACCCGAACCTATTCTTAAATCCCAAAACCTATAACCTAAACCGAAACCAAAACCTATAACTTAAACCCGAACCCATTCTCAAATCCCAAAACCTATAACCTAAACCTAAACCTAAACCTTAACATAAACCTATAACCTATGACCTAAACCAAAACCTATAACCTAAACCAAAACCAAAACCTATAACCTAAATTCGAACCCATTCTCTAATCCCAAAACTTATAACCTAAACCTAAACCTAATCCTATAACCTAAACCCGAACCCATTCTCTAATCCCAAAACTTATAACCTAAACCTAAACCTAAACTTATAACCTATAACCTATAACCTAAACGAAAACTAAAACCTATAACCTAAACCCGAATCCATTCTCAAATCCCAAAACCTATAACCTAAACTAAAATCAAAACCTATGACCTAAACCCGAACCCATTCTCAAATCCCAAAACCTATAACATATCCCCAAACATTAACCTATAACCTAACCTAAACCTATACTTATAATCTAAAACTATTCCCAAATCTCAAAACCTATAACCTAAACCTAACTTTTCCCTAAGCCTATGACCTAAACTCAATTCCTTAAAGTTAAACCTACAACTAATCCTAATCTCAACTCCCTAACCTAAACCTAAACCTAAACTTGAAAATCCAAACTCAAATCCAATCTTGAACCTGAACCCAATTTTCTAAACCTAAACCATAACTCATTCTCAAATCCAAAAACCTATAATTAAAACCAAAACCAAAACCAAAACCTATAACCTAAACTATAACCTATAACCTATAACCTAAACCTAAATCTATAACCTTTCCCTAAACCTTTAACATAAACCTAAATTTAAAATCTAAATGTATTATCAAATCCTTAAACTCAAACCTACACCTAATCCTAATCTCAACTCCTTAACCTAAACCTAAACTTGAAAACCCAAATCTAAACCCGATCCCGAACTCGAACCCAATTTTCTAAACTTAAACCTTAACCTATAATCAAGTTCCCAAAAGCTATAACCTATAACCTAAACCTAAACCTATAACCTTAATATAAACCAAAACTTATAACTGATAACCTAAACTTAATTATAATCTATAGCTTAACCTTAACCTAAACCTTAACATAAACCTATAACCTAAACCAAAACCAAAACCTATAATCATATGGTGAGATCATTTCTTTTGTGTCAATTTTATTCCTCTTCGAGTTTTTTTTATTTATAAAATTCATTAAGGAAAAAAAAGTTGTTATACATGATGCACTTCTTTCACTTTGTCTTTCTTTTTCCCAATGAGTATTCTAATTTATGTATGACATGACTATTTGTAGGATGATGGAATATATGAAGCTGTTGAAATTTCAGGGTGAAGTCGAGCACATTTCTCTAATGAAGCCAAAGATTTGTATTTTCAACATTATTGTAATTGTAATTGTAATTGTAATTAATTGAATGAATTGGATTGTAATTGATTGTAATTGATTGAATGGAGGATTGTAATTTGATTGTAATTGAATGAATGAATGAGTGATTGCAATTGAATGAATAAATGGTTGTATAGGTGGTAATTGAATGAAAATTTGATTATATATAATTTTGTAAGGTACAAAATAGCTACGGCTATTGACCGTAGCCATTAATCTGACAAGAGTAGCCTTTACAATTTAGATATATTGCTACAGACTTTTAGATACAAATAATATCCGTAGCCATTAATCTGACAGATATAGCCTTTTTAATTTAGGCATATTGCTACAAACTTTTAGTTACAAATAATATCCGTAGCCATTAATATGACAGGTGTAGCCTTTTCAATTTAGGCATATTGCTACGGACTTTAGCTACGAATAATATCCATAGCCATGAATCTGATAGGTGTAGCCTTTTCAATTTAGGCATATTGCAACAGACTTTTAGCTACAAATAATATCCGCAGCTGCCTAAAGTTTTCGTTACAGATAAAATTGCTACGGATTTTATCTGTAGCTATTGCACTCCATAGCTACGGATTAAATATGTAGCCATAGGTTTAAGACCTATTGTAATGACACCTACGACAACGATCAAGCTATGGATAAAAACCGTAGCCATAGGTCTATGGCTACGGTTTTTATCTGTAGCCTTTGCTCGATTTTTTGGTAGTGAGTGCATCTATAGAAGCATCAACGTCACCATTTTTCTTTCTCATTGCCTTCAACTGAAGAGCTGATATAACAGTCTCAACACTAATGATCATTCTATCAGTGCATAAAGAGTCTTAAACGATCATACGATGCTGGAAGAGAATTAATTAACAGTATACATGCCTGGTCATCATCTTTCATCGTCCCTTACAAATCTAACAATTTACAAATCAACCTGCTGATGTTAATAATGTGGGCCTCAATGTCAACTCCCTCCACCATCTTTAGATTGAACAATTGTAGCTTCAAGTATAAGCGATTCTCAAGAGATTTATTCACATAGATATTCTTTAATTTTACCCATGTATTTGCTATAGTTTTCTCTCTCATTACATTATAGAGGACTTTATTTTGTATAGAGGTTCTAGCTTTCTTATCCATCTTATTTCATTCTTCTTTTGTTATAGATTTCGGTCACTTTTTAAGGAGAACTTTGTCTAATCCTTAATGAATGGGCTGAATTAGGATACCGTTCATCTTAACTTTTTATAGTTTAAATTTGTTTTTACCAGAATCTACATCAAGCTTTGGGTTAGATGCCATTGATATGTTGCTTTTATATTTGATCTACTTCCCAATGTTATCTCTGATACCGCTTATTGAAAACCTTGAAAATACTTAGAAAAAAATCAAGCAAAGTACACACAATCACAAACCAAGTCCAAACAAGGACAATCTGAATTTTATGTGAAAAAATCCTTTTGAGAAAAAATCATGGCACAATGCGACGAGAAATGCACTATAAAAGCAGAAATTACAAGAGATAGAGTCTTACTGATTCAAACAAGCCTCGATTCTACTTCACAAGCCCTAACTATGCCATTGAACCCTTATGAACAGTTTAGAAAGCCTTTACACACTTCTCTCTCTCTCTCTACCAAATCTCGATTACACATGATATATAGTGTTATGATTGAAATAGGAAACAACTTATGCACTTACACAATTATGCACACATCTTCAATAGGACCTTCAATGGCATCGACCACCCATCGAGGATCTTTCGATGACATCTAACTCCTCGATGCACTTGTGCCATCGAGTAGTAACACTAAAACGTTCCAACAATCTACCAGATTTTCTCAATGGAATCGAGCATCTATCAATGGTATCGACATTTGCTCGATGGCATCTAGTGGTCTATTGATGTCATCGACAGACCCTTGTTGCTAACATATTTGAGACATCAAAAACAGTATAGTCCACTTGAGCTTTGGATATGCTTCAAGCTTGAGTTCAAGACCTAAAATGTGCCAGTAAAATGGATAGGTGGCCCGGATAATACACATATATAATAGTGTGGATCCCACAAAATGGGGTAACCACGGAGGTTTGTGGTCGCATGGTCACCATGCAATGCATGTTCGGTAACCTAGTAACCTAATGCTCTATGGGACCCACCATAAAAACTCAAGTTGCAATCAACACAATGGAAACAGGCACCATCGATATCTTTTTAGGCTATTGTAATATTTATATATGCCATACAATCCATTCATAAGGTGATTCCCACCACTATTGGGAGAACCCACAAATATCAACCTCATCTAAAACTTCCATGGGAACCAACTAATATTTCAGACATGTCCTTAGTGCATTAAGGGCTTGTTTGATTTTCCAGTGCAAGGGTAAATACCATGTAAAAAAGTAATAATTATTTCCCCAAGTATTTACAACATTTTCATTCGTACGTAATTTGACTGCCTACTTTTTTGATACGAAAACCAAGAATATTACAAAATATATGTGGGTCCCATTGTGATGCATTTTGCTTATCCACACCGTTTATCCATTATGTCAGTAGAATTTATAGCATGATAAAAAAATGAGGCATATCCAAAACTCAAGTGGACCATGCCATATGGAAAAGGGAACCGAATACTTATTGTTAAAAACTATGGGGCCACTGTTTCTTTTGGTGTGGGCCACTTGAGTATTGGATTTTCTTCATTTTTTGTCTAATGCTTCAAAATATTGTAGTAAAAAAGATGGACGGAATTGATATATTATATACATTACATTATGGTTCAAAAATTAAAATTACCTCTTTTGAACTGGTTTCAAAGGCACATATTCCTATGAATTTTTAAACACGGTGAAATCGTAATAATTACCTATTTACAGTGCATTTACCATTGCTTTGAAAAACAAACAGGCCCTATGTGTTGGGCGGGGCCAAACCCAAACCCAACCCATTGCCACCCCTAGTGTGGATTTGTGGAGAGGGAGAGAGATGCCAACCACTATTGAATTATTAAAAAATAACTAATTTTCAACACTTTTTAAAAAATAAAAAATAAAACATTAATCATGAAAAATATCCACTTTTCATTTTTCACACAAACATTATTAGAAAAGACCTTAACTTTTATTTTTTTAACTTAACTAGCAACTTGTGTATCCAAATAGCCCCTTATATTTTATTTTCAATTATCCATTTTATGGTTGTTGATTGGATGGCAAGGACTGGTTAGTGTGAGTTTTGAGATATTCTCCATTTGAAATATTATGCGGAATGTGGATTGTCGGGATAACTTTACATAAGTACATGTGAGAGCATTAGTCATTGTCTTTTTCAAAATCGTGGTAAACTACTATATTGCAAATGTCAAATACAAGGGAAATTGAAAATGGGAATTCCCTGTAGTCAAGAATGATAACCCATTCATATTTGTAAATATATTAAAAGAATCTTCCATACGACATGCTGCATGCCTATGTGGCAGTTGCCTTCTCTCTTGTTTCAAATTTTCTTATCATTGAGACATGTAAAAAAGAGAACAATATCTCTAGCCAACAATCCAAATAGAATCCAAATAGAGTATGTTCGTATCTTCTTTCATATTTTTATATTATACTTTGTGTGTAAGGAAATGGTATTATGAGGTTTACTACATGAGAGCTTCCCATGAGGTTGAGCTCTGTGGGACCCACCGTGATGTGTGATGGACATTCATGCCGTGCATTTGGTAGGTTCCCTATAAGTTATGGGATGTGCCACAAATTTGCCTTATCTGTACCAAACTAAACTACCTCAAATCATGCCTAAAACATCTAAATGCCCTTTGTGGGCCCACTTGAGTTTTGAAATGGCCTAAAATTTGGTAAGACCCCTCATCCAAGTGGGGCATACATAAAATATGGGTTGGATGTCTAAACTACATTTCACGGAGCCCTACATACTATTAAGTAGGTTTCAATGGGTAGGCATCAACTCTCAACTATTGTCTCTGGTGTGGCTCGCCTATGTCATGGATTGGCCTGATTTTTTTGGTCCATGACTCATATAACGCCTTGAAATTCGGGGGTCGAGCATAACTCAGCTCCCGAGTTCCAAAACATCACTTATGCAATATATTTAATGATGGATGTATGTTGTCTGTATTAGTGTAAAAAATATGAAGTAGATTAAGCCAAATCAGCAAACATAATTCAGGGACAGTTAGAATATGCAAGTAGAAGTCTGAAATAAATATATAAACCAATACAATCCCCAAAATATGAGCGCTCTGCCTGGTCAATAAGTATAAGTCGTGTCTCAAAATACATATATCAAAATGTGATAAATCACTACAAACATAACCCTGAATCCTCGTAAATCAGGACATGACTCACATGAACCCGTCTGAGAACTGCATGGACGAGAATGCCTCCTCATCCTCATCGAACTCCGGCTCCGCCTCGTAGGCATCACCATCACCTGTAGCTAAGTCAGAGTTTGGTTAGTGTTTAAGCACCATCCCAGAATGTGGGAGTGAGTGATCAACTCAGTGGAACTATACAGCAAAGGTTAACATGTTATCAATTCAATCAAGCAGCAATGATAAATCAGTATAATCAAACATATCCTAAATACTTTTGTTAATGCAAGAATGATATGAGGAAATGATGCATGCCCTCACATAAACTCCCTCTTGCAACAACATCTAACGATCGTGGCATGAATCATTACCATTGTGCTCTACACCAATGCCAACGGCACATGCAGTGCGATGATATGAACATGATTTTCAAGTTCTTATTAGTCATTTTCATACAGTAGGATTAGGAAGCTAAGGCACATCCATTGTATTATTTCTCAAATAATGATCCATTTTAGGTTCGTCAGTCCTAGTAAATCTCATACGATATTACTGTTCTATGTCGCTGTAAAGGGCTCGTCACCAATCAATACAGGCTTAGTATACCTTAGTTACTACAAAAAGGCTCGTCGCCTATCTGTAATGTCAAGGTATACTCGAGGTCACTACAAAGGGCTCGTCACCAATCAATGTAGGCCGACAACACGAATATAGTATCTCATACCACCATAATCAGCTCACGAGTCTAGGTTGCTCATTGGTCACTACAGGGAGGCTCGTCGCCCCAACGTAGGCCGATGGCTCGACCACGGTGTCTCATACCACCATGTCCGGCTCATGAGTCTTAGGGGATCGCGGTACCAAGGTTAACAGAATTTCACTAGTGAGTTCGGTACCTTAGATTTAAACAGTAACGTCCAAACATCGTGAACATACATTAATCAATCGGGTTAATTGAAAAGCTCAACTAGGTCAAGCGCACATTGACTTGATCGACATGGAATGCATAAATACTCCATGTGGCCTAACCACTGTCGAACATCCCAAGTACGATTGGGATTCGTCGAACACATCCTGCGTGGCGTAAATAACTCCAACCACCAGTTTAAGAACAATTATCGATTACCTGGACTGTAATATAGTCTCAACTACTTGCAATCACAATAATAAACAATTAAATCAAATTCTACATTTATATGAACATGTTATGAAATATAACTTAAACATGGATACAGTACATGGAGGAAATCATACACACAGTTAATATGAATGAGTAAGCTAAACAGTTCAAGGAGGAAAACAAACACACAAGTAAGGTAATTGAGATTTATATCTCAACTCCCTTATAAATCACTCTTTACTAGCTACAAACTCATTCAGACATTTTTACAAACACTTAGACTACATTATTCAACATACATCACGTATGTCGACCATATTGTATATTAGGACAAATTCTCTAGCCAAGGAGTTATCGCATACATAACAATTATGTAATAATGACAATTAATCATGACAATCATAACATCAAATTCCTCGTGCATACAAACATTTCAACAAATACAAGAAATACTCTATTTACAACGTAGGTAATACATATACATAAAACAAAACAGATAGCGCATTTGGCATGTGTAATAACGTCCACATCATTAATAAATCATTATCTAACATTGAAAGTCTTGAAAACCATAACCTAAACGTATATAGTCTACACCTTAAACCAGAAAACACGTAACGGATATGATTTAGACAATAAGTCTTCATCAACGGCGGATAGACAACCTAAGGCATGAAATAGGTTAGCTACAACAATACTTAGACCATTCTAAGCTCTAAAACACTAACTTCTCACTCCCTTTCTCTCTCTTACCCAAATATGAAATTAGAATCGCCAGAATATTGATTCAGATACGATGGATATGGTGTGTAAAGGAACTGGGAAGAATCCCAAGATGAAACACTAACTTCTCACTCCCTTTCTCTCTCGTTACTCTCTCTCTCTCATCTTAGCTAGGGTTTAGAATTCGTTTGGAAAATGTGAGAGAGGGTTTAAGGCCCTTATATAGGCCCAGAATTGATGGAAACAGTCACAGAGTCAAGGTATACTTAGGTTATAACCAAATCGGGCTTATTCTGATCCAACGGAGCACTTCTGGAGGTCCTTTTATTAAATGCGGTTGGACTTAAGATCACTAATATAGGATCTTAAGAAAGTTAAATTTTCAGTCCGATCGAGTTTCCAGATCGACCGTGGTGGACCAGTTTTAGTTCAACGATCATCGTAACTCGATCAGGGCCACCAGTACTTTGACATGTGTGGGCCATCTTTCCTGTTCCAAGGGCGAATTTGGGTCAAGAACCAATGGTCAGAATACTTATAAATGGCGCGCAAGCTACACGACTCAGATTACTTAAATTCATATTTAATTTTATAAAAACCTTCACGTTCTCACACTCTTCACTCCGGACTCAAGAAAATCATCTCAGGACATCGTCTGGTCTTAATTTTTGAGGTGATTGTCAAGTCCAACTAGGCGGTTATAATTATCTAAGTTTGTCGCTATCGGACTTTTGACGTGCGGTCCAGGTCTGATACGAAGTTTTCGAATGCTCCCGAGAGCAACTGGGTTTAGAGTTGGATCCTAGATTTTGGGGTAATGTAGCATTACTAATTCTATAAGTTTTGGGTCTTGCAGATCGTATTCAAAGTTATTGGTGATAATTTCATAGGTACTCTAGTTTAACGCTAGTTAATTCACGTTAAATTTCTAAAGGATTTGGTTTTAAAAGATTTCTGCTAAAGGTGGTACTCAAATCTATGTACGAATTTTTCCAAGACGTTATAACTCACCATGGAATGATGCATCTAATTAATGGGACGACCATCATGGTGGGGCCAATGAAGCATGAGGTCAGCCTCATGGTAACTTTTCCCACTATGAGGTTGACCTCATGAGGAGATTCACATGAGGTTAAACTTTGTGGGCTTATGAATGCTCTCCTGTGCATGAAGACATAAATGCCCGTACTTTCTCCTATTTCACTCTGCCTATTAATTGGGTTTATGTGTACGGTTGACTTAAAGATAAAAATGTATTTAACTCGAAGTCACCCCTACCTAGGACGCAACTTCAGAATCTATGGTTAGATAAAACCTCTAGACTTTTCTAGAGAGTGAGAAATCATGAGATTTCTCGACTCAAGGGACTCCTACGCTGGTACGTCTCCCCGAGATCTGTTAAGTGATCAGACGCCTTAATACTCTTTACTAACATGTCGTCGACGTATACCTCCATAGTGTACCCGATCTGTTTGGCGAACATCTGGTTGACCAGTCTCTAATATGTCGCCCCAGCATTTTTCAGACTAAATGGCATAATCTGGTAATAGTAGAGTCCCTTGTCCGTGATAAAGGTCGTCTTCCGCCTGTCTGGGGGATACATTGCAATCTGGTTGTACCCAGAATAGGCGTACAGGAAGGAGAGTAACTCATGACCAGCCGTGCTATCCACCAGCTGATCGATTCGAGGCAATGGGAAGCTATCCTTCGAGCATGCCTTGTTCAGGTCCGAGTAATCTACACAGACCCGCGACTTCCCATTGAATTTTCTGATTAGCACCACGTTTGTAATCCAGTAAGGATAATACACTTCCTCTATGAAGCCGGCATCGAGTAGGATGGATACTTCCTCAGCAATGGCTCCATAGCGCTTGACATCGAATGGTCTTCTCTTCTGCTTTACTGGTTTTTTATCCGGGTCCACATTCAGCCTGTGGACCATAACATTAGCAGAGAACCCTAGCATATTCGTGTGCGACCATGCAAAGACGTCCCTGTATTGCCTTAAAAAGGTCAGCATTTCGATCCGCTGTTCGGGGCTTTATGAAGTTCCGAGCTGAACAGTCTTACTTGGGTCTGCTTCGTCGAGGGGTATCTTCTCCAGATCTTCTACAAATGAGCTCCCAACGGGTCCTTGGGGGTCCAAGATGTTGACAGTAAGTATTTTTTTGATGGATCCTTTCTTGACTGGAATAACGTAACATCTCTGAGCCTCGCGTTGGTTGCCTCGGAGGTAGCTTATTCCGCCCTTGGCTGGGAACTTCATCATTAAGTGATAAGTAGAGACAACTGTCCTCATTACATTGAGGAAGGGTCAGCCCAAGATGACATTGTGCACCGACTATACATTGACAACGAGAAAGTCCACCATAAGGGTGACTTGGTGTTGCCCTTCTCCTGCAGTTACTGGGAGGGAAATGGCTCATTCAGAGATCACTCTTTCCCCGGTAAAGCCGTGAAGGGGGGTCTTCACGGGTCGGAGGAGCGACCGGGGGACCCCATTCTTTCGAAAGCTTTTGAGTAGATCACATCAGCTAAACTCCTGGTGTTGACCAGGATGCAATATACCTTGTGATTTGGAATAGTCATCGTGACCACTAGGGTATCGTCGTGCGGATGTTAGATTCCTTATGCATCTTCCTCTGTAAAGGTTAAGCTGCACGGATTGAATCGAAGTTCCTTGTTAGGCTGCTCGGTTAAATGAATGTAATGCTCCGGATCAGACTTTCAAGAATATGTTTTTCGAGACATGTTAGAATCTCCTCCCCCGGCCGAGCCCTCGAAAATGGTATGAATTTTGGCTGGCTCTTCCACGGGGTTGTTCAGTCGCTCTTGGTCCCATTCTTCCTTCCGAGCAGATCTTTCTCTCTTGGTGTATTGATGTAGATGCCCTTTATGGATGAGAGACTCAATTTCATCTTTGAGATCCACGCAATCATCCGTATTGTGGCTGTGGTCTCGGTGAAAGCGACAGAACTTACGCTTATCTCGATGCTCTGGGTTGGCTTTCATACATACTAGCTAATTCAGAAGTTTGTCTCCTCTGATATCTAACAGAATTTTCTCGGCAGATGTATTGAGGGGGGTGTAGGAACGAAATTTTCCTTCCAGTCTTCGGCTCGGTCGATGATCGTGAGGGGCACGGTCATCTCTCCCTTTGCCGGTTGGCTGAGATTCTTTGTTCCTAGGCCTCTTCCCTTTGTTAGTCGGGTCATTCACTTGCACACTTTTGTGGGCATTAGTGAACTCCTCGGCATTAGTATATTTCTGAGCTTTTGTGACAAAGTCCACCAATATCTTCGCCGGATTCTTTCCTATGGAGAAAGTAAATCTCCCCTCCTTCAATCCATTGAGTATTGCTGCAAGCGCCATTTTGTTGTCATAGTCTTTTACTTGTAATGTTTTCTCGTTGAAGCAAGCAATATAGTCCTTCAGTGATTCTTTCAGCCCTTGCTTGATGGTGAGCAGGTGAGTATTGGGTTTTCGACTTCTCTTACCACTTATAAACAGGGTAAAGAATAGTCAGCTTAACTCTGCGAAGGAACCGACGGAATTAAGTTTAAGCTGATGATACCAACTCCGAGTGGATCCTACAAGGGTGATGAAAAATTCTCTACTCATCATTACATCCGTTACTGTCTGAATCTGCATCACGAACGATAAGCTTCTAGATGCTCAGATGGGTCGTCGGACCCAGAATATTGGATGATAGGAGGTATCCGAAACCTCTGCAGCATCACCTCATTCATGATAACGGAGGTGAAGGGAGGCTCGGTCTCTTCCATCATTGCCTGAAGCGTGGCGGGAACTGTCAACAATTGCTGCTTTCTTTCTAGGGTTAAAAATTTATCGTTGAGTTCCGCAAACTGCGCTTCCCAGGGATCTTTATTCTCAGCGACGACCTCTGGGGTATCCTCTATTTCTCGAGTCTTCCTTTCCCTCTTCCACTCTAGCTGATGGCAGAGGTCTGTAGGTGCCAGTGCTAAGGTGATGGAATTTTTGGTGGGAGCCCGAGTGGTGGTATTCCGTGCCGAGACTCTAACTTGTACCGGTGGAGGATTCTGACTCGAGAGCCGTACCTGAGAGTGTTGGGGTGCCTCGGGCCTCATACTCTTTGGCACAGAGTGAGCCTCTACGAACAATCCGACCGGCTCAGGAACGGGATCCTCCTAGATTGGGCACAGCTGTGGTTCCTGTTACTGCTTCATTCTGCTTACTTCATCGCGTAGAGCCTGAATCTCATTCTGTAGAGCTCGATACTCGTTTGGTTGCGAGAACGTTGGGAAGGCCCCGAAGCGGACTCGGCATGAAGTAGAGACGATGAATGAGTTTGCTCATTTGGTTCTAGCTCCACAACTACTGCTTTTTTTCCTCTCGCCATTGTATTTAAAAATAGGAACCTGACCTTTCGTATCAGATTCCCACAGACAGCGCCAAAAAATATTGATGTTAAAATCTGGTTGTCTCCCCTCAGTCTTTCAAACCGTGGATCACTTCAACGTCTTGATCCTGCATAATAAGAACAGACAAAGGTGACCCTGGATGGGCCAGGGGACCCTCCGATGCCTAAGTCAGGTCAAAGGAATCAGGGTCTAAATTGAAATGCAGAAAGGGAGTGTCAGATCTTGCGTACCTGTAGTAGTGGGGTCTCAATGTATTTATACCTAACTATTGGACGATCTGGGTTTGTCATCGTCGGCACGATTCTCTCAATTAGCGGGATACCAAGATCGTGGGGATATTATACGCAATCTGTGGATCGTGTAGCGCATTAGACGGATAATGCGTATCTGGGAGCGAAGTAATCAGCCACGTTCGCTTATGGTAGCTTCCGAATTTGGCAGACAGAACACCCAATTCATCATATTGCCTCGGCTCAGTTCGTCTGGTTGAAACGACGCCACCCGGTCTTGACCGTTTATTTGGTTGAAGGGGAACGCTTTCTTAGTCCGAGCCGAGCCTTGAATTGAGACAACGGACCTCACTCCTAGCTTATCAAGTGCTCTGGAAACTTTGGGGTCCAAGGGAAGGTGTCAAACTTTTCTCGTTGGGCTAGACTCCTTGCACTCGATGTCAGTGGCCGAATCGTTCGCCTTACGGAAGGCATTAGGTAGACAGTTTACCGCTTCAGATCGGAATGTGGAAATCACTCCGATTCGCAGCTCCGAAGAGACGCTCTCATCAGATCGGACGAGTATTGCCTCGATCGTTCATGCACTTGGATTAGTTTGGTTCTTACTCTTGAGTATATTAGGGGCTTCGATCTTCCCATAACAGGTTCAATGCAAAAATTATTATGAAATAAATTATAAGAAATTTTTTAAGATAAAAATGAATATTTATCAACAATGTGGATATCATTTGAAAATTAGTAGTTCAGATAGAATCAAACTTTTGATTAATGGACACTTGGGATCCGATGGATGAAGACATGGTCTCTGTTGACCCCATTGAATTTCACTCGGAAGAAGAGCCTTATGGTAATGGTATCGTTTTGTATCAAAGAAAGACAGGTTTAACTGAGGTTGTTCAAACACACAGGTGTGTGTGTGTGGGGGGGGGAGGGAATGGTTCTGTTCGGTTGAGCTCATGAGAACTTCCCATGAGGTTGAGCTGTGTGGGCCCCACCATGATGCGTGTCGCACATCAACATTGTGCATTTGATGGTCCCCTTTAAATTATGGGATGTCCCAAAAGTCAGCCATATACGGAACTTAGGTGGGCCATACCATCTAAAATCATGTGAAGACATGCCTAAAACATATAAAATTACTTGGTGGGGCCCACCTAAAATTTGGATGTGTGTCTAACCCTTCATCCAAGTGGGCCACACATAATGGATGGGCTCGATTTGTGAACCACATCTCGGTGGGCCCAACAAATGATTATGAATGTTTTAATAGGAGGTAATCCCTCTCAAATTTTGTATGTGGTGTGGCCAACACAAGTCATGGATTGACTTGATTTTTAAGCTTGAAGCCCACCATAGAATGATGCATCTGACTGATGGTGTAGATTTCCGAAATGCATCACGGTAGGGCCCAAGCAACTCGACCTCATGGGAAGTTCCCATGAGCTCGACCACATAGAACCATTTCCACACACACACACACACATATATATATATACGAGTGGACTGAGCAGTGCCAAGAAGCTTTCACTAAGCTTAAGGGTATGTTAACCACTGCACCTATCATGCAGCCACCCGATTGGAGTCTTCCTTTTGAACTTATGTGCGACGCCTCTGATTATGCTCTTAGAGCGGTTCTAGGCCAGAGAAAAGATAAGAGACCTTACGTTATTCACTACGCAAGTAGGACTCTAAATCCTGCCCAAGTGAACTACTCGACTATGGAAAAGGAACTCTTAGCCGTAGTGTTCGCTTTAGACAAATTTAGATCCTACCTGATCGAATCCAAGATCATCATTTACACAGACCATGCGGCCCTTAAGTATCTTCTTTCTAAGAATGATTCTAAGCCCCGCTTGATACGATGGATCCTTCTACTCCAAGAATTTGATTTGGAAATCAAAGATAAAAAGGGAGTAGAGAATGTAGTGGCCGATCATCTTTCTCGCCTTAATACCTCTGATTCCCTTGAGGCGACTCATATTAATGATATGTTCCCTGATGAACAACTGTTTAGAGTCTTCCATTCACCTTGGTTCGCTGATATTGCTAATTATCTTGCTACAGGTGCCATACCGACATACTGGACGTCACAAGATAAGAAGAAATTCTTTACCAAGGTGCGTAACTTTTTCTGGGATGATCCACATTTGTTTAAATATTGCCCAGACCAAATCTTAAGGAGATGTGTGCCAGACGATGAGCATCAGAGTGTCATCTCCTTCTGTCACTCACAGGCCTGCGGTGGTCACTTTTCTGCTAAAAAGACCACGGCCAAGATTTTACAGTGTGGCTTTTACTGGCCCACTATGTTCAGGGACACTCATGAGTTTTGCAAAGCTTGTGAGCGCTGTCAAAAATTGAGAGCATTGTCCCGTCGAAATATGATGCCTTTGAATCCCATCCTTATCATCGAAGCATTTGATTGCTGGGGCATTGATTTCATGGGACCATTCCCCCAATCATTTGAAAATCTGTATATTTTTCTCTCCGTAGACTATGTCACTAAATGGGTCGAAGCAATTCCGTGCCGCAAAAATGACCATCGCACGGTCATTAAATTTTTGAAAGAAAATATCCTGTCGCGGTTCGGAACGCCTCGAGCCATCATTAGTGACGGGGGCTCACACTTCTGCAATAGACCATTTGAGAGCTTAATGAAGAAATACGGTATCTCTCATAAAGTGAGTACCCCTTACCATCCACAGACAAGTGGACAAGCTGAAATTTCTAATAGGGAGATCAAACATATCGTAGAGAAAACGGTTAACCCTGATCGTAAGGACTGGTCAATCCGATTGACCGATTCCTTATTGGCGTACCGTACTACTTTTAAAACTCCTATTGGAACATCTCCCTTTAGACTTGTCTATGGAAAAGCCTGTCACTTGCCTGTGGAATTGGAACATAAAGCATACTGGGCGATCAAAAATCTGAATTTCAATCTGGACAACGCTGGCTCGCTACGCAAACTTCAATTAAATGAACCGGAAGAAATCCGGAACGATGCATATGAGAACTCGAGAATTTACAAGGACAGGATGAAGGCGTTTCATGATCAACATATTCTACGAAAATCATTCACGCCAGGCCAGAAAGTCCTCTTGTATGACTCTCGACTACATCTCTTTCTGGGTAAGCTTCAATCTCGTTGGACCGGCCCTTACATTGTTGTTACTGCTTATCCTCATGGGGCCATCGAGATAAGAGATCCCGACAATGGCAAGGAGTTTAAAGTAAATGGGCATCGATTAAAGCCATTTGTCGAGACATTTGATTCAGAGGACATGTCCATGCCTCTGATTGCTCCTGTTTACCAGGACTGATCTCCTAGTCTGATGGAGGTATAGGTAGGTTTATCGCTTTCATAGGTATAGGATAGTTGTTTTATTTTTCTGGCTGAAGACGGTAAATTTAGCGCTCCTGGGAGGCAACCCAGCTTTTTTATTCCTTTTCATTCTTTAGTAGATGATTCAATGTTTGTGGGTAACATTACTGCAAACCCTCACGTGACTACAACTCGTCCACTAGGGGTAACCTAGGGGTTTAAAGGCTTGTTGCATACGCTAAATACAATCGAGAGCACATGCGAAAGTGGTATAGGTAGGATTTTATTTTTATTATTTTTGTTCTGCTTTCTCTCTCATGCTTACAAGCTTCCATGCCATGATCTATTGGAAACTCTCTTGATTCGTTATTCAGGTACTATCTTCCCATCACTTCTCATTTACTTTCGTTGTCCCATGTGCATTGCATGTTTATATCTTTTATATTGAGGACAATGTAGATTTTAGGTTGGGGGTGGGGGATTAGGTAACCTAATCAGTATTTTCTTGGTCTTGAGCAACAATTGTGAAAAATTTTTAAATTTTTTTGAAAATTTTTATGAATTCGAAGTGATTTTGACGAATATGAATATCCTTGATTTAAAATTGTGAGATATATGATGTTGGTAATTTATGACTCTTGGATTTAGCTACTTGATAGATTCCACAGTTGAGTTTGAATTATCAATCCATGATTAGAGATTTTAAACATTGATTGAGTCATGGTTTCACATGTTACATCTCGCTTTCACATTAAGGTTTCAGTTTGATATTGAATGGTTAATTTGGTAATCACTAAGAATGAAAGGAACCAGCCTGAAATATCTTGCCATCAGGGTATAAAAATTGAACAGGTTGGGCAATTAATCTTCACCATGGGTTTGCTCCCTACAGGTGAAGGTTTGATTCCCCAAGGTTAAACATTCAAAAAATTATTAGGTAATTGGTCCTGCCATAGGTTTGCTCCCTATTGGTAAGGATTTGATTCCTCTTTTTAGCATGACTATTAATGGAAAAATAAAAAGTTGAAAAGATCAAAAGATAATCTTTGAGGCAAGTGTTGGTTATTATGAATTATCTTGTTGATTACCAATGATATCCTGAGAATAAAGAATTGAATCTTAATATTGATGAGCCGAGAGTACACTATACGCTCATGGATCTTAATGTTTAGAAATTTTCTAATTAGTGGATTAATATTTTGAACTGGACTAGGAAGTTTACCATGCACTCGAGTCCAGGAGAAAGTAATGTCCAACATCCACGAATCTTAAAATTCTAATATCTGAATTGTTTTTCAAAAGAATCATTCGAGTTCATAGAAATTACCGGGTAATTCTCAACTTATTTCTCGCATACTTTGCTCGGGACTAGAAAAATGCTGGTTGGGGGTTGTGTTGAGGGTCAAATATTGCATATTAGACCCCAATAATTGCCTGAATTTATAAACATAATATTGCTTAATGAAGCGTTTTTATCGTGCTTATGTTGCAAGGTGATTTTACAAACTTGAACTGAAATATGTGCCTAAAGTTTGGATTTAATGCTCCGATGATACTAAAGGCAAGGGACGAACTCCAGGGGACCAAGATCGATGAAATTACATGATAGGGATCCGTGAAATCTGAGAAATTGAAGCTCAAGTGGCTGGGAAATCATCAAGAACGTAAGATTGCCTAGTTCCCACCATCCGATTGGCTCTGAATTTCATAAATCACCTGAGGAACACAAATGAGCCGTACATGTAAATTTTCAGCTCCTGAATCCCTACAGAAGTGTGCCAACAGATAGATCAGCCCATAGATCAGTGAACTGAGGCCCACCTGTCATCTGGATATGCTTCCTTTTTGGTCCCAACGTCTAAAATAATACTACAAAGTGGATGGTTGGCATGGATTTCTCATAAACATCACAGTGGACCCCACCTGAGTGGTGAGTGCAACGTGCTCAAGTGCACGCGCGGCGCACGGCAAACCAAAGTCGGTTTGACCGACTTTGACCCGATCCGGGTCTTGTTTACATAGCGTCCGCAAGGTGCGGACGCTGAGCTGCGTTGTGGGCCCCATACATTCTATATATGGAGGATCTAAACCGTTAAATGGTCTCAGGAGGTGGGTGTTACCCTCACCTAGGCGTCGGTTTTACCCCATGCAAGCGAACGCGTGAGTATCGCGACCAAACAGATAATAAACGGTGATATAGAAATTTCTGTGGGCCACACCTTATACGAACCAAATTAATACATTTCCAAAGGATTTTTCGAGAGGATTCTAATGGACGGGGTGGATTTTCCCATTGACATCAACCATGGGCCCACCAGCCATCATAGCGATGGATGCGAAACTCTGTTTCACAGTTGGACGTCGAACGAGCGTCAGTGGGCCACCACCTTCGATCAGGACATCAATCTGGACCATCCATTCACTCCAGAAGGTCAAACCGATCGTACACAGGAAGATTTTCTGAACCCATGCATACACACGCAGAAGACTACAGATCAAACGCCGTCTGGACGGTAGAGTAAAAGTCCTGGTGGGCCACATCGAATCAGAGATGAACCACATCATTTCTTACCGTTTTTCTGACGTGATTCCAACAGACGGAGTGGATTTCTTCACCGACATCTGGTTGCGGGCCCAACAGGGTTCGTTACAGGCTAACGTGCGTAAGCAGCGCACGTCCAAGAATTTCGGGATTTACGGGCAGTTGTGGCCCACCATAGGTGATCAGATCAGTGATCCAAACCGTTCATCTGGAGCCCAAGCCAGGCATGACCTCAGTCATGAAGCTAGATCCAAGGTTGGGATAATCAGCCATCCCGAAAATTGTTCCAAACGCAGCCGATTTTGCAGTTTTGCTGCGAAAGAAGTTTCCTAAATTCCTTGCTGCGTAAGAGTCCACCAACTTCAGCTGCTCGGGTCGTCTAACACACATAAAATAGGAACATGGGAAAGCAACAAAGGGGGTTGGACGTGGAGCAAAGAAGGAGAGAGAGAGAGAGAGAGAAATTCTTGGTTTTTCTTTTCACTTTTCTTTTCCTTTTCTTTTTCTCTTTATTTAGTTGGATTTAGCCTGACCATGTGTGGCTGAACCTCCTAGCTAGGGTTAGGAGGTGAAGCTTGTAGTGAGATGGGAGGTTTTAATTTATGTTTTTATTTATTTATTTATTTATGAATTGACGTTGAATTTAGTTGATTATTAATGGCATGTTCTGTTTAGTTTTTAATGGTCTGTTGTGACAGAAATTACAATGGGTCTGCAATGGCTTGGAGCATGTCCTTTTTCCTTTATGTTTATGACGTCAGGAAGCCCTGTTGTTCACCATAGTTTCCTGGGCATGGTTGGATGTCGGTACCCTTCTTAACTTGCATACATGTGATTGGGTGGTAATTAGTTTGATTCTGTTGTTTGTCATAGTCTTTGGGCATGGTTTGGTGATGGAATCCATTCTAATTCATACACCTTTCATCTCTTTGAAAACTAGATCAACGGCAGTTCAGTAATTTTCATAATTTTTGATGCAAGCATAAGTTCTCCCTGATCTCTACAAGTGGATCCTCTGAATCCCTAGTTTCCTATCTCTGATTTTTTTCGTAAGTCTTAGATTAATTATTCTACAAGTATTCCACCATTGCTAATTGATTTAGAATTCATCTTAGCCTAGTTCTAGTTCTAGTTAGTTTTAGATAACGTACAAGTTTCAATCCCTTGGGATTCGACCTCGGTCTTACCGAGTTTATTACTACATCACAACCCTGCACTTGGGGAGTGAACAAGTTTTTGATATATATATATATATATATATATATATATATATATATATATATATATATATATATATATATATATATATATATCGGAACGCGCACCAGTTCGCATGGAACTCATCACATGTGATTTGACTCAAAAATTTGAACGGTCTATGTGAAGAAACACCTTATGAAAGACCCAATTTTTACTTTGATCGGAAACTGTGGTGGGCCATGAAAAATGAAAACAATTTACTCCCTTGATTTGCATTTCTCTTTGCTACAGCTCACCAGAATTTTAGATTAGGGTGAAAATTTGTCCCTTTCAAGGGATTCCTCATCACATGGTCTGTTAAGATTAGACGCCCATATATGTGTGTGTGTGCACGCGTGCTGGGTTGAACACACCAGTGGTCTATGACCTGGACCGCAGCTTGGTTAAAACAGATACATCACAATGGCCCGTTAGGCCTGATATCTTCATTAAGGACCTTGTTATCGTGTGAATGGGTTTGTTGGCTCGTAAACATCATGGTAGGGCCACGATTGGTGGGTTCCATACAAGCTTTAGATCAAGTCTATTTATATGTTCCCTTCAATCACGTGTGCAGGATTTGTTGAATGGGATAGATGGCATACAAACATAATAATGGGGCACACTACGAGTGAGTACCTCAATCATCATCTACCAAGGCCAAGAAAGCATACCAAAAGACAGGTGAGGAGGTGTACTCACCCTACATGATTCCATCTTTTTTTTTTTCCGTCCAATTTTCTATAATGATGAACTCAAGCAACAACCTTATCATGGTTCAAAATTAGTTAATGCAACATCAAAAGCTTTAAAGAACTATACAATTGAAAAACTAAGGGCCTGTTTAGTTTCCACTTAATTAAAAATCAGTAATCTCATACCAAAAAATTATAATTATCTATAGAAAATCATAATGGTTGATTATCAAGATTATTTTTAATCTCTATTAAAAAGAAATAGTATCTCTAGTACATAATCATGATTAATTAAAATGAGAAGAAGTCATTTTTGAGCAGCACTGAAGCAAGCCTTAAGTCTGTCCACTCCAAACATTTTAACAATGTGTCAGTCCTTAAAGCTTGTAAATAGTAATGTTGAAGATGCTATGGTAACAACAATAAGTTAATATCAAAATTTGCCAGAATATTAAATAACTCTCCTTAAACTCTATAAAAATATGACTAAATTGACATCCATAGACTACAAAGCTCTGAATTGACCTCCACAGCTGACTAGGAAGAGGGTTATTTCCCTAATAATTGTAATAAAATCTACTATTTGAATTGAGAAGCTGATTGTGTCCTGCCCTGCTTATGCAATAAATGCTTAATGCATCCAAACAGGGGCTATATGGGGCCCATTGTCTGTATGGGTTTTATCTACACCGTCCATCCATTTTATCATATCATTTTATAAGGTTAATAGTTTAAAATAAGGCAGGTACAATGTTCAAGTGGACTGCACCACAGGAAGCAGCAACGATATAATGAAACTCATTAATGTTGGAACATTCATAAGAGCCACCATGATGTTTATTTGTCCTCCAACCTGTTCATAAGGTCACATATGTACCTGGATGAAGGGAAAACACAAAGGTCTTATTATATAGAACTGGATGAAGGGAAAACACAAATATTAGATTGATCCAAAATTTCTGCTGCTCATAAGAAATTTTTAATGGTGGAAGTTCAATCCCCACTATGTATTCCACCTGATCCTTGGATTTGTCTTAGTTTTGAGTTCATATACTAAAATGATCTTGGAAATGGGCGGCGTAAATAAAACCAGATGGGCCCCACAGTGCCTGGACGGATTATCATCTAGGCAGAATCAGGACATATTTGCTAATATTAAAAATAGATACTTCCTACTCCAACGATCTAAGCCACAACCATTCATGCAACATACAAGCAATGCATCGAAGAATGGCCCACTTGGAACGAACATAACTGAGTGCCTCCAAATGCTATATTTTTTTTTACACATACCCACACCACACACTCACACGCGCCCGGCACCATATGAGCACTTGTTTTGTTGCGACCTTTTTTTCTTTCCTCTTTTTTATTACGCACCCACACCACACACACACCCACGCTACATGGGCACTCGAAACAAAGTCTGTCTACCATTGAATCATTGAGTCGGACCATGTTTTTATTGCTATTTAAAAATGAGTAATCTCATTTTAGTGGACGGTTGTTCAGTATTAGAGAGATTTTGGTAATTATAAATACTAGTCCCTATAACTAATAATTCATATAAACTATGCTATCTAATACATATGTAATGTTAAACTAGAAATGAGAGAAAACCATTTTTAAGTGGCAACTCAATAGATTCCAAACCCTTGTCAACAAAGCCAGCTCAAACTAACTCTGCACTAGAGAGATGTAAAAGCGCCGAATTTATTAGAACGGGCGAAGGAAGAGATGGAAGCGATCATGCACTCATGGAACTTCTTGGAAGAAGGTTTGAACATTTCTGCTCGCCTCTTTGGATTGAAATTTGAAAGAGAAGGTCATTGCCTATGTTAGAGAGAGCAGTTGATTTCTGATGGATTTATTTTGGTTTCATTGTTTGGGGAGTGCTTGTTATTATGCGTGCCCATAGTGTGTTTGCTGATTGGATTTAGGAATGCTTGTTATTATGCATGCCCATGATGTGTTTGATGATTGATTTTTCATCTCTATTCATGTTTCTCGTATACGGATTGTATGATAGGATTTCTTGATTATAATTGGAGTAAATTTGAATGTCTTCTGTTAAAGAAAAAGAAAAAGAAAATAGAAAAGTGGCAACTCAATAGGGCCTTAGTTTTCTCATCAGAATAGAGCACATGAAAACAGAGTTGGTAATCCATAAGCAATCTCTATCACCTGTCTAATTTTCATAACATAACAAATCAATTATCACCAATACCTTCAATTAAAAAAAAGTTCAAAACAATTGAAATGTTAGAAATGTAAATTGCAAATTAGAAAAACTCTCTGTCCTCTATAACCAGTTATAAATACCATCCTCTTGAAAAGATTGGCAAATAAAAAAATAATAATAATAATAATAAATATAAATATAAATATATATATATATATATATATATATATATATATATATATATATATATATATATATATATATATATATATATATATATATATATATATATATATATATATATAAAAACTGGTAACTCAATAGGGCCTTGGTTTTGGTTTCATTTTAGAGGAATGCTTGTTATTATGCATGATCATGATGTGTTTGATGATTGGTTTTTAAGCTCTGTTAATGTTTCTCATATAGTGGTTCTATGATAGGATTCCTTGATTATAATTGGAGTAGATTTGAATGTATTCTTCTCAAAAAAAAAAAAATGGCAACCCAATAGGGCCTTAGTTTTTTCATCAGAATAGAGTACATAAAAATGGAGTTGGTAATCCATAAGCAATCTCTATCACGTCTAATTTTCATAACACAGAAAATCAATAATTGCCAATACCTCCAAGATCGAAAAACTCAAAACAATTGAAATGTTAGAAACATGAATAGTATATTAGGAAAACTCTGTCCTCTATAACCATTTTTGAATCCTCTCATCTTGAAAAAAAACCTCATTGTCGAAATCATACAAGAACAATACTTCTGCACGAGTAGAGGCTTTATTAAAAGCTTGAACTTTTCTCGCCAACTTTGAGAGTGATCTTGACAACTTTACCTTATCACAATAATCTGATTTATGAGTGATGTGGATAGTCATTTTCTCTAGGACCACAGCATGCTTTAACAAGACTTTCACAAATTCTATTTTGTTTTTGATATTCTTGAGAACAAACATCCCCTTAGTGAAGCCAGATATCTTGATAGTCTTGAGGCGACGTAGAAGACAAGAGAATCGTGATTCCAAATATCTTTTTATAACAGACGCATGTCCGTACATGAAGGTGTGATCCAACTGAAAACACAAGTGCATTACCTATATATTAAGACTTTACAAAGTAGAGTAACTTGACTATCGAAAGGTAACATTATTTTATATTACTAAAGGAAAAAGGAAACAAAATATAGTGTTGTAGAAGTAGAACTCACATATAGGTATTCATGAATTTCCTTAATTACAAGACTCTCAAGATCAGGTGAACTTCTCAACAAACAAGCTATACCAGGAAGTTCCCACATTCCCAATGCTGACTCTAGTACCAAACACTTATGCATAAAGATAGGAGATGATACCTACTTCAATTCCCACATAGACAACACCTTCAAAGAACAAAAAAAAGTTAGGACATAATAATAATAAAAATAATAAACCTTAAATAAATGTTAAAATTTTGATTTTCCCACTCCAGAAAAATTATAAACGATGAGATTTTAATCTTTCAATTCGTCAAATTTATTTTGGTATGCTAGTTATATATACACACACACACACACAATGATGACTACAATTTTATTGACAGAAAGCAACCAAAATTTAAAGCAAAAGCCAGGAAAACAGGCAAAAAAAAAGAAAAGAGAGAGAGAGAGAGAGAGAGAGAGAGAGAGAGAGAGAGAGAGAGAGAGAGAGAGAGAGAGATAATATTAGACTATCGAGTTGCAAGAGCTCATTTTAAAAAAATAAAAAAATAAAAATAAAAATAAAAATAAAAAAAATAAAACAACCACCCACACCACATGGGTACCCGATCCCTGGTCTGTGTTGAAACAATGTCTGTTTAACACTGATCCATGGAGTTGGACCTGCAAGAACCCAATTGAGAATCATTTAGAAAATTATTTTGGTTCCAAAGAATTCTGTTGGTCAGTTGGGATGAAACTAAGATCTCAATAGATTTTTCTTTCTTATTTTTCTTTTAAAAAAATTGGTAAGATCTCAACTTTTATAGACAAGCATCTTTGTAACATATCTCGTTAAGCTAGATGAGAGTTCAAAATACAAAACTAGAGCTATATGACCTAATTCAAAAGTTAGTAGCCTATTGAGCTAGTGTTTTTCCTGGTCATGAGAAAATGAATTTTGGTTTTGTCAAATCTCCTCTATTTGAAGATGCCTTTTGTTCATGGGAGCTTCCCATGAGGCTGAGCTCTGTCGGCCCTTTAGTAATCTATATGTTGGACATCCACACCAACAATCAGATGCACCCTTTCATGGTGATTCTAAAAATAAGGCCAATCCATGACTTAAGTGGGCCCCACCACAGGTAACAGTTGAGAGTGGATCCCCACCCATTGAAATATTTTTTATTGTTTATAGGGCTCATGAGATGTACGTAGTTACCTTCTTGACTGTTTATAGGGCCCACTGAGATGCAGTTCAGATATCCGGCTCATCCATTATTTGTGTGGAGGTCACACCAAATTTCATGCCATACCAAAACTTGGGTGGGCCCTATAGAGTGCCTTTAGATGTTTAGGCATGATTTACAAAGGTTTTAGATGATGCGGCCCACTTGAGTTCTATGGCTGATTTTTGGGACATCTTATAACATGTAAAGGAACAACAAATGCATAGTGTGGATGTCTGGAACATACAACGGTGGAGCCCACATAGACCTTACATTATGTATAAAAATCACTAAATTAATAAAGCACACCTGAATGCAACGACCACGTAGTTTAAGAACTCTAGCACGATGGACATCTTTCAGAATCTCCTGCACCATTCTATCCTCACTTCTTGTGATAAAGCAATTTTGATGAAAAAATTGATAATCAAGGGACAGATCAGTTAGTGAAGATACACTTTCCGGCGAATATTTAAAATTATCAATTACCATAGAGATGTCCAATGATAAAAGCTGCCCATTCAAAGAAGCAGGAATTCTGATATGATTACTACATTGGATGACTGTCAAAGATTCAAGTATTGGAGAGGAAACCAAGAGCTCTTCCACATCGCCACCATAATGAATAAAAGATACATTTGAGAGGGACAACGTCTTAAGGTTTCTGAAGCCTTTGAAAGTTGGAGGAGGGAGTTTGATTGTGCAAATGCGAAGCTTTAACACCTCTAGTGACCCCATGTCAAGTAGAGAGAGGTTTAGAACGTAGCCGGGTAAATTACCCAGTTGGAGCTCGCTGGCTTTTCGTGCAATAGCAAAGTGGATCAACCCATCAATTTCTTTTCGGAATGCATGTAAGTATATAGAGGGGTCGATGGAGAGCTGGATTTTGTGGATCTTTGGGCATTTGTGGAGGGCAAGCGAACAACAGACGGAGCGGATGAAATTCTCAAGTTTTATGGGGTATTGATGCACGAAGTTGAGAACTGGCGTTTGCGTCCAAACGTGCTTCCAACTAGTGGAAAGTACGCTGGTTTTTACTACGTCTTTCATCTCTAAGTGAGAAAAGATTTCATGGATCAGATGGTCTGGTAAATCACTAATTCGATCCTTCATCATCTTTACACTTTAAAAGACTAATACGGGAATGATCTACAGTTTAAAACACCAAAGCTTGGAAAAACGGAAAAACGGGAATGCTCAACAGGTTTTATGAAAGTTTAAGCTTGGAAAACGGGAATGCTCTATAGGTTTTGTATAAGTTTAAGCTTGGAAAACGGGAATCCCCTGCAGATTTTGTATAAGTTTACGTGGTTGGTATGTTTACGTATCTATAGAATACACTCCTATCAATAGAAAATGCCCCCTATCAATAGGGAAGCGGATTGCGTCCTACCCTAACCCGGGCAATAATCCGTCCGGGCAGCGATCTGTGGTATCCACATTGATGTAAGGGTTTTATCCATGCCGTCCATCCATATTTACAGATCATTTTAATACATGAACCAAAAAATTAGGTGGAATTAATGTTTAAGTGGACCACAAAGTGAGGGTTGAACGCTCACCATTAATCAAAACGTCTTGGGAGCTGCAGAAGTGTGTGTGTGTGTATATATATATATATATATATATATATATATATATATATATATATATATATATGACCTTATGAATAGGTTGTATGGTAAAAAAATAAACATCATAGTGGCCATTAGAAAGGTTTCAACGGTAGGTTCATTATCAATGCTACTTCCTTTCGTGTGGTCCATTGGAATTGTGTACATGCTTCATTTTTAGGATCATGCTGTAAAATGATCTAAAAAAAAAGGGATAAACGACGTGGATAAAGTATTTACATTACTGTGGGCCCTACAGATCAATCATAGGACGCAATCCGCTTCTGTATCAAGAGTTGTTTGTTAACGCAGATTTCTGCGCTAAGTGATTTTCTGCTATATTTCGTCGAATTCTATCGGTGACAAGAGTCTGGCTTAACAGTGAATGCAGGATGTGCTCCATAAAATTTTCTATTAAAAAAATTTTACTTTAAAAATTACCCCTTTTCACGTTGCGTTATAAATTTTATTACGTTGCTTTATAAATTTTTTCTCTTTTAAATTGTTTGTGTAATAGGAAACTAACTTTTAAGATGTGAAACTTATTTAGGCCTTACCATGATTTATGTGTTTGATCCATCCTGTCCATCAACTTTTTAGATTATTCTAGAGCTTGAGCCCAAAAATAAAGTACATATACAACTCAAGTGGGCCACACCATAAAAACTAATGAAAATTGAATAAAACTCAAGTTGACCATTAAAAACCTTTTGAGGTGTTGAGGGTCAAATATTGCATATTAGACCCCAGATATTGTCTGGATTTACAAATATAATGCTGTCTAATGGCTCGTTTTCTCATTCTTGTATGGCAAAGTGATTTTATGAGCATGGATGGAAAAAGGACGTTAAAAGTTGAGATTTAACGATCTGATGACGCCAAAGGCAAGGGTTACACTCAAGGGGACCAAGATTGACAAATATACACGGTCAGAAATCCGAGAAAAGTTAGAAATTAAAGCTCAAGTGGCCTGAAGGACGTCCAGAATGCAAGATCACGAGGTTCCCATCATCCGTTCGGCTTGAAACTTCATACGTCGCCTGAGGACCATAAATTAACCGTACATATAAAATTTCAGCCATTGAAGATCTCGGGAAGTGCCCCAACTGACAGATCAGCCCATAAACCGTTGATTCTGGGCCCACCTGATATCTGGAACTGCCTCAAAATTATTATTGACGCCTTAAATGAGGAGTCAAAACAGATGGACGGTGCAGATTTCTCCAAAACAGTTCAATGGACCCCATATGAGATGAGTGTGTACAGTGCACATGTGCACTCGTCGTGCACCAAACGAGTTAAGTCGGTCAGCAAGACGCTGACCGACTTTCTTCTTTAAAAAAAAAAAAAAAAAAATTTCGCACCGCGTAACGCAGGCCGCTGGCCGTTTTTGCGGACGTTTGTGGACCCTAACCATTGACCATATGGAAAATCTGACCCGTTTACCGTGTAGAGGGGCTCGAATACTACAAAAATATGCTGACTTTTTGTACCCATGCATACACACGTGAGCGATACAGGGGCCACAAAAGGGCTGCCCGGTAGCATTCAAATCTGATCTTTTAGTTATTTCTTCTTTGGGACACGTCAATGGACGTTCAAAACCATCCATTCTTGACTGAAATTTCGTTCTGAATCTAATGGACGGGGTGGATTTTCCAGAAAATGCTTCTGTGAGGCCCACCGATCACAACAGCGAAATGGTGCGAAAGGTTTCGCACATCCACGAAAACCGACTTTTCCGGACAGTTTTGGCCCACCATCTTTGATCATATGGCAGATCTGAACCGTCTATCATGTAGAGGACTCAAGAAAGTACTAACGGACGGTATTTCTTTGGAATTTGAGCGAGGAAAGTGGCGTGTTTCATGGTACCGAACTTGGCTGCGAAAATTGCACTCCGTGTCCTACTACAACTCTGTCACTGACTCCAGCCTTCCAGCAGCTATAAAAGGAGGTTTTTGGACGTGGGGAGCATTCATTCAGGGTCTTGGGAGGAAGAACAGAGGGCTCGAGCTTGGGTTTCAACGTGGGCAGAGGAGAGAGAGAGGAGCTTGGTTTTTTCTTTCCCTTTTCTTTTCCTTTTCTTTTTCTCTTTATTTATTTGGATTGAGCCCATCCATGGTAGGCTAAATCCTCCTAGCTAGGGCTAAGAGGTGAAGTTTGTAGTGAGATAGGAGATTTTATTTTATTTTAATTTTAATTCATGAATCGATGTTGATTTTAGTTGATTATTATGGGAATATTTTTAGTTCTTAATGGTCTATTGTGACTGAAATTACAATGGGTCTGCGATGCTTTGAATATTTCTATTTCCTTTTCATGTTTATGACGTTAGGACGTCCTATTGTTCACCATAGTCTCCTGGGCATGGTTGGATGACGGTACCCTTCCTAACTTTCATACATGTGATTGGGTGGTAATTAGTTTAATTCTATTGTTTGCCATAGTCTTTTGGGCATGGTTTGGTGATGGAATCCATTCTAATTCATACACCTTTCATCTCTTTGAAAACTAGATCAATGTCAGTTCAGTTAATTTCCATGAAACATACATAAGATCTCCCTGATCTCTACAAGTGGATCCTCTGAATTCCTAGTTCCCTTCTCCTGATTTCTCTCAAGTTTAGATAATTAGTTCACCATTATTTCTCAAATTACATTCAGTTTAGATTTCATCTTAATCTAGTTCTAGTTCTGGTTAGTTTTAGATAACGTACAAGTTCAGTCCCTTGGGATTCGACCTCGGTCTTACCGAGTTATTACTACATCACAACCTTGCAATTGGGGAGTGAACAAGTTTTTGGCGCCGTTGCCGAGGACTGTCGGCTACGTTTTTCTGAAATTAATTAGTTTTAGGATTAGATTTTCTTTTTAGAAATTTTTAATTATAGGTTTAGAAGCTTAGTTATTTTCCTTATTAGAAAATTTTCTTAACTTTAGAAACTTTCTATTCTTCCTTCTATCTGATTTTTAGAACTAACTCAATTTTTCTCTTTTGTAGGAAACTTCTAATTTAGTAAGCTCTTTCTAATTTTTTCTTTTTTTCCTTTCTCTAGAAATTAATTTACTTTTAATTAGGACTTTCTATTCTTAGAAACTAACTTATTTTATTTTGTTTTGCAGATTCTTAACCTAGGACTCCAAATTTGGTAACTTCTTTCCATCTTTCCCTTTTATTTTCTATATTTCTTCTTCCTTTCTCTTATGTTTAAGTTAGAATTTGAGGGCTGAGTGTGTTTTATGCCCCAGTGGGCACGCGACAACACTCGACGTCTCGTGACTGAAGGAGGATTAGTTGAGGGGTTGACTGTCCATCGCAGGACTAGACACCACTTGAATTCTCCTGAGTTAGAAGACGTTATGGCTGAAAATCAACCTCAAGCACTACCCCAACCAAAGGTTGAGGAAGTACATGATGAGAATGAGGTGCATCAGGCACCCCCGCCTCGTACTTTACGAGATTATTTACAACCGGCGAGGGTGAGTACGCCCTCATGCATGATTTTTTCGGAGAATACACGACATATGGACATCAAGCCAGGGGTTATCCAACTCCTTTCTAAGTTCCATGCGCTTGAATCTGAAGAACCATACTTGCATCTGAAAGAATTCGATGAAATCATAGGCACCTTATACTTTCCTAATGTATCTGAGGATACTATTAGGCTGAAACTCTTTCCATTTTCCTTGAAAGAAAAAGCCAAGACGTGGTTACATTCACTTCGTCCTAGATCCATTGGCACATGGAATGATATGCAGAGGGAATTTATAAAGAAAATTTTCCTACATCATAAGACAATTACCCTCAGGAGAGCAATCATGAACTTTGCCCAAAAGGAAGATGAAACATTCTTCCAATGTTGGGAAAGGTTTAAGGATCTGGTTAATGCATGCCCACAACATGGCTTTGAAATATGGCGCATTACGAATTTTTTCTATGATGGGCTAACATCTTCCATGCACCAAATGATCGAGACAATGTGTAACGGAGATTTTATTAATAAAAATGTCGACGAGGTATGGGACTACCTCGATAGTCTCATTGAAAAAAACACAATCATGGGACTATTACCCAAGGACGAACACTACGTCTAGGCCGACTCATTCAAGGGAAAAAGGAGGAATATATCTCCTGAAAGATGATAATGATCTTAAGGCTAAGGTGGTCAATCTCACTAGAAAATTTGAGGCCATGGAAGGAAGGAAGGAAAAGGTTAATGAAAGTGTTTGCGGCATCTGTGATTGTAACATTCATACTACTGAAAATTGTCCTTCAATACCTGCCTTTCGAGAAGTATTGAATGAACAATCTAATGCCGTAAATAACTATCAAAGACCTTTCAATGGACCACCCTCTAATACTTACAATCCTGGCTGGAAAAATCACCCGAATTTTAGTTGGAGGAACGGACAAACTGCTACCCCTCAAGGTTTCTTCAATCAAAATCCAAATCAGGGAAAACCTCAAGAAGAATCGGTTCAAATTTCCATACAAGAGCTGACGCGGACAATGCAAGAAATTTCAGATTTTATACAAAAAATAGATTCACGTATGACGGTTATGGAAAAAGGGATGCTCCCTGCACAATCACTCCCTAATCCGAAACCGCAATACGAGACAGGTGATCCTAGCTCTTCAAATCAAATGGGGCACGCTAAATCCATCACCACTCTTAGGAGTGGGAAGGTTATTGACAAAACCCTTCCTGTTAGGCCCGAAAAGCCTCAAGAACCAGAAGAGGACAACAAGGATGGATCTAGTGGCGCCCTACAAAAATTTGAACTGGAACCTCTAGAAAAGTCAGTTGCTCCGTTTCCCCAATGGTTGGTTGAACCAAAACGTCTATCTAACTCTCAGGATATCGTAGAGGTGTTGAAACAAGTGAAAGTCAACATTCCTCTACTTGACGTTGTAAAACAGATTCCTTCATATGCTAAATTTCTAAAGGATTTATGCACTACCAAACGACGGAAAAGTGTTCAAAAGAAGATCTCCTTGACTGAGAAAGTGAGTGTCATCCTGAAACAAGATGTGCCGCAAAAATTCAAAGATCCCGGTTGCCCAACCATATCATGTGTGATCGGGAACTATCGAATTGATCACGCACTTCTTGACTTAGGAGCAAGCGTCAATCTGATTCCTTACTCGGTATACCAACAGTTAGGTTTGGGTGAATTAAAACCCACTCGAACCACACTACAACTTGTTGATCGTTCTGTTCGTATACCAAGAGGGATCATCGAGGATGTGTTGGTCCAGGTGGATAGATTCTACTACCCTGTTGATTTTATCATCTTGGACACCGAACCCATCAATGACACAAGCACTTAGATTCCCGTCATTCTTAGTCGCCCATTCCTGTCCACTTCAAATGCAATTATTATTTGCAGGAATGGTGTCATGACTATGTCCTTTGGAAATTTGACATTGGAATTGAATATCTTTTTCAATAACGGCAGCAACTCAGAGGATGATGACGATTTCCACGATGTTAACATGATTGATTCTTTTGTGGAAGATAGAACGCCTCTCACCTTATCCTCTGATCTTCTAGAAACGTGCCTGGCCCACTCCCATGATCTTGATGATGATATAATTAGGGAGACGTGTGCCATGCTTGATACTGCACTGGTACTTGAAGTTAACCCATGGAGGCCACACATTGAAGAATTGCCCCAAACTTATGTAGTGCCTCTACCGTCTAACCTCAAGCCACCGAAGCTTGACCTAAAACCTTTGCCCTCTGATTTAAAATATGTCTATTTAAGTCAAGATGAGACATATCCGGTGGTGATCTCTGCCCACCTGGATAAAGAACAGGAGAGTATGCTGATATCTACTCTCATTGAGCATAAGGGAGCTCTTGGATGGACGATAGCGGACCTCAAGGGAATTAACCCATCGATTTGTACTCACCGTATATATCTTGAGGACAATGCAAAGGCTGTTCGGTAATCACAACGTAGATTAAATCCAAACATGAAGGAAGTGGTTAAGGCCGAGGTTCTCAAACTATTGGATGTGGGGATCATATACCCCATATCCGATAGTCAATGAGTGAGTCCAACTCAGGTGGTTCCTAAGAAGTCCGGGATCACCATCGTAGCCAATGCCAATAATGAACTCGTGCCGACTAGAGTTACCACTGGTTGGAGAATGTGCATTGACTACAGAAAGCTGAATACCGTCACAAGGAAAGACCACTTTCCTTTGCCCTTCATTGATCAAATCCTAGAAAGGCTAGCTGGTCATTCCTATTATTGTTTCCTTGACGGGTATTCAGGTTATAATCAGATTGAAATCGCCCCTGAGGATCAGGAAAAGACCACATTTACATGTCCCTATGGCACCTTTGCTTACAGAAGGATGCCATTCGGGCTATGTAATGCCCCTGCCACCTTTCAGCGATGCATGACGAGTATCTTTTCTGACATGGTGGGGAAATATCTAGAGGTCTTCATGGACGATTTCTCTGTTTTCGGTTCATCTTTCAGCGAATGCTTAGCAAGTCTTAAATGTGTGCTGAAAAGATGTGAAGAAAAAAACTTGGTACTTAACTGGGAGAAGTGTCATTTTATGGTTCAAAAGGAAATTGTCCTTGGGCATATCATCTCGTCCGAAGGAATCGAGGTAGATAAGGCAAAAATTGATCTTACCTCTAACCTACCTCCACCCAAGAATATTAGAGACGTGCGATCCTTCTTAGGACACGCAGGCTTTTACAGACGATTCATAAAGGACTTTAGTCTCCTCTCTCGTCCTTTATGTAATCTTCTTCAAAAGGATACACCATACGAGTGGACTGAGCAATGTCAAGAAGCTTTCACTAAGATTAAGGGCATGTTAACCACTGCACCTATTATGCAGCCACCCGACTGGAGTCTTCCTTTTGAACTTATGTACGACGCCTCTGATTATGCTCTTGGAGCGGTTCTAGGCCAGAGAAAAGATAAGTGGCCTTACGTTATTCACTACGCAAGTAGGACTCTAAATCCTGCCCAAGTGAACTACTCGACTACGGAAAAGGAACTCTTGGCCGTATTGTTCGCCTTGGACAAATTTAGGTCCTACCTGATCGGATCCAAGGTCATCATCTACACAGATCACGCGGCACTTAAGTATCTTCTTTCTAAGAATGATTCTAAGCCCCGCCTGATACGATGGATCCTTCTACTCCAAGAATTCGATTTGGAAATCAAAGATAAAAAGGGAGTAGAGAACGTAGTGGCCGATCATCTTTCTCGCCTTAATACCTCTGATTCCCTTGAGGCGACCCATATCAATGACATGTTCCCTGATGAACAACTGTTTAGAGTCTCCCATTCACCTTGGTTCGCTGATATTGCTAATTATCTTGCTACAGGTGCCATACCGACACACTGGACGTCACAAGATAAGAAGAAATTCTTTACCAAGGTGCGTAACTTTTTCTGGGATGATCCATATTTATTTAAATATTGTCCAGACCAAATCTTAAGGAGATGCGTACTAGACGATGAGCATCAGATTGTCATCTCCTTCTGTCACTCACAAGCCTGTGGTGTTCACTTTTCTGCTAAAAAGACCACGGCCAAGATTTTACAGTGTGGCTTTTACTGGCCCACTATGTTCAGGGACACGCATGAGTTTTGCAAAGCTTGTGAGCGTTGTCAAAAATTGGGAGCATTGTCCCGTCGAAATATGATGCCTTTGAATCCCATCCTTATTATAGAAGCATTTGATTGTTAGGGCATTGATTTCATGGGACCATTCCCCCAATCATTTGGAAATCTGTATATTTTGCTCGCCGTATACTATGTCACTAAATGGGTCGAAGCAATTCCGTGCCGTAAAAATGACCATCGCACGGTCATTAAATTCTTGAAAGAAAATATCCTGTCGCGGTTCGGAATGCCTCGAGCCATCATTAGTGACGGGGGCTCACACTTCTGCAATAGACCATTTGAGAGCTTAATGAAGAAATACGGTATCTCTCATAAGGTGAGCACCCCATACCATCCACAGACAAGTGGACAAGCTGAGATTTTCAATAGGGAAATCAAACATATCATAGAGAAAACGGTTAACCCTGATCGTAAGGACTGGTCAATCCGATTGACCGATGCCTTATGGGCGTACCGTACTGCTTTCAAAACTCCTATTGGAACATCTCCCTTTAGACTTGTCTATGGGAAAGCCTGTCACTTGCCTATGGAATTAGAACATAAAGCATACTGGGCGATCAAAAATCTGAATTTCAATCTGGACAACGCTGGCTCGCTACGCAAACTTCAATTAAATGAACTTGAAGAAATCCAGAACGATGCGTACGAAAACTCGAGAATTTACAAGGACAGGATGAAGGCGTTTCATGATCAACATATTTTACGAAAATCATTCACGCCAGGTCAGAAAGTCCTCTTGTATGACTCTCGACTACATCTCTTTCCGGGTAAGCTTCGATCTCGTTAGACCGGCCCTTACATTGTTGTTACTGCTTATCCTCATGGGGCCATCGAGATAAGAGATCCCGACAATGGCAAGGAGTTTAAAGTTAATGGACATCGATTAAAGCCATTTGTTGAGACATTTGATTCAGAGGACATGTCCATGCCTCTGATTGCTCCTGTTTACCAGGACTGATCTCCTAGTCTGATGGAGGTATAGGTAGGTTTATCGCTTTCATAGGTTTAGGATAGTCGCTTTCATAGGTTAGTTAGTTCAATGTTTGTGGGTAACATTACTGCAAACCCTCACGAGACTACAACTCGTCCACTAGGGGTAACCTAGGGGTTTAAAGGCTTGTTGCATACGCTAAATGCAATCGAGAGCACCTGCAAAAGTGGTATAGGTAAGATTTTATTTTCGTTATTTTTGTTCTGCTTTCTCTCTCATGCTGACAAGCTTCCATGCCGTGATCTATTGGAAACTCTCTTGATTCGTTATTCAGGTACTATCTTCCCATCACTTCTCATTTACTTTCATTGTCCCATGTGCATTGCATGCTCATATCTTTTACATTGAGGACAATGTAGATTTTAGGTTGGGGGTGGGAGATTAGGTTTCCTAATCAGTATTTTCTTGGTCTTGAGCAAAAAATTGTGAAATTTTTTTTAAAAAAAAAATTTCTGCAAATTTCTACAAATTCGAAGTGATTTTGACAGATATCCCTAATTTAGATTTTTAAGGTACATAATGGTGGATTTATTACTCTTGGATTCCGTATCTGTTAGATTTCATATTTAAGTGAATTATCAATCCATGATTAGAGATTTTAAACATTGATTGAATCATGATTTCAGGACACGTCTTGCTTACACATTAAGATTTCAGTTCCATATCGAAGGATTAACGTGGTAATCACTAAGCACGAAAGGAACCAACCTGAAATATCTTGCCATCATGGTATAAAAATTGAAAAGGTTGGATAATTAATCTTCACCATAGGTTTGCTCCCTATAGGTGTGGAGTTAATTCCCCATGAATGATATCTAAAAAGAGTCAGGTGTACGATCTTCACCATAGGTTTGCTCCCTATAGGTGAGGATTTGATTCCCCTTCCTTGGCATTACTTTGAATAGAAAAATCACAAGTTAATAGGCTAATCTATGAGGCAAGTTTTGGATTAAGTTTGGTTATCATGAATTCTCTTGCTGGTTACCAATGAGATCCTGAAATAACAAATTCAATCTTAATGTGATTAGCTGAGATTACACTATACATCCATGGATCTCAATGTTTAAAATTTTTCTAATTGATGGATTAATGCTTTACACTTGATTATGAAGTTTACAGTGCGCTTGAGCTCAGGAGAATATAATTTCTAACATTCATGAATATTAAATTTTTCGTATTTTGTTCAAAATCTCACTCGATTTCATAGAAAGTTCTCCTATAATTCTCAACTTATTTTTCGCATACTTTGCTCGGGACTAGCAAAATGCTGGTTGGGGGTTGTGTTGAGGGTCAAATATTGCAAATTAGACCCCAGATATTGTCTGGATTTACGAATATAATGCTGTCTAATGGCTCGTTTTCTCATTCTTGTGTGGCAAAGTGATTTTATGAGCATGGATGGAAAAAGGACATTAAAAGTTGAGATTTAACGATCTGATAACGCCAAAGGTAAAGGACACACTCCAGGGGACCAAGATTGACAAATATACACGATCGGAAATCCGAGAAAAGTTAGAAATTGAAGCTCAAGTGGCCTGAAGGATGTCCAGAATACAAGATCACGAGGTTCCCATCATCCGTTCGGCTCGAAACTTCATACGTCGCCTGAGGACCATAAATTAACCGTACATATAAAATTTCAGCCATTGAAGATCTCGGGAAGTGCCCCAACTGACAGATCAGCCCATAAACCGTTGATTCTGGGCCCACCTGATATCTGGAACTGCCTCAAAATTATTATTGACGCCTTAAATGAGGAGTCAAAACAGATGGACGGTGCAGATTTCTCCAAAACAGTTCAATGGACCCCATATGAGATGAGTGTGTACAGTGCACATGTGCACTCGTCGTGCACCAAACGAGTTAAGTCGGTCAGCAAGACGCTGACCGACTTTCTTCTTAAAAAAAATAAAATAAAATAAATTCGCACCGCGTAACGCAGGCCGCTGGCCGTTTTTGCGGACGTTTGTGGGCCCTACCCATTGACCATATGGAAAATCTGACCCGTTTACCGTGTAGAGGGGCTCGAATACTACAAAAACATGCTGACTTTTTGTACCCATGCGTACACACGTGAGCGATACAGGGGCCACAAAAGGGATGCCCGGTAGCGTTCAAATCTGATCTTTTAGTTATTTCTTCTTTGGGACACGTCAATGGACGTTTAAAACCACCCATTCTTGACTGAAATTTCGTTCTGAATCTAATGGACGGGGTGGATTTTTCAGAAAATGCTTCTGTGAGGCCCACCGATCACAACAGCGAAATGGTGCGAAAGGTTTCGCACATCCTCGAAAACTGACTTTTTCGGACAGTTTTGGCCCACCATCTTTGATCATATGGCAGATCTGAACCGTCTATCATGTAGAGGACTCAAGAAAGTACTAACGGACGGTATTTCTTTGAAATTTGAGCGAGGAAAGTGGCGTGTTTCATGGTACCGAACTTGGCTGCAAAAATTGCACTCCGTGTCCTGCTACAACTCTGTCACTGACTCCAGCCTTCCAGTAGCTATAAAAGGAGGTTTTTGGACGTGGGGAGCATTTATTCAGGGTCTTGGGAGGAAGAACAGAGGGCTCGAGCTTGGGTTTCAACGTGGGCAGAGGAGAGAGAGAGGAGCTTGGTTTTTTCTTTCCCTTTTCTTTTCCTTTTCTTTTTCTCTTTATTTATTTGGATTGAGCCCATCCATGGTAGGCTAAATCCTCCTAGCTAGGGCTAAGAGGTGAAGCTTGTAGTGAGATGGGAGATTTTATTTTATTTTAATTTTAATTCATGAATCGATGTTGATTTTAGTTGATTATTATGGGAATATTTTTAGTTCTTAATGATCTGTTGTGACTGAAATTACAATGGGCCTGCGATGCTTTGAATATTTCTATTTCGTTTTCATGTTTATGACGTCAGGACGTCCTGTTGTTCACCATAGTCTCCTGGGCATGGTTGGATGACGGTACCCTTCCTAACTTTCATACATGTGATTGGGTGGTAATTAGTTTAATTCTGTTGTTTGCCATAGTCTTTTGGGCATGGTTTGGTGATGGAATCCATTCTAATTCATACACCTTTCATCTCTTTGAAAACTAGATCAATGTCAGTTCAGTTAATTTTCATGAAACATGCATAAGATCTCCCTGATCTCTACAAGTGGATCCTCTGAATTCCTAGTTCCCTTCTCCTGATTTCTCTCAAGTTTAGATAATTAGTTCACCATTATTTCTCAAATTACATTCAGTTTAGATTTCATCTTAATCTAGTTCTAGTTCTGGTTAGTTTTAAATAACGTACAAGTTCAGTCCCTTGGGATTCGACCTCAGTCTTACCGAGTTATTACTACATCACAACCCTGCACTTGGAGAGTGAACATGGGAGCCATAAAAGTTTTGGATCAAGTTGATCATTGTATTTTTCCCTTCATCTGGCCTGCATGACCTAATCAACAGAGTGGATGTCAAATAAACAATAAAATGGGCCTTAGGAGAATTTTAATGGTGGATATCCAATCACTATTATTTTCCTTTGGTGTGGTCTAACTGAGATTTAAATCCCTCTCATTTTTATGTGAAGCCTTAAAATGATCAGTAAAAATGGATGAATGGAATGGATGAAATACATACATCAATATGGGCCCACATAGCACTGACCACCAACCACAGCGTTGGTGGTAGGGGGAGTAGATACGTGCCGTGGGAAGACGAACGCCTACGCTCCTCGAGCTCTGAGTTGTGGGGGACGGTTCAAAGGAGATCAAAGTTACATAGGCCCACAATGATATATTTATTATATCCATACCATTCATTTTAGAGGATTAGCCAAAAAACAAATCATATCCAAAGCTCAAATGGACCGCACCAAAAATGGCTGCAGGGATAATGATTTTCACCGTTAAAAAAATTCACAGGGCCACCATAATGTTTATTGTCCATCCAAGCTGTTAATAATGTCACGAATGCGAAAAACAAATTCCGTATTGATCCCAAACTTCAAACCTCCAAAAGGATTTCAATGGTAGACGTTGAATCCTTCACTGCTTTTTGCAGTGTGGTACACTTGATCATTAGCCATATTTATCGGCTCAATTAGGGAGGTATAACACATACTTTATGATGATGGACCACGGAACTTGCCGACGACAGGTTGATTAGCGAGAATCGCGGACGTGGATTTCCTGCCAAAGCCTTTTCGCAGGAAGTTCCTGCAAAAGATGCTGGGTGGGGCCCACTACAATGTACGTTATAAATCCATTCCATCCATCCATTTTTTGCACTCCTTTTAGTACATTCTACCAAAAATGAGGTGGATACAACACTCAAGTAAGTCACACGAGAGTAAAAATTGGTGAAAGAAATTTCTACCGTTGAAACCTTACTGGGCTCCACCTTGATGTTTATATGATATTCAAACCTTGAAGTGAAACACCAAAATCATAACCTGATACAAAACTTTTATGGCTATAAAAACGCTTCAACAGTGCTCATTGATTGCTCACTTTTTCTCCTGTATGGCCCACTTGAGTGTTGGATATACCTCATTTTTGGTCACACATCCTGAATGTTTTGCATTGGTTAAAGTTTGCAGTGTTTTCACTCCATCTCAGTTAAAATGACCTTACAAATAGTTTGGATGGAATATAAATATCAAGGTGGAGTCTAGGACAGTTTCAACAATGGGTATTCCTTTCCTCACTCTATGGCCTACTTGAGTTTTGGATATTTCTCATTTTGGCCGAATGTTCCAAAATGAGTTTGAAGAACGGATGGACGCGTTGGATTTCTCACAAATGTCATAGTGGTCCATCCAAAATCCTTGTATTGGAACTTCATGTAAAAGGCTTTCGTTATAAAATTGGTATCCGTCCGTATACCAGATTTACCGCCAAAGCCTCTTGTAAAATTTCCTGCGTTGGAAATGTAGGTGGGCCCACCTTCATGTTTGTGAGAAATCCACCCTGCCCATCGGTATTCTGAGTTTATTTTAGGACATGGGACTGAAATTGAGGTGGATCCAATAATCAAGTGGGTCCAAAACGTGAGGATTAAATGTCCTAATTTAAAATATTCATGGGCAGCATAAGGAATTTATCTGTTTTTTTAATGAATAATGATATTTTTTCTATTTTTTTTATGAATAAATTTCCTCTTAATTACTTTGGTTTATTCGGCTTTCATATTTCACATTATTTCAGATTCAGGCTTTAGACTTCATATTTAACAAACAGGGCCTTACTTAACGAAAGCTATGTGGGCCATGTGTTCTATCCATGCCATCCATTCATTTTGTCAGTTCATTTTAGAGCATGAGCTGAAAAATGAGGCGTATCCAAAAGTCAAGTGAACCATACCATATGAAGCAGCAATAAATGATTCCCACAACCGCTGAAAGCTTCCTATGGCCCACCATGATGTTTATTTGCCAGCTGGTAGTAGGTGTTCATTACCCCTTGTAAGTTTTTCATGGAAAGTGTTCAATACCCACTGTTTTATGGTGGTGTGGTTTACTTGAGATTTGGATCCGCTTATTTTTGGGTTGATGTAAGATATGGGAAAAAAAAAAATGGATGATAGGCGTGGATAAAGCACATATATCATGTGGGTCCACATGGCTTTTACCATTAAAATGGATGATAAGCGTGGGTAAAACACATATTTATACACGGTATCTATGTCTTCGCCATTTTGAAGCGAAAAGATTAGAAACGTACCACACCGTTAAAACGTTACTAGGTCCCGTTGTAATGTTTATTTGCCATCCAACCGGTTGATTAGGTCAAATGAAACTGGATTAAGGGAAAACAAAACATTCAGCTTGATCCACAATTCTTCTTGCCCCTTTGGAAGCTTTTAATGGTAGAAATTCAATCACTAACGTGTGATCCACCTAAGATTTGGATTTGACTCATTTTTGGAATAATGCCATAAAATAAGATATTAAAAAAAATAGATGAACGGCCTGGATAAAATATATACATCATGCTAAGCGAATAGCTTTTTCAGCACCCACGAGCCCGGATGTCTTGCTGTTCTAATGCGGCGTCCCCGTTGCCGAACAGCCGAAGCCAGAGGAAGCGGATTGCGTACTAACTCAGTACGCTTAGGGTACTGAGTAAACTCTGTGAGATCCTACATGATGTATATATTTTATCTGCTCCGTTCATCTATTTTAACAGATAATTTTATGCCTTGAGGACAAAAATCAGGTATATCCAAATGTTCAAATAGACCACAACACAGTAAACAGTTGAATTTAAAGTCTACCGTTGAAAAACTCTTGGGGTCCATGTAAGTTTTAGAACAGGCTTATATCTATGTTTTCCTTTCTTCCTTTCTGTATGATCTTATGAACAGGTTGGATGACAAATAAACATCACCGTGGGGCTTAAAAAAGTTTCAACGGTAGAAATTTTATCCTCACTGTTTTCAGTGGAATGATCCACTTGATCTTTGGATATGCTTGAATTTTAGGCTCAACCCCTTAAATTAGATGGAAAAAAGGATGGACGGAGCGGATAGTCTAAGAGCATACTGAGTAATGACTCCGATAGCGTACAGGGCTCCGTGGAGCCACCGTGATGTAATTGTTTTATGCACGCCGTACTCCAGTGACCACACCAAAGAAAGCTGCACTAATAATGACACCTACTTTTGAAACCTTTTTAAGGGCAAACGTGATGTTTTCTAACCATCCAATCCAATCATAATGTCATGTGGACGTGGATGAAGTGCAAACATATATATAAGCTTTATCCAAAACTTCTCCAGCTCCCAAGAAGTTTTTAATGGTGGACGTTCAATCCCCACTTTGTGGTCCACGTAAGCCTTTGAAGTGCCTCAGTTTTTGGTTTATATTTTAAAATAATTCTAGAAAAGTGTTGAACGGCGTGAATAAAACACTTACATCACGGTGGGTCCCACAGAGCCCTGCCTGGACGGATTACTGTCGAGGCGGGGTAGGACGCAAAGGCAGATCTCTCAGTACGCAATCCCAATTCGAAGCGGAGAAATGTTGGCGCGGATGTTAATTACGTGTTACCCGATAACACTAGTGGTTACCTTCATGTGGGGTCAACCTTGATGCATGTTCTGTATATCCATGCCGTTCATCAGTTTTAAAGCTCATTTTAAGGCATTTTAGGGCATGCTTCTGAAAATGAAGCAAATCCGAAGTCCAAGTGGACAATAGTGTGGGGATTGAATATCCACCATTAAAAACATACCAAGGGTCACAAAAGTTTTAGATATAAGTTGATATTTTTATTTTCACTTCATCCACGTCTATGACCATATCAACATGTTAGATGGATAATAATAACATGGAAAATAAACATTACAGTGGGCCCTCGTAAGTTTTTAACGATGGGATACGTTCAATTATTTATTTGCTTTTGTGTGGGCCAATTTCAATTTTCATCTGCTTTATTTTTTAGGACAATGCACTAAAATAAAATGTAAAATACTTATTGACGGCATGGATTTATATCATGCATCAGGGTGCGCCGCTGGTCCTTTTTAGGTACGTTGCTAATCCAGAGGGCGTGCTCGTAGCTAACCTAGCTAGCACTGCGTGGGGGGAGGATGCGCATTAAACCAATTATCATTGAGGTATTTTATTGAATTTGAGTTCGTTTACATTATCTTATTTCCCTTGTTTTTGAAACAAAGCACAATGAATCAACATGGTGAAGTAATTCATTAGCAATTTAAGCAGCATTTCAGATCGTGGTGTTTATGTCTTCATGAAAGAAGAGTTATTATGAATGTCCTTATCTTCTTAATATATTTGCTCAAATAGCATGTCTTTCAATAGAATACTTAGATAGAAAAAAGAACAATAACATATTTACCAAAACATAAGTCATGAGAGACATAAGTAGTCTTCCTAAGAAACTCAACCTCTGATGCGCAGTCCAGCACAATGGGCTGCACAACTTGTTTCTCTCTTTCTTCGATTTCCTTCTCCTTCAATACTTTGCAGAGGTATCGGGCTTTCATCATGTGTGTCTCCAAATGAAGCGGTGATGGGTATTTATAGGCTTCCACACGTAGAGTCTCGATCTTCGTGTTGTGGACCCCACTGTGCAATATTCTTGTTGCGCACCGCGCAACTGATCTCATCCACAAAACAAGTTACGTGGACCTGACATGAGTTGCGCGGTCCAGCGTAATTGATATGAGTTGCGCGGACCTATGCAAATCAACGTCTCTTCTACAACTTGACTTTTCTTCTATCTCTAATATCTTCTCTTCTCTGAAAATCTCTTCTTCATTACTTGTAGTTCTCAATAGCGCACAATGGGAACTTCGTACATTTTTTATGTATCAACAGATGCCCCCTCGATCCTTCTTTGATTTATATGTGAAATAAATTAAAGGATCAATCTTCTTTTGTACAAAAATCCTTTTACGACAGAGAATGACTTTTCATGAAAATGGAGCTGATTGCATATGGGAGAAGAGTTGCTCAAATGAAAATTTTTAGTAGTCGAGCTTGAATGAATTGTGGTTGAAGGATGACTGGATGATCACTCTCGAACGGAAGGTTGAATACTCACGTTTGAGTGGAAGACTAAATACTTGCGTTCGAGTGGAAGACTTCATGCTCTCAAAAGCACCGAGTGAATGCTTCAATAGGGAGGATAATTGCAGCAACGAAAGCACTCTGTCTTCATAGCGGTCAATCAGATAGAATGTCTTTCTATAAACAGGGCTACAATTGCATCCTCTGCAGTTTTAAATCCTTTATTCTTGCAATTCTCTTTTCATCAAAACTTGTCGCTATAACAGTTGTGTCGACTTCATCTTTGAGTAACTTGATCAAAGAACTTTCCTTCAATGCAGCTCCTGCTGTAGCCATCTCTTTGATCAGCTCCGAAAACTCTTCTCTTTGATCAGCTCCGAAAACTCTTTTTTTGAACTCCGTGGTTAGGGAATTGTTCTTTATTGTTGTTCCTGCTGCAACAATCTTTGAGAATGTCTCCTTTATTCATGGCTTATATAATTCAGGATTTTGAATTGTAATATTTCCTGCCTAATTAATTAGCATTAGTATTTTAAGATATCACAACTTTCCAGTTCATTCTCATGAAGTATTGATAAGTTTGAAAATAGATTTAAAATAATTGTCGACAATTCTGAAATAATCATAATGTATTGACGACTTTGAAATAATTAGAATGTATAATGATTTGAACTACATATTCCCTTTATTTGTGATATATAATACGACAATGATTTGGTTATTCCATTTTTCCATGCTTGTCAACGTACTTCGCATCGCATTTGTTGCATTCTTTGTAAAATTTAGTCCGTGAGATTATTCATATTAATAAGATTAATATATCAACTTCGGTCCATAGTTTAAGCACTTAAGGTGTTCGAGTAAATATAACTTTGACTAGATATACTTTGACTGGACCTGACTTTGACTAAACTTGATCTTTACTAGACCTGACTTTTACTAAACTTGACTTTATCTAGGCTCAATGAGTAATTATAGTTTACCGTCGATTTTGGGCTCTATATATTATTGGAGCATTGCATATAGGTCTCATGCGTGGTTGACCTACTCGAGCGCTCACTGCTGCCATATATAAATGAACCACTATTGCTGATAATATAGGTCTCATGCATAATTGGCCTTCTTAGGCACTCACTACTGTTGTATATAAATGATAATGATAATGGAGAAATATATCGGCTTGGCGATAATATCGCGATGGCTTTGCTCTCATGACTTTGCCCAACGATAATGTTAAGATGGCTTTGCTCTCGTGGCTTTGCATGATGATTGTATATTATCTTAATATTTCTTTAATCGCAATTTTGCTTTTATCAACGGTCGAATATTTTAGAGCTTTATATGGAGCTTTCGAATATTTTATAATCAGTAATCATTGGCGATGTTAGCAATGACCATCTCGATAATCAGCAATGCCTTGTAATGTATGGCAATAATTCTTTGGCAATAATTCTGTTGGTTGACTAATATAATATTTGTTCACAACCCCAAGTGTAGGGTCATGATGTAGTAATAATCTGGATGAGACTGAGGTCGAATCCATAGGGACTAATCTTGTGTGTCTATTATGAAAGTAATTAGAATCAAAATTAGGAGAAGATCTAACCTAAATCAAGAAAGTAGAGAGTAATTGTGAGATGATGAATTTAAAGGTGGGAACTAGGGTTTCTAAGGATCCACTTGTAGCTATTAGGATGTTTCCTTATTTGATTCAAGGCACTCAATTAGAATTGGAATAATTTCCTATCCAATTAAAAGATATTCAATAAAATCAAATCTAAACTTCCATTGACCCAATTCTCAACGGGTGAAAGTTGTGAGGATTGAAAGTGATTCCATCACCTAACCATGCTCAGGAGACTATGGTAGACAATAGGATATACCGATCCATCAACCAACATGGAAGAATTGTGAAGAATAGAAGGGATTCCATCACTTAGCCATGCCCAAGGGACGATAAAGAATAACATGATTTCCCATTTTCACAAACTCCAACAAAAAAAGAAGATACTTCAAGCTATTGCAGATCTATTGTAATTTAAGTCACAATAAACCATTAAAAACTAAAAGTATTCCTTAAATATCAAACTAGAATTAAAGGAGTTCAACAATAACAAGAATCAATTAAGAAAAACATCCCAACTATGCTACAGTCTTCACCCCTTAGCCCTAACTAATGGATCTAACCAGCCATAGACATGATTGGATTAAAAATCCCAGAAGAAAGCATTAAAAACTAAAGAGAATGGAAGAAGAATTCTTGGGAAGCAGCTACTCCCTTTAATTTACTCTGCTTCTCCAAACCCTAGATACCTTAGAAAGACTTAGGAAACCCCTATTTATAGGCCAAGTTCCGCAAAACCGTAAAATCAGATCAAATTTACGTAGTCCGTGTAACGCTTTCGATGTCATCGAAGGGGTTTGAATCTGGATGTCGCGCCTTTTCTTCTTTTACACTACATAAGTCTCTATGTCATCGAATCGTCCTTCAATGTCATCGAGTGAAGCTTCAATCCATCGAACAAGTCTTCAAGTCATCAAAAATGTGTTCAAAACAGCCCAGCAAGTTACTTCAATTTCTTTAATAAATTTGATGTCATCAAATAGTCTACGATGTCATTGAGCACCTTCCTTCGACTCATCGAACATGTCTTTGATTTATAGAGAAAAGTACCCAATATGTCCAACAATCAACTTGATTTTCCTTCATAAATTTGATGTCATCGACCAGTGTTCGATGTCATCTAACAGATCTTCGATGTCATCGAACGGTTCTCGATGACACAATCTTTGTGATTTCTGCGCTTGTTCTTTCGACTTTCTTCCTTCTTCACTTGGTTTACTTGGATCTTGGAGTCTCGAAATCTTTAATCTTAGTCTTCAAAGATCACTTCTTTGCTTTGATGACTTTTAAGCACTAGATCCATGCTTTTAGCATTCTTTTCAATCCGATCTCTTAAATTCACCTTGCAACACAAACACGTGTAAAATATACTATTAAGTCATATTATGTTTGTAAAATTAAGAAATAACTGGGGATAATATGCGATATTTGACCCTCAACAATATTCTGTCATAAGAATGATATAAGTTAGCTATCGTCTTGTTGCTAATAATCCTTACTTGCTAAAGATAGTATATGGACTTGCAATTTTGATAAAGCTTCAGGCGATAATATGCTTATTGCAGCTATTGTATAATTGTTTCCTGATTTGCACCCTTTTGATTGGATGTGATTTTCTCTGAGAATTTTTATAATCAAAACTTTTTTACTTTTCTAGAACAATAATTTTAATAGGATGAATATCCGCAAGCATTCCAATGCCTTATTCATTATAATCCCTGGCTTGATATAATCTCCATTGATAATATATTGATTATCTCGTTTAGGATTTAAACTTGGCCCTGGTCTTATAATTTACCTTTAACAAATCCTATAATATCATCTTTCCTGAAGAATATATGTTAAATCTCTTCATGTTTTAATTAACATTATAAGCCTGATAATTGTCGATAATCTAAATATAATTGTCACTTCATAAATCTTGTAAATAAATGGCCAAGAATGGTTTTGCAATGGCTCCCTTTTATATAATTTTGGAACCACTTTTATCAGTTGTAGCAATAATTCAATCACAATAATAATCTCGGGCTTGAGCATAAACATATAATAATTCGGCCGTGGTAATAATTCTTGCTCCAATGTTGACTTGCAAAAATTGATATTGACAATTATCATCTCAGGAAATCAATAATTACCTTCTTTGAGATTAGGTCGATTAAGAATTTTGTCTCCCTACTTAAAAAGTATATGAACAGATTTTTAAAATTTTTTTTTTTTTTTAATTCTTCCATTTGCTAATCATTCTTCGTCTTTGCTTTGATGAGGGATGAAAACCCGTGAAGATATATATGACTGAAAATTACTCTATATTAAGATTATTTGTCTTATTATGCTATTACATAACTCTTCTTCTTTTCTTTTTGCTTATAAGCATGATGAACCATACTAACACTAGAATCGTGTTCCTTTTCTCGAAAGATTATCAATGCTTTAGGCTCATCATTCTTCTCTTTCTGTCATGTTCTTTCATCACAATTTCTCCATTATCAACCATCTTTTATAGCTTTTTTCCTTAGGGCATTACAACTTTCTATGTGATGTCCAAATGTACGTTGATAGTGACAATAATCCATTCTTCTTGTCTTTTCAATTTCTTCGAGGTGTTTTAGCCTATGTAATTTGATACTCTTCATAACTAATAATTGATTCATCATAGGAAGTATGTCTTTTCTCGCGAATGCATACTTCATATGTTCTTTATATTGTCTAGACTTTTTATATGTCATTGTAATTGCATGATCGTTCTTATCTTCTTCATCACTGTTTCTTTCGTCATCTTAATAATCTTCTTTCTTTCCTTCTTTATTAATGATGTTGGCCGATGTTTTATGAGAACTCTGGAATAGTGACTTTATATAAAAAGCAAGCACTCTTTAAATCATCTTTTTAAGAGCATAAGCCTTTGTAGCAAGATCACAAAAGGTTTGTATACTTGCACTAATCAAGTTACATGCCACTTTTGGTCTTATACCTTCTAAACATTGCTTAACCTGTTCTAATTCTCCCAGAAGATATCGATATGATGCCACTAAGTCTCTCCATTGACTGATGAATTCTTTGACTAATTCGTCTTCTTGTTGACGAGTAGAGGTTAATTCAGTTAAACTGACTTCTCTGTTGGAAGAGAAGAAGTTTGTCATAAAAACATATTGCATCTATTCCCAAGTATAAATAAATCCTAGGATTAAAGTTGAATATCACCTAAAGGCTTTTCCTGTAAGAGAAATCATGAATCATCGAAAACAATATTGAGGAACTCTATAAAGATTTTCCATCATTTTTTTGAAGTGTATCATATGTTCTTCTAGTGACATGTCCCCATTAAATTTTTGAAAGTTCGAGTATTTGAAATTAGCGGGAAATGACATTTCTTTTATTTTAGGTGGATACGGTGTCTGATATCGAAACATTTTATTCTTATTTCGTTCTTTTTCTATATTAATAGTTTCAACGACCATCTGTCAGAATTCTTCCTATGTTATGTTTTGAGTAATATTAAGCGTCAGTCCTTGAAATCTAACTACTTATAGTTGTGGCATTTCTATTTATGGTTCAATGTTGTTTACGGGAGTCACTATTAGAAGGTCAGGAATTTCTTCAGTCATGTGCTCTTCTGGTGAAGGCTTATTAAACTAACTAATATTTGCCGACAAGACTTTTATTTCTTTATTTTTCGATCATAATGATATTGAAGCAGAAAATGAACACTGCATTGTCGGTGCTATTGAGGAAGATGAACCACTGTTTAATTCGAAACCAACATATTGTCACTTCGAAGGACTAGCTGATTCAAATCACGATATTCTTAATGCACAAGTTTACTTCAAATATTTTGTGAAGGATGCTATAAGCGAACATTCACTTGTCGTGATGGCTTTCCATTTATTTTTCTGAATTCGTAATGATTCTGTAGAAGATGTCTTTATGATTATAGTCGGCGGTACTAGAAGACCTTTTAGAGTGATGGGCTATTTAGTTCTTCTTAAATAAAGTGATTGTGTGTTTTGCAAAATTTCATATAATCAACCCTTTAATCGTATTCGGCGGGACAATACTTCTCATGGGGACACAATGAACCCTTCATCTTTTTGATGTCATTATCATCCATCCTTCATCGTCTTATTATACTTCTTGTGAAGCAGAGACCATTCTGGACATCACATGGCATGCATCATCTACCCCCAATTGTAGCTGATTTTACTTTATTTGATACTTTTTGTAGTAATGATCGCATATTATCGATGTAATCCACAACGAATCCGTTAGGCGTGAAGTAAACAACTATGTCAGTCGGAAGAAAAGTCATTGCAGTTGCATAAAGATGAAATACCTGTTATTCACAGTATAGCATTAATTGTTTTGATTAAATAAAATTGTACTTTGTTTTAGAGACGAAGGGGAGGATGTTTCTGTTGAAAGTTATCATATTGGCGTCTATTCGACGTTAAACAGTGATGAAAGTTTTCTGAATATTTTCTTAGTTATCATTGAATAATAACAAGTCCCCAATAGAGTCACCATTTTGTTTCGACAATAAACGAAAGGTATTTGATTTGGAGATTATCTTATTCAATAATAATAAAGAAAGAACGAGAGAACAATTATCACAAGATATTTTATTGATTTTGAGTTTGTTTAGATCCTCTTATTTTCCATTGATTCTGAAATGCAAATATAAATGTTCTTGTTGTCTTCATATATTTGTTCAAATAGTATTTCTTTCAATAGAATACTCGGATCTCAAAAAGAACAACAATATATTTGACAAAACATAAGTCATGAGAGTCATGAGTAGTCTTCCCACGCAACTCAATAAGGAGTTGTGCGGATAGGGAATTGCAAAACTGCACAACTCAACCTTTGTTGCACGGTCCAACACAATGGGCTGCACAACTTACTTCTCTCTTTCTTTGATTTCCTTCTCCTTCTTCATTACCTTAAAGAGGTATCAAGCTTTGATCATGTGTCTCCAAATGATGGGGTAAAGGGGTATTTATAAGCTTCCACATGTGTAGAGTCTTGATCTTCGTGCTGTGGACCCCACTGTGAAATATTTTTGTTACGTACCGCACAACTGATCTCATCCACAAAACAAGTTGCGCGGACCTGACATGAGTTGTGCAATCCAGCGCAACTAATCTGAGTTGCCCGGGTCAACCTCTCTTTTGTACCTTGACTTTTCTTCTATCTCTAATATCTTCTCTTCTCTCAAAATCTCTTCTTCATTACTGATAGTTCTCAACAATGCACAATGAAAATTTTGTACATCTTCTGTGCACCAATGGTGGGCCACACCATAGGAAATGTTCTAAAACCAGGCTTGAAAACTCTTAAATTCTTGTGTTGTTGCTAACATGAGTCTCTGCATCCATGATTATTGGCAAAACTATTCATCTTAGAGTGACAAGTAAGACCATTGGATTGGATGGCATATGCACACCACGGTGGACCCCACTTACAATTTCGATGGTTTTAAAGATGCGACTTTCCATTCGAACCGTTCGCATAGTGTAGCATGTGATTTTTGGGTAATGCCTGATTTTGGATTATGGACTAAATACAAGGTGGCACACCTGATGAACGGTGTGGATCTCACAAGTCCCCTGTCCTCATCATTGAATAGTTAGCTCCTTGTGACCACACGTAAGAGTTTTCCTTAACATGAGGGAACTCATCTCTGGCATAGGCCACCAAACCTCAACTGTGGTTAGAGGTGGGCATCGAGTCGAGTCGGATTGGATTGAGTCCAACTTGACTCGGTCTGAAACTTTCAATGCCCTGATCGAACTTGATCTCATCCAGGATTGAGTCTGGGTCCTTTGACTCAATCTGATCCGTCGCACTGCTGGCTTGACCCGAACTGAGTCCGACTCGGTTAGGAAACCAAGTCGAATCAGGTTGGGTACGGTTCAGATCAAATCCTCCGTTTTAATGGTAGACGTTCAACCCCCACTGCTTTTTGCAGTGTGGTCCACTTGATCTTTAGATCTGTCTTATTTTTTAACTCAAGCCTTAAGACGAGCTCACCAAATGGATGGATGGTTTGGATATAACACATACCTCATAATGGGATCCATAGAACTTGCTTACATCAATACACCAGTTGCCATGGTGCATGGTACACCTGCTAGTCTCCTTACGTACACCTGCCAGAGGGGTTACAGTTACCCTCCCATTAAAATATCATGATCATTTTTTGGGTCTACCGAGGTGTGGTTCACAAATCCAGACCATCCATTATGTGTGTCCCACTTGGATGAGGGGTCAGACCAAGTTTCAGATGCATCCAAACTTTAGGTGGGCCCCACCAAGTGCTTTTATATGTTTTAAGAATGTCTTCACATGATTTTAGATGGTATAACCCACCTGAGTTCTGTATACGGCTGATTTTTCGGATATCCCATAATTTAAAGGGGACCCATCAAATGCACGATGTTGATGTTCGACACACATCACGGTGGGGCCCACATAGCTTGACCTCATGGGAAGTTCCCATGAGCTAGACATCATATAACATTTTCCCCTGGTGCTCTGTGTAGCTTGGTGCTCGATGCACCTCAAGCCTTGAGCACAACAGAGCAAAGGGATTAGCTACTCCTCTTTCCACCAGCCAATGGCTAATAGTCAGTGCTCTGTGGACCCCAGCATGATGTCTTTATTTCATCCATGTTGTCCATCTATTTTTCTAGGTCATTTTATGATATTAAAGTAAAAATGAGGTATATCCCAATCTCAAGTGGACAACATTATGGTAGATAGTGTTGAATGAACATTGTGCGGATCGGGTCGGATCGAAACGGTCCGGATTGACCACTTATCCAAACTCGATCCAATGTAAGATCGGATTTGAGTGGTCCTACTTGATCCACACCGATCCAGGCCTTCAGTTCGGTTCAGATCTGGTAGGATCGGGTTGGATCCACCAGATTGGGTCAAACATGCCCAGCTTTAGTTGCGGTAACATGATGGGGACGCGGATTGCGTCCTACCCCGATTCAGACAGTTATCCATCTGAGCAGGGCTCTATGGGGACCACTGTGATGTAAGTGTTTTATCCACACGGTTCATCACTTTTCTAGGATCATTTCAAGGTCATGTACAAAAAATGAGACAGGTCCATAGCTCTAGTGGACCGCACCAAAGGAAGCTGCAATGATAATGACACCCACCTTTGAAACCTTTTTAAGGGCCACCGTGATGTTTTTTTACCATCCAACCTATTCATAAGGTCATGTCGACGTAGATGAAGTGAAAAAACAAATATCAGCTTGATCCGAAACTTCTCAAGCTCCCAAGAAGTTTTTAATGGTGGACATTCAATCCCCCCTCTGTGTTTTACTTAAGCCTTGGACCTGCCTAAATTTTTTATATTATATTTTAAATTGATCTGAGAAAAACTATGAATGACATGGATAAAACACTTCCATCATGGTGATCCCCACAAAGCCCTACCCGGACAAATTACAGTCCGGCCGGGGTAGGACGCAATCCACGTCCCGTGGGACGGAAAGGAATTATTTTTGTCCCGCAGTTGTGACCCTGATAGAGCATGTGGTTGTTAAATGTAATTGTATTGTATATCTATGCTGTTTTTCATATCATTTTAACACATGGGCTCAAAAATAAAGAAGATCCCTATCTCAGCTGTACCACACACTACAAGAAATCGCACTTTTAGCGACGAAAATTTTCGTCATTAAATTAGTCGCTAAAAGACCGAGGTAAAGGCGTTTTATGGACGAAAAATGCGAATGACGTTAAATGCAAGCCTTTTAGCAACGAAAATATTCGTCGCTAAAAAAATTGTATACAGCGAAACTTTTCGTTGCTAAAAAAATCGTTCCACTTTTAGCAACGAAAATATTCGTCACTAAAAAAACTGTATAGGACTTCTAGCAGCGAGAATTTTCGCGGCTAAACAAATCGTTCCACTTTTAGCGACGAAAATTTTCGTCTCTAAAAAACTGTCACTACAAAAATCTCGCTTTTAACTGAAAGTATGGTACTAAAGGTTTTACCGACGAAAATTTTCGTCGCTAAAAACCATTACAAGACTTTTAGCAACGAAAATTTTTGCTCCTAAAAATATTCGTTCCGCTCTCAAAATCGAAAATTTTCATCGCTAAAAAATTGTACAAGACTTTTTTCCGGGGCTAAAAAATTTCGTACCACTTTTAGCGACGAAAAGTTTCGTAAAAAACTGTACTTTTAGCAGCGAAAAGTTTCGTCGCTAAAAAACTATAAGTTACAAAAGTTTTAGCTACGAAAAGTTTTGCTGCTAAAAAACACTTTTAGCTACGAAAACTGTCGCTGCTAAAAGTCTCTTTTTTTAAAAAAAATATTCCTGCTCAAAATTCCCGATATACACACCCGTTAACAATATATTTCATCATATTCATCCTGATATACACCTGTTATATAATATATTTCATCATATTCACATTCACATCCATCTAAACCCAAACTAGAAAATCCATCCAAACATATGTATACTTTGTGAAGACATGCATCGCATTATGATCAAACTGTATCAACCAATAAAGACATGCATCACAATATGACTGTATCAAGGTATGCAAAAACGATCACGCAATGGCCATGCGGCTGTTAAGTAATTGTAACAGTGGTCACCGTTATGGTGTCATGCATTAGGGAAATAATGGCCCGTAACGGGCCAATACAGGGTTTTTTTTTTTAAATGTAACGGCTGGTAACGGTGATGGCCGTTACAGCCACCATTACTGTTACAGAATACCATGTCTCTATCATATGCCAACCTTACCGTTACGAAATACCATGGTTTTAATCATATGCAATTATGGTGTCATGCAATTAGTTTCTCAATAGAACTACAAAAAACTTCAACATATCCAGTTCCTTCTCCAACCTTAGCTTACCAAAAGTGAAGCAATAAGCAACATACCTTGTAACGAGAAGGCAGACTACGCAATAGTTTGACGCGTATGCAAAGGCCAATAACTGTAGCCATACTGCAATGTTCAACCGTAGGAGTGAATGTGACCCTGTTTCAGAAGAAGGTTTCATTCTTTTAGCACACCAACAATGAAAGACATGGCAACAAACATGATTGAAAATACAGTTTAACTACAGGACAAGTTAAAAGCAGCATAAGCCATGGACTTGCCTAACATCACTTTGCTCATCATTCACCTCAACTGCATCTTCTGTAATCACTTTCAATTCCTCAAGAGAATAAGGATGTTCTGGATCTTTGATATCTCTTAACATGATTTAAGATTGTTATGGAAAAACATTCTCATCCCACAAACATTACATACATGCATAGTCAGGCATATAGGCATAGACAGGGCTCTGCAACTCAACCAATAACTGCAACCTAAATGATGGAAAGTACTCTTAGGCTGATATATACTTTGTTGTGTATATGTCATATGTATATATACAAATATTGTTGCAAACTAATGATTGCTATGGTGGCATTGGTTTATCTTTGAATAAAAGAAACTGAGAAACATCAGTAGAAAATGTAGGATCCTATAAGTATGACTTGATTCCATGTGCGAGGTGCTCGAATTAGCATTCCTATAAGTAAAATAGATGAGAGTGAAGTCATGAACTGACAATAAAATGAGCTTTGATGGAAAGGAAAAGAAAGAACCTTGTTTCTCCCTTGAGTTTTGGGTAAACTTCCAAAGCAGAGACTCATCAAAACCAAGAAGAAAAGAATCAAGAGAAAGAGAGCATCAGACACTAACTTAAAGGTAAATGCACGCAACCTACAGGAGGATGTGGGTAGATTGGTGAATTTGTTATGCCATGGCCAATTCAATCGCTGGCCATCTTTTTGGATGGTTTGGATCTGTAAGAATGTGCAATGATTCAAACATAGGGCCCATAGCTCATACCATTGTGACAAATATTGCCAAGATTTTGAAAATCTTGTTATGTTGTTGAGAAATTTTAATTAAATGTTGTTAGTGTGGTAATATCATGATATTTTCAAAATGTCAGTAGTTTTTAATCTTTTCGCAATTTTGATTCTAGATTATTGTGATTTTAGGGAAAAATTTATTTAAAAGTTAATATGATTGAGTTTCTACTTCTATATTAATTATTGAAAATTACTCCAACTGCCTTTGGTTGTACAAAGTGTCATGAAATTTCAAGATTAATCAGTCTAATTAATTTAGTACTAACAAACACACCCTTAGTAATATTCATATAAATATTTTGACAGATCCTTGTCTCCATCCAACTGAGGAATGGAATGACCGTGAATGAGGTGCGAACAACACTCATCGGATGGTTGGAATACATGAGTCTCACAATAAGAGATGAGTTACAGACTCGGACATAATTCTTATAAGCATGATACATAAAATAGAAACATATCCTTCTTCCAATGCAAGCGCAAAGCATGTTAAGAGGAATTCATTTCGAGAATACACTGAGAAACTTAAGGCATATACTTCAGCATTTATAGGAATTACGTGGCTTTCCAAGCTCATATATGCTCCTTCTAAAGGTTTTAGATCCAGAGGGATAAGATTACTATGTGCTTTTTCCCTTATCTTAAATGGTGGCAATGGATATGCCAAGACATTGCTGACGCATATCAATCCACACCACTCAAACCATGGGTCCCACTGAAGACAAAGCATATCCTAATATTGCACGGAACTCACAATTTTAACCACTTGATATCAGCAAGTTGAACTTCAACCACCTCATAATATAGTCGATTAATGCAACAATATTGATGAATTAAGAGTATGTTTTTAGATTTTTGTGGGAATTTGTGGTATTTTTTAATAGTTAGTGGTTAGGATTAAAGGTCAGCATTTTAATAGGAATAGGATCAATAGTCAAGATTACAAGTTAGAATTTCATTTAGCTTTGTTTATAAAACAAATGCAAGGCGAGAAGAAGACAGCTTCATTATTTACAAATGAAATTACTTTTCTTCCTGTGAGTGTAGTTTTGCACTGGTGTAGTTTTCCCTGTAGGAGGTGTTACTTAGTTTTCCATCCAAGAAACCTATGCTAGACAGTGATTGGGGTTTTTATCCTCAGTAAATCAACTACTATTTTCTTTATATGGCTGGAAACTTTTTTGTGTCTCTGGCTGGTATCAGAGGAAAGTGTTGTCAGGAATTGTGTGGCAATGAATTTTTCTTGCATCAGCTTTGCAACGAAATATGGGAATTATCAGATCCTGATTCATCAGAACATGAATATAGTCAAGTGCAACAAGATACAAGTGGGGTCCATGATCTGGGGATGCAGATTGTTGATCTAATGGACCTTACCTTGAACGTCTAAAATATCCACCAAATTAAATGATCCTAGTGTCATATCTTTGACTCTTTCCTGCACAGTTGCTGTTTTTTTTCTTTTCTTTTCTTTTCTTTTCTTTTTCTGACTGTCTGTTCATAGTCAATGGACAAAAGGGTTAGGATTTTCAATATATGAGATTATTTGCCATCAAGCATAGAGATGTCTCCAAACCATGAGCCACATCCATTAAAACTTAAAACCGATTGCATTAGGATACTATCCATGTCCGAAGCCCTGATAATTCCTCATGAGTCATGAAACATACAGACAAGGAAACTAAGACTGAAATCGCATACTAATAATTACAGTGTACTAAATTTTAGAAAAAAGTTCAAAAATTGACCTGGAAAATTCTTGTGACAAATTACATCTTAAATAAAATTTGCTTCAGAAGAAAATCGAACTAATGAAAGTAATGAGCATGCTCTTTTCAAACAGAGAACCAGAAGACATCATTATAGCCACTTATTTATATCAACTACACCAAAATCAGTTTCAACATAAGCAATAAGAATGGTGGCAAAGTTGCAACAGCTAATAAATTGAAACATGATCATCTGACCAAAAGAGATTGGCTAATTGTACATTAATTTGTACGGATCCCAACTCCTCTAGACAGCACTACAGGTGTCAACGTGGTACCAACTGTGCAAGATCCAAGCCATCCAGTAAGGCCTATCCTTTAATTTTCACTGGCCCCATAAATAGGTCAATTCACTCATCAGGTGGCCCGGAATGTACAAAGAAAATGGACGGTCAAGAAATAGTTGGCCAATTTACCACATTCAACATACACCTTCAATCCACAAGATGAAAGAGAGCCTGATTCTTGCCCAAGGTGCACATTCTATGGACCCACCTTATGGACAGAATGGTTGTCATGCATGTATGCAACATTAAGATGTTTTGCTGCATGTAGCGGGGCTAGAATCTGTGCCAAATTTAGGATTAGCAACCTTGTGGCCATAAATACAGACCTCCATCTTGGACTTCCCATTGATTGCCTCCAGGGCTGCAAGAGCTTGATCTTTTGTCTCATACTTCAAAAAAGCACAACCTGCCGCATCAAATGAAGTAGAGAGGTTTGAGCATCTTTTTTCTTTTTCTGTTTCTTTTTTTTTTCTTTTTTTTCTTTTTTTTAAGAAATGAGTATCTAGAAATCAAATCCAGTCACAAATCCTGAGTAGAATAGAAGTAACTCTCCTGCACAAGTTAGGACTCCAAGAGAGCATGAGTTGAATGGGTGAAACATACCTTTGCTTGTTTGTTGAGAACCTCTTAGAATTTGTAAATCTTTGATATTTCCATATTTTGAAAATAAAGCAGAAACTTCAGCATCAGTGACATTCTTTGTAAGCATACCAACGAAAAGCTTGTGTTCCGGAGAGAGCAGATTGCAGAACAGTTAAGAAACTTTGTTACTATGCATTGAGATATAACAGCACATTCTAAAAGGGAACGAAAATGGAAACGGAAGGAATTAGAAACTGAACCATTCTGCAGTAACCATAGAAAGGATGAAAAGAAAAAAAGCAAACAGTATAGCAGTTGGCTAAAATCACAAAATAGAGGGAAAAGAGCATGGGACATAAATAATCTGCCAGCAGGTAAGCAGAGAATTCTGAAAGAGAGAGACATAATTTCAAATTTTGCGTGAGTATACAGTGAAACATGTAAGACAGCTTTATAATACCTAAAACTACCAAAAGAATGGCTTGATCCTTAAAAAAATAAAAATAAAAATAAAAATCATGGCATGATATTCAGTTAAAGTCGTAAAAGATACGAAAGGAACATAAAACTTAATTATGTAGCAATCAGAGCTACTAGATGACATGAATGAAGGATAAAGCTTTTTGCAGTTGAGTGCATGAAGGAGGTTCCTCTTCATCGGTTTCCATTTAAATGGATTGACATTTCTTAAAATACCCATCACCTTCCAGCCTTTTGCTGCATGAAGTTCCTACAATCATTCTTGGAACTTTACTCTATGCTCACTGCATGGTACATGCAGCTTTGGATGCTGTTGTTACAAATTGAGAAGTTCATGGTTCCAAGCTACTTCACACACATGGATATTGGTGATGGACAAACTTGATATTTTCCCCATAATGTTGATATATTGCATCTCTTTGCTCCAACAAAACTTGTTCCATACTTCATGCTCAATATTCAGAAGGAAGCCAAATAATTGTTGGAAAAATCACAACTCTGGTCAGATTTGGCATGCCCTTACTTTCTGACTATAGTAACTTTGACTAGGTGACTCAGGCAAGTCATGCTTTTTAACAAACCATTTAAAATTAAAATATTATAGAGTAATTAAAGATATATAATAAACAAAATAGGATAAACAATGAAATTTCGAGAAAGAACTAATAAAGATATTACCAACATGCTATCTTACAAACTTACAGTCAGCATACATGATGACATATCAAATTCAAACAAAGATGCATCATTCATAAGATGCACTCACAAAGTAATTGTAAAAATGAAAGAAATATCTAAATTGATCATCATATTTTATATCCATCTACAGAAATACTAATGCCCATAGATATTAGGGAGCTTGGATGTAAAAGATGTTCCTTGCTGATGAACCCTGCAATGTGAGATGCAGAGAGTGTGCATGATCCGAGCTACACATCAGTATTGGCACACTGTAAAGATGCTCTAGCCCAAATATCAGTCCAATCAAATCATATGGTGGGCCACGCATTAATGAAAAAAGGGTAAAGCATAAGCCTCTTAGATTCCATAAATGTGTGGCCCACGACTTTTGTGATTTAGACTGTTGACCAAAAGAGTGGACTAATATGATCTTCCAATCTAGTAGCATTTATATGCGTCAGCCATCAACAAAGAGAGCATCATATTGATGGTCCAAATAGGCTCACATATATGCACAGTGGGCCCTGCCTGACAAACCGAATGGATCTGGCACATGTACACAAAGCGGGTCCCACAAGTATGCACAAGGCAGAGAGAGAGAGAGAGAGAGAGAGAGAGAGAGAGAGAGAGAGACGGCTGCAATGTGGCCGAGTCACCAAAATAACCAGGCCGGGCGTGCCAAACAGACCGGATATAGCAATCCCATAGATCTTGCACCAATCCACTGACGCAGCTTGCATTACCTTCAAATCCCACAGGCCGCCCCACCCAAGCCCAGTGTGAAAATGCCCTACATTACATTTTATCTAAGGGAACCAAGAACACTGCTCCATACATCATAAACAATTATAAATTAAGATGCAAGTTTTGCTTTTTTAATAAAATTATGTTTTGGATGAAAACCAGAAAAGTATAACAAGAATTAAATGATAATTAACACAGCCCCACCAGCTAAGATTGGGTTGTTTTCTATCTTCTTTGGTAAGAAAAAATTGCATGTTTTATCCTTTCACAGGCACTCCCATGCCCAAAACTGTTTGATCATTTTACAACTAAAAGTGAGACCCATTTCAGCCGGAAAAAAAAAAAGTGAAAGAAAAAAAAAAGCACATAGGTTAGCACAATGCAGTGGGTCCCACAGACATGACATCAGCTGGTTTTTTGTTGTTTGTGGTGGGACCCACTGTTTGGGACCAATATTTGCACCACATTTATTGGGGTGTGGGTGTATGTGTGTTGTGGGGTGATGGAGCTTATGACATTTTGCAGAGTATGGCTGATAATGTTCATCAACCCACCTAATATATACGTATGTTGGATATATACAACCCAACCCAAACTGTGCGTCCCACTGGATGGGGGCATAAACCCAAATATCACATTGATCAGACAATCCTAACCATCTAGTGGCCATAAAATCGACGGTTAAAAGGAACAGCCATCAATGCTCCGAATTCAACAAGCAACTATCCATTGATCAAACTGTTCGGATCACCTGACCGATTTGATAATTGGGCCAGGTCCCATTCACATTGGAGTTTGCCATGAGACAAGCCTAACCTTCTATCAATACCCTGTAAATAGCCTTTTAAGGAGGGGGGGAAAATAAAACGGAATACAGCGATAACCGATTGCCCACGTCCAACACAAAAAACTAAAAAAGAGGCCGAATGTTGGCCAGATAGAACCATCCAATCATCGATGTTTACTGGGCATGGTCCACCCACACTGGGTCACACCTGATCAACAGTCTAGATTACCAATCCATGGCCCCCACATCTACAGTCTCAGAGCCCATGTATATAAAGCGCAAATGCACCGCCCGAGTCTGTCCCCGATCTTAACCGTTTCCCAGACAGAAGAAGAGAAAAAACCCTAAAATCCCAACTCGAATCCCACAAAACAGATACCAGAAATCGAAGGGTGAGAGGGACAGATATGTAAACAGTGAGAAGAGGAGAGGGCGGAAAGGACCTGGATTCTTGGGTCTCGAGCATGGAAGCGAGAGAGTGTAGGACGTTAGGGTTAGGGTTTGCGGGAGAAGAGGTGATCTTGGCAATCAGCTTTTGGGTCTTGGACAACAAGACATCGTCCTCTGTCTCAGTGTTCTGAGGATCTTCCGATTCAGGTGGTGCCGCGGCCTGAGATTCCATGGCGGATTCCATCGCTAGAAGCAGAGAAATGAAAGCGTTTTCTTTGGTTTTTACGTGCGGCAGCGGTGTGAGTGGTGGAACAGGGGCGGCAGCGGCAGTGGTGGAGAGAGAGAGAGAGCGATCTGGGTTAGGGAACGGGGAGACAGCGAGAGAGAGAGAGAGAGAGAGAGAGAGAGAGAGAGAGAGAGAGAGAGAGATCTGGGATTTGGGGTTTTTTTTGGGCGCGGCTCTGTTTTTGAGCGCGCGCCCAAATTTAGGCCGGGGTCTGGTATGGCCCTGTGGGCCCCACCATGATACATGTCAAACATCTACCCCATCAGTCAGATGCACCATCCCATGGTGGGCCCAGGGATTAAAAATCAAATGAATCCATTTTATGTGATCCACACCCCATACAAAAGTTGAGAGGGATTATCCTCCATTAAAACATTCATAATTATTTTTTGGGCCCACTGAGATGTGGTCCACAAATCCAGCCCATCCATTATGTGTGTGCCACTTGGATGAGGGGTCATACCAAGTTTCAGATGCATCCAAATTTTAGGTGGGGCCCACCAAGTGTTTTTAAATGTTTTAGGCATGTCTTCACATGATTTTAGTTGGTATGGCCCACTGGAGTTCCGTATACGGCTGATTTTTGGGATATCCCATAATTTAAAGGGGACCCATCAAATGCACGGTGTTGATGTTTGACACATGTCATGGTGGGGCCCACACAGCTTGACCTCATGGGGACGGCATGGATTAAACACAAGTCAAGCTGTGTGGGCCCCACCATGACATGTGTCAAACATCAACACCGTGCATTTGATGGGCCCCCTTTAAATTATGAGATATTCCAAAAATCAGCTGTATACGGAACTTAGTTGGGCCATACCATCTAAAATTATGTGAAGAAATGCTTAAAACATATAAAAGCACTTGGTGGGGCCTACCTGAAATTTTTATGCATTTGAAACTTGGTCTGACTCCTCATCCAAGTGGGACACACATAATAGATGGGCTAGATTTGTGAACCACTTCTCGGTGGGCCTAACAAATGATTATGAATATTTTAATGGAGGGTAACCCCTCTCAACTTTTGTATGTGGTGTGGCCCAAAAAAGTCACAGATTGACTTGATTTTTAAGCCCTAGGCCCACCATAGAATGGTGCATCTGACTGATGGGGTAGATGTGAGTCCACTTTGATTTGTATATTGTATATCCATATGATCCATTTGTTTTGCCAACTCATCGTAGGATATGAGCCTAGAAATGAATCATATTCAAATATCAGGTGGACCATACCACATGAAAACAATAGTAATTGGTTATCCATCGTTAAAATCATTGTAAGGCCAACTGTACTGTTTATTTGACATCCAACCTGTTTATTAGGTCATATAGGACTAGATGAAGGGGAAAAACAAAACTCATCTCGATCCAAAACTTTTATGGCCCCCAAAATGTTTTAAACGGTTGAGGCTCATTCAACATTGTTTCCTGTAATGTGGTCTATTTCATATTAGGATATACCTCATTTTTTGTCTCATGACATAAGATAATCTTTAAAAATAGATGGACGGCATGGATTAAACACATACATCATGGTGGGGCCTATAGAGCACCAACCACCAGTCATTGGATGGTGTCAGGGGGAGTAGCCAATCTGTTCTCCTTATTTGTGGTGTGGTCCATTTAATCTTTAGATATGATTCATTTTTTGAAAAATTTTCTAAAATGATCTCGAAAAATGGATGAACGGCGTGGGTTGATCTCGAATTTTCGGTAAAATTTTCTCAATAATTTTAAAATGCCAATTTTTTTCATTAAAAGCATCATTTTGTTTTCAAAATTTTTCTCAAATATTGTTAAAAATTTTCAACTTCTCAATATTCTTTTTCATGTGATATTATAAATCATTTAAATATTACTTTTAATTATAAAAAAAAATAAAAATTCACTCATATAATGTAAAAACTATATATATATATATATATATATATATATATATATATATATATATATATATATATATATATATATATATATATATATATATATATATATATTCAGAATATCAAAAAGATATAAATGAAGAGAAAACACAGACATCAGCTTGATCCATTGCTACGAGTCAGGACCCTTTCACCCGTTTGAAAATTCCTTGGAAACCGTTCAAAAGTGCTAGTTAAAATTTTTGGACCTCACTGTGACATATATGACATATCCGTTCCGTCCATCTGTTTTACAACAACATTTTGAGACGAGCTGAAAAATTATGTAGATCCAACACTCAAGTGGCCCACACCAAAAGAAACAATGGCCCCAAGTAGTTTTTAACAAGTACTTGATTCACTTTTTTTCTATGGCGTGGAACACTAGAGCTTTAGATATGCCTCATTTTTTGGCTCATGCCATAAATTCATCCGGCATAATGGATGAACAATGTGGATAAGCGACATGCATCACGATGGATAAAGTGAATTTTGATTTAAACATCTGAAGTTATTTACTCTTCAATCTGAACTGATTAGATTGTCCAAAAACGATTGAAGGTTCTTCATTATATCAAAAATATATGAATGAATAGAAAATACAAACATCATCTTGATCCAAAACTTTTATGGCCTCTAAGAAATTTAAAATGGTAGAGGTTCAATCACACTATTTCCTGTGGTGTGGTCCACTTGAGCTTTGAATATGCTTCATTTTTATTCTTTACACCTCAAATTATCTATTAACATGAATGAATGGAGTGGATAAAATAAATAAATAAAGTGGACTTCACAAAGTTTACTCTGGTAAGGGTAATGAGTAACTCACCTAAATATAGTGGAGATCGGGTTTCCTTAAAACATTTATAATCATATATTGGGCTTACCTAAATGTGATTCACATATCCAACCCACTCATTATGTGTGTCCCACTTAGATGAGGGGTCAAACCAAGTTTCAACCACATCCAAAACTCATGTGGGCCCCACCAAGTGCTTTTATATTTTTTAGGATGTCTTCACATAGTTTTAAATGGTATGACCCACTTGAGTTTCGTATATATATGATTTTTGAGATATCTCATAACCTAAAGGGGACACATCAAATCCACGGCATTGAAGTATGACACACATCATGATAAGGCCCACAAAACTTACTAACATCAATTCTTAGGTTATCACGAGGTCACTAAGTTGGGTCACAATTTTGATCAGAATATTTGACTCATTTTACATGTCTGGTCCGTTTACTCTATTTTACTGATCAATACCCTCAATTTGAGTAGTTACTCGCCTCAATCAGTTTACATATGAGAAATATATTAGACATACAAGATTGATCACACAATTTCAGTGAAATTTGATTTAAATATCTGAAGTTATTTATTTTTAAATCTGAATTGATTAGATTGTCCAAAAATGATTAAAGATTCAACTAGTGGATGTGCGTAATAATTTAGTAATTTTATTTTTCACAGATAAATTTCAATTTTCATTTAAAAATAACATTTTTTTTTTCAAAATGTATATATTTTTACTCTTTTAACAAAATATCATTTTTATTATAAAATATTTCAAAAAAAAATTATAATACAAATTCTAAATTTTTATTTTCAAAATCTCAAAAAATTTCTCATATTTTAATTTTTTTTCTCAAAAAATTTCAAATGCCAATTTTTTTTCTTCAAAAGCATAATTTTGTTCTCAAAATTTTTTTCTTAAAATTTGTTCCTTGATATTCTTTTTCATGTAACATTACAAATCATTTAAATATTACTTTTTAATTTTTACATACATATATATATATATATATATATATATATATATATATATATATATATATATATATATGTATAAATTTCCACTAATATGATATAAAAACTAAATATATACATATGTACATTTTTACCGACAAATTTTTAAAAATTATAACATCTTTACATTATTAGTGGCAGTTTCGTTTAGTTGCTAAAAATATTATTAGCGATGGTTTTAGTTCGTCGCTAATAGTTAGGAACAGAAAATTTAAGACGATACTTTTGGCGACGACAATTTTCGCCGCTAAAAATATTATTAGCGACGGTTTTGGATCGTCGCTAAAAGTTAGGAACAGAAAATTTAAGACTACTTTTGGCGACGACATATTTCGTCGCTAAAAATATTAAAGTCAGGATTGGACTACTTTTAGCGACGACAATTTTCGTCGCTAAAAATATAATTAGTGACGGTTTTGGTTCGTCGCTGAAAGTCTCTGGAACTTTCCAACTCAAAATTTCATAACACTCGTAGCGACGAATATTTTCATCACTAAAAATATTATTGGCGACGGTTTTGGTTCGTTGCTAAAAGTCATGGCCTACGAAAATACACGACACTTTGCAACGAAAGTTTACGTCGCTAAAAGTAAATTTCTTGTTTAACTCTTAGTGGGAAACTATTTTTTAAAAGTGAAAAATTACTTTTAACAACGAAAATTTTCATTACTAAAAATATTATTAGCGACGGTTTTGGTTTGTAGCTAAAAGAGGGCCAAAATACACCACTTTTCGCAACGAAAGCTTTCGTCGCTAATAGTAACGAAAATATTCAACGCTAAAACTCTCTGCGGAAATATTTTTTAAAAAGTAGGAAATTACTTTGAGTGATGAAAATTGTTGTCGCTAAAAATATTATTAGCGATGGTTTTGGTTCGTAACTAAAAGTCAGGATTTCACTACTTTTAGCGACGACAATTTTCGTCACTAAAAATATAATTAGCGATGGTTTTGTTTTGTCGCTGAAAGTCAGTCTAGAACTTTCCAACATAAAATTTCACAATACTTGTAACGACGAATATTTTCATCGCTAAAAATATTATTGGCGACAGTTTTTGTTCGTCGCTAAAAGTCAAGGCCGAGCAAAATACACAACATTTTTAGCGACGAAAGTCTACGTCGCTAAAAGTAAATTTCTTCTTGTTAACTCTTAGTGGGAAACTATTTAAAAAAGTGAGAAATTACTTTTAGCGACGAAAATTTTCATCGCTAAAAATATTATTAGCGACAGTTTTGGTTCGCCGCTAAAAGAGGGCCAAAATACACCACTTTTAGCGACGAAAGCTTTCATCGCTAAAAGTAAATTTCTGCTTTTTAGCGACGAAAATATTCGACGCTAAAACTCTTTGCGAGAATATTTTTTAAAAAGCGAGAAATTACTTTTAGCGATGAAAATTGTCGTCACTAAAAATATTATTAGTGTTGGTTTTGGTTCGTTGCTAAAAATCAGAGCCAATATTTTGATACCGTAATACACAACTTTTAGCGACGACCATTTTCGTCGCTAAAAATATTATTGGCGACGGTTTGGTTTCATCGCTAAATGTTAGGGCCAAATTTCCAAATTAAAATGTACAACACTTTTGGCAACGAAAGCTTTCATCGCTAAAAGTGACTTTTAGCTATGAATTTACAATTTCATCGCTGAAAGTAAATTTTTGGCGACGAAAATTATTTTCGTTGCTAAAAGTCACTTTGAGCGACAAAAATAATTTTCGCCGCTAAAAATCCCCTTTTTTGTAGTGACACAACATTAAAAACTTTTCGTGGCCATTAAAAACCTTTTGTAGGCAAGTTGATATTTGTGTTTTGCTTTGATTCAAGTATGTGTGAACTTTCTTTTTTCTTTGGTTAGCTTGTTAGAACATCCACTGTCAGTTCACACTTCACTATTAGCCACCCCCACCATGGGAATGGATTCCAAGACTTGAGTGTTGAAACGAGGTATCTTTCACTCACACACTTAGGCTCCGTTTGTTAAATCTAGAGTCTAAAGACTGAATCTGAAATCCGAAATCTAAAGCCTGAATATGAAATTTGAAGTAAAAAAAACTTGTTTGATAATTATGGCTGTAGTCTAAAAATTAAGTATTGAATCTGAAACAAACTGTTTGTTAACAAACATCTTAAATGTCTGAAATATGTTAATTTGACACATTTGCCCCTGTCTCTTGTTTGGAAATGTTTTACATTATAAAGAAATTATTTTTTATTAAATTAAAATAAAATCATTATATTTAATTCAAATAAACTGAATTACTTAATAAAAAAAACTAAAATATCTTCATAAGGCCCTCGATTCCTCTTAGCAGGAAGATTGTCACTATGTGTTGTATGGGATTGAATACCAGCAGCAACAAAACCTTCAAATAAGGCGCAACGTATATTTATATGCTATCCAAACCATTTATAAGGTCATTCCCAATGGGATGAAGTGAAAACATGTTGATCCAAAACTTATGTGGCCTATTTAAGTTTATTTTCCATCCAATATGTTCATGAGGTCACAAATACCTGTAAGAAGAGGAAAAAAAATCATATTGATCCACCCCAAAAAGGGTTTCAATGGTAGACATTCAATCCCCCACTGCTTTTTGCAGCTTGTTTTTCATCTCAAGCTTTAATATGAGCTCGCCAAATGGATGGACAGTTTAGATATAACAAATACCTCATGATGGGAACCATAGAACTTGCTGACGTCAATATAGCAGCTATATAACTAGTGTGAGGTACACCAACCAATCTGCATCCTACTTAGATGCAGATTAGCTACTGATAGAGCTAGGCATCGGACCGAGTCGGATCGGATTGTGCCCAACTCGGTCTGATCCATAAACTTCAATGACCTAATCCAAACTCGATCCGATCCGGGACTGAGTCCGGGCCGCCTGACTCGAACCAACCCGAAATATACATGGACTAGTCCGAGCCGAGTCCGACTCGGTCAGGAAAACCGAGTCGAATTGGATTGGGCACGATTCGGATCAGGGTCAAGTGATTAATATTGTGCGTCTGGGATCTTCCAATCTAGTAAATTTTTTGTGAATTGGTCGCTTAAGGCTTCCCATCAGTATCATATCAACGGTTTAGATCACTAGTTCATGTGATATGCATGTAGATCTGAAAGCCCAAACATAACGTACAATCTCCCTCAGAACACTGTACGAAACGCCACTTAATGAGACTAAGGATAAGGGAAGATAGTTGAGTTATGCCACTACACGCGTGCATAGCCTAGTTCTAATGTACCAACCTAGTATAGAAAAGACAAATCCAATCCGTCTATCAGATGAATCCTCCATGTATATGTCCTGTACTAAAAAATTAGGACTGTAGATTCATCAGGTAGGCTAAGGTGTTCGAAGAAAATAGATGCCTGTCGAATTAAGTATAACTATCCTTATGTTTCATGCATTGTGGCCCACCAAGCAAATGGAGCAATCTTTACCGCAAGTTCAATTGGTGAACGGTTTGGATGTTCTACTCATTTTCTGGATTTGTACATGTAGGCATGTGCATGGGCTTGTCCACGACGTGTGAGTGCACGCACGTGTAGGATGAGAAATCCGTGTGAGAGTGACTGCTCAGGGAGTGGATTAGCTGGTGTAGCTCACACCGGCTATATAGCTGTTGTAGTAGGTACGTGTCCTGCAAAGTCGAGCACTGACGCTCCTCGAGCTTTGAGTTGTATGAACAGTTCAAAGGAGATCAAAGTTACATGGGCTCCACAGTGATTTATTTATTATATCTACACTGTTCAACTATTTTTAGAGATCAATTTAGAGCATTATCCAAAAAATGAATCATATCGAAAGATCATCTAGACCACACCATAAATAGCAGTGGAGATAATGATTTTCGCCATTAAACAATTTTACTTACTAATACATCTGGTCTGGATTGGATCGGTCCAAATCAGATCCAATCAGATCGGATTTCGGATCGGATCGGTTCGGAACAAGGCCTATCCGGACTCGACCCAAAAATATTTCGGATCTGGATGGGGCTAACCAATCCAGATCGTCGATTCTATTTGAATTAGGTCTAATTGGGTCGGATCTGAAATGCCCATCTCTAGCTACTTATAGGTTAAATAGCGAGATTCGCTACCGAAGTGACATCATCAAGTTCCATGGGCCCTTGATAATGTATGTGGGCCCACTATAATGTATGTACTTTATCTACACCATCCTTCTATTTGGAGATTTAATTTTAGAGCATGAGTTAAAGAATGAGCCAGATCCAAATATGTAGTTGACCCCACCACAAAAAACAGTGGGGAGATTGATGCCTACGGTTGAAACCTTCCTAAGGCTCACCGTGATTTTTATTTGAAATCCAACTTGTTCACAAGTTAACACGGAAATGAAAGAAGGGAAAAAATAAATATCAACTTGATCAAAAACTTTTGTGGCCTATTTAAGTTTTTAATGGTGGGCGTCACTCTCTCCATTGTTTTTTGTGGTGAGGTCCACTGGAGCTTTTGATTTGACTCATTCTTTTGATCTTTACCTAAAATTATATTTCCAAATGGATGGACGACATGGATACAAAACATACATCATGATGGGGCCCACATAACTTGGTGATGTAAGCGAGTCTCGCTACTTAACCTGTGAGTATCCAATCGGCGTCTGCTGAAACAAATTGGCTAGCTACTCCCCTGCCACCGGCCAATGGTTGATGGTCGGTGCTATGTGGGCCCTACCATGATGTATGTGTTTCATCCATGCCGTCCATCTATGTTTCTAGATCATTTTATGGTATGAGATCAAAAATGAGGTATATTCCAATCTCAAGTGGACCACATTACAAGAAACTGTGTTGAATGAACATCGACCATTAAAAACTTTTTGGGGGCCATAAAAGTTTTGGATCAAGCTGATCTTTGTTTTTTCCATTTATCTAGGTTTATATGACCTAATCAACAGATTGGATGTCAAATAAATAGTACATTGGGCCTTAGGAGAATTTTAATGGTGGATATCCTGTCACTATTGTTTTCCTATGGTATAGTCCACCTGAGATTTATATTCCTCTCATTTTTGGTATCAAGACCTGCGATGATATTTAAAAATGGCTGAATGAAATGGATGAAACACATACATCATGGTGAGGCATAAAAATGTTTCACGGGTTAAAAGTTGATTTTGTATTGCGCAAACAATTTAAATAGAAAACATTGTCATAGTAACTTGAAGAGGGGTAGTTTTGGAAGCAAAAAATTTTGTTTAATGAAAAATTCACTAGGCACATTCTACATTCACCATTAAGCCAGACTCCTATCCTAAAAAGAATTCAGTGAAAAACTACTCAGTGCTTTCCTTCTTCCACGTTAACGACACATTAACAAACACCAATCAACACGGAACATTTTTCCAATTCTGCGTTAAGCATTAACAAACAGGCCCTCCGTGTCTGGAACTTATCGACATTTAAACATTACTATGATATCTATGAAGTTTTTAACGGTGAGTGTTTAATGATCACTATTTCATATAAGTACGGTCCATTCAAGATTTTTATCTACTCCATGTTTGCGTCCATGCCCTTACATGATCAAGAAAAATAGATGGACAGCATAGATGTACAATGCATTCATCGAGGTATTCCCACAGTCAGTATCCCATCCACATCGTTGGATCCGAGTGGCAGATAAGTCGTGCCTATTCTGTTGGTGGAAATCTACGACAAAATGGGTGAAAAATCACTCCGTCTAACTCACTTTAGACACACGTGCGAATCGGATGCGGATTTCCTGCTAAAGGCTTTTGCGGGAAGTTCTTGCCGGGAAGTTTAGGTGGGGCCCACTGTGATTTTGTGAGAAATCCACCCTGTCCATCTGTATTTTGAGATCAATTTAGATTTGAAACCAAACTTTCTCTGAATCCAAGACTCAAGTAGGCCGCACTAAAGGAAAGGATTGGTAGGGAAATTCCTACTGTTGAAACTTCCCTGGGTCGACAGTGATGTTTACATACCATCCATACTATTCATAATGCCATTCCTACTAGGATGTGTTGAAAGGAAAAATATTAATGGGATTCAAAACTTCTGGGGCCTCACAAATATTTCAACTGTGGACGTTCAAACCTCATGTTTTCGACCCACTTGAGCATTGGATTTGGCTCATTTTTGGCCTCTCATCCTAAAATGATCTCAAAAAATAGATGGACGTGGTGAATTTCTCACAAACATCACGGTGGGCCACACCATGATGTTTGTATTTTTTTCAGGAAATCTGTGTCCATGTGAATCATCTTACACATAAATTTCTGTGCCGCCTCCTCTTATTAGTACACATCACTGGTCATGGCGTCAGATGAGGTTAGCTGAAATTTTAATTTAATTTACTTTAATTTTTTTAAATTAAGTATTTATTTAGACTTCGATTATGTATGCATTATCACATTCAGGTGCCCCACTTTTCTCTCGTTCAACTCAAGGGACGCGTTGACGTTGCAAACTTCTGTAGGCCCCACCCTAGTATATGTGTTATATCAATACGGGCTGTCCATTTTGCTAAATCAAACATAGCAAATCCAAAGCTCCAGTAGACCACTTATACTGACCGTTGAAACTTTTTTAAGCTGGGACGCGGATTTCCTGCCAAAGCCTTTCACAGTAAGTTCCTAGGCAAGGATGTTGGTTGGGCACCACCGAGATGTTTGTGAAAAATACATCCTATCCATTCATTTTTTGAGATAATTTTAGGACGTTCAACCAAAATTTAAGTGTATCGAACACTCAAGTGGGCCACACGAGAGGAAATAGTGGGAATTTATTGATCACTGTTTAAGCATTCTTATGACTATAAAAGTGAAAGGACAGCTAAGATCCTCTGGTAGAACCCCTAAGCCAATTAAACGGAGTGGATTTGACATAAGCATTACAGTGGACCCCATACATGGTGCATGTACACCTTAAAAGTAGTGTACACGACATGCACTATACCCAGCCAAAAGGTCAACGTGCCATTGACCGAAACTCTTTGCAAAATGCGGATTCCTCCCGCCCATTTTAAGAATTTGAAATGGGGAAACTTGAAGGCTCAAAGTGGGCCATATGAGGGACTTTCCTGACGATCCAAACCGTCCATTTTACTTGTGTGGGTCCACTGAACAAAATGGTATAGGTTCATTAACCCATGCATTGAAATAACGAAGATCAGCCCCAACCGTCCATTTCCTTCACAAACGGCTGAGATCCAATGAGGGCAACCATCAAGTGGCTTGTTGGGCAAGTCAACACCCCATGGACCAAGGGCTTTCAGCCTTCCTCCTTGCCAGCTGAGAAGGTCTTATCATGGCCCAAAAATGGGAAGAAAGAGAGTAAAGAAGGAAAAATGAGATTTTCCATTTATGAGAGGCAGAAGCTGTCACAACGGTGACCGTTCCTGGGGCCACGTGGCACCATCCCAGCCATCTCAGGTGGGAGGTACGAAAAGAGAGGAGAAATCGGAAGAATCTCATGAGATGGAGCCAAGCATCGCCTGGGGTCCGAAAAGTGAACCCCACACCAGTTATGGGACCCATCCAGACCAATCAAACGGTCCAGATCGCCCAAATATCCTTTGAAGGACAATCCACCATTAAAGGGTGGGTCATCTTCCTTAAAGACCCACCCAACCACGTCAACAAGATGAGCCCCACCTAACCTAAAAAATGTACTTCTATGGAGCCCAGGGCTCTACCAACACATCCCCACAAATAGATGGGCTCCATGCACTATGGACCATGATCCAAACTGTTGAAAAGAGGGGACACTAGCTGATCGTCGGCTGTCCCTCTCCCAGCCTATAAAACGGGCTCAACCCTCCAGGGTTTACATAGAAAGAGAGAAAAAGGAAGGGGAGAGAGAGAGAGAGAGAGAGAAGAAAAAAAAACCAGAGAGAGGGAGAGTTTGTGTTGGGGGATGTTTCAGCCAAGCAAAACCAGGTCCTCTTCTTTCCATTTTTTCTTCTTCATTTTTCATCTTGTTATGAGGTCTATTATGAGCCATATTTGGGGCCAAAAATCTGACCATAGAGAAGCCTGAATACGGCCTGATTGAAGGCTCCGTTTAAGGCCGAGCATGGCTTGAGTGTAGGCTCTGTTTGAGGCCAAACAATGGCCTGTGAATGGGGCTGAAACTTGGTCGAAAGGGGCCCAGAAGAGAGCAGTGTTTGAGCCAAAATCGGGGCCAGAAATAGCTCCAAAACAACATGCTGCGGGGGGCTGTGCACATTGCCAACGGTTGGTGGGCTGCACGTGTTGGACCTCACCAATCTTCATGGACCCTGCACAAATGCAGGTGGGCCTCACCAAAAGGAGAGAGAACCCAGGCAGGCTGTGCATTGGTGGGCCATCCAAAACGGGCAGTAGGCCCTAGTCATACACCCTACAAATATTTTATGTGATACATATACAATCTGTGGGGTCCACCATTATGAAATATTGTCCAGGAACCCCACTTATCATGCACGTGTGGTGCATCCTCACCATCCAAAAGGCAGGTCCATATCCTTGGTGGGCCGCTCCCATGAGGTATATGTTATACCATCTTGGGTACTCCGTCCAGTTGGGATGGTGTAGACCCACCTGTTGCATGTGTAAAATCCAGACCGTCCATATGTGTGGGTCCCACCCATGATGTATGTGTTTTATCCGTGCTTCCCTGCACGAGGGACCCACTTGAGATATGCATTATATCCACACTGTTCCTGTACATGGGACGGTGTGACCCACAATGGAACATTTGCATCCAAGGAGCCCACGTGTGAGGTATATATTTTACATATTCCCACTGTCCACACATATGAGCCCTACCATGGGGTGTGTTGAAAGTCAACACTGTCCATTTGATGGGTCCCCTTTTTATATGGGGTGACCCCAAAAATCAGTCATACATAGAGTTCAGGTGGCCCACACCATCTACAATCTTGTGAAGACTTGTTAAATCATATAAAAGCGCTTTCTAGGTCCATCTGAGATTTGGATGCACCTGGAACTTGGTTTGACCCCTTAACTTGGTGGGACACACATAATGGATGGGTTGGATTTGTGAACCACAACTTGGTGGGCCCAACGAATGATTATGAATGCCTTAATGACGAATTGTAGTATCTATTATCATGATTAGATCCGCTATTAATACTTGATAGGTATTATTATTATCATTAGTATTACGGTAATCATTGCGGTTAATAAATGCAACTAACCCTTAGTAGATTATCCGTGCTAACAGTAGTGCTTACAAACAACATTATCATTATTAAATATTAGTCATTTAATTATCATTCTTAGGTACAATCATAAATAGTAGATCATAGCATTATTAACATCATAATGATTATTATTAATAAATTGGCTAACGCTAATTATAACACTAATATTAACCATTACTTTTCATTAATATAGTAAATTATCATATGCCAACTACAATGCAAATCCTAAAAGAAATTTATCATAGACCTAAACTCAAGGATGAACCCTAGACCTAGGTAATTCAAACCTCGGGTTATAATCTCAACCATAAATAGTGTGAATAACTCGATCTAACCAAGTAATTTCCTAATTCATGATAGGACTCGACTATAAGGGACCACGCGTCCCCTAGCCATGCTAGTAGGCGATCCAACTATAAGGTGATGATTCTTCCCCTTGAATTTTTCATCTTCTCATTAGCTTAAGTCATAGTTTTTTTTTTTTTATATTTATCATTGATATCCCTCTTATAATCTCATGTGTTAGCCAGTAGAAATTGAATTCCTATATTACATGCTTAAATGTTCATCTTGTATATTTGTTCATTATTTGTGTATCGCTTATGGACTTTGAATTGGTACATTAGTGGGAAAACCCCACCTATACATGTGCACCCATACTTGGGATGTAACCCGACTGGTTGTCATTAAAATGGACCTTCGACTTAGTGGTTATTGAGTGGTGGTCTAAATGGATCATCGATATGGGCATACCATCCAAGGTTGTTGTGTCCAATGGTTTTAAAGGATAGTTTTTACCATATAGGTTTGATATTCGCCCTAAGTGGCATATTTTGATACCTGGCCTACATGGTTTTGTTTTGATGTTTTTCCTATATGGGTTTGATGTTTTATACCGTGCAACCATATGATGGTAAGCCCCATATATTGTAATATAATTGGCCACTAGTCGACGGGTTTCCATTGAACATCCTAAGATGGTAGTCTAATGAGCCGGGGATGGTGGTATGGGACCTATGCCAGAGCTGTCGGCCTACGCTGGGTCACGTGCTCCCCGTAGTGACCTTGAGCTTATTTAAAACTGGCTGATTGTAACTAGACAAATAATGTTTTGGCTAATCATGCATACATGGCACAGACCAGCGTCTATCGCTAAGCAGTCGTTACACCGCACTTAGTATGCTTTTATTGACGACTAGCCTTTGTCCGACTGGATGTTTTTTTCAGGTCATGATTCGCATTCCCCATGGTTGATCCCGAGGCATTGATTGTGCATTTGCATGGGCGACGAGTCCAAATTCTGCACGGATGAGCATCCCTAGGGCGTGACTGCATTCACGCATCCATGCATCTAATAAGACCTGCATCATGTATTATTTTATATATTTTGATTTATAATTATGCTTACCTAATGTGGCGGTGTGTAATCTTGAGAAAAATTCACACTAAGTTGGCCACTCATCCATCAAAAATATAACTGTACAGGTAGCACAGGTGGCTTAAGTGATATGTAGGTTTAGACTGATGAGGAGCCGTTATGGTGGTCAAGGACACATGATTGTACCTATCAAGGAAGCTGCGCGATCTTGCGGCTTTCGTTTGTGTTTTATATGCTTTTAAATTTCTCATGTGTGTAATCTTGTATTTGTTATTGTGGATACATTGGTTTGTATAAGTCATTATGGACAACCACTTGTATATTATAAATAAAATGAAAATTTTCCTTTATGTTGATTTGTCCATTTTACGCTCATTTGCTTACTCTGATAAAGAAAAAAAAAAATATATACTCGAATTTGACCATCCTTTAAGATTAACACTCGAATTTTTGGGAAGTGGGTCATATACTCAGGTCCTGAAAACACGGGGCATTACATGCTGGGATTGGGCAGGCTAGTGTTCAGGGGAGAGAGAGCGGGGGAGGCATTTTCTTAAATAAGAGACATTGAGGCATTTTGTTGAACAGAAGGGGGGGGGGGTGTTGAAGGGAGAGGTTCAGAAGGTTTAAAGGATTGTAACACCGCTTGATGCGGATCAAGAGAGTGGGCTGCAGTTTGGAGAGAACCTATTATCCTCAATAATCCTGAAAACAGGGAAAACTATATCCTCAACCATTAAATATATGCTAGAACGAAAGTTGAGGTGAGGGGATATCCTGACCCTGATTCTAGCGAAGCTCTGGAAGGTGGCGTGCATGGAAACACTGTCAATTTTCAGGAGTTCTCTGAAGCTCTTTGCAATTTTACCAATCACCGATGAATGCCACGCATGGGGTGAGATGCCAATCAGACGGATCCAGATACCTTGCGATAATCCTGCAGTAGTCGGAGACCAGTAACGGATGCTGAGCAGTTTCATTTGTCTGTACAAATTGGGATTAGAGGCGAAAACCTCATTGTCTTCTTTTGTTTTGAATTTCATCAGAAACTGATTTGGGGAAATCCATGTGACATCCACCTGATGTCCACCGATTGCCGAATGCTTGAAAGCATCAATGATGTGAAGAATGTAAATCGATTCATCTGCAGCTGTAACAGATAGGGCTGTAGATAGCTCCTGTTTGAGGTGATTTACCAGCCAAGCATCCATTTGGATCTTGTATGCTTCTTAGGGGAGAGGCTCCGAGGCAGGTGTATGCAAATGGGGGGGGGGGGGGGGGGGGGGGGTGGGGGGCTCCTTTTTCCCCGTAGGGATGTTTCTGTCTACCATGGGGAACGATTGCCTCTGGGTGGGATTGTTTGATTTAAGGACATGGGAATCATGTGTCTGCACCTGTGGGGGTTTCCGGGCTTGGTTCTTTGCCCAGGTGACATTTGTTATCCTTCCATTAATTCGTTGATCATGTAGACATCCTATAACATTGTATACATCTTGTTTATAGCAAAATCGTATGAAGGTGATTCCTCTTGAGCGATTAAGGTCTCTGTTCCATGGGATAAAGACATCCACCACTTTCCCAAATTGGTTGAAAATCCAATGCACATCCCTAGCCGAAGTATCAAACGTCAGATTTGTGGCAAAAACGGTGAAGAAGGGAGGGGCATGACATTGCTTTCTATGGGAAACCATTTCCCAATCCGATTCAAATTGTCTTCCTCTATGCTTTGGAGAGGGTTACTACAATCGTACATATACAAATAGAGGAGGCTAATAGAATTTGAGATCGAAAAGAAAATGAAAATGAGATAGATTCATAGGCAAATCTTATGGAATCAAGTCAAGAAAACAATAAGAAGAAAAAAATATAAATGTCTTAACTGTGGTAGACCTGGATATTTTGCCAATGAATGCAGGCTAAAAAAGAAAAATACAAACAATATTCAATTCAATTAAAAAGGAAATTGCTATAACTGTGGAAAACTTGGGCATCACATTAAAACCTGTAAGCTTTTAAAAAAATAAAAATAAGCCATCATCTAATCTTACAGAAACGTACAATAAGTCTGACATGATTATAGTTGTGGTGTCAAAAGTTTTTCTTATAAACTACTTGGAGTGGGTACTAGATACTGGTGCAACTCGGCACATGTGCAAGGATCATATTATATTTACCTCCTATCAAGTATCAAGAGATGATGAACATGTGTTCATGGGTAATGCTAGAACATCTCCAGTTGTAAAAAAATGAAAAGTACTTCTGAAACTCACTTCTAGAAATACTCTAATGTTGAATGATGTCCTACATGTGCTTGACATGAGAAAAAACTTGGTCTCTGGTTCGCTCCTCAATAAGTCTGGTGTCAAGTTAGTATTTGATTTAGATAAGATTGTAATAACTAAGAACAGAACTTTTGTTGGTAAGAGATATTGTAGTGATGGCCTATTCATTCTAAATATATCTAATGATAATAATAATAAAACATCCAATTATGTTTATATCATTGAACCTTTTTATCTATGACATAGTAGATTAGGCCATGTGAATGTAGTATCTTTAAAAAAAATGAAAAGATTAGGTTTATTACCTAATATATCTAATGAAAAATTTGATAAATATGAAACATGTGTAGAATCAAAATTCATTAGAAAACTCTTTAAACGAATAGAACGATCCTTTGTTCTATTAGAGTTAATACATAGTGACTTAGGTGATTTTATAAATCACATATCTAGAGGTGAAAAAAGATATTACATAACTTTTGTAGATGACTACTCTAGGTTTACTAGAGTTTATCTATTAAGGAGAAAAATGAAGCTTTATATGCTGAGTACAAAATTGAAGTTGAAAATCAGTTAAATATAAAAATTAAAAAACTTAGAATAGATAGAGGAGGTGAATATAAATATTCTTAATTTAGAGAATTATGTGAAAAAAGTGGAATAGTTCACGAAACTACAACTCCTTATACACTAGAACAGAATGGAATAACAGAGCGTAAGAATAGAACTCTAAAGGAGAATTCTATGTTAAATAGTTCAGGCTTACCCTCAAATATGTAGGGATAAGTAATTCTGTCTACTTGTTATATCTTAAATAAGATTCCTCCTAAGTTTTCGGAACAAACATGTTACAAAATTTGGAATCATGTTCCTAGTTATAAATATATTAAAGTGTGGGGGTATCTTGATAAAGTAAGATTGCTTAAAACTAAAACAAGAAAATTATGCCCTAAAATGACCAACAATATATTTATAAGATGCGCACAAAATAGTGCAACATACAGGTTTGTAGTTTTAAAGACTAATGATAATATTTTAGATCTTAATACAATTATAAAAATTAAGGATGTAGAGTTCTTTGAGAATGTATTCCCTGTGAAATCGAAGTCTATAAAAATATATGAAGTTAATAAATCAGATATCGCGTCTACTTGTAAAAGTGCTTGCAAGTTGGTAGTAAAAGAGATACAATCAAGAAAAAGTATTAGAGTTAGAAGAAAAACTAACCCAGGAGATGGTTTTTTTTTTTCACATTCTTAGTCGAAGATGATCTTACAACTTATACAGAAGCGATTAACTCTTCAGATGCAACATTTTGGAGGGAAACAATAAATGATGAGTTGGAATCTATTATATATAATAACACTTGGGAACTTATAAACCTACTAGCCGGAAACAAATCAATAAGTTGTAAATGAGTGTTTAAAAATAAACTAAAACCATATGGAACTATTGATAAATTTAAAGCTAGGCTATCAGTAAAAAGCTTTAAACAAAAGGAATGAATAAATTATTTTGATACATATTCCCCTGTAATTAAGATTACAACTATTATGGTTTCAATAGTGATAAGTTCCATATATAAACTGGTAATACACCAAATGTACATTAAGACGACTTTCTTAATGGAGACTTAGAAGAAGAAAATATATATGGAGCAACTCGAGGGTTAAAAGATATCAAGTAAAGAAAATAAAGTGCGTAGACTAATTAAATCATTATATAGTCTAAAACATGCTCATAAATAATGGCATAAAAAATTTGATATTATTTTGAAATCAAATGATTATCATATAAATGATGTAGATAGATATGTATATTGTAAAATTTATAGAAATGATTATGTTATTATATGTTTTTATGTTGATGACATGCTTATTTTTGGAACTAATATTAAATTAGTTATTGTGACTAAGAAATTCTAGTTATCTAAATTTGACATGAAAGACTTAAGAGAGGCTAGTGTAATCTTTGGTATTGAAGTAATCAGGAAAGATGATGTTATTGTATTATCATAATTTCATTACATTAAGAAATTACTGAGAAAGTTTAACCATTTTGTTTATTTACTTATCAGTACACGTCATGATTAAAGTGTTATTCTTATGAAAAACACAAGTAGTAGTATGTCTCAATTGGAGTATTCCAGAATAATTGGTAACCTCATGTATCTAACAAACTATACTAGACTAGGCATAACTTTTGCAGGATGAAGGTTAAGTAGATATACACATAACCCTTGAAAAGAGAATTGTAATACCTTATCTGGAATTTTGAGGTACGTAAAAGGTAATATGACCTATGGTTTACATTATAATGGTTTTCCTACTGTATTAAAATAATACAGTAATGCTAACTAGATCAGTGATTTAGATGAGACAAAATCCATTAGTGATTATGTCTTCACCTTGGGTAGAGGAGTAATCTCCTGGAAGTCTACTAGGCAGACACGTATTGCTCGATCAACTATGGAATCCGAGTTTATTGCCTTAGAAAAGGCTGTATCAGAAGCTGAGTGGCTTAGAAATCTCTGAACTGATATACCATTGTAGCTAAAACTGTATCGGTCATGTCTACTCATTGTGATTGTCAAGCAGTTATAACAAAAGCAAAGAGTAAAATATATAATGGAAAGAGTAAGCATATTAGACTTAGACACAATATAGTAAAACACATGTTACGTGGTAGAGTCATATCTATTGACTTTGTGAGGTCAGAAAAAAATTTAACAGATCCTCTGACCAAAGGACTATCTAAAAGATTAGTCAATGATACATTGAAGGGAATGGGGCTAAGCCTAATATATGACTTGCTAGTGTCAGCAACCCGACCTATATAAGTGGAGATCCCATGAGATAGGTTCAATGGGTAAACAATAAGACATGAAGTAGATGATTGCACTAAGATATATGAGCCTCTTCTATGGTGTATAGTGCGAGCAGTAATGTAAAAGGATGAGTTTTTTTAAAACTCTTAATGAATTCATAGTCATATATTTGGTGGTGTATACAGTTGCTCCATACATTTGATGAAATTCACATCTATGGGTGTGCAGGTGGATGCTGCTTCCTACGAGAATTTAGGCGAATTCTCTAAAACATTCATGAAATGCAGGTAATGGTATATGGCTAAAAAACACCGAATCACAAAATTACTTGTAGAGGAAGAGTTGTGTGAGTTGCATGTACTTGCGATTTACACTAAAAGGATTTAGGTTCAAGACTATGGTGTCACCTGATTACTGTACACTTGTCTTGCTTACTCTAATATCGGTTCAAGTCTATGGTGACACTGGTACTATTACACAACTATTATGCTTTAACTTAAAAGACTTTTTATTTTGAAACATGCGGGAGATTGTTGTATTTTGTTTTAAAATTAATTTTAAAATCAAATTTTTAAATATTTCAATTTCCCTACATATTTGAAATTTCTGTTTATTTTGAATTGTGGGTTTTGTCCCACATCGAATTTAACAAAGAAAAACATCTCGTATATAAAATAGGCTTTTTTCCTTAGGGCTTAAGCCCCATTCAGGGGGCATGTGAATTTGGTCCTTGGGAGGGGGCTATGCTAATAGCTCTAATATATGCCATTGATCACATACACGCGCCGAGCCGAGCCATGTCGTGTTGTGCCGAGCTGAGCCAAGTCCAAATCTGTGTCCCTGTTCGTGTGTGTGTACACGTGTGTGACGCAACGCAACAGGCTGGGCTGGGCTGGGCGTGGGCGCGTGTGTGAGTGCAAGTATACTCGCGTGGGTGTGTATGTATGGGTACTCGCGGGACTTTATTTGAAAGAGTGCATTCGCATTTGCACCTTTTCATTTTAAACCAGAGAGACGCAACTGTTCGGTTGGTCACACCTATTGGGTTTAAACCCAACGGACCTAACCCTTTCAAAAGGGTGCTTAACGCACCAGTTCAAAGTCTATATAAAGACTTCGATTCATATTTGAATATAGAAAAATCTTTTCCTCTCTTATGAAACTCTTTTTGTATTCTGGTTTACAAAATTTTGAATGTTGAGTTCGTCACTGAGTCAACTCAGCACTTTTGGGTTAAATAGCAACTGGTTCAAGCCTGCATACAGTAAGTACACTACTGAGACCGGGTCATAGTCATTGTTTCCTAGAGGTATTATACTTGGGACACTATCTAAGGGGGTGCAAATTATATTTCAAGCCAAGTGACTCACGTCACGCCTCGACTCAATTCAATAAATCTTATTTCTCATATTTTATTTTCTTTTTTGGTTCTCGATTTTTAATAGTTTATTTAATTCAACCAAATATTCCAACATTGCAAAACCGACATCAAAATGTCAATGATTTGATAATTGGATTACATCATTTGGCATTGGCGATGGTGATCCTTGATGGGTTTTGACTCTACATCATCTCCTAATGATACTTTGATGGGTAATACAGTAAGAGTTCACACAAGTAACCCAATTGAATGACTGAATTATCTGGGATGGACAACCCGTTAGTGATTCAAGTGACGATCTGACCCAAACTCAAGAACAAGAAAAGGGAATCTACCTTTTCTTTTTTCCATCTTCTCAAAGAGAGTAAAATTCATTAATTCATTAAAGAACTAAAAATTACAATGAATGAAGGTATTTATGCTAAATGCCTATCCTAATTAATTAAGACCACTCATTTTTTTAAAACCCATTTTTAAAAATCTTCATAAGACAAACTAATAGAATGTAAAAATATCAAAATACCCCTAAATATAAGTAAACAACTAAATAACATAAATTGGACGTTGGCCCTGTGTGGCCTGTAAACAAGTGTACATGATGTCCACCCTGTTCAAATGTGGTATTTTGCTTGTGTTCCCTAGCAAGTCTGGGACTATGAATAACCCAATCATGGGCCATGCAAATATCAAATGTGGTATTTTTGCTTGAATGGTTATAAGGGTTGAAGTTGGATAGCAGATTTTTTTATTTTATTTTATTTTATTTTATTATTATTATTTTTTGTCAATAATGGATGGGATTGACAGCTCGATCGACCATGGTCTAAAGAGAATTGGGGTGAGGCTACTATGTCTAGACTTTCTTAAAAGAGAAGATAAGGAGAGTTGAAGGGTTCAACTAGTAAGGCAAAGGTGATGTGAGATAGATGGAATGATGGCTGGATTTAGATGGGGCTTCGGCTAAGCTTCATGGATGGGTGGTTGGGATTTGTTACTATTGGATGGTTAGACAAAGATGGCTAGGGTTGAAAGTGAGGTGCACCTTAGATGTTTTTACCTACAAACCTTCAAAAGAGAAAGCATAAGTGTTACATCTCCATGCCCTGATCCAATAGTTAATTTAAATTTAAATTCTAAATAATTAATTTAAATTATTTTTTTTCTTCTATTTTTATGAGTTGGCAGAGATTTGTTATGTATTTATTTTTCTCTGGAATGAATAGATGGGAGTTGTATTTTGCCATTAATCTTTGTTTTACATGAGGACCCCTTTCCCTTCTTTTACGTGGGCTTGATTGGGCTTGGACCCTATCACAAAAGAATGAATTCTCTCGGCTACTTTCCTTCTCTTTTCAAATGGTGGTGCGGTGATGAGATTGGAACTGAGCAGTTGGGGTGGTGAGCTGGCTGCTAGATCAGAGATAACGAAGGCAACTACGTCGAGATGGTTGGCAGCAGCTCGTTGGTGCTAATACCGGAAGGATGATGACAGCGACAAGATGAATCGACAACAACGGAAGGATGGCATTGATGGAACGGTGATAGTCATAGATGGAAGTGATCGGCGGTACGTAATCCAATCCCCCCAAATGTTTCCACAGTGGGTGTTCAATCCTCAAAAGTTTCCTTGTCGTGTGATGCACTTGAGTTTTGGAACTTCCAACACGGTGGCTACTCAATGAATGGTCAGTCATCAGTCAGGTAGTTGGGTCCAATAACCAAGCCTTATGTATGGGTCAATAGCAAATTAGGATAAAGAAAACAGTGGAAAATGTTGAACAAAATAGAAAAATACATTTTTAGATTGAAATTTATTTTGTGTACAATATTCTTGTAAAACACTGTTTGTACAAGTGATGGGCCTCATCATAGATGGGTCATTCCCTAAATATTTTATATTGATCATAACCTTTACATTGTTGGCATCAAATACATGGTTAGCCTAAGTCATTATCTTGTCAGGCTCCCTCCCCATGACTGCAACCTTCAATCTTCTCTTTAGCTCTTTGCTGCAAATGCCAAAATAAATAAATAAGGTGAGACCCATGATTCAATCATCAAGTCCATTGGTCTGATGCAGCCCGCCATGTACAGGCCATGCCCTAAAAATCTTGAAGATAGAAAGATCCTAGCCACCGAGTGTGGATTGTTGTATGTGCACAGACCACTAACTAAAAAGATTATGACTTTTTTTTTCTCTTCTAACTGGGAGATTTTGGGGACATGGCTATGGTGGGTCCAATCCAATCTAAGAAATTCTCGGTCACAGATGGTTCCGTCCCACAACACGCCTAGTTCAAACGATTATGCACGTGTCACATGTATGATACACAATCTGGAGTCACAATAATGTCAAAAGATACTCTTAAAATTAAGATATTTATACCTCATTAACTGTCTAGCTAATGTGGATGCTGATAGAAGGCCTCCGTTCTCTTCAGCTCTTCTCAGCAAGTAAGGTATGACATTCTCCACAGGCCCAAATGGCAAGTACTTGCTCACATTGAAACCTCCATTCCTCAGCCCAAGTGAAAGCCCATCTGCCATTCCCTTCAGCTGAGCAAATTGCAACTTCTGATTCCCCTTCCCAATCTTCAGCTCCGCAGCCTTCGCAGCTGCCGCTTTCCCTGATCGACGATCCAAAAATATCACAACAGAGTTCAATCCACAACTTCAGTTTATATATGTATCAAAAGCAAAGAGGTGCTGAAAGAGTATGGATTCATTTGAGAAATGAGGGAGAAGGAACTATTAATTATGAAAAGCTGTCCAGTGGAGAATTTGTTCAAAAATAAACTATTTTAGACTAATCTCTATGTATTGATTCAAACTAAACATTGCAGAGAGAATCTTTAGCTTTTGAATAACAGGAAGATGTTTATGTACAATCCATAAACTGACTTGTGGTTAATAAATCATCACTAACCATCCCAGTCCGGTTTATGGGCCACTCAATGATTAAAAGATCACATCCATCTGATGTTCCCAACTATTTGATGGACACCTACTATGGATGGTTAGCATAAGTTCACACATTGGTCTAACATGCCATCATTTCAATGGCGATTGATGGGGACCATGCATGAATCAATGGTTGATGGGGGTTATACACTGAACTTCAGTGTATAATATATCCTCAAAATCATTTATCTGTAAAGAACATCATGGGTCCTAAGATATTCTAATTACAAAACAAGATAATTAAAATTTCTTTTTAACATGAAATGTTTTAAGTTCTTACCGGATTCAAGATTATGGGTTGCAAGGACAACCGATCCATGGCCTCCAGCAATCTTCTCGAGGATGAACGACGTGCACTCGTTGTAGCAAGCATGCGTCTCTTGGATGCTTGAATGAATTGGAGAGGCAGCACCCAATGCAGAAGCCAGCTCCGTTTCTCTTGTGATATAAGCCCCCCTCACCAATTTAAACCCAATTGAAATTCCCCTCCTTTCAGCAGCTTCAACGGCTTTGGCCAATCTCTCTTTCGCATCTTTTAAGTACGTCTAAATCGTCCCATGAACAATGGGATTTTCATCTTCGTTGAAGCGGATTGCAGCTGAGTATATGAAGTAATCAATGGCGGGTTGCACCAAAGTGTATTCAGCATTGATTAGTAATGGAAGGTTGGTTTGGTGGCATTTCTCACATAGTTTTGAAGCCGTTGTTGGGCTAGTTTGAGATCTTCTTCTTCTTTTTCAGTTAGATGTTGTGTGGTAAAGAGGGCTGGAATTGCTGAGGAATGGCAATGATTCAATCTTCCATGGAAGATGGAATGAAGGGTCCTTATGTTCACTTCTCAGCAAATCACTAATCCGTTCCAGTAACGAAATTGGGCAGATTGCGGTGATCTTCACGCATGAAAAACTCACCTATTACAACAAAAATTCCAGTCACTTCTTTCATTCATTACTGAAAATTTTAGATCTTCATTTACTCATCTGTTTGCTGCTTGTTTGTAGCAAGTGCATACACCGAATCTCGGTGTTTGTTTGTTGGCAGGAACACTGTGTCTAAATTCATGAAAATCCAAAAGCATCTAACTTCTGAATTTCTTAATCAGACAAGGGAAGATCAGAGTACCATGCAAAGATCACTGATTGGATGATCCTAACCATCCAAAATTTGGCCTTCTTTTTCATACCCATCAGTTTTACTAGCAGCTCCTGCTGGGATGGTTTGGATTGCTTGATCAAAGTGATTCTTCAGAATTATAAGTAATCCAAGGTGAGACCCACCTCAAATGGGTGGTTCAAATTGTTGAAACAGGACCTGTTCCTCATAAAAATCTTGACCATTCATTTGATAGGCTAATGATCGGATGGCTAGAATCGTCCGGTCCGTTTGATTTTTGGTCAATAGCTCATGAAGGGTGTGCTGCAGCAAATGGACAGTCTAGATCACCAGATCGAACCATACATATGTCCACATGCAGCTAAGAACACTGTAACTTAGTGCGCTACTTGGAACACTGAGTGATTTCTATACTTTGAAGAATTTGAAAATCCAGATTTTAGAAAACTGAAACAGATTCCAAATTTGCTAAATGGAAACAGAATCCATTCTAAAAATATCAACATAATCTCATCTTAGGAGAGTATTCTTCTTCCGAATTCATTGAAAAATAGCAAAAATCATCTTAGGAGAGGATTCTTCTTCTGAATTCATTGAAAAATAGCAAAAATCAAAGAAATTCAAGTTTAAGAAAATTCAAATTTATATTATTAAAAAAAAAAAAAAGAAGCTAAATTCTCCCATCAATCCAAAACAAAGAAAATAATCAAAGAAGAAAATTAAAATTCACCGGCACATACCAAAGATGGCGGAAGCAACAACGTCATCTCAATGGTCTTCAAGAACTCCTCCAAATTTCTATCGCAACCTTCGTTATCTGTCGCATCTTCCAACCCATAATCCAAAATCCCATGCAACCCGTTGTCCCAAAGCCTCTGCAGTGTCTGGCTCGCCTCTTCTAAATCCTCACCAGCGCAGAAATGTTCATAGATCGATCTCTTTATAATCGCCATTAGCATGCCTCGAAAGAACTTGTTTTCCCTTAGTTTCAACCTCATGACCTGAATTCCAACATCGACAGCCGGTTCAAAGGCTTGTAAGAACTCTATTTAGTGGGCCTCAATGATCAACGGTCTGGATTGTCATATAGTTGGACTATATGATTGAGTAGACCAGTGGGCCCCACTTCAGGTGATGCGCTGCGCAGTCTATTTGCACAGCTCTGCGTACTAGGGTTGGAATGCTATAGCTGTCTTACGCAGACAGCAGTTTGAGTTGAACCGGGATACTCCAATGTGGAGCATGGGAGGGAGAGTTTTGATGGGTTTCAAATTCTCTCTCCATAGTCTCTATAAAAGAGAGCTGGGTCTCCGATCCTACACCAATATCAGAAATTCGAGTCTTGTCTACTGATTTGTAGAAAGGGTATGAAGGAGAGGAGGATCTTAAGTTCTATCTGTATTCTGGTATACTTATCTGGCTTCTATGGCGGCGTCTCATCTAGGTACGCTATCTGAGCCCTTGATCCCCATGTCCCATGCACAGACAGATCCGTGGGCCTATTCCGCATATAGATTAAGTCCCACAGTTGGTATCAGAGCGATCTGTGCATAGGTATGGATGATCACATCCAGCTATATCTGATCACATCAGGGATTTTTAAATTCCTGAAATAGTTGTGATCAGAGATTTCCGAATCACTGAATCTAGAAATATCAAGATTAGGGATTTGAATTTCGAAAACCCTAAAAAAAAGTTATTCAAATTGGGAATTTCAATTCAAACATCCAGAATTAGGGATTTTGAATTTGAATCCCCAAATCCAGATGATGATTAGGGATTTTCAAATCGGAATCCCCAAATTGTGAAATCCGGGACTTTCGGATTTAGAATCCCCAAAATCGAAAATTTGGGATTATTCGAAACCCTAAATCGATCGATTCAATCAGCGTTTTTCGAATCCCTGACTTCAGAAATTAGAAATTAGGGATTTTCAGAATCCAGATCCCCAAATCTAGATTAATTGGGGATTTCGGATTCAAAATCTCTAAAACTAGTTAACTTAGGGATTTGGGATTCGAACCCCTAAATGCAAACATTTAATTAGGGATTCCACATTCCTGATTTCAACGCCCAGATTCGAAACCAATAATCTCAAATTGGGGATTTTTTATACCCTTACCTCTATATATCGATGGAGGATGGCATGACTATTGCAGCGCCTGACGGATGCCGGAGATTCGGCCATGGTCGCAATCTTCAACCTCTTGATACCCATTCTCACAGGGTTTAAGGAAGCATTGCCCTATCTCAGGCAACTATCAACGGTGCTAATTTCCCATGGCTAGATCACACATCTTCGTGGCTATGCGATTTAGATGCAGTGGGTGGAATTGAGAGAAGACAGGAGGAGCTGCCATTGAATCTGTCCACCTGTTCCCCTTCCTTGCCGAAGGGATCGAGCAGATGATTCAGATCTTCTGGATCTTCTCTCCTGCTCCAACGGTGAGTGGATATCGCCCGTTGAGAATCGCAGTACAGCGAAGGCTCTTGCCTTCATAAACTCTTCTGTTTTAAGGCCTGAAGAATGGCGTCCACGGATCCATTTTAGACCCGATTAAACCGACTTGGGTATGTCGACCCAACTTGATCTGTTCGGGTCAGTAGACTCGTTTCGAGTGTATGGATCAGACCGTGTATGATCCCTGTGTATTATTCCGCGATCCGCTATCCTAGAATCTTCTCTTTAGGACCGTATTTTAGAGATCCTTTATAGGATCCGATCTGTCTGTTTAGATTAAAATGAGTATAAAATCTAAAATATTCACCGATGGACATTAAATAAAAACTAAAGCATCCGTCTAAATTATTTCGTGTCATTGTCTATCATGTGAATGTTGTAGATCAGAATTGTAATGCTCATTTATGACCAATCTAGATCACTCAAAGTTCTGATACGGCCCTAATATTGGCCCATAACCCATCCTTAGGAATAAATATGGACAGTTAGAATATATGATGTGAATCCTTTCCGTTTTGTTTCACTTTAAGGTTCCTTTATTTTCAAAATGGTCAATATCAACTAACTTATGGGCTACGTTAGACTGATTAAGAGATAATCCATAAAGAGACAGGATTATAATAGCAATCTTAAAAGTCTATATTTATAGTTTTACATTCGGTTGTGTTAGCCACTATAGTGACCTCAATCGATGAAATTTTACAAGTACAGACTTGTAACATTGGGATTAGAAGGATTGCATACAGTTGCATTCATATTTTCATGCGTACGGTAATGAAAACACAGATGATTACTGTTTGGCAAACACGTGAGCAGGTGAAGTAAATGATGCTAGTGATGTAAAGCTGAAAGACTCATCTCACCCACAGGTGTTGGGTGTCTCAGTTTTACATGACTGACATCACTTGACTTCATGTTCATGAAGATCACTAGCATATCATTATTACTACTCACAGGAGGAATGATGATGATGTAACAGATTCTCACCAGGATGAGATGGTTGGGCCCATCGTCATCCTGGATGATTCATTTGATGCCTCTCTTAACAACTGAATTTAATTTTCCTGATATTCTTTATTTATAATCACGAAATTGTTTTGTGAAATAATGAACTAATGTGAGTATATATGTCTCATATATTTCAGTCTCAATTCCTACTAATACACATCAAGTCCCTGCCCTAAATGGGTCTAACTATGCTCAATGGAAGAATGTCATTGAAGTTGTACTGGGGTGTATACAATTAAATCTTAACCTGATAACACCAGATTCGCTAGAACCATCTGATAATGCCACTAAAGCTGAATATAATCGATGGGTTGCATAGTTTAGATCAAATAATATATGCCTGAAAGTCATTAAGTATTCGATTTCTGAATCTATAAAGGGCGCCATGCATGAAACAGATAAGGCCAAAGTTTTTCTATCTGAATAGGAAAAAGGTTCAAGAAATCTGATAAGTCTGGGGTGGGCATTCTTATGAATAAGTTGACTCGTTCGTCCTACAATGGAAAAGGCAACATTCGTGAATACATTGTAGAGCAGATCAAGGTTATTTCTAAAATTCGTGCTCTAGGGCTTGTACTCACTGATGATCAACTGGTTCATTTGATTATGAATAACCTACCTCCCCAATTCGGCATGTTCCTGGTGAACTATAACACTCTGAAGGACATATGGACATTAGATGAACTTATCACTTAGTGTGTCCAAGAAGAAGACAAAATCAAGCAGACGGTTAAAGTTCAAAAAGTTAATATGGTGATCTCAGGTCATGGGTAAGGGAAAGGGAATAAAGGTAAAAAAAAAAGGAAATAAGGTTCTAATAATGGATTTTCTAGTCCTCCATCTATAAACCATGAGAATCAATATAGAAATGGATCTAAACGCAAACGGGTTAAAGTCAAATCGTGCTTCTTTTGCAAAAAGACGGGTCATCTAAAGAAAGATTGCGAAGGTTTTAAGGATTGACTCGTAAAGAAAGGTAATCATTCTGTTCTTGTCTATTTTGAATCTAATCTAACCAATGTGTCAGTGGATTCTTGGTGGATAAATTCAGGAACTACTATTCACATATGCACTTCTATGTAGGAATTACTAAAGGTCAGGCTACCAACTGATGCAAAGCGCTTAGTATACGTAGGCAATGGTGTCAAGGTTGATGTGAAGGCAATAGGAGTCTATAGGCTTAAGTTGAAGTCTGATCATTTTTTGAATTTAGTAGATACATTCTGTGTGCCATCTATAAGGCGTAATTTAGTTTCAATTTCCTTTTTGGATAAGTTAGGATATTCATTCCACTTTAGAAATAAAAGTTTTAGTATTTACTTTAATTCGATTAAAGTTGGAGCTGACTTTATAGTAAATAACTTATACCAATTAGATTTGATTGCCTCTCATGTTTATAATATTAATTCCTTACCCGATTTTATAAACCTAAACCTTAATCTATTCTCAATTCCCTAAACCTATAGCTTATTACCTTAAACTAAACCTTAACCTAAAATTATAACCTTAACCAAAACAAGAACCTATGACTTAAAACCTAAATGTATTCTCAAATCTCTAAACTAAAACCTACACCTAATCATAATCTCAACTCCCTAGCCTAAACCTACACTTGAAAACCCAAACCTAAACTTGAAGACCCAAACCTAAAACCCGATCCCGAACCTGAACCCGATTTGCTAAACCTAAAATCTAAATGTATTCTCAAATCCCTAAACCTAAACCTACACCTAAACTTAATCTTAACTCCCTAACCTAAACGTAAACCTAATCTTAAAAACCCAAACCTAAACTCGATCCCGAACCTGAACCCGATTTCCTAAACCTAAACCATAACTTATTCTCAATTCCTTAAACCTATAGCAGATAACCGAAACCTAAACCTAAACGTAAACCTTAACCTACAACCTATAACCTAACATTAACCTAAACTTAAACCAATAACCTAAAACCTAAACCTAAACTTAAAACCTAAAAGTATTCTCAACCCCCTAAACCTAAACCTACACCTAATCCTAATCTCAACTCCCTAACCTAAACCTAAACCTAAACGCGAAAATTGAAACCTAAACCCGATCCCGAACCCAAACCCGATTTCCTAAACCTAAACCTTAACCTATTCTAAATTCCCTAAACGTATAGCTTATAACCGAAACCTAAACCTAAACCTAAACATTAACCTATAACCTAAACCTAAAACTAAACCTAAAACCTAAATGTATTCTCAAATCCCTAAACCTAAACCAACACCTAATCCTAATCTCAACTCTCTAACCTAAACCTAAACCTAAACTTGAAATCCCAAACCTAAACCCGATCCCGAACCCGAACCTGAACTCGATTTCCTAAACCTAAACCTTAACCATTTCTCAATTCCCTAAACCAATACCTTATAACCGAAAGCTAAACCTAAACCTAAACATTAACCTAAAACCTAAACTTAAACCTAAACCTAAAACCTAAATGTATTCTTAAATCCCTAAACCTAAACCTATACCATATCCTAATCTAAACTCACTAACCTAAACCAAAACCTAAACTTGAAATCCCAAACTTAAACCCAATCTGGAACCCGAACCCGATTTCCTAAGCCGAAACCTTAACCTATTCTCAATTCCCTATACCTATATCTTATAACCTAAACCTAAACCTTAACCTAAACCTAAACCTAAACCTATAAACTTAACCTAAACAAAATCTGATCACCTAAAATCTTAACTTATAACAGATAACCAAGCCTTAACCTAAACATAAAACCTAAACCTTAACTTATAAGCTAAAACCTAAACCTAAACTTAAAACCTAAATGTATTCTCAACTCCCTGAACCTAAACCTACACATAATCTTAATCTCAACTCCCTAACCTAAACCTAAACCTAAACTTGAAAACCCAAAACTATACCTGATCCCAAATCTGAACCTGATTTTCAAAAGCTAAACCTTAACCTATTCTAAATTACCTAAACCTATAGATTATAACCTAAACCAATAACCCTAACACAAGCCTATGACTTAAAACCTAAATGCATTCTCAAATCTGTAAACCTAAACCTACACCTAATCCTAATCTCAACTCCCTACCCTAAACCTAAACCTAAACTTGAAAACCCAAAACTGAAACCCGATCCCGAACTCGAACCTGATTTCTTAAACCTAAAACCTAAATGTATTCTCAAATCCTTAAACCTAGACCTACACCTAATCCTAATCTCAGATCCCTAACTTAAACCAAAACCTAAACTTGAAAACTTAAACCTAAACCCATCCCGAACCCGAACCCGATTTCCTAAACCTAAACCTCTACCTATTATCAATTCCTTAAACCTATAACTAATAATCTAAACCTAAACCTTAAACCAAACCTAAACCTAAACCAATAAACTTAACCTAAACCAAAACCTATGACCTAAAACCTTAACATATAACCTATAACCTAACCTTAAACTTAAAACCTAAACCTTAAGCTATAACTAAAAACCTAAACCTAAACCTAAAACCTAAATGTATTCTCAAATCCCTAAACCAAAACGTACACCAAATCCTAATCTCAACTCCCTAACCTAAACCTAAGCCTAAAGTTGAAAACCCTAAACTAACCCTCATCCCAAACCCGATCCCGAATTTTTAAACCTAAACCTTAACCTATTCTCAATTCCTTAAACCGATTACTTATAACCTAAACCTAAACCTATAACCTTAACTTAAACCAAAACCTATGACCAAAAATCTAAATGTATTCTCAAATCTCTAAACCTAAACCTACACCCAATCCTAATCTCAACTCCCTAACCTAAACATGAAAGCCCAAAACTAAAACCCAATCCCGAACCCGAACCCAATTTTCTAAACCTAAAATCTAAATGTATTCTCAAATCCCTAAACCCAAACCTACACCCAATCCTAATCTCAACTCCCAAACCTAAACCTAAACCTAAACTTGAAAACCTAAACCTAAACCCGATCCTGAACCCGAACTCGATTTCTTAAACCTAAACCATAACTTATTCTCAATTCCCTAAACCTATAACTTATAACCGAAACCTGAACCTAAATCTAAACATTAACCTATAAACTAAACCTAAATCTATAAACTTAACCAGAACCAAAACCTATGACCTAAAACCTTAACCTATAACCTATAACCTAACCTTAACCTGAACCTAAAACTTAAACCTTTACCTAAAACCTAAAACCTAAACCTAAACTTAAAACCTAAATGTATTCTCAACTCCCTAAACCTAAACCTACATCGAATCCTAATCTCAACTCCCAAACCTAATCCTAAACCTAAACTGGAAAACTCAAACCTAAACCCAATCCCGAACACGAACCCGATTTCCTATACCTAACCCTTAACCTATTCTCAATTCCTTAAACCTATAGCTTATAGCCTAAACCGAAACCTTAACCTAAACCTAAACATAAACCTATAAACTTAACCTAAACCAAAACCTATGACCTAAAACCTTAACATATAACCTATAACCTAACCTTATCCTAAACCTAAAACCCAAACCTTAACTTATAACCTAAAACCTAAACCTAAACCAAAAACCTAAATGTATTCTCAAATCCTTAAACCTAAACCTACACATAATCCTAATCTCAACTCCCTAACCCTAACCTAAACCTAAAGTTGAAAACCCTAAACTAACCCCGATCCTAAACCCAAACTCGATTTTTAAAACCTAAACCTTAACCTATTCTCAATTCCCTAAACCTAGAGCAAATAACCTAAATATAAACCTTAACCTAAACCAAAACCTATGACCTAAAACCTAAATGTATTCTTAAATCTCTAAACCTAAACCTACACATAATCCTAATCTCAACTCCCTAACATAAACCTAAACCTAAACTTGAAACCCAAACCTAAAACCCGATCTCGAACCCGAACCCGATTTCTTAAACCTAAAACCTAAATGTATTCTCAAATCTCTAAACCTAGAACTACACCTAATCCTAATCTCAAATCCCTAACCTAAACCAAAACCTAAACTTGAAAACCCAAGCCTAAACCTAATCCCGAGCCTGAAACCAATTTTCTAAACCTAAACCTTAACCTATTCTCAATTCCCTACACCTTAAGCTTATAACCTAAACCCAAACCTTAACCTAAACCTAGAAACTTAACCTAAACAAAAACCTATGACCTAAAACCATAACATATAACCTATAACCTAACCTTAACCTAAACCTAAAACCTAAGCCTTAATGTATAACCTAAAACCTAAACTTAAAATTAAAACCTAAATGTATTCTCAAATCCCTAAAACTAAACCTACACATAATCTTAATCAAAACTCCCTAACCTAAACCTAAATGTAAAGTTGAAAACCCTAAACTAACCCCGATCCCAAACCTAAACCCGATTTTATAAACCTAAACCTTAACCTATTCTCAATTCCCTAAACCTATAGCTTATAAACTTAAACTAAACCTTAACCTAAACCTATAACCTTAACCAAAACCAGAACCTATGACCTAAAACCTAAATGTATTCTCAAATCTCTAAACCTAAACCTACACCTAATCCTAATCTCAACTCCCTATCCTAAACCTAAACCTAAACTTGAAAACCCAAACCTAAAACCCGATCCCGAAACCAAACCCAATTTCCTAAACCTAAAAGCTAAAAGTATTCTCAAATCCATAAACCTAAACCTACACATAATCCTAATCTCAACTCCCTAACCTAAACCTAAACCTAAACTTGAAAACCCAAACCTAAAACCTGAATCCGATTTCTTAAACCTAAAACCTAAATGTATTCTCAAATTTCTAAACCTAGACCTAGACCTAATCCTAATCTCAAATCCCTAACCAAAACCTAAACATAAACTTGAAAACCCAAACCTAAACCCAATCCCGAACCCGAACCTGATTTCCTAAACTTAAACCTGAACCTATTCTCAATTCCCTACACCTATAGCTTATAACCTAAAACTAAACCTTAACCTAAACCTAAATGTAAACCTATAAACTTAACACAAACAAAAATGTATGACTTAAAACCTTCGCATATAACCTATAACCTAACCTTAACCTAAACTTAAAACCTAAACCTTAACCTATAACCTATAACCTAAACCTAAACCTAAAACTAAATGTGTTCTCCAATCCCTAAACCTAAACCTGCACCTAATCCTAATCCCAACTCCCTAACCTAAACCTAAATCTAAGCTTGGAAACCCTAAACTAACCCTGATCCAAAACACGAACCCGATTTTTTAAACCTAAACCATAACCTATTCTCAATTCCTTAAACCTATAGCCTATAAGCAAAACCTAAATCTTAACCTAAACCTATAACCTTAACCTAAACCATAACCAATGACCTAAAACCTAAATGTATTCTCAAATCTCTAAACCTAAACCTATACCTAATCCAAATCTCAACTCCCTAAGCTAAACTTAAACCTAAACTTGAAAAACCAAACCTAAAACCTGATCTCGAACCCAAACCCAATTTCCTAAACCAAAAACCTAAATGTATTTTCAAATCCCTAAACCTAAACCTACACCTAATCCTAATCTCAACTCCCTAAACAAAACATAAACCTAAACTTGAAAACCCAAACCTAAACCCGATCCGGAACCCGAACCCGAACACTATTTCCTAAACATAAACCATAACTTATTATCAATTCCCCAAACCTATAGCTTATAAAAGAAACATAAACCTAAACTTAAACCTTAACCTATAACCTAAACATAAACCTACAAACTTAACCTAAACCAAAACCTATAACCTAAAACCTGCACCTATAACCTATAACTTGACCTTAACATAAACCTAAAACCGAAACCTTAACTTATAAACTAAAACCTAAACCTAAACCTAAAACATAAATGTATTCTCAACTCCCTAAACCTAAACCTACACCTAATCCTAATGTCAACTCCCTAACCTAAACCTAAACTTGAAAACCCAAACCTAAACCCGATCCCCAACCGGAACCCGATTTCCTAAACCTAAACCTCAACTTATTCTCAATTCCTTAAACCTATAGCTTATAACCGAAACCTAAACCTAAACCTAAATCTTAACCAATAACCTAAACCTAAACTAATAAACTTAACATAAACCAAAACCTATGACCTATAACCTATAACCTAACCTTAACCTAAACCTAAAGTATAAACCTTAACTTATAACTTAAAACCTAAACCTAAATGTATTCTCAAATCCCTAAACTTAAACCTACACTTAATCCTAATCTTAACTCCCTAACCTAAACCTAAACCTAAACTTGAAAACGCAAACTTAAACCTGATTCTAAACCCGAACTCGATTTCCTATACCTAAACCTTAACTTATTCTCAATTCCCTAAACCTATAGCTTATAACCTGTAAGACCCATATCTTAGTCCGTACCGTTCCGTATACTTTCGCGGTCTTACCAGTCAAATTTCGACAACCTTCGACCTTTAATCCATATTTACACGCGACCCTGATTCATACACCGTCAACCCGAGTCGACTCAACCCAAGACCATTACCATAGCGACCGCGCCATCGCTGCGGTTCCAATGCCATGACTTGCGCGCCGAGGCGATACTCTGGTCAAGAGATGTGGGCCAGCGTTCGATGCGAGAAAAATGTCGCCCGTTGCGAAACCGAAGAGAATCTCTATGAGGTGTTACATCAATCCCATCATGATGTTTATTTCATGGCATTATGAAGGTCATCTAGACCGTCCATATTGGTGGGAAAAGGATCCCCACCGTTGATTTTCAATTTTGGTGGTCCCATGTGTTAAGGGATTCGATTGATGTATGATTTCTTGTACAAGGGAGGGCTCATAGTGGCGGAGCCCTCCATCACATGCGTGTCCCACTCTCCATCTCTCTCTCTCCCTTTTATTTCATTTTTTTTATTTTATTTTATGAGATATTAATTTGGTTGTGTGGCCCACTAGGATGGACCCCACTAGGATGCATGTATTGGATCCAATCCATCTATAGATGGGGCCCACTTCAATGTATATATTATGTCTAGGGACGCTGAGCGTTCCCTGGACGCCGTTGGAAATAAAAAAAATGGAAGAAGAAAAAGAAGCCTTTTGGGGTGGGCTACTAATATAGGCCCCACCTTGACGTATGTATGAAATCCAAGCCGTCCATCCCCTTACCCATCTAATTTTAGGCGTTGAGACAAGAGTTAGGGTTGATTGGAAGATCTGGTGGGCCATAGCGTCGAAGATTGCATCATTACCTTTCAAAGATCATTTTCTTATTTTATTTTATTTTCTAAACATAAAAAAATATCCTTTATTAGACTCGTTGGATCTGTTACGTGCTAGGGAAGCCAATGGACGGGGTGGATCTAGTTGATACGGGCCCCAGATGCGAAAAACCCCCAAAAAATGGGTTTTCAAAATTTTAAAAAAATAATGGCAAAGGCAGAGTCTCTGCCCTCTGACACAGCAGCAGTAGCTGCACGCTGCTGCGTGCAGCGTTTGGGCGGGCGGGCGGGCGGACGTCAGGGGCCCACGGCCCTGCATGTGGGCCCCACCGTGATGTTTATTTGTCATCCAAGCTGTCCACGAGGTGGGCCATCCCCAACAGTGGGCCCCTTGCAAGTTTCAACTCCATCTAACACTCAGGTGGCCCACACCACAGGAAACAATAGATTGAACCTCTGCCATTGAAATTCTTTTTAGGGGCCACAGAAGTTTCAGATCAAGAAAAAAAAATTTTCTCCTTTCATCCACGGTTGTGAGACCTTATCAACGGGTTGGATTTCAAATAAACATTGAGGTGGGCCCCACATGGGACCCACAGTGATGTATGTGTTCCACGTCCACCGTCCAGCGGACGGTGGGGCCCTCTGTGGGTATGTGCGTGCGTGCGTGTGGGTGTGCATGCGTGTGTGTGTGCAGCGTGTGTGTGTGTGTGTATATATATATATATATATATATATATACATTTATATTTATATTATATTGTATTATATATATATTATATTGTATATATATATATAATATTGTATATATATTATATATGTTGTTTATATATTATACAATATATAACATTCATGATGGTGGGCCTTCATGTGGGCCCCCACCATTGATGCAGGTGCTGCATCCAATCTGTCCATCCATTTTAAAAGCTCATTTTATGAAATGAGTTAAAGAATGGGCCAGATCTATAGTCCGAGTGGACCCCACCTTAACATATTATAAGGCTCGTGAGATTGGACCCATTTGATGTATTCTAAGGACCATGGGATAAGGCCCATCAGATGTAATTTAAGGTCCAAGGGATTAGACCCAATTGATGTGTCATAAGGCCTAGGGGTTTAGGCCCATTTGATTTATATAAGGCCCAGGGATTTAGGCCCATTTGATTTATATAAGGCCTACAGGATTAGGCCCATTTAATATGTATATGGCTCATGAGATTAGGCCCATTTGATGCAATGTAAGGCCCACAGGTTATGACCCATTGCAATGCACATAAGGCCCATTGGTGTGGTCCATTTATGTGGCTCATTTGATAAGTAAAAGGCCCATATAATATGGCTCATTTGATGTATTTAAGGCCTAATGGGATGTACCTAAGGTCCATTGCAATGTGTGAACCCAACACGGTTTATGTAACGATGTTTGCGACGATCGTACCTTGGGAGCAATGTTGGTTTGACGTCCACATTGCAAGTGTAATGTTGGTTGGATGTCCACATTACGACTCTTCCTAGGGCCCCTTTGATAGGCAATACTTGTTGTGTATAGGCCGTCTAGGCCCATCTGCATTGTAAGAATGGTTCATCACTTATTTACCTGTTTAGTATAGTTTCATGACTCATGATCATACGCATCATATGTATGCTTAATATGAGAATTGACTGATCATAGCATATGCCTTCGGACAGGTTGTTTATGTGCTCCTAGTTAGGCGATGTTACCCTACATGAGCGCACGATATGCGCAGGATTTGTTGCATGACTGGATAGTGTGATTCATGCATTTCACATTTGTGTGACATGGCTATTGTACGCCCTAGCGACATCGGGGCCGTAGCCTCCACAGGCGTATCGTGGTTGGCAGGATTGGATATCGAAAATCTTGTTCTACATGGGGTGCTATAGATATCCCTGGGTGAAAGTCTCTAAATCCTTATAGTACCAAGAGGTTGCTCCAACGTCTAAACCGAGTAGGTAGATAAGCGTCGAGTGCCGATTATCGGATGGCTGCACTCTCCACTGTGTCGTGGTTAGTTGGAAGGGGGTGCGGCCTTATCCGCCCGAGAGTAGGGGGCAATGCTAGGCTGAGTTTGACCAGCTCGAGGAATGGGTCCGCTATCGACGAGTTGAGCCCGATATTGGCAGATGGATAGTGAGGTCTCTTCCACTTATCTTATTGCGCGCGATGAGGCGTCGATCTGGTTTAGAGTGTACTAGACCCAAGTGGTATCCTAGATTTGAGCTGTATTGATGTGTGGACATAGATGAGGATTTGCATGCTTGAGTTGTATTTCACATCGTATGGCCTTGGGATGGCCGATATCATCCATGTCTTGCATCGCATAGCTTTGGTACGGCTAATGGTTTGCATGGTTCCATATGTATATTCCGCATTACTCTGATTTTGCATGTTCATATTACTACCTTGTGCACACACTTTCACCACCCTCTAAGCTTTCTATAAGCTTATGCACGATCGTTGCGTGAAGGTGACGTTGGGGCGCAGCAGCGCTGAGGCAGGAGCACTTTGCAGATCTTTTTGGAGTTTTTATTTTTCATCATTGTATTTCCTTTTATACTCATTGTACTTGTAAAGTTTTTGATCATAATGAAAATGTAATGGAGTTCTTGGTTGTTGTTTGTGGGTTATGCCTTTGGTTATGATTATTACGAATCAAACTAACGTTGAAAATCCTCCTCGTAGCATCCCAGGATCGGGACCTGGCGAATGAGTACTAGGAGCCGAGAATGGGGTTCTATGGAGGCTTTCAGTGACGGATTCGGCAATCGAGAATTTTGTGAGCCTGATTTTTGAGTTTGGGGCATGACAGAAGTTGGTATCAGAGCATAACTTGGGAATAACCGAGAATAACATTACACATTTTCTATGAGTGTAGAATGGCTAAATTCTGAAGTTCGGATAGCTTAGCGATCTCCCGTTACAGACCCTTAACGTGTGTGCCTTCGAGAGTTTTGAAGTTGATAGGCGTCTTCACTCCTTCTTGTAGGACATGCCGCCCAGGAGAGTTACCCGATCGACTCCCGCACCACCACCTGAGGATCCCACTCCACCACCTGCGGCTCTCACACTACCACCTACGATGCCCGTTCCACCATTAGAGATTCCTACTGCTCATCCTGAGTATGATGCTTCTCCAGCAGAGACCGGTGCGGACCCGACCATATCCGTGAGTGCCTCCCAGTTGTAGCAGATGTTACATGCTGTGACGGCTGCACTTCAGGGGCAGGGCAGGTAGCCAGTTATTTCACCAGCACAGGCAGAGCAGGATCGTGCGAGTGCCCTCCTTCGAGAGTTTCGACGGCTTGATCCCCCGCTTTTCAAGGGCAAGCCGGACCCGACAGTAGCAGAGAGATAACTGGCGGATGTGGAGAAGATATTTGAGATGATGGGATGTACGACAAAGCGGCGAGTTCGACTAGCCGTATTCCTTCTCCATGGTGAGGCTGAGCACTGGTGGGCATCAGTCTCTTGAGTAGCAGGTGCTGATTTTGTGTAGACTTGGAAAGATTTTGTAGATTGATTTGACCGACAGTACTTCCCTAATCACATCTGATGTCAACGAGCGTTGGAGTTTGAGGCCTTGGTGCAGGGCAATATGACAGTGGCTTAGTATGCTGCTCGCTTTGTTGCACTGTCTAGATTTACACCCTATCTAGTTGATGATGAGGAGCGGAGAGCCCACCACTTCGAGGATGGCTTACGTTACGGTCTTCGTGGCCGTGTTATTGGGCATGAGCTCCAGACTTTCGAGGAAGTGGTATGGAAGGCTCAGATTTTCAAGGCTGAGTGGGCCGGTTCTCAGTCCGATCGCGGTCAGAGGAGAGACCGAAAGAGGCAGGCTCCTTCCAGTGACTCTCAGCAGCATCGACCACAGCAGCAGAGGCATACAGGTCGCCCAGCCTTCCGAGCACCAGCAGCACTAGCAGCACCTCCACCACCACCTCTGAGGCAGTTCACCGGCACTTGTTTTAGGTGCGGTGCGATAGGACACCGTTCGTGGGAGTGTCCCAGCCCCCAACAATAGCAGAGAGGTCCACAGCAGCAGAGGACTCCATAGCAGCCTCCACCACAGCCGCAACAGAGACCCCTATAGCAGCAGCGACAACAGCCCCCACCTCCGAGGCCACCTCAGCAGTAGCATCAGCACTAGCTTTTGAGGCCGCAGCAGCAGAGGAAGTAGTTTTGATCACCTCAGCAACCCCATCAGCAGTAAAAGCATGCGCAGAGGGGACATACACCTCCCCAGCCTTCTCAGGCTAGATTCTATGCGGCTCAGCAGGATCCGTAATCATCTGGAGGAGTCATTGAGGGTATACTTCCAGTTTCTGCATGCATTGCACGTGTGCTGTTTGATTCCGGTGTATCACACTCTTTTGTGGCCAAGAGCTTCTGCCAATCGACTGGCTTACCATTGGAGTCTTCTTGTGAGAGCCTATCAGTATCGACGCCCTTAGGGAGGACTGCGGTGTTGGGCCGATTTTGCTCGTCTTGTCCCGTTTTAGTTGGGGATACCTTTTTACTTGCCGATCTGTTTGTATTGCCGATGTCCGAGTTCGATGTCATTCTAGGCATGGATTGGCTCGCCGAGTACTATGTCATATTAGACTACGCCGTGAGGACAGTTACGTTTTGTATACCCGGCGTGCCGCAGTTCCAGTTCGTTGCAGAGCCCAGAGGAGAGCGGTTGTCTTGTTTGATGTCATGTGCCATAGAGGAGCCTATAACTGTGAGCATCGACTATTTTCCTGTAGTTTACAATTTTTTCAATGTGTTTCAGGAGATTTTGGGATTACCGCCTCGCCGACTCACCGAGTTTCAGATTAATCTTGTGCCCAGTACCGCGCCTATTTTGAAGGCCCCATATCGCATGGCACCGTTGGAGTTATGTGAACTGCAGAAGCAGTTGGACGAGTTGCGAGAGTTGGGTTTTATCCGTCCGAGCAGTTCGCCGTGGGGAGAGCCGGTACTCTTCGTAAAGAAGAAGGATGGCTCGTTGAGTCTTTGCGTTGACTATCGCGAGCTCAATAAAGTCACAATCAAGAACAAGTACCCACTCCCGAGGATTGATGATTTGTTCGATCAGCTGCAGGGTACACAGTTCTTTTCAAAAATTGATCTGCGTTTCGGTTATCATCAGATTCGGGTCCGAGATGAGGACATTCTGAAGACAGCATTCAGGACGTGTTACGATCATTTTGAGTTTCAGGTCATGTCCTTTGGACTGACCAATGCACCTGCGGTCTTCATGCAGCTGATGAATGAGGTCTTTCGCCCTTATCTCGATCAGTTTATTGTAGTCTTCATTGACGACATTCTGATCTATTCGAGGACCCATGAGGAGCATGAGCAGCACTTGAAGATTACTTTACAGACTCTCCGCGCACACCAGCTGTATGCGAAGCTGGAGAAGTGCGAGTTCTGGTAGGAGGAGGTGAAGTTTCTCGATCACGTGGTGACGAGGGAGGGTGTCGCAATGGACCCTTCGAAGGTCGAGGTAGCACGTCAGTAGGGCCAGCCCACGACTGTGACAGAGATCCGTAGTTTCCTTGCTTTGGCCAGCTATTATCGGCGTTTCATTGAGGGCTTCTCTCGTATTGCAGCCCCGTTGACCAGGTTGACTCGGAAGGGCGCAGAGTTTATTTTGAGTGACGCCTGCGAGCGAGCATTTACGGAGTTGAAGGATTGTCTGACGTTCGCTCCTATCCTCACTCTTCCCTCTGGGAGTGACGGTTTTATTATATTCACTGATGCCTCGCATATTGGTTTGGGTGCTGTCCTGATGCAGCACGGGAGACCAGTGGCCTTTGTGTCTCGTCAGCTCAAGGTTCATGAGCTGAACTATCCTACGCATGATTTGGAGCTTGCTGTAATTATCTTCGCACTGAAGGTGTGGAGGCGATATCTTTATGGGGTCAGGTTCGAGCTCTTCTCCGATCACAAGAGCTTGAAGTACCTCTTCTCGCAGTCTGAGTTGAATATGAGACAGAGGCGCTGGATGGAACTCCTAAAAGACTATGATTTTGACCTTCAGTACCACCCGAGCAAGGTGAACGTGGTGGTAAATGCCCTCAGCCGTCAGCCACGAGGCCTAGTGGCGCATATGATGATTCAGGAGTGGTGGATGCTTGAGGATATCGTAGCGTATGATTTTGAGTTCAGCCTGGAGTCTTCTATCGTGCAGTTATCTAGCCTGTCGATTCAAACCTCTCTTGTCGGTAGGGTGATCGAGGCTCAGCAGGCTGATGAGTCATTGCAGAGTTATATGACTGAGGCTGCATCTGAGAGTCAGGCAGATTGGCAGATTGGTACAGATGGTGGACTTCGCTTCAGAGGCCGATTATGTGTCCCGGATATTCCAGAGTTGTGCAGAGATCTTATGACCGAGGCACATTGATCGTGATTTTCTATCCACCCAGGTTCGACGAAGATGTACCATGACATGAGGCAACAGTATTTTTGGGCGGGGATGAAGGGCCAGATCGCCAGTTTTGTGGCCGAGTGTGACACGTTCCAGCGTGTCAAGGCCGATCATCAGAGACCCCCTGGTCTATTGCAGCCGTTGAGCATCCCGATGTGGAAGTGGGACCACGTGTCGACTGATTTTATTATGGGTTTGCCGAGGACTCAGCGTAGTCATGACTCTATTTGGGTTGTTGTGGATCATCTGACAAAGTCGGCACATTTCCTTATGATGCGTGCGACTTGGTTTATGGACCGGCTTGCTAGATCGTGAGACTGCATGGCGTTCCACTCTCGATCATTTCTGACAGAGATTCGAGGTTCACGTCTCAGTTTTGGAGGAGCTTCCAGCGAGCGATGGGGATTAATTTGCAGCTTAGCACTGCGTACCATCTGCAGACCGATGGCCAGTTCGAGAGGGTTAACCAGATCCTTGAGGATATGCTTCGGGCTTGTGCGATTGATTTCGGGGGTAGCTCTGATCAAGCAGAAGATCGACATCGATTAAGATTAAGAGCTGATACGATGAATTTTCTGTCGTGATTAGACAGAAGGTCAATGTATCCGGCTCAGACCCATTTCACAACTTTTCTTCCGTGTTGGCCCGACCACCTACAACCAAAAGTTATTGCTTTTCTCTTGGTAAATGTTAAGGACATATAGTCAGTAGAGTAGCCAGTAGAGAATTAGATATCTTGCCACTAACTCATACCTGCCCCTGAACTTAACCATAATAGAGATTAGGCTCACCTCTATCGCCATAGGTACCAATGCCATAGAACGCATCATTAACACAGGACGACCAATGTAGCGAGAGTTGTTTCCCATTTCATGTCACGGATAGGCCCTAAGTTACTCCTTGTTCCGATATACGGATTAAGACATAGATTCTTGAACCTTAAGTAAAATCAAGTTTTAAGGGGGGTAGAACGTATTGAACCCAATCTTGTTAGGATTAGCTAATGTAACCATTGGATCAGAGTAGCGCAGCGGAAGCATGATTGGCTTCTTCCCCACTGGCCCAGGATCGAAACAGTTGAGTTAGGTTAGACATGAGGTTAGGATTTGAACCTTCCTTAGAATGGCAATACCAAAGTCTCTCTAGGGACTCCTTGCCCTTAGCAAATTTCTGGGATGAAATTTTATTTTAAGGGGGGTGGATTATAACACCCCATATTTTGCCAACCCGGGGTTAGACGTCCTTAGGCAACAAGTCAACCATAGCACCTGGGTAACCTCTTAGAACCTGATTCCAAAGCCAAAGAAATCCTGTAGAACCTAATTCCTTTAGAAAATAAGCTTAAGTTAGCTAACGCTATGCTAGAGTAGCTGTGAAATAGTCCCTGATCGCTTTAAATACGTTCTGCAAGACCAAAGCTTATAGAACCATTGACGCTATAATACCATAAAACCTAGGATCAAACTCTAAACCCAGATGTTTTGGAACATGTTTAGAAACTTCGTATTGGATCTCGACCGCGCGTCGGAAGTCCGATATCTATAATCTTAGACCATTAGGACCGCTTGGTTGGACTTGATAATCGTTTCGAAAATCAAACCCAACTGATGTTCTGAGGCTATTTCATTGAGCCTGGAGTGAAGAGAGTGAGAAATGAGAAAAGATTTGAAATTTTAGTTCAAATCTGGCATGAGTCTTTGCGCGTTATTATTAAGCGTTCTGACTGTCAGAATTCAGCCAAATTCCACCCTCGGATCAGGAAAAATGTCTCTTTCATATCATGAGACTCGTGGACCTGATTTAGGTACGATGACCGCTGAACTGAAACTGGACCGCCACGTGTGATCTGCGAACTCTACCGATCTGAAAACTTCATGTGAGCAACATCCAGTATTCACAAGCTTAAGTCTGACCGCGTTCGGCCAGGGGACCTTCCGAAATGGTCTTTTGGATCGAAACAGTCTTGATTTGGTTATAACCCAAGTATACTTTGTTCCCAAGTCTAGTTTGGTTAAGTTTTAGCCTATATAAGGGCTTTAAACCCTCTCACAACCCTCCCATCCAAATTTGCTAGAAACCCTAGCTAGAGAGAGAGAGAAAGTGAGAGATTGTGAGAGAGTGTGGGGGAGATTTTCCTGCTACTTGCACCATCTTTTGCACGTGCTAAAGAAACGCATTTCAATCGTTTTTCCGGTGATTCTAACGCACTTCTAGGTAAGAGAAATCCTAACCACTTTCTATTTTAGGACTCTTTCGATTCCATAGCGAAGTAGCTTACGTATCTTGTGTATTAGGTCGCCTGTACGCCGTTGATGAAGCGTAGTCGTTCAAATCGAAACGATACACGTCTAGGCAAAAGGTGCGGATCTTAGACGCTTTGATTGACTGATTTCAAAGCTTTTAATGTCGTTTAATAGTAGATTATCGACGGCAACGCCGTTTGACATGTACAAGATGCTGCCCGTTTTCTGTTTCGTAAACGTACGGTAAATATGAGATTTAGGGTATTTTAGGCATTTATAGAAAATATTGTATACGTCCGTATTTTGCTGAAATGCTTGACATGTAAATTCATCGTGTTATGATATTATGTATGCGTGTATAATCTGTTTGGTGAAGAGATTCGCCCTAATGCGTACTTTGGGTCGACATACGCTTGTAGACTAAAGTGTGTAGACTAAGTGTTTGTATAAATGTTTGTACTAGTATGTAGTGAGTAAATGGTGTTGTAAATTAGTTTTGAGAATGAATTCTTAATCCACATGATGTTGTATATAATTTCCTATATGTTTGCTATATGAATTGATTTCCTTATATGTATGGAATACATGTGTTGGTTTATTGCTTACATTGTATGTTATAACATGCATTAACATACTTGTATGGTTTATAATCATTTCTGTTACTCTCATATGTGTATTGATGTTGATATGAAAATGCTTGGGGCTATGACCTAGTCCAGGCAGTCGGTAACGGATTGAATTCGTGGTTGGCTTCTATTTGCCACGAAGGACGCGCCGATGAACGCGAGTCGTGTTTTGAGTTGGCGGCAGTGGTTAGGCCACACGAAGTGTTTTATGCACTTCATGTCGCTCAGCTTGAGATGCGCTCGTACTAGTCGAGCCCGTCAAGTAACCCGACTGGCCATTGTATGTTCAGCATGTATGAGTCATAACTGCTTGAACCTAGGGTACTCAACTTACCAGTGAAAACCCTGTTAACCATGGTACCTTGATCCATAAAGACTCATGAGCCGGGCATGGTGGTATGGGACACCGTAGTTGAGTTATTGGCCTATGCTGGGGCCACAAACCTTCCCATAGTGACCAGTAAGCACCCTACTCTAAGCAGATTATGGTGGTATAAGACACTATATTCTTGCTGTCGGCCTACACTGATCAGGTGACGAGCCCTTTGTAGTGACCTTGAGTTTATCCTGATACCGCATGGGGGCAACGAGTCCTGATGTAGTCTTATGGATATAACTAGGCCTGTATTGATAAGGTGATGGGGGAGAGGAGCAACGAGTGCATGCAACAGCCCTGACAGCCCTTGCAGCGACCTAGAAATATATCATCCTATGAGAATACTAGGAGTGACGACCCTAGACAGGATCATTGTTAGGATATTGATATGAGGGGGTACCCTAGTTTCCCAATCCTTTTGTATGAAAAGGACTAATAACAACTTGGTAATCATTATCCATATCGCATTGCATGTGCCTGGAAGATGTGGAGCACTGCAGGAAGAAAGCATGCCGCGAGCATAAGATGGTGTCGTATGAGGGAGTATGTCGGTGAGGGCATCCATCATGTCATTTCATGCATGCATTAACAACAGTATCTAGGAATGTTTGATTGTTTGCTTTACTATTAATGCGTGATAAATTTGATAACATGTTAATCTTTGTTCTATGATTTCACTGAGTTAGCTACTCACTCCCACGTTACGGGACGGTGTTGCGCACACCAAACAGTTCCTATTTTAATTACAGATGATGGCGATGCTTGCGAAGCAGAGCCGGACTTGATTATGATGAGGAGGATCCCTCCTATATGCAGGTTCTGATTGACGGGGTTACAGGGTTACTGAGTTGATGCCAATATCCTTGGTATTTTGTATTTTTCTTACACACCCATATATATTCTTTTTATCATTTTTGGGGTATACATATATATGTTTAACCTGGTAACATGTTCACACTCTGGAGACCCATAACAGTCCATATATTTTATATATCTATTACATTCTTCCGCTTGTTAATTTAACTGTCTCTGGAGTATGATATGCTGTTTTGGTCTAATCTCACTCATGTTTTCTGTACTAATATGAACAACATTCATTCATCATTGAAAATGTTGCATAAATGATGTTTTGGAACTCGAGAGTGGAGTTTTTGCTCGACCTCCGATTTTCGAGATGTTACAGTTATCCTCATCTCTTTGATGGTTGATCATGTGATGTGTTTTGTATGCTATCTTTGGTTTTATATAGTGATGTTATATCTCTTCTTCTTTATGAGTTATCCCTAGTTGCGATGATTGTGTAAATTTTGAGGATGAAATTTTTATTAGGAGGGGAGAGCTGTAAGACCCGTATCTTAGTCCGTACCGTTCCGTAGACTTCCGCTGTCTTACCGGTCAAATTTCGGCAACCTTCGACCCTTAACCGATATTTACGTGCGACCCTGATTCATACGCCGTCAACCCGAGTCAACTCAACCCAAGACCATTACCATAGCGACCGCACCGTCGCTGCGGTTACAATGCTGCGACTTGCGCGCCGAGGCGATACCCTAGTAAAGAGATGTGAGCCAGCGTTTGGTGCGAGGAAAACGCCGCGCGTTGCGAAACCCAAGAGAATCTCTACGAGGTGTCACATCAATCTCATCATGATGTTTATTTCATGGCATTATGAAGGTCATCTAGACCGTCCATATTGGTGGGAAAAGGATCCCCACCGTTGATTTTCAATTTTGGTGGTCACATGTGTTAAGGGATTCGATTGATGTATGATTTCTTGTACAAGGGAGGGCTCATAGTGGCGGAGCTCTCCATCACATGCGTGTCCCACTCTCCATCTCTCTCTCTCCCTTTTATTTCATTTTTTTTTATTTTATTTTATGAGATATTAATTTGGTTGTGTGGCCCACTTGGATGGACCCCACTAGGATGCATGTATTGGATCCAATCCATCTATAGATGGGGCCCACTTCAATGTACATATTATGTCCAGGGACACTCGGCATTCCCTGGACGCCGTTGGAAATAAAAAAAAAAATGGAAGAAGAAAAAGAAGCCTTTTAGGGTGGGCCACTAGTATAGGCCCCACCTTGACGTATGTATGAAATCCAAGCTGTCCATCCTCTTACCCATCTCATTTTAGGCGTTGAGCCAAGAGTTGGGGTTGATTGGAAAATCTAGTGGGCCATAGCGTCGAAGATTACACCATTACCTTTCAAAGATCATTTTCTTATTTTATTTTATTTTCTAAACATAAAAAAATATCCTTTATTAGACTCGTTGGATCTGTTACGCGCCAGGGAAGCCAATGGACGGGGTGGATCTAGTTGATACGGGCCTCAGATGCGAAAAACCCCAAAAAAATGGGTTTTCAAATTTTTTAAAAAATAATGGCATAGGCAGAGCCTCTGCCCTCTGACGCAGCAGTAGCAGCTGCATGCTGCTGCGTGCAGCATTTGGGCGGGCGGACGTCAGGGGCCCACGGCCCTGCATGTGGGCCCCACCGTAATGTTTATTTGTCATCCAAGCTGTCCATGAGGTGGGCCATCCCCATCAGTGGGCCCCCTCCAAGTTTCAGCTCCATCTAACACTCAGGTGGCCCACACCACAGGAAACAGTGGATTGAACCTCTACCATTGAAATTCTTTTTAGGGGTCACAAAAGTTTTAGATTAAGATGAAATTTTTTTCCCCTTTCATCCAGGGTTGTGAGACCTTATCAACGGGTTGGATTTCAAATAAACAATGAGGTGGGCCCCACATGGGACCCACAGTGATGTATGTGTTCCACGTCCACCATCCAGCGGACAGTGGAGCCCTCTGTGGGTATGCGCGTGCGTCTGTGTGTGCAGCGTGTGTGTGTATATATATATATATACATATATATTTATATTATATTGTATTATATATATATATATATATAATATTGTATATATATATTATATATATTGTTTATATATTATATAATATGTAACATTCACGATGGTGGGCCTTCATGTGGGCCCCCACCATTGATGCAGGTGCTGCATCCTATCTATCCATCCATTTTAAAAGCTCATTTTATGAAATGAGTTAAAGAATGGGCCAGATACATAGTCCGAGTGGACCCCACCTTAACATATTATAAGGCCCGTGAGATTGGACCCATTTGATGTATTCCAAGGACCATGGGATAAGGCCCATCTGATGTAATTTAAGGTCCAAGGGATTGGACCCAATTGATGTGTCATAAGGCCTAGGGGTTTAGGCCCATTTGATTTATATAAGGCCTAGGGGTTTAGGCCCATTTGATTTATATAAGGCCTACAGGATTAGGCCCATTTGATATGTATATGGCTCATGGGATTAGGCCCATTTGATGCAATCTAAGGCCCACGGGTTATGACCCATTACAATGCACATAAGGCCCATTGGTGTGGTCCATTTATGTGGCTCATTTAATAAGTAAAAGGCCCATATGATATGGCTCATTTGACGTATTTAAGGCCCAATGGGATGTACCTAAGGTCCATTACAATGTGTGAGCCCAATACGGTTTATGTAACAATGTTTGCGACGATCGTACCTTGGGAGCAATGTTGGTTTGACGTCCACATTGCAAGTGTAATGTTGGTTGGATGTCCACATTACAACTCTCCTTAGGGCCCCTTTGATAGGCAGTACTTGTTATGTATAGGCCGTCTAAGCCCATCTGTGTTGTAAGAATGGTTCATCACTTATTTACCTGTTTAGTATAGTTTCATGACTCATGATCATACGCATCATATGTATGCTTGATATGAGAATTGACTGATCATAGCATATGCCTTCGGGCAGGTTGTTTATTGGCTCCTAGTTAGGCGGTGTTGCCCTACATGAGCGCACGATATGCGCATAATTTGTTGCATGACTGGATAGCGTGATTCATGCATTTCGCATTTGTATGATATGGTTATTGTACGCCCTAGCGACATCGGGGCCGTAGCCTCCACAGGCATATCGTGGTTGGCAGGATTGGATACCGAAAATCTTATTCCACATGGGGTGCTATAGATATCCCTGGGTGAAAGTCCCTAAACCTTTATGGTACCAAGAGGTTGTTCCAATGTCTAGATCGAGTGGGTAGATGAGCGTCGAGTGCCGATTACGAGATGGCCGCGCTCTCCACTCTGTCATAGTCGGTTGGAAGGGGGTGCGGCCTTACCCGCCTGAGAGTAGGGGGCAATGCTAGGCTGAGTTTGACCAGCTCGAGGAATGAGTCCGCTATCGACGAGTTGAGCCCGATATTGGCAGATGGATAGTGAGGTCTCTTCCACTTACCTTATTGGGCGCGATGAGGTGGCAATCTAGTTTAGAGTGTACTAGACCCCGGTGGTATCCCAGATTTGAGCTGTATTGATGTGTGGACATAGATGAGGATTTACATGCTTGAGTTGCATTTCACATCGCATGGCCTTGGAATGGCCGATATCATTCATGTCTTGCATCACATGGCTTTGGTACGACTAATGGTTTGCATGGTTCCATATGTATATTCGGCATTACTCTGATATTGTATGTTCATATTACTACCTTTTGCACACACTTTCACCACGTTCTAAGCTTTCTATAAGCTTATGCACGACCATTGCGTGCAGGTGACATTGGGGCGCAGCAGCGCTGAGGCAGGAGTACTTTGCAGATCTTTTTGGAGTTTTTATTCTTCATCATTGTATTTCCTTTTATGCTCATTGTACTTGTAAAGTTTTTGATCATAGTGAAAATGTAATGGAGTTCTTGCTTGTTGTTTGTGGGTTATACCTTTGGTTATACTTATTACGAATCAAACTGACGTAGAAAATTCTCCTCGTAGCATCCTAGGATCGGAACCTGACGAATGAGCGCTAGGAGCCGAGAATGGGATTTTACGGAGGCTGTCGACGCCGGATTCGGCGATTGGGAATTTTGTGAGCCCGATTTCTGAGTTTGGGGCGTGACATAACCAAAACCTAAACCTTAACCTATAACCTAAACCTAAACTAATAAAATTATCCAAAACCAAAATCAATGACCTAAAACCTTAACCTATAACATATAACCTAGTCTTAACCTAAACCTAAAACCTAAACATTAACCTATAACCAAAAACCTAAACCTAAACTTAAAACTTAAATGTATTCTCAACCCCGTAAATCTAAACCTACACCTAATCCTAATCTCAACTCCCTAATCTAAACTTAAACCTTAACCTATTCTAAATTCCCTAAACCTATAACATATAACCGAAACCTAAACCTAAACTTAAACATTAACCTAAAACCTAAATGTATTCTCAAATCCCTAGACCTAAACCTACCCCTATTCCTAATCTCAACTCCCTAACCTAAACTTAAACCTAAACTTGAAATCCTGAACTTAAACCCTATCCCGAACCCGAACCCGATTTTCTAAACCTAAACCTTAACCTATTCTCAACTCCCTGAACCTATAGCTCATAACCGAAACCAAAACCTAAACCTAAACATTAATCTATAACCTAAACCTAAACCTAAACCTAAACCTAAACATTAATCTATAACTTAAACCTAAATCTAAACCTAAAACCTAAATGTATTCTCAAATCCCTAAACCTAAACCTACCCCTAATCCTAATCTCAACTCCCTAACCTTAACCTCAACCTAAACTTGAAATCCCGAACCTAAACTCGATCCCGAACTCGCACCCGATTTTTTAAACCTAAACCTTAAACTATTCTCAATTCCCTAAACCTATAGCTTAAAACCTAAACCTAAATTGAAACATATGAACTTAACCTAAACCAAAACCTACCACCTAATACCATAACTTATAACCAATAACCTAGCCTTAACCCAAACCTATAACCTAAACCTTAACCTATAACCTAAATCGTAAACCTAAACTTAAAACCTAAATGTATTTTCAACTCCATAAACCTAAACCTACACCTAATCCTAATCTCAACTCCGTAACCTAAACCTAAACCTAAACTTGAAAACCCAAAACTATACCTGATCCTGAATCCGAACCTAATTTTCTAAAACTAAACCTTAACCTATTCTAAATTCCCAAAACCTATAGATTATAACCATAACCGAAGCCTGTAACCAAAAACCTAAATGTATTCTCAAATCTCAAAACCTAAACCTACACCTAATCCTAATCTTAATTCCCTAACCTAAACCTAAACCTAATCTTGAAAACCCAAACCTAAAACCCGATCCTGAACCCGAACCAGATTTCTAAAACCTAAAACCTCAATGTATTCTCAAATCCCTAAACCTAGACCTACACCTAATCCGAATCTCAAATCCCTAACCTAACCCTAAACCTAAACATGAAAACCTAAACCTAAACCCGATCCCGATCCAGAACCCGAACCCGATTTCCTAAACATAAACCTTAACCTAATCTCAATTCCTTAAACCTATAGCTTTTAACCTAAACATAAACCTTAAACTAAACCTAAACCTAAACCTATAAACTTAACCTAAACCAAAACCTATGACCTAAAACCTTAACATATAACCTATAACCTAACCTTAAACAAAACCTAAAACCTAAACCTTAACCTATATCCTAAAACCTAAATCTATACCTAAAACCTAAATGTATTCTCAACTCCCTAAACCTAAACCTACTCCTAATCCTAATCTCAAGTCCCTAACCTAAACCTAAACCTAAAGTTGATTACCCTAAAATAACCTTGATCCCAAACCCGAACCCAATTTTTTAAACCTAAACCTTAATCTATTCTCAATTCCCTAAACCTATAACTTATAACCTAAACATAAACCTTAACCGAAACCTATAACCTTAAGCTAAACCAAAACTTATGACCAAAAAGCTAAATGTATTCTCAAATCTCTAAACCTAAACCTGCACCTAATCCTAATCTCAACTCCTTAACCTAACCCTAAACCTAAACTTGAAAACCCAAACCTAATACCTGATCACGAATCCGAACCCAATTTTCTAAACCTAAAACCTAAATGTATTCTCAAATCCCTGAATCTAAACCTACACCTAATCCTAATCTCCACTCCCTAAGCTAAACCTAAACCTAAACATGAAATTTCAAACCTAAACCCGATCCCGAACCCGAACCCGAACCCGATTTCCTAAATTTAAACCTTAACCTAATCTCAATTCCCTAAACCTATAGCTTATAACATAAACCTAAACCTTAACCTAAACCTAAACCTAAACCTATAAAATTAATCTAAACCAAAACCTATCACCTAAAGAATTAACTAATAACCTATAACCTATCAATAACCAAAACCTAAAACCTAAACCTTAACCTATAACCAAAAACCTAAACCTTAAACTATAACCTAAAACCTAAACCTAAACCTAAACTTAAAACCTAAATGTATTCTCAACTCCCTAAACCTAAACCTACACCTAATCCTAATCTCAACTACCTAACCTAAACCTAAACCTAAACTTGAAATCCAAAAACTATACTCGATCCCGAACCCGAACCCGGTTTTCTAAACCTAAACCTAAACCTATTCTAAATTCCTAAAGCCTATAGCTTATAACCAAAACCTATAACCTTATCCTAAGCCTATAACCTAAAACCTAAATTTATTCTCAAATCTCTAAACCTAAACCTACACCTAATCCTAATCTCAACTCCCTAACCTAAACCAAAACCTAAACTTAAAAACGCAAACCTAAAACACGACGACGAACCGGAACTCAATTTCTTAAACCTAAAACCTTAATGTATTCTCAAATCCCTAAACCTAGACCTACACCTTATCCTAATCTCAAATCCCTAACTTAAACCTAAACCTAAACTTGAAAATCCAAACCTAAACGCGATCCCGAACTCGAACCTGATTTCTTAAACCTAAACCTTAACCTATTCTCAATTCCCTAACCCTATAGCTTATAACCTAAACCTAAACCTTAACCTAAACCTATAAACTTAACCAAAACCAAAACCTATGACATAAAACCTTAACATATAACCTATAAACGAACCTTATCCTAAACCAAAAACCCAAACCTTAACTTATAACCTGAAACCTAAACCTAAACCTAAAACCTAAATGTATTCTCAAATCCCTAAACCTAAACCTACACATAATCCTAATGTCAACTCCCTAACCCTAACCTAAACCTAAAGTTGAAAACCCTAAACTAACCCCGATCCCAAACCCAAACCCGATTTTTGAAACCTAAACCTTAACCTATTCTCAATTCCCTAAACCAAGAGCATATAACCTAAACATAAACCTTAACCTAAACCTATAACCTTAACCTAAACCAAAACATATGACCTAAAACTTAAATGTATTCTTCAATCTCTAAACCTAAACCTACACCTAATCCTAATCTCAACTCCCTAACCTAAACCTAAACCTAAACTTGAAAACCCAAACCTAAACCCAATCCTGAACCCGAACCTAATTTCCTAAACCTAAACCTTAATCTTAACCTATTCTCAAACCTAAACCTAAACCTAAACCTAAACCGATAAACTTAACCTAAACCAAAACTTATGACCTAAAACCTTAACATATAACCTATAACCAAACCTTAACCTAAAACCTAAACCTAAAACCAAAATGTATTCTCAAATTCCTAAACTTAAACCTACACCTAATCCTAATCTCAAGTCCCTAACTTAAACCTAAACCTAAAGTTGAAAACCCAAAACTAACCCAATCCCAAACCCAAAACTGATTTTTTAAACCTAAACCTTAACCTATTCTTAATTCCCTAAACCTATAGCATATAACCAAAACCTAAACCTTAACCTAAACATATAGCCTTAATATAAACCAAAACCTATGACAGAAAACCTAAATGTATTATCAAATCTCGAAGCCTAAACCTACACCTAATCCTAATCTCAACTCATCAACCTAAACCTAAACATAAACTTGATAACCTAAACCTAATACCCGATCCCGAACCCTAACCCAATTTCCTAAACCTAAAACCTAAAAGTATTCTCAAATCCCTAAACCTAAACCTACACATAATCCTAACCTCAACTCCCTAACCTAAACCAAAGCCTAAACTTGAAAACTAAAACCTAAAACCCAATCCCAAACCCGAACCTGATTTCTTAAACTTAAAACCTAAATCTATTCTCAAATCCCTAAACCTCGACCTACACCTAATCCTAATCTCAAATCCCTAACCTAAACCTAAACCTAAACTTGAAAGCCCAAACCTAAACCCGATCCCGAACCTGAACCCGATTTCCTAAACCTAAACCTTAACCTATTCTCAATTCACTAAACTTATAGCTTATAATCAAAACCTAAACCGTAACCTAAACCTATAAACTTAACCAAAACTAAAACCTATGACCTAAAACCTTAACATATAACCTATAACCTAACCTAAATGTAAACCTCAACCTATAACCTAAAACCTAAACCTAAACCTAAAATCAAAATGTATTCTCAAATCTCTAAACCTAAACCTACACCTAATCCAAATCTCAACTCCCTAACCTAAACCTAAACTTAAACTTGAAAACTCAAACCTAAAACCCGATCCCGAAATCGAACCCGATTTCCTAAACCTAAACCTTAACTTATTCTCAATTCACTAAACCTATAGCTTATAACTGAAACATAATCCTTAACATAAACCTTATCGTATAACCTAAACCAAAACCTACAAACTTAACCTAAACAAAAAACTATGACCTAAAACCTTAACCTATAACCTATAACCTAACCATAACCTATAACCTATAACCTAAACTTAACCGAAACTTAAAACCAAAACCTTAACCTAATCTCAATTCCCTAAACCTATAGCTTATAACCTAAACCTAAACTTTAACTTAAACCTAAACTTAAACCTAAAAACTTAACCTAAACCAAAACCAATGACCTAAAACCTTAACATATAACCTATAACCTAACCTTAAGCTAAAACCTAAACCTTAACCTATAATCTAAAACTTAAACCTAAACATAAATCCAAAATGTATTCTCAAATCCCTAAACCTAAACCTACACCTAATCCTAATCTCAACTCCCTAACCTAAACCAAAACCTATAGTTGAAAACCCTAAACTAACCTCGATCCCAAACCTAAACCCAATTTTTTAAACCTAAACCTTAACCTATTCTCAATTCCCTAAACCTATAGCTTATAACCTAAACCTAAACCTTAACCTAAACATATAACCTTAACATAAACCAAAACCTATGACCTAAAAACTAAATGTATTCTCAAATCTCTAAACCTAAACCTACACCCAACTCACCAACCTAAACCTAAACCTAAACTTGAAAACCCAATCCTAATACCCGATCCTGAACCCTAACTCAATTTCCAAAAACTAAAACCAAAAAGTATTCTCAAATCCCTAAACCTAAACCTACACCTAATCCTAATCTCAACTCCCAAACCTAAACCTGAACCTAAACTTAAAAACCCAAACCTAAAACTCGATCCCGAACCCGAACTCGATTTCTTAAAATTAAAACCTAAATGTATTCTCAAATCCCTAAACCTAGACCTACACCTAATCCTAATCTCAAATCCCGAACCCAAACCTAAACCTAAACTTGAAAACCCAAACCTAAACTCGATCCCGAACCAGAGCTCGATTTCCTAAACCTAAACTTAACATATTCTCAATTCTTTAAACCTATAGCTTATAACCTAAACCTAAACCTTAACCTAAGCCTAAACCTAAACCTAAAAACTTAACCTAAACCAAAACCTATGAACTAAAACCTTAACATATAACCTATAACCTAACCTTAACCTAAACCTAAAACCTAAACCTCAACCTATAACCTAAAACCTAAACCTAAACCTAAAATCTAAATGTATTCTCAAATCCCTAATCCTAAACATACACCTAATCCTAATCTCAACTCCCTAACCTAAACCTAAACCTAAAGTTGAAAACCCTATACTAACCCCGATCCCAAACCCGAACCCAGTTTTTTAAACCTGAACCTTAACTTATTCTCAATTTCCTAAACCTATAGCTTATAACCTAAAGCTAAACCATAACCTAAACCTATAACCTTAACCAAAACCAAAACCTATGACCTAAAACCTAAATGTATTCTCAAATCTCTAAACCTAAACCTACACCTAATCCAAATCTCAACTCCCTAACCTAAACCTTTACCTAAACTTGAAATCCCATACCTAAAACCCGATCCCGAACCCGAACTCGATTTTCTAAACCTAAACCTTAACTTATTCACAATTCCCTAAACCTATAGCTTATAACCGAAACATAAACATAAACCTAAACCTTAACTTATAACCTAAACCTAAACCTACAAACTTAACCTAAACCAAAACCTATGACTAAAAACCTTAACCTATAATCTATAACCTAACCTTAACCTAAACCTAAACCTAAAACCTAAACCTTAATTTATAAGCTAAACCTAAAACCTAATTGTATTCTAAACTCCCTAAACCTAAACCTACACCTAATCCTAATATCAACTCCCTAACCTAAACCTAAACCTAAACTTGAAATCCCAAACCTAAACGCATTCCCCAACCCGAACCCGATTTCCTAAACCTAAACCTTAACTTATTTTAAATTCCTTAAACCTATAGCTTATAACCTAAACCTAAACCTATAAACTTAACCTAAACTAAAACCTTTGACCTAAGACCTTAACCTATAACTTATAACCTAACCTTAACCTAAACCGAAAACCTAAGCCTTAACCTAAAACCTAAAACCTAAACTTAAACCTAAAACCTAAATGTATTCTCAGCTCCCTAAAACTAAACCTACACCTAATCCTAATCTCAACCCTCTGACCTAAACCTAAACCTAAACTTGAAAACCCAAAACTAAACCCGATCCCAAACCCGAACCCGATTTTTTAAACCTAAGCCTTAATCTATTCTCAATTCCCTAAACCTATAGCTTATAATCTAAACCTAAACCTTAATCTAAACCTATAACTATAACCTAAACCAAAACCTATAACCTAAAACCTAAATGTATTCTCAAATCGCTAAACCTAAACCGATACCTAATCCTAATCTCAACTCTCAAACCTAAACCTAAACCTAAACTTGAAAATCCATACCAAAAACCCGTTCCTTAACCCGAACCCATTTTTCTAACCCTAAAACCTAAATGCAATCTCAAATCCCTAAATCAAAACCTATACCTAATCCTAATCTCAACTCCCAAACCTAAACCTAAACCTAAACTTGAAAACCCAAACCTAAACCCGATCCCCAACCCAAACCCGATTTCCTAAACCTTAACCTTAACTTATTCTCAATTCCCTAAACCTATAGTCAATAACCGACACCTAAACCTTAACCTATAAACTAAACCAAAACCTATAAACTTAACCAGAACCAAAACCTAAGACCTAAAACCTTGACCTATAACCTATAACCTAACCTTAACCCAAACCCAAAACCTAAACCATAACCTAAAACCAAAAAGCTAACCATAACCTTAAAACCTAAATGTAATCTCAACTCCCTAAACCAAAACCTACACCTAATTTAAATCTTAACTCCCTAAGCTAAACCTAAAACTAAACTTGAAAACCCAAAACTAAACCTGATCCCGAACCCGAACCCGATTTCCTAAACCTAAAACTTAACTTATTCTCAATTCCCTAAACCTATAGCTTATAACCTAAACATAAACCTAAACCTAAACCTAAACCATAAACTAAACCAAAACTAATTAACTTAACCAAAACCAAAACCTATGACCTAAAACCTTAACCTATAACCTATAACCTAACCTTAACCCAAACCCAAAACCTAAACCTTAACCTATAACCTAAAACCTAACCCTAACCTTAAAACCTAAAAGTAATCTCAACTCCCTAAACCTAAACCTAAAACTAATCCTAATCTCAACTCCCTAAGCTAAACCTAAACCAAAACTTGAAAACACAAAACTAAACCCGATCCCAAACCTAAAGCTGATTTTCAAAACCTAAACCTTCACCAATTCTCAATTCCCTAAATCTATAGCATATAACCTAAACCTAAACCTTCACCTAAACCAAAACCTATGACCTAAAACCTAAATGTATTCTCTAATCTCTAAACCTAAACCTACACCTAATCCTATTCTCAACTCCCTAACCTAAACCTAAACCTAAACTTGAAAACCCAAACCTAAAACCCGATACCGAACCCAAACCCAATTTCCTAAATTTAAAACCTAAATGTATTCTCAAATCCCTAAACCTAAACCTACACCAAATTCGAATCTCAACTCCCTAACCTAAACCTAAACCTAAAATTAAAACACCAAACCTAAACCAGATCCTGGACCCGAACCCGACTTCCTAAACCTAAACCTTAACCTATTCTCAATTCCCTAAACCTATAACTTATAACTGAAACCAAAACCTAAACATTAACCTATAACCTAAACCTAAAACCTAAATGTATTCTCAAATCCCTAAACCTAAACCTACACCTAATCTTAATCTCAATTCCCTAACCAAAACCTAAACCCAAACTTGAAAACCCATACCTAAACCCAATCTCAAACTCGAACTCGATTTCCTAAACCTAAACCTTAACCTATTCTCAATTCCCTAAACCTATAGCTTATAACCTAAACCTAAACCTTAACCTAAACCTATAAACCTAACCTAAACCAAAACCTATGACCTAAAACCTTAACTTATAACCTATAACCTAATCTTAACCTAAACCTAAAACCTAATCCATAACCTATTACCTAAAACCTAAACCTAAACCTAAACCTAAAACCTAAATGTATTCTCAACTCCCTAAACCTAAACCTATACTTGATCCTAACCTCAACTCCCTAACCTAAACCTAAACCTAAACTTGCCCGAACCCGATTTTCTAAACCGAAACCTTAACCAATTCTCAATTCCCTAAACCTATAGCTTATAACCTTAACCTAAACTAAACCTATGACTTAAAACCTAAACGTATTCTCAAATCTCTAAACCTAAACCTGCACCTAATCCTAATCTCAACTCCCTAATCTTAACCAAAACCTAAACTTGAAAACCCAAACCTAAAACCCGATTCCGAATCCGAAACCGATGTCTAAAACTTAAAACCTAAATTTATTCGCAAATCCCTAAACCTAGACCTACACCTAATCCTAATCTCAACTCCCTAACCTAAACCTAAACCTAAACATGAAACCCAAACCTAAACCTGATCCCGAACCTGAACCCGATTTCCTAAACCTAAAGCTTAACCTATTCTCAATTTTCTAAACCTATAGCTTATGACCTAAACCTAAACCTAAACTTAAACCTATAAACTTAACCTAAACCAAAACCTATCACCTAAAACCTTAACTTATAACCTATAACCTAACCTTAAACTAAACCTAAAACCTAAAACTTAACCTATAACCTAAAACCAAAACCTAAACCTTAAACCTAAATGATTCTCAACTCCCTAAATCTAAACCTACACCGAATCCTAATCTCAACTTCGTAACCTAAACCTAACCGTAAACATTAGAACCCAAAACTAAACCTGATCCCGTACCCAAACCTGATTTTTTAAACCTTAACCGTAACCTATTCTCAATTCGCTAAACTTATAGCTTATAACTTAAACCTAAACCATAACCTAAACCAAAACGTTTGACCTAAAACCTAAATGTATTATCAAATCTCTAAATCTAAACCTACACCTAATCCTAATCTCAACTGCTTAACTTAAACCTAAACCTAAAGTTGAAAACCCTAACCTAAAATCTGATCACGAACCCAAACTGGATTTCTTAAACATAAAACCTAAATGTATTCTCAAATCTCTAAACCTAAACCTACACCTAATCCTAATCTCAACTCCCTAATCTAAACCTAAACCTAAACTTAAAAACCAAAACCTATAACCTGATCCCGAACCCGAACCCGATGTCTTAAACCTAAAACCTAAATTTATTCTCAAATCCCTAAACTGAGACCTACACCTAATCCTAATCTTAACTCCCTAAACTAAACCTAAACCTAAACTTGAAAACCCAAACCTAAACCCGATCCCGAACATAAACCCGATATGCTAAACCTAAACCTTAACCTATTCTCAATTCCCTAAACCTAAACCTTAACCTAAACGTAAACCTAAACCTATAAACTTAACCTAAACCGAAACCTATCACCTAAAACATTTACTTATAACCTATAACCTAACCTTAACCCAAACCTAAAACCTAAACCTTAACCTATATATAATCTAAAACCTAAACCTAAACCTTAAACCTAAATATATTCGCAACTCTCTAAACCTAAACCTACACCTACACCCAGTCCTAATCTCAACTCCCTAACCTAAACCTAAACCTAAACTTGAAAACCCAAAACTAAACCCCGATCCTGAACCTAAACCCGATTTTCTAAACCTAAACCTTAACCTATTCTCAATTCCCTAAACCTATAGCTTATAACCTTAACCTAAACCAAAACCTATGACTTAAAACCTAAACGTATTCTCAAATCTCTAAACTTAAACCTACACCTAATCCTAATCTCAACTCCTTAATCTTAACCTAAACCTTAACTTAAAAACCCAAACCTAAAACCCGATACCGAACCCGAACCCGATGTCTTAAACTTAAAACCTAAATTTATTCTCAAATCCGTAAACCTAGACCTACACCTAATCCTAATCTCAACCCCCTAACCTAAACTTGAAACCCAAACCTAAACTCGATCTCGAACCTGAACCCGATTTCCTAAACCTAAAGCTTAACCTATTCTCAATTCTCTAAACCTATAGCTTATAACCTAAACCTAAACCTAAACCAATAAACTTAAGCTAAACCAAAACCTAACACCTAAAACCTTAACTTATAACCTATTACCAAACTTTAAACTAAACCTAAAACCTAAACCTTAAACTATAACCTAAAACTCAAAACCTAAACCTTAAACCTAAATGTATTCTCAACTCCCTAAACCTACACCTAATCCTAATCTCAACTCCCTAACCTAAAACTAAACCTAAAATTAAAACACCAAACCTAAACCAGATCCTTGACCCGAACCTGACTTCCTAAACCTGAACCTTAACTTATTCTCAATTCCGTAAACCTATAGCTTATAACCGAAACCGAAACCTAAACCAAAACATTAACGTATAACCTAAACCTAAACCTAAGCCTAAAACCTAAATGTATTCTCAAATCCCTAAACTTAAACCTACACCTAATCCTAATCTCAATTCCCAAGCCAAAACCTAAACCCAAACTTGAAAACTCATACCTAAACCCAATCTCAAACTCGAACCCGATTTCATAAATCTAAACATTAACCTATTCTCAATTCCCTAAACCTATAGCTTATAACCTAAACCTAAACCCTAACCTAAACCTAAACCTAAACCTATAAACTTAACCTAAACCAAAACCTATGACCTAACCTTAACCTATAAGCTATAACCTAATCTTAACCTAAACCTAATCTAATCCTTAACCTATTACCTAAAACCTAAACCTAAACCTAAACCTAAAACCTAAATGTATTCTCAACTCCCTCATCCTAAATCTACACCTAATCCTAATCTCAACTCCCTAACCTAAACCTAAACCTAAACTTGAAAACCCAAAACTAAACCCTATCCCTAACCCGAACCCGATTTTCTAAACCTAAAACTTAACCAATTCTCAATTCCTTAAACCTATAGCTTATAACCTTAACCTAAACTAAAACCTATGACTAAAAACCTAAACGTATTCTGAAATCTCTAAACCTAAACCTACACATAATCCTAATCTCAACTCCCTAACCGTAACCTAAACCTAAACTTGAAAACCCAAACCTAAAACCCAATCCCGAACTCGAACCCGATGTCTTAAACTTAAAACCTAAATTTATTCTCAAATCCCTAAAGCTAGACCTAACCTAATCCTAATCTCAACTCCCTAACCTAAACCTAAACCTAAACATGAAACCCAAACCTAAACCCGATCCTAAACCTAAACCCGATTTCCTAAACCTAAAGCTTAACCTATTCTCAATTCTCTAAACCTATAGCTTATAACCTAAACCTAAACCTTAACCTAAACCTCAACCTAAACCTATAAACTTAACCTAAACCAAAACCTATCACCTAAAACCTTAACTTATAACCTATAACCTAACCTTAAACTAAACCTAAAACCTAAACCTTAACCTATAACCTAAAATCAAAACCTAAACCTTAAACCTAAATGTATTCTCAACTCCCTAAACCTAAACCTACACCTAATCCTAATCTCAACTCCCCAACCTAAACCTAACCATAAACTTTAGAACCCAAAACTAAACCTGATCCCGAACTCGAACCTGATTTTCTGAACCTTAACCCTAACCTATTCTCAATTCGCTAAACCTATAGCTTATAACTTAAACCTAAACCATTACCTAAACTAAAACCTTTGACCAAAAACCTAAATGTATTATCAAATCCCCAAACCTAAACCTACACCTAATCCTAATCTCAACTCCTTAACCTAAACCTAAACCTAAAGTTGAAAACCCTAACCTAAAATCTGATCACGAACCCAAACCTGATTTCTTAAACATAAAACCTAAATGTATTCTCAAATCTCTAAACCTAAAACTACACCTAATCCTAATCTCAACTCCCTAACCTAAAACTACACCCAATCCTAATCTCAACTCCCTAACCTAAACATAAACCTAAACTTGAAAACTAAAACCTATAACCCGATCCCGAACCCGAACCCGAAGTCTTAAACCTAAAACCTAAATTTATTCTCAAAACCCAAAACCGAGACCTACACCTAATCCTAATTTAACTACCTAAACTAAACCTAAACCTAAACTTGAAAACCCAAACCTAAACCCGATCCCGAACCTGAACCTGATTTCCTAAACCTAAAACTTAACCAATTCTCAATTCCCTAAACCTATAGCTTATAACCTAAACCTAAACATTAACCTAAATCGAAACCTATCACCTAAAACCTTAACTTATAACATATAACCTAACCTTAACCTGAACCTAAAACCTAAACTTTAACCTATAACCTAAAACCTAAACCTAAACATTAAACCTAAATATATTGGTAACTCTCTAAAACTAAACCCACACCTACACCTAGTCCTAATCTCAACTTCCTAACCTAAACCTAAACCTAAACTTGAAAACCCAAAACTAAACCCAATCCCGAACCCGAACCCGATTTTCTAAACCTAAACCTTAACCAATTCTCAATTCCCTAAACCTATAGCTTATAACCTTAACCTAAACTAAAACCTATGACTTAAAACCTAGACGTATTCTCAAATCTCTAAATCTAAACCTACACCTAATCCTAATCTCAACTTCTTAATCTTAACCTAAACCTAAACTTAAAAACCCAAACTTAAAACCCGATCCCGAACCCGAACCTGATGTCTTAAACTTAAAACCTAAATTTATTCTCAAATCCCTAAACCTAGACCTACACCTAATCCTAATCTCAACTCCCTAACCTAAACTTGAAACCTAAACCTAAACCCGATCCCGAACATGAACCCGATTTCCTAAACCCAAAGCTTAACATATTCTCAATTCTCTAAACCTATAGCTCATAACCTAAACCTAAACATTAACCTAAACCTAAACCTAAACCTATAAACTTAACCTAAACCAAAGCCTATCACCTAAAACCTTAACTTATAACTTATAACCTAACCATAAACTAAACCTAAAACCTAAACCTTAACCTATAACCTAAACCTAAAACCTAAATGTATTCTCAACTCCCTAAACCTAAACTTGAAACCTAAACCTAAACTCGATCCCGAACCTGAACCCGATTTCCTAAACCCAAAGCTTAACATATTCTCAATTCTCTAAACCTATAGCTCATAACCTAAACCTAAACATTAACCTAAACCTAAACCTAAACCTATAAACTTAACCTAAACCAAAACCTATCACCTAAAACCTTAACTTATAATCTATAACCTAACCATAAACTAAACCTCAAAACCTAAACCTAAAACCTAAATGTATTCTCAACTCCCTAAACCTAAACCAACACCTAATCTTAATCTCAACTCCCTAACCTAAACCTAAACCTAAAATTAAAACACCAAACCTAAACCAGATCCTGGACCCGAACCCGACTTCCAAAACTTAAACCTTAACCTATTCTCAATTCCCTAAACCTATAGCTCATCACCGAAACCTAAACCTAAACATTAACCTATAACCTAAACCTAAAACCTAAATGTATTCTCAAATCCCTAAACCTAAACCTACACATAATCCTAATCTCAATTCCCTAACCAAAACCTAAACTCAAACTTCAAAACCCATACCTAAACCCGATCTCAAACTCGAACCCGATTTCCTAAACCTAAACCTTAACCTATTCTCAATTCTTTAACCCTATAGCTTATAACCTAAACCTAAACCTTAACCCAAACCTATAAACTTAACTTAAACCAAAACCTATGAGCTAAAACCTTATATTATAACCTATAACCTAATCTTAACCTAAACCTAAAACCTAATCCTTAACCTATTACCTAAAACCTAAACCTAAACCTAAACCTAAAACCTAAATGTATTCTCAACTCCCTAAACCTAAACCTACACCTAATCCTAATCTCAACTCCTTAACCTAAACCTAAACCTAAGCATGAAAACCCAAAACTAAACCCGATCCCGAACCCGAACTCGATTTTCTAAACCTAAACCTTAACCTATTCTAAATTCCCTAAACCTATAGCTTATAACCTTAACCTAAACTAAAACCTATGACTAAAAACCTAAACATATTCTCAAATCTCTAAACCTAAACCTACACCTAATCCTAATCTCAATTCCCTAACCGTAACCTAAACCTAAACTTGAAAACCCAAACCTAAAACCCAATCCCGAACCCGAACCCGATGTCTTAAACTTAAAACCTAAATTTATTCTCAAATCCCTAAAGCTAGACCTAACCTAATCCTAATCTCAACTCCCTAACCTAAACCTAAACCTAAACATGAAACCCAAACCTAAACCCGATCCCGAACCTGAACCCGATTTCCTAAACCTAAAGCTTAACCTATTCTCAATTCTCTAAACCTATAGCTTATAACCTAAACCTAAACCTTAACCTAAACCTAAACCTAAACCTATAAACTTAACCTAAACTAAAACCTATCACCTAAAACCTTAACTTATAACCTATAACCTAACCTTAAACTAAACCTAAAACCTAAACCTTAACCTATAACCTAAAACCGAAACCTAAACCTTAAACCTAAATGTATTCTCAACTCCCTAAACCTAAACCTACACCTAATCCTAATCTCAACTCCCCAACCTAAACCTAACCATAAACTTTAGAACCCAAAACTCAACCTGATCCCGAACTCGAACCTGATTTTCTGAACCTTAACCATAACCTATTCTCAATTCGCTAAACCTATAGCTTATAACTTAAACCTAAACCATTACCTAAACTAAAACCTTTGACCAAAAGCCTAAATGTATTATCAAATCTCTAAACCTAAACCTACACCTAATCCTAATCTCAACTCCTTAACCTAAACCTAAACCTAAAGTTGAAAACCCTAACCTAAAATCTGATCACGAACCCAAACCTGATTTCTTAAACATAAAACCTAAATGTATTCTCAAATCTCTAAACCTAAACCTACACCCAATCCTAATCTCAACTCCCTAACCTAAAACTACACCCAATCCTAATCTCAACTCCCTAACCTAAACATAAACCTAAACTTGAAAACTAAAACCTATAACCCGATCCCGAACCCGAACCCGAAGTCTTAAACCTAAAACCTAAATTTATTCTTAAATCCCAAAACCGAGACCTACACCTAATCCTAATTTAACTACCTAAACTAAACCTAAACCTAAACTTGAAAACCCAAACCTAAACCCGATCCCGAACCTGAACCTGATTTCCTAAACCTACAACTTAACCAATTCTCAATTCCCTAAACCTATAGCTTATAACTTAAACCTAAACATTAACCTAAATCGAAACCTATCACCTAAAACCTTAACTTATAACGTATAACCTAACCTTAACCTGAATCTAAAACCTAAACCTTAACCTATAACCTAAAACCTAAACCTAAACATTAAACCTAAATATATTCGCAACTCTCTAAACCTAAACCCACACCTACACCTAGTCCTAATCTCAACTTCCTAACCTAAACCTAAACCTAAACTTGAAAACCCAAAACTAAACCCAATCCCGAACCCGAACCCGATTTTCTAAACCTAAACCTTAACCAATTCTCAATTCCCTAAACCTATAGCTTATAACCTTAACCTAAACCAAAACCTATGACTTAAAACCTAGACGTATTCTCAAATCTCTAAATCTAAACCTATACCTAATCCTAATCTCAACTTCTTAATCTTAACCTAAACCTAAACTTAAAAACCTAAACTTAAAACCGATCCCGAACCCGAACCTGATGTCTTAAACTTAAAACCTAAATTTATTCTCAAATCCCTAAACCTAGACCTACACCTAATCCTAATCTCAACTCCCTAACCTAAACTTGAAACCTAAACCTAAACCCGATCCCGAACCTGAACCCGATTTCCTAAACCCAAAGCTTAACATATTCTCAATTCTCTAAACCTATAGCTCATAACCTAAACCTAAACATTAACCTAAACCTAAACCTAAACCTATAAACTTAACCTAAACCAAAGCCTATCACCTAAAACCTTAACTTATAACCTATAACCTAACCATAAACTAAACCTAAAACCTAAACCTTAACCTATAACCTAAACCTAAAACCTAAATGTATTCTCAACTCCCTAAACCTAAACCAACACCTAATCTTAATCTCAACTCCCTAACCTAAACCTAAACCTAAAATTAAAACACCAAACCTAAACCAGATCTTGGACCCGAACCCAACTTCCTAAACTTAAACCTTAACCTATTCTCAATTCCCTAAACCTATAGCTTATCACCGAAACCTAAACCTAAACATTAACCTATAACCTAAACCTAAACCTAAACCTAAAACCTAAATGTATTCTCAAATCCCTAAAACTAAACCTACATATAATCCTAATCTCAATTCCCTAACCAAAACCTAAACCCAAACTTCAAAACCCATACCTAAACCCGATCTCAAACTCGAACCCGATTTCCTAAACCTAAACCTTAACCTATTCTCAATTCTTTAACCCTATAGCTTATAACCTAAACCTAAACCTTAACCCAAACCTATAAACTTAACCTAAACCAAAACCTATGAGCTAAAACCTTATATTATAACCTATAACCTAATCTTAACGTAAACCTAAAACCTAATCCTTAACCTATTACCTAAAACCTAAACCTAAACCTAAACCTAAAACCTAAATGTATTCTCAACTCCCTAAACCTAAACCTACACCTAATCCTAATCTCAACTCCTTAACCTAAACCTAAACTTAAGCATGAAAACCCAAAACTAAACCCGATCCCGAACCCGAACTCGATTTTCTAAACCTAAACCTTAACCTATTCTAAATTCCCTAAACCTATAGCTTATAACCTTAACCTAAACTAAAACCTATGACTTAAAACCTAAACGTATTCTCAAATCTCTAAACCTAAACCTTCACCTAATCCTAATCTCAACTCCCTAACCTTAACCTAAACCTAAACTTAAAAACCCAAACCGAAAACCCGATCCCGAACCCGAACCCGATGTCTTAAACTTAAAACCTAAATTTATTCTCAAATCCCTAAACCTACACTTACACCTAATCCTAATCTCAACTCCCTAACCAAAACCCAAACCTAAACTTGAAACCCAAACCTAAACCCGATCCCGAACTTGAACCCGATTTCCTAAACCTAAAGCTTAACCTATTCTCAATTCTTTAAACCTATAGCTTATAACCTAAACCTAAACCTTAACCTAAACCTAAACCCAAACCTATAAACTTAACCTAAACCGAAACCTATCACCTAAAACCTTAACTTATAACCTATAACCTAACCTTAAACTAAACCTAAAACCTAAACCTTAACCTATAACCTAAAACTGAAACCTAAACCTTAAACCTAAATGTATTCTCAACTCCCTAAACCTAAATCTACAACTAATCCTAATCTCAACTCCCTAACCTAAACCTAACCATAAACTTTAGAACCCAAAACTAAACCTGATCCCGAACCCGAACCTGATTTTCTAAACCTTAACCGTAACCTATTCTCAATTCGCTAAACCTATAGCTTATAACTTAAACCTAAACCATAACCTAAACCAAAACCTTTGACCTAAAACCTAAATGTATTATCAAATCTCTAAACCTAAACCTACACCTAATCCAAATCTCAACTCCTTAACCTAAACCTAAACTTAAAGTTGAAAACCCTAACCTAAAATTCGATCACGAATCCAAACCCGATTTCTTAAACATAAAACCTAAATGTATTCCCAAATCTCTAAACCTAAAACTACACCTAATCCTAATCTCAACTCCCTAACCTAATCCTAAACCTAAACTTGAAAACCAAAACCTATAACCCGATCCTGAACCCGAACCCGATGTCTTAAACCTAAAACCTCAATTTATTCTCAAATCCCTAAACCGAGATCTCCACCTAATCCTAATCTTAACTCCCTAAACTAAACCTAAACCTAAACTTGAAAACCCAAACCTAAACCCGATCTCGAACATGAACCCAATTTTCAAAACCTAAACCTTAACCTATTCTCAATTCCCTAAACCTATAGCTTTTAACCTAAACCTAAACTTTAACTTAAACCTAAACCTAAACCTACAAAATTAACCTAAACCGAAACCTATCACCTAAAACCTTAACTTATAACCTATAACCTAACCTTAACCTAAACCTAAAACCTAAACCTTAACCTATAACCTAAAACCGAAACCTAAACCTTAAACCTAAATGTATTCTCAACTCCCTAAACCTAAACCTACACCTAATCCTAATATCAACTCCCTAACCTAAACCTAACCGTAAACTTTAGAACCCAAAATTAAACCTGATCCCGAACCCGAATCTGATTTTTTAAACCTTCACCGTAACCTATTCTCAATTCGCTAAACGTATAGCTTATAACTTAAACCTAAACCATAACATAAACCAAAACCTTTGACCTAAAACCTAAATGTATTATCAAATCTCTAAACCTAAACCTACACCTAATCCTAATCTCAACTCCTTAGCCTAAACCTAAACCTAAAGTTGAAAACCCTAACCTAAAATCCGATCACGAACCCAAACCCGATTTCTTAAATATAAAACCTAAATGTATTCTCAAATCTCTAAACCTAAACCTACACCTAATCCTAATCTCAACTCTCTAACCTAAACCTAAACCTAAACTTGAAAACCGAAACCTATAACCCGATCCCGAACCTGAACCCAATGTCTTAAACCTAAAACCTAAATTTATTCTCAAATCCCTAAACCGAGACCTACACCTAATCCTAATCTTAACTCCCTAAACTAAACCTAAACCTAAACTTGAAAGCCAAAACCTAAACCCGATCCCGAACCTGGACCCGATTTCCTAAACCTAAAACTTAACCAATTCTCAATTCCCTAAACCTATAGCGTATAACCTAAACCTAAACCTAAACCTTAACCTAAACCGAAACCTATCACCTAAAACCTTAACTTATAACCTATAACCTAACCTAAACCTAAACCTTAACCAATAGCCTAAAACCTAAACTTAAACCTTAAACCTAATTATATTCACAACTCTCTAAACCTAAACCTACACCTACACCTAGTCCTAATCTCAACTCACTAACCTAAACCTAAACCTAAACTTAAAAACCCAAAACTAAACCCGATCCTGAACCCGAACCCGATTTTCTAAATCTAACATATTCTCAATTCCCTAAACCTATAGCTTATAACCTTAACCTAAACCAAAACCTATGACTTAAAACCTAAACGTATTCTCAAATCCCTAAATCTAAACCTACACCTAATCCTAATCTCAACTCCCTAACCTTATCCTAAACCTAAACTTGAAAACCCAAAACCTAAAACCTAATCCCGAACCCGAGCCCGATGTCTTAAACTTAAAACCTAAATTTATTCTCAAATCCCAAAACCTAGACCTACACCTAATCCTAATCTCAACTCCCTAACCTAAACTTGAAACCCAAACCTAAACCCGATCCCGAACCTCAACCCGATTTCCTAAACCTAAAGCTTAACCTATTTTCAATTCTCTAAACCTATAGCTCATAACCTAAACCTAAACCTAAACCTATCACCTAAAACCTTTACTTATAACCTATAACCTAACCATAAACTAAACCTAAAACCTAAACCTTAACCTATAATCTAAAACCAAAACCTAAACCTTAAACCTAAATGTATTCTCAACTCCCTAAAACTAAACCAACACCTAATCCTAATCTCTACTCCCTAACCTAAACCTAAACTTAAAATTAAAACACCAAGCCTAAACCAGATCCTGGACCCGAACTCGACTTCCTAAACCTAAACCTTAACCTATTCTCAATTCCCTAAACCTATAGCTTATAACTGAAACCTAAACCTAAACATTAAGCTATAACCTAAACCTAAACCTAAACCTAAACCTAAAGCCTAAATGTATTCTCAAATCCCTAAACGTAAACCTACACATAATCCTAATCTCAATTCCCTAACTAAAACCTAAACCCAAACTTCAAAACCCATACCTAAACCCGATCTCAAACTCGAACCCGATTTCCTAAACTTAAACCTTAACCTATTCTCAATTCTCTAAACCTATAGCTTATAACCTTAATCTAAACCTATAAACTTAACCTAAACCAAAACCTATGACCTAAAACCTTAAATTATAACCTATAACCTAATCTTAACCTAAACCTAAAACCTAATCCTTAACCTATTACCTAAAACCTTATAATACCCTGAAAATCGGGGGTCGTGTAGAAACCCAATTCCTGAGTTTCAAGACGTCACTTATGCAACAAATATGATTATAATTTAGATGTTGTCTGAGTTAGTGCATTAACATGAGTGAGATTATACCAAAACTGTAATTCATACTCTAGATCCAGTAATAAAACGCAAGCGGAAGACTGAAAAATATATATATCACTGTATGTAAAACAAAACGATCTCGATCTGTCTCCAAAGTATGAATATAACTCTGAGTTACAAATACATATAACAAACCAAAATCAAAGGTCATATGATAGTCCAACTAGAAAAATTCCACTGATTCAGGCCACTTATGCGAAGCCGTCAGAAAACTGCATGTACGAGAACTCGTCCTGGTCCTCATAGTAATCCGGCTCCAGCTCCTGAATCGCCTCACTATCTACATCTAAGACAGAGTCTGGTAGGTGTTGCAAATATCATCCCATAACGTGGGAGTGAGTGATCAACTCAGTGGAATTATAAAATAAAGATTAGCATGTTATCAAATCAATCACGCAATAATAGTAAAGCAAACAATCAGACATTCCTAGATACTGTTATTAATGCAAGTATGAGATGCAGTAATGATGCATGCCCTCACCGACATACTCCCTCATGTGACACCATCTTATGTCCGCGACATGCTTTCTTCCCTCAGTGCTCCACATCTTCCAGGCACATGCAGTGCGTTATGGATATGATTACTGAGTTGTTATTAGTCCTTTCAAATAGCAGGGTTGGGAAACTAAGGTACTTCCCTTGTATCATTCCCAACACAGATCTTATCTAAGGTTGTCACTCCTAGTAGTCTCATACGATGATATATTTCTAGGTCGTTGTAAGGGCTGTCAGGGCTGTTGCACGCACTCGTTGCATCGCTCCCCCATCACCTTATCAATACAGGCCTAATTGTACTCTTGTTGCTACAGAAGGGTCATCGCCTCACGTAAACTTAGAATACGCTCGAGGTCACTTCAAAGGGCTTGTCACCAATCAGAGTAGGCCGATAGCTCGAATGTAGTGTCCCATACCACCACAATCGGATCACGAGTCTGAGGTGCTCACTGGTCACTACGGGGAGGTTTGTGGCCCCAGCGTAGGCCGACAGCTCGACCACGGTGTCTCATACTACCATGTCCGGCTCATGAGTCTTAATGGATCAAGGTACCATGGTTATCAGGGTTTTCACTGGTAAGTTTAGTACCCTAGGTTCAAGCAGTTATGACCAATATAAGGTGAACATACAATGGTCAGTCGGGTTACTTGACGGGCTCGACTAGTACGAGCGCACCTCAAGCTGAACGACATGAAGTGCATAAGCACCTCGTGTGGCCTAACCACTGCCGTCAACCAAAGTACGACTCGCGTTCGTCGACGCGTCCTTCATGGCGAATAGAAGCCAACCACGAATTCAAATCTATTACCGACTGCCTGGACTAGAATATAGCCCCAAGCACTTGTAATCTACATCAATAATCATATGAGAACGATAGAAATGAAACACAATAATCCAAGTATGTTAACAACATGTTATAACATACAACATAAGCAAACCAACCAAACACAAGTATTTCATATATATAAGGAAATCAATTCCATATAACAAACTTGGAGGAAATCATATACATCATCATATTAATTGAGAATCCAATCTCAAAACTAATCTATAATAACATTCATTCAATACATACTAATACATGCTTTTATACAAACACTTAGTCTACACACATTTGTCTACAAAGCATATGTCGACCCAAAGTGTGCATTAGGGTGAATCTCTTCGCCAAACAGATCATACACGCATACCCAGTATAAGAACACAATAAATACACATGGAAATCATATCAGCAAAATACGTATGTATACAGTATTTTCTATAAATACCTAAAATACCCTAAATCTCATATTCTTCGTACGCAGTCGAAATGGAAAACAGACAACATGTTCTACATGTCAAACAACATCCTTGTCGATAATCTACTATTAAATGACATTGAAAGCATTGAAAATAGATAACCTAAGCATTTAAAATCCTCACCTTACGCTGTAGAAGCGTAACGAATTGAATAGAAACTCTATGCTTCGTCAACGTCTGTATGACGACCTATATCACAAGATAAGTCAGCTACTTCACTATTTATATTGATAGAATCCCTAAAACAGGTTAAGGTTAGGGTTTTCTTACCTAAAATGGTGTCAGAATCACCGGAAGAGTGATTAGAATATGATGACTAAGCACGTGTGGTAGCGGGATCAAGTGACAGGAACCTTTCCTCACAACTCTCACAAAATCTCTCTCTTTTCTCTCTTCTCTTTCCTAGGGTTTCTTGCAAATTCGTAGGTGAGAAATATGAGAGGGTTTAAGGTCCTTAAATAGGTTAGAAACTCACCTATTTAGACTTTAAACCAAGGTATACTTGGGTTATAACTAAATCAGGTCTTTTCTGATCCAAAAGGACACTTTTGGAGGTCCCCTGACTGAATGCGGTCGGACTTAAGCTCATGGATGCTGGATGTTGATCACATTAAGTTTTCAATTCGATCGGGTTTCCAAATCGCATGTGGCGGACTAGTTTCAATTCAACGGTTTCCGAACCTAAATCAGGACTACAAGTTTCATGACATGAAAGGAAAAATTTTCCTGATTCGAGGGTGAAATTTGGTTGAATTCTGATGGTCAGAATGGTAAAAATAATGCACAATGACACGTGCCAGATTTTGAATTATTTTTCTAAATCTTTTCCAGTTCTCACTCTTTTCACTCCAAACTCAGTAAAATAGTGTCAGGACATCAATTGGGCTTGATATTCGAAACGATTTTCAAGTTCAACTAAGTGGTCATAATGGTCTGAGATTGTAGATATTGGACTTTCAACACACGGTTTAGATCCAATACAAAGTTTCAAAGGGTTCCTAAGAGCAAACGGGTTTAGAGTTTGATCCTAGGTTTCATGATGTTGTAGTGTTAACGATTCCACAAGTTTTGGGTCTTGCAGAATGTATTTAAAGCAATCAGTGATAATTTCACAACTAATCTAATATAGCGCTAGTTATCCTATGCTTAATTTCTAAAGGAATTAATCCTAAGTGATTTCTGTCTGAGCTGGTACTCGGATCTCTGTATGGATTTTTTCGAGACGTTACAAATCTAAACCTAAACCTAAACCTAAAACCTAAATGTATTCTTAACTCTCTAAACCTAAACCTACACCTAATCCTAATCTCAACTCCCTAACCTAAACCTAAACCTAAACTTGAAAACCCAAAACTAAACCTGATCGCGAACTCGAACTCAATTTTCTAAACCTAAACCTTAACCAATTCTAAATTACCTAAACCTATAGCTCATAACCTTAACCTAAACTAAAACCTATGATTTAAAACCTAAACGTATTCTCAAATCTCTAAACCTAAACCTTCACCTAATCCTAATCTTAACTCCCTAAGCTTAACCTAAATCTAAACTTGAAAACCCAAACCTAAAACCCGATCCCGAACCCGAACCTGATGTTTTAAACTTAAAACCTAAATTTATTCTCAAATCCCTAAACCTAGACCTACACCTAATCCTAATCTCAACTCTCTAACCTAAACCTAAACCTAAACTTGAAACCCAAACCTAAATCCGATCCCGAACCTGAACTCGATTTCCTAAACCTATAGCTAAACCTATTTAGAATTCTCTAAACTTATAGCTTATAACCTAAACCTAAACCTTAACCTAAACCTATAAACTTAACCTAAACCAAAACCTATCATCTAAAACCTTAACTTATAACCTATAACCTAACCTTAACCTAAACCTAAAGCCTAAACCTTAACCTAAAACCTAAAACCGAAACCTAAACCTTAAACCTAAATGTATTCTTAACTCCCTAAACCTAAACCTACACCTAATCCTAATCTCAACTCCCTAACCTAAACCTCACCGTAAACTTTAGAACCCAAAACTAAACCTGATCCCGAACCCGAACCTAATTTTCTAAACCTTAACCGTAACCTATTCTCAATTCGCTAAACCTATAGCTTATAACTTAAACCTAAACCATAACCTAAACCAAAACCTTTGACTTAAAAACTAAATGTATTATCAAATCTCTAAACCTAAACCTACAACTAATCCTAATCTCAACTCCTTAACCTAAACCTAAACCTAAAGTTGAAAACCCTAACCTAAAATCCGATCACGAGCCCAAACCTGATTTCTTAAACATAAAACCTAAATGTATTCTCAAATCTCTAAACCTAAACCAACACCTAATCCTAATCTCAACTCCCTAACCAAAACCTAAACCTAAACTTGAAAACCAAAACCTATAACCCGATCCCGAACCCGATGTCTTAAACCTAAAACCTAAATTTATTCTCAAATCCCTAAATCGAGACCTACACCTAATCCTAATCTTAACTCCCTAAACAAAACCTAAACCTAAACTTGAAAACCCAAACCTAAACCCGATCCCGAACATGAACACGATTTCCTAAACCTAAACCTTAACCTATTTTCAATTCCCTAAACCTATAGCTTATAACGTCAACCTAAACTTAAACCTACAAACTTAACCTAAACCTATCACCTAAAACCTTAACTTATAACCTATTAGCTAACCTTAACCTAAACCTAAAACCTAAACCTTAACCAATAACCTAAAACCTAAACCTAAACCTTAAACCTAACTATTTTCGCAACTCTCTAAACCTAAACCTACACTTACACCTAGTCCTAATCTCAACTCCCTAACCTAAACCTAAACTTAAACTTGAAAACTCAAAACTAAACCAAATCCCAAACCCGAACCCAATTTTCTAAACCTAAACCTTAATCTATTCTCAATTCCCTAAACTTATAGCTTATAACCTTAACCTAAACTAAAACCTATGACTTAAAACCTAAACGTATTCTCAAATCTCTAAACCTAAACCTACACCTAATCCTAATCTCAACTCCCTAACCTTAAAATAAACCTAAACTTGAAAACCCAAACCTAAAACCCGATCCCGAATCCGAACCCGATGTCTTAAACTTAAAACCTAAATTTATTCTCAAATCCCTAAACCTAGACCTACACCTAATCCTAATCTCAACTCCCTAACCTAAACCTAAACCTAAACATAAAACCCAAACCTAAACTCAATCCCAAACCTGAACCCGATTTCCTAAACCTAAAGCTTAACCTATTCTCAATTCTCTAAACCTATAGCTTATAACCTAAACCTAAACCTTAGTGTTTTAACTTAATTAATGTCTTTTTAAACTTTTAAACAGGTTGGATTTCAAATAAAAATTATGGTGGGGCCTTAAGACAGTTTCAACGGTGGGAATCACTCTCCCCACTGTTTTTTATGGTGAGGTCCACTACATCTTTTTATCTTCCTCATTCTTTGGCTCATGCCCTAAAATAATATCTCAAAATGGATGGACGGTGTGGATATAACACATACATCGTAGTGGGGCCCACAAAACTTGGTGACGTCACTTCAGTAGCCAACTCGCTACTTAACCTGTATCTAAGCCGCGCCCGTGAGACTGCGGTAGTCTCTCTCTCTCGCTCTCTTGCACCCTCTCCCTCTTGCTCTCTCTCTCTCTCTCTTCCTCTCTCTCTGATCTCTCCACCCTGTCCTCTCTCTCTCTCTCTTGCACCCTCTCCCTCCTCTTGCTCTCTCTCTCTCTCTCTCTCTCTCTCTCTCTCTCTCTCTCTCTCTCTCTCTCTTCCTCTCTCTCTGATCTCTCCACCCTGTCCTTTCTCTCTCTCTTGCACCCCCTCCCTCCTCTTGCTCTCTCTCTCTCTCTCTCTCTCTCTCTCTCTCTCTCTCTCTCTCTCTTCCTCTCTCTCTGATCTCTCCACCCTGTCCTCTCTCTCTCTCTCATCAGAGCTCGAAAACCTGATTGGAGATCTCTCAGCTCAATTCTCTCAATCTATCTCCTCAAAGTTGGAAAACCGGATTGGGGCTCCAACTCAAACCCTCCTCTTATTCTCTTCCTCTCACCTCAAAAGGTAAAAACCCTAATCCATGCCTCAAGCACACATCGACAAAATGAAGGTAATTTGGGAATTTTGGTACCATAATCCCAAATCGAATTTGGTGGTTTTGAAATTGGGGATTTGGGTACCCAACTCCCACTTCGAATTTGGGGATTATGGTACCCTAATCACATTTCGAATTTGGGTGTTTTGAAATTGAGGGTTTTTGAATATGGGGGTTTTAAAATTGGGGATTATGGTACCCTAATCACATTTCTAATCACATGCTGTAATGGATCCAACCATATTGAGTATTCTGATTTATGCATTTGTTTGAATCAGTCCGCTGACAGATCTCATCCTGATTTTAGAATGCTGATTGAGGACTTTTGAATATGAGTGTGTTTCTTGATTTGTATTGTATGTCATCTCTGTTGGCCCGCCTGTTCAAACCTGAAATGATAAATGGAGCAGATGGCTTTGGAGGTCTTAGACAGTGTGATCCTCAACCTGAGATATGAACATCTTTGTACAAGTGGGTGCCCATTTTTCAGTGCATCCAGAGCACTTCTCTGTTGGTGTTACCTTTTGATGGGCCATGCACTGTAATTCTCCTTCATTTGACAATCATAACCATCTGTGGGCAGATTGTAAATAGGCCGTTAACAGAGAAGTATGAGCAATGGTCCACTTTCAACTGATAAAAGGGCCAAAGATTGAATTGGCTAGATTCTCAATTGGGAGGCTTTTGGTGCTACCATTTCAACGGTCTGGATCACAGGATCTTGGCCCCACTTGTACAAACTGAAAATCTAAGTATACTATCTACGTCCCATCATCCTATGGTAAATGATCATATGATTTTTAATCTTCCTTAGTGTTGTTTGGATGCAACTTGCAAAAGCAAAATCAGTGTTTGAAACACATCTCAGTTGGCCCTAACACACAAAATAGCAGGGTTGGAACGTCCACCATTGGAAACTTTGTGAGGCCACATAAGTTATGGATCTGGATGATATTTATTCCTACAGTTTATCGGAGTGGTGATAACCCTATGAACGGTTGGATTTCATATAAACACCATGATCGGGTCTAGGAAGGTTTCAACAGTGGACGTTTCTGTTCTAACTCTCTAGTTTCGTGTGGCCCACCTCAGTTTTGGATGTGCTTGATTTTTAAAGATCTGTCCTATTTTTCTCTTTGAAAAACTGATGAATGGAGATTAGGTTAAGGGGTGTTAATCTCAGATAGTAGCTAGTTGTTGAACTTTTGCCAAAATCATGAGAATGCTTGTCTGGGAAACAATGAATGTTGAGTGTGGCATGTGAGTTTCTGCCTAGATATTGTTAGCTTTTACACCATGAGTAAAAAAGGGCAGATTTTAGTGTATATGTGTGTGGTTTTTATTTTTATTTTTTTATCTATAAGGTTAATATCTACAAAAACTAGAGAACATTCATCTATAAGGTTAATACCTAGAATACATTCATGTGTTTCTCTATTTGTTGCATTTTTTTTTTTTTAATATTCTCTTCCTTTGACTTATTGAGGCAATTAATCTTTTAAGAGGAATAAGAGGAATTTCTTCTTATCTAAACAACAACAAGACGCTTCTGATAGCCAAAGTTTTTCTTACGGTTGTTATTCAAGGCTTACACTCCGGATTTGCCTAGTTTGGGGATATTTGGGTGTTTGTAGTTCCTGATGCATGGTTGAGATAGAACAAGCTGTCCCATTCTTCTCTCAACTGTATTTTGGCAATGGAAAGCGGGGAGCATGCTAGGCTACTCAATGCGGCTTGCATATTCCCTCTTTCTCCAAACACCAAGAGGACTAAAGCATGGCTTTGGATTCAGGATGCCTGACCAACCATAGTTTGGGCAATACACTCACATACATTATCAACGATTCTCATTTTCTCTTTATGCTATGAAGTGTAGCATCCTTTCGTTCGGTTATAAGAGCCATTATAAGGGTCGGCTAAATCTGGGTGAGTTAGAAGAGCTGTTTGCAGTTAGTTCAAGGGGATTAGTGCTATCATACACTCCTGTCATTTGGTTACGTACTTAGAAACTATTTCATTGGAGCATATTGGCGTTAAACGTATGTTTGAAAGTAGGATCTGTTGTTGGTCAGGTGGTGTAAACGTCAATGGAGATGAGTCAAGATTGATGTGGATGGACTGTTGAAAGGGAACCCAGTCCCAAGTTGATGTGGTGGTGTTTGCAGGTACCAAGACAGGGAAGGTTTTGTTTGTATTTCACCACCACTATGGTGTAGTAACTAGCATGGTTAATGAAATGTGGGCATTGTTGGATGTTTTAGCATATTGCGAGACATTCCAAATGGAAATTGAAAGTGAGGCCAAATTTTGTGATAGATGGCATCATGAATAATTAGATGTCTCATAGGATGATATGGTATTCATAGTGGTGATGTTACAGTCTTGATGGTCTGACTGGTGGATCCAATCATGAATGGTCAATGTTTAAAACAAAACTACCAAATGAGGGTATGAGACCTGATGTGTACCTGATGGGATTTGGGTCCTGGGGCCGGGGCCTGACCTGTCCGGGTATGGGTACCCCTGGACTGGACACAGTCTGTTGATTGTCCTGGAAGGCATCTGATTGCATATGGATTGGCAAAGAAGGGAAATACGTGCCCGAACAATTACGTTTCTTGCTTTTCTAGACTGAGTTTCCAAGGGAAATTAGGTTGTTTTTTTAGATAAATTGGGTTTGGATATTCTATAAGTAATTTTTTGTGTGTAAGTTGTAAAGCTTCGATGTGTGTGGTTTTTTTTTAATGTTCTCTGTTTATGTATGTGTAGTGGTTGTTTTGTGGAAGTTTGGCTAGAAAAAATCTCCCTTTGATGTTTGCAGCATATGATTTTGCAAACCACATGAACCAACTATTCCATTCATCTAGAATACGTTCTTCAGAAAAATGTGATTACAATTAATGGTCGAGATCGTATGCAACAAGATTTCCCACGCAACCGAATTCGATCAACCTACCAGGCAACCGCAAACTAAAACAGAGCTCCATATCTACAGCCTGCAACTCTACTCTACTGGCCTAGCTGTAATTAGACATCTCTGAGCTACTGAACCGAATTGATTCTATTGCCACTTGTATGCATGCCATCATCAACTCTTCGTTATTACATACACCTGAGATTGAACATGGACCCAGGGTGGCGTGGCATCAAGGCACGCATAAAAATCTATCTGTTACCATTGATTTATTCTCTCTTATTTCTTCTTTGGCTCTGGAATCTTTATGCAACTCTGACTGCATGAGAATTTCAAAGGTTATTCTTTCTGATGCCAATGTGCCGGGTGAGGGGGAGCACAGGATAATGTCGTACATTCTCTTGCAAAGAAATCTACCAGGGTTTGACCCAAATACACAACATTGCTTGTATGGGTTGGTAAATGTCTCTACCTTTTGTCTCAGATATCTAGTTGTCTGCAAGCTTTATGTTGATTTTCTTGGCTTCTTGACATGACTTTCTGCATTTGTCATTTCAGGATGCTGACTTGATCATGCTAGCACTGGCTACACATGAAGTGCATTTTGCAATTCTTAGAGAGGTTGGTATGTTAGAAGCTTTGCTCATTAAATTTTGGTCGATTGATTCCAATTTGATGCTGGATCATTCGTTGGTGAGATTCTGGTTTCTAAAATTCTGTCATCTCACTATGAAATGTATAGATGGTGGATTAGGTTGTTTTTCTTGGGCCACATGATGTTGTCCTTTATTTAAGTCATTAATATCCCTAGTATTTCAATATCTTGGAAACACATCTCACATTCAAAGCGTTTTGGGATCCATTGCGTAGAGAATATCAAAATGGGAGCTGATCGAGGTTGATCCGTTGGCAATTACTCAATCTGATAATAGATGCAAGGTACAACACTTTCGTAGGGGCTCAATTTCGTTGCATTTTCTCATGAATGAAATGTTAGTATTGTTTACTATACTATGTATTCTTCTGTTGTTTCAGGGTCGATGTCGGCCTCATGGGACTGATTCATTACCAAAAGGTATAATCCATGAGACCTCCAACTTAGAGATGCGACCATTATGGGGTTTCCCAAAGAAAAAGGTGTGAAACAAATGCAAATTTCAATTGGCGATGGAACCAAAACTGAATTTCTATTTTCCTCTCTTGATGCTCTAGCTGCATGGCCTTGGGACTTTTTTTTCACATCCTTGATATGGTTCTCTTGTATCAATTTGCGGATCAGCATCTGTATACTTCTTTCTTTTTTGTAAATTTCCTGATGAGTAAGACTTTCTTAAAAATTTCTAATGTTTTTTATGCTGAATCTAGGTACATGGCGTTGTTTGTTGTCTCACTTGTTTGTTATGTGGCAACATTTTCCATCTCAGGGCTGCTCTTCCACTGGTTTACTCCCTCAGGACAAGATTGTGGTCTTAACACCTTCTTTATCATTATGACTTTGATTCTGGTTTTCATTTTTGCTATTGTGGCGCTGCATCCAGCTGTAAGTTGTTACCTTTTGTATCTAAATCATATGGAACATTCTTTTTACCCATTTTGTTTTATCTGCTGTATTTGGAAATTTGGGCTATTCTGATCACCCTGCCAAGCTTTTCATTGACTATTTAGTGTCGCACATATTACTTATAGTGCTTTTCGAATAATATAACTTTAATATTCTTGGCCTAATTATGGCTGTGAAGTTGATATGGGCTTGAGGATGGTTATAGATTGTTGCTTTTTTATCTTTCTGATGATTCTGTTGCTTGAGTATTTGGTGGATTATTTGCTATCTTCTCCACTAGCCTGCTTTCTGTCTTGACAGTTTTCGAGTAGTCCCGATTGCATGTGTAGCGATAATAGATTCAAAGGTTCCTGTGGAAAAGTGTGCTATAAAAGAAGTGTCGTTGTTTATCAATGCTTTTTTTCTTGAATAATTTCATTTTTATTTAAATAAATAAAAACGCTATTCATCACTGATTCTTCACCATCCCTTGTAAATGGATACATAGTCAAATATAACACTAGAGTTACTGAGGGAGTCCAATACTCGACTAATACCCTGCAACTACATCTGTAGCGAATGTATCTAAAATCAAATCTTGCTTACTTCCTTGTGAACAAGATGCCAGGAGATAGCCAGCCACTGAATTAGGTCATTCAAGACACTAATCTCCAGTCCTCAGAAGCCACAAGTCCTAACATTCATCAATTCCCCTTTCTGAATACAAGGACATGTGCATACCGCATAATTAGTAACTGGTTCTAATAGGACCTAGAACAGAACTTTTCACTGTCATCAACCAAAAATACAAAAATGAGGAATGTCATTCCAGACATGTCAGAATCATCCTTGAAGGGTCTTGCTTATTGCCAGATTATTAATTCAAGGTTCGCAGATGTGCAATGAGTATGCTCCTGCGTTTTGGTGTTTATACGTGAACCCCAGAACCAAAATTGTTATACAGATACCTAGACAAGTATCTTATTTCAACTATCAATTTCAAATGAAGCCTTGTCTTTGTAATTGTTTCTTCTGAAGTTGCAATTCTAATAGTCAAGCTTGGTTTAGCTAATGTTTAAGACTCCAGTTCTAGAGCCTTCCTCTAAAACTCCAATTTAGCATTTGCCTCCTTGGTCTTGTCTACCAACACCATGTCATCTACAAAAAACATACACGCAGGGACCCCATCTTGGAAACTAGTGGTTTATTTATTTATAACAATTGCAAAAAGGTAATGGTTTAATGCACCCTTGATGAAGAGCCACTCCTACTAGGAACTCATCATACTCGTGAGCATTCTCGCTCTTGTAATAGCCCTGGCCTCATATATGTCTTTAATGATGTTGATTTATCTTCTTTGGACCCCTTTCCTCCTCATCACCTCACCACATAGCCACCTTAGGTACTCTAGTGTTGGCAAAACAGGTTTTCATATTGATGTCTTCTGATATTTTTGAATCAGGGGAATGCGAAAACTTCGCATAACTTATTGGCCATTGCAGTTGGAATAAAAGAATGGCCAGATTGTTGGAAAGGTATGTAAGGCTTCAAGAGCTTTTCTCTAAGAGTACAAGTATATGCAAAATAACAATCCACTTAGATATGCTTGGTCCTTGAGAAACCAGATTATTTGCAATATGGATGGAGCTTGACTGTCACAATGAAGAGTTTGATATCTAGCTCTCTTCTTAAATGTATTTCTTTTTGTTTTCTTTTTTTCATGATTATCCCTAGTTAGAACAAGGCCTTAACCTGGACAGTTGCAATATCTGATCTGTAATTTTTTTTTGGCTATGACAATCCATGGCGTGGCCCAATGGATGGCCAAAAGGGATCTTAAAGAGGCACAAGAGTGTCTCTCTAGGAGTTCTATATATCCTGGATATTGTAATCTAGAGACACGATAACCTTCCTAGAACAAGCTATCCATACCCTTGTACTCACATCTTTGCACTCTTGAACTTGTCCTCTTGAGAATGTTTTTGTGAGGCATATGGATGTCCACACTCTGAGATTTGTTCAACACTTAGATGTGCAAATATTTCTGGTGAATTTTGGATCCATCTAAAGAAAAATAGGTCCAATCATTCTAGTTTTGGGACCTCTCTTGGATTCGGATGGTTCTAAAGAATTGCATTGTTAAGGATATGCTCCCATTCAGTTGATTGCTCCAAAAATAGAAATTATAAAAAAAATGGTCTATATTTAGATGATCGGAATCGTCTGGTTGATCAGGATTTTGCACTGCAGCCTGCAAAGAGTTTGATTCCTTCATTGTTCATTGTAGACTTGTAACAACTTGTTGTATATGATCTTTTTTCAAATGCAAAATTCTATTTATCTGCAAACTAACCAAGTTATCTTTAGGTTGATTTTATGGGTTTATGGGATGCGTGGATGGATGGGTTGCATTGATGAAGCCAAGACTATGAACTTGCATGCCTATTGCTACATTTATTCCTTTTACTGAAAGTTTTATGTTGCTTGAAGTCCAATTTGTGATATATTCTTATTCATGACCAGGGAAGTGGATCTGTGTACCACTGAGCGGAGGATTCTATTTCGCACCCAATATGTGAGCTATGTAACTTCCTGACTATGTTGCACTGATTATTCATTCCAGGATACACATCACAATTCATCCCCACCACATTAGCAGTAAAAGTAGTTATTTTTACCTATGCAAACTTTTGTAGGTATAAGTCTTAACACAGATATTAGCTACGAAAATGTTCGTAGGTAAAAGTCTTAACACAGTTTGTACCTATGAAACATGTCGTAGGTAAAAGTTTTAACAAAGTTTATAGCTACGAACACGTTCGTAGGTAAAAGTCTTAACAGTGTTTCTACCTACGAATCATGTCGTAGGTAAACATTTTAACAAAGTTTGTAGCTACGAAAAAGTTCGTAAGTAAAAGTCTTAACACCGTTTGTACCTACGAAAACATTTATAGGTAAAAGTTTTAACAAAGTTTTTAGCTACAGAAACGTTCGTAGGTAAAAGTCTTAATACGCTTTCTACACACGAAACATGTCGTAGGTAAAAGTTTTAACAAAGTTTGTAGATACAAAAACATTCATAGGTAAGTCTTAATATAGTTTGTAGCTACGAAAATGTTCGTAGGTAATAGTCTTAACAGAGTTTTTAAATACAAAAACGTTCATAGGTAAAAATCTTAACAAAGTTTTTAATTTCGTTGGTAAAAGTCTTACCATTGTCGACGATGACATTCTTCGTAGGTAAAAGTTTTTAGCCACGGCTTTTTACCAACGAATTTACTGACGAAATTTTTTGTAGGTAAAACTCTTTACTTATGAAATAATATCATTTACGTACGAAATCTTTCGTAGGTAAAAGTGAAATTTCTTGTAGTGCCTAAACCTAAAACCTAAACCTTAACCTATAACCTAAAACCTAAACCTAAACCTTAAACCTAAATATATTCTCAACTCTCTAAACCTAAACCTACACCTACACCTAGTCCTAATCTCAACTCCCTAACCTAAACCTAAACCTAAACTTGAAAACCCAAAACTAAACCCGATCCCGAACCCGAACCCGATTTTCTAAACCTAAACCTTAACCTATTCTCAATTCCCTAAACCTATAGCTTATAACCTTAACCTAAACCAAAACCCATGACTTAAAACCTAAACGTATTCTCAAATCTCTAAACCTAAACCTACACCTAATCCTAATCTCAACCCCCTAACCTTAACCGAAACCTAAACTTGAAAACCCAAACCTAAAACCCGATCCCGAACCCGATCCCGATGTCTTAAACCTAAAGCCTAAATTTATTCTCAAATCCATAAACCTAGACCTACACCTAATCCTAATCTCAACTCCCTAACCTAAACCCAAACCTAAACTTGAATCCCAAACCTAAACCCGATCCCGAACCTGAACCCGATTTCCTAAACCTAAAGCTTAACCTATTCTCAATTCTCTAAACCTATAACTTATAACCTAAACCTAAACCTTAACCTAAACCTAAACCTAAACCTATAATCTTAACCTAAACTGAAACCTATCACCTAAAACCTTAATTTTTAACCTATAACCTAACCTTAACCTAAACCTAAAACCTAAACGTTAACCTATAACCTAAAACCAAAACCTAAACCTTAATCCTAATCTCAACTCCCTAACCTAAACCTAACCGTAAACTTTAGAACCCAAAACTAAACCCGATCCTGAACCCGAACCTGATTTTCTAAACCTTAACCGTAACCTATTCTCAATTCCCTAAACCTATAGCTTATAACTTAAACCAAAACCATAACCTTAACCTAAACTAAAACCTAAATGTATTCTCAAATCTCTAAACCTAAACCTACACCTAATCCTAATCTCAACTCCTTAAACCTAAACCTAAAGTTGAAAACCCTAACTTAAAATCTGATTCCGAACCCGAATTCAATTTTTTAAACATAAAACCTAAATGTATTCTCAAATCCCTAAACCTAGACCTAAACATAATCTTAATTTCAACTCCCTGACCTATTCCTAAACCTAAACTTGAAAACCCAAACCTAAACCCGATCTCGAACCCGAACTCGATTTCCTAAACCTAAACCTTAACCTATTCTCAATTCCCTAAACCTTAACCTAAACCTAAACTTATAACCTGCACTTATATCCTAAACCTATAACCTAAACCTAAGCCTAAAACCTATCCTTAAACCTAAAACCGAAATGTATTCTCAAATCCTTAAACCTAAACCTACACCTAATCCTAATCTCAACTCCCTAACCTAAACTTAAACATAAACTTGAAAATCCAAATCAAAACCCGATCCCGAACCCGAACCCGATTTCCTAAACCTTAACCTTAACCTTAACCTATTCTCAATTCCCTAAAGCTATAACCTATATGCTATAACTTATAACCTAAACCTAAACCTTAACCTAAACCTATAACCTAAACTTAAACCTTAACCTAAATAAAAACCTATAACCTAAACCTTAACTTATAACCTCTAACCTAAGCTTATAACCTATTACCTAACCTTTACCTAAACCTAAAACCTAAACCTAAACCTAAACCTAAAACCTAAATGTATTCTCAAATCCCTAAACCTAGACCTACACCTAATCCTAATCTCAACTCCATAACCTAAACCTAAACTTGAAAACCTAAACTTAAATCTAATCCCGAACCCGGGCCCGATTTCCTAAAACTAAACCTTAACCTATTCTTAATTCCCTAATCCTTAACCTATAACCTAACCTAAACCTAAACCAAAACCAAAACCTATAACCTGCACTTCTAACCTAAACCTATAACCTATACCTAAGCCTAAAACCTAAACCTAAACCTAAAATCGATCGCCCTAATAGGGTTGAGATGGCTCTGATGGATGTATGCAAACAAGTCACTACAAACCTACAAAGTGGAGATAAGAAGAAATATCTCTAATTGTTTATTATCAATTTACCTGACATGAGTGGTTCATATGGTGAGTGTAAACAATACCCTAAATCCTAGAGAGATGGAATGAATCAACTAAAGCATTTTATTTTCAGATTTTGCAGAAAAGATAAAACGTGTTTGCGAGCGGAGTTGGACATAGTGTCGCAGTGTTGCCAACCGAGACAGGCATCCAGAGTCAATAAACAGTATCTCAAAAATGTTGCCTTAAAAATTAATGTCAAGGTTTGTGATTCTTTGAAGTTGTTGAACTTTGAATGTCTAATGTGTTTCTTCTTTTGCCTCTTTTGAAGTTGTTCTCGGCACAGTCACATCGGCAGGAGCTAATAAGAGATCTTTTTCAAGTTGTGCAGGATCCTCAGAGAGGTTCTATGAATAAAGGGATGATCCAGTAAGTCTTTTTCTCCTCTGTTTTTGTATGATCTTTGGTGCAAGTGTTTGAATTCAGTGTTTAAAGAATATCTATGATATTTGGCAGAGAACAACTGATTGCATTCAGGCAAGCAACGGGATAGAAGCCTCTTCGCATCATATTCTATAGGTAATTCTTAACCTTGGGAGTCTCTATAGTGTATGAATATTATGATTTAGTCTTAATTTTTCATGGATGAGAAACTGTTTGGTATTTTAGTTTAAGATTTGGAGTTTTGTAGGGTTGGTGTGAGCGTATTTATGCATGGATGAATGTAATGTGGATAAGATTGTTTGTGTTTGGATAGATGTAGTTTATGTTTGGATGAATGTAGTTTATGTTTGGATGGATTTATGTAGTTTGGGTTTAGATGGTTGTGAATGTGAATATGATGAAATATATTATATAACAAGTGTATATCAGGAAGAATACGATGTTATAACAGGTGTATATTAGAAAGAATATGATATTGTAACAGGTGTATATTGTTTGTGTATGGATAGATTTACGTAGTTTGGGTTTAGATGGATGTGAATGTGAATATGATGAAATATATTATATAATAGGTGTATATTAGGAAGAATACGATGTTGTAACAGGTGTATATTAGGAACAATATGATATGAATAGGTATATATGCAAATATGAGATGACTGAAGACCGTCCTTTTAAAGGACGATCCAGGACTGTCCTTTTCAGGTTTATAAGAGACGGTTTATGACCGTCCTTTTCAGACTCATAAGAGATAGTTCATGAATGACTATCCTTTTAAAGGATGGTCGGTCTATGACCGTCTTTTTCAAGTCATATGAGACGGTCTATAACCGTCCTTTTTATTGATGGTCATGAGCCGTCCTTTTTACGGATGGTCTAGGACTGTCCTTTTTATAGACTGTTATAGACCGTCCTTTTAAGCTCTAAATAAATCCATTAATACCTACCATTATAGATGGTCTATGACCGTCCTTCTTTAAAGATGGTCCATGACCATACTTCTTTAGAGACGGTTTATGGTCGTCCTTTAAAAAATACGACTCATCAAAATTTGACGGCCATTGCGACGGTCCAGGACCGTCCTTTTTGGCCTTTTGAGACAGTTTTCAACCGTCCTTTTTTCGCTATTTTAGCATAGTGCATCATAGGAAAATTCTGTAACAAATCCACACTTCCTCTATTTTTGAACCTCAGCCATTGAGTTATGTACAAATCAAACGTTGATGTAAAACTCTAGGTAAGATTGCAGGTTACTATAGTCATCGGTGTCTTGCCACCTTAAAATTTTTGAGACCAAAAGTACAAGATGTGCTCAAACAAATTGAAAAAGAATGAGGTGTGGCAACAAGTTATAGATCACTTAGAATGTGCGAGATAATATATTTTACGGTTTGCAAAATCTTAATGATATATTTGAGGATTTTTGGGCCTTTAAAATTCTTTTTAAACGTAAATATAGGATATGTTTATAATTTTGGTTGCTATTTGTTTTGTACAAATTTTGATGAGAATACACCATACGTATAATCTTATAAACATTCTCTTTATCCAGTCAAATCATGTGGCAAACTCTAAAGTTTATTGGTTCGATGGCATTATCGATGACATCGAACTATATTCGATGACATCGAACATACCTCGATATCATCGAAGTATATGAAGGATCTAAAGAGTCGAAAGTGGTTTCAATGTCATCAAACAATCGGTTGATGTCATCAAAATTTGAACTTCGATGACATTGAATCATGTTCGATGCATCGAAGATGCTTAAAAGCATATAAATGCGACGTGTGCAAAAAAATTAACATTTTATCTAAAAATTTTGGGAGATTTTTGGGTCGCCTCTATAACACCCCGGTTTCCAAAACTCGAGTACACTATTTGTGTTCTAAAAACCCGAACATTAACTTTTAAAAACACCTAAATTCAACGTTCATTTTTTTTCGCTATCAGAGTTCGTTCTCTAGCGAGATAGAAGCAAATCAAGTATGAGAGTGTCACGCCCCAACTCGAAAACCGGGCTCACAAACTTCCTGATCGCCGAATCCGGTGCTGATAGCCTCCGTAGAACCCCATTCTCGGTTCCTAGCGTCCATTCACCAGGTTCCGATCCTGGGATGGTACGAGGAGGATTTTCAACGTCAGTTTGATTCGTAATAAGCATAACCAAAGGCATAACCCACAAACAACAACCAAGAATTCCATTACATTTCCACTATGATCAAAAAATTTACAAGTACAATGAGCATAAAAGGGAAATACAATGATGAAGAACCAAAAACTCTAAATGATCTGCAAAGTGCTCTTGCCTCAGCGCTGCTGTACCCCAACGTCACCTGCACGCAACGGTCGTGTATAAGCTTATAGAAAGCTTAGAGGGTGGTGAAAGTGTGTGCGCAAGGTAGTAATATGATTATGCAATATCAGAGTAATGCAGAATATGCAAATGGATCCATAATATCATGAGCCGTACCAAGGCTATGCGATGCAAGATACAAGTCAAGCATGCAATCCTTATCTAAGTCCACATATCAATACAGCTCATCTCTGAGATATCACCGGGGTCTAGTACACTCTAAACTATATTGCCGCCACATCACGCGTAATAAGGTAAGTGGAAGAGACCTCACTATCCGTCTGTCAATATCAGGCGCGACTCGTCAATAGCGGACCTATTCCTCGAGCTGGTCAAACTCAGCCTAGCATTGCCCCTACACTCGGGCAGGTAAGGCCGCACCCCCTTCCAACCGACCATGACATAGTGAAGAGCGCAACCGTTTGGTAATCGGCACTCAACGCTCATCTACCCACTTAGTCTATATGTTGGAGCAACCTCTTGGTACCATAGGGGTTTAAGGACTTTCACTCAGGGATATCTATAGCACCCCATGTAGAATAAAATTTTTGGTATCCAATCCTGCCAACCACGATGCGTCTGTGGCGGCTACGGCCCCGATGTCGCTAGGGCGTACAATAACCATGCCACACAAATGCGAAATGCATGAATCACGCTATCCAGTCATACAACAAATCCTGCGCATATCGTGCGCTCATGTAGGGCAATACCGCCTAACCGGGAGCCCATAAACAACCTGCCCGAAGGCATATGATATGATCAGTCAATTCTCATGTCAAGCATACATATGATGCGTATGATCATGAGTCATGGAGTTATAGTAAACATGTTATAAAACAATGCACTATCCTTTCAAGGCAAATGGGCCTAGACGGCCTATACACAACAAGTACAGGCCTATTAATGGGCCCTAGGGAGAGTCGTAATGTGGACATCCAACCAGCATTACACTCGCAATGTGGACGTCCAACCAACATTGCACCCAAGGAACGATCGTCGTAAACATTGTTACATAATCCGTGTTGGCATAACACATTGCAATGGACCTTAGGTACATCTCATTGAGCCTTAAATACATCGAATGGGCCATATCATATGGGCCTTTTATTCATCAGATGGGTCACATAAATGGGCCACACCAATGGGTCTTATGTGTATTGCAATGGGTCATAACCCGTGGGCCTTAGATTGTATCAAATGGGCCTAATCTCATGAGCCATATACATATCAAATGAGCCTAATTCTATAGGCCTTATATAAATCAAATGGGCCTAAACCCTTAGGCCTTATATAAATCAAATGGGCCTAAATCCATAGGCCTTATATAATTCAAGTGGGCCTAAATCCATAGGCCTTATATAATTCAAGTGGGTCTGGTCCCAAGGGCCTTGGGGTATATCAAATGGTCCAATCCCATGGGCCTTACATCCACATCAAAGTGGGCCCCAATAACTATCACAAATACATTAAGATGAGCCTCAAATCATTCCAAGATGGGGTCCACTTGGACTGTGGATCTGGCTCATGCTTCGACTCATTTCATAAAATGATCTTTAAAATGGATGGACAGATTAGATACAACACCTACATCAATGGTGGGGGCCCACATGAAGGCCCACCATCGTGAACGTTATATATTGTATAATATATAAACAACATATATACTATATATACAATATTATATATATGTACAATATAATATATATATAATACAATATAATATATATATATATATATATATATATATATATATATATATATACATATATATATATATATATATATATATATATATATATACACACACACACACACAATCACACACACGCTGCACACACACGCATGCACACCCACACGCATGCACGCACATACAGCGGGCCCCACCGTCCGCTGGATGGTGGGGGTAAAACACAAATATCACGGTGGCATCCACCGTCCGCCTGGACGGTGGTTGTAAGACGCATACATCACTGTGGGTCCCATGTGGGGCCCACTGAAATGTTTATATGGCATCCAAGCCGTTCATAAGGTCATGAGGACCTAAGTGGAAGGAAAACACAAATTTCGTAGTGATCCAAAACTTCAGTGGACCCCAGGAAGGGTTTCAATGGTAGATATTCATTCACACTATTTCCTATGGTGTGGGCCACCTGATCAGTGGATTGGGCTGAAATTTCAGAGGAGGCCCACTACTGGGGGTGGCCCACCTCGTGGACAGGTTGGATGACAAATAAACATCACGGTGGGGCCCACATGCAGTGCCGTGGGCCCCTCACGTCCGCCCGCCCCAAACGCTGCATGCAGCAGCATGCAGCTTCTGCTGCTGCGTCAGAGGAGAGGCAAGCCTCTGTACTTGTTTTCTTCAAATTTTGGAAAAAATCCATTTTCTGGGGTTTTTCGCGTCTAGGGCCTGAGTCAAGATGATCCACCCCGTCCATTGAATTCAGTGGCTCAAAACAAGCCCAATGAGTCCAAGGTTCGGGATTTTTGGATGCATAGACTCATCAGGAAATGTCTTTAAGGGTAACCACCCAAGTTTCTGATATTATGGCCCACCGGATGATCACGTCAGCCTCATTCTTTGGCTCAACGGTTAAAATGTCCCAAGGAATGTGGTGGATGGCGTGGATTGAATATATACATCAAGGTGGGGCCTATGCAAGTGGCTCACCTCAAAGCTCTCTTCTTCTTTTTTTCTTTCTTTGTACAGGGACGTCCAGCGTCCGAGACGCTGGACGGTTCAGTCCAAAAATACGTTGTGGTGGGCCCTGTTGAAGTGGGCCACCACTGATGGATGATGTGGGTACAACATATAAGGTGGGCCCCACTTGAAGGAAACTTGGACAAAATAAATGCTTCAAGGTTGGGTCCATTCAAGTGGGCCACACAAACACAATAGGATAAAAAAAAAGAGAAAATGAAGTAGAGAGAGAGAGAGAGAGGGTGGGACACGCTTGAGATGGAGGGACCCCGATACTATGGGCCCTCCCTTGCAATGAATCATACAATCAAATGGGTCCTTTCACACATGGGACCATCAAAATTTAAAATCAACGGTGGGGATCCTTTCCCCACCAATATGAACGGTCTAGATGACCTTTCTAAGAAATAAACATCATGATGGGGTCCATGGAGAATAGCCCCATCATGGAATGATCATGATGATCCTAGTGGGCCATCGGCCACATCTTAGGGTTCCAAGTGAGATTCAAACCATTGATCAATTGACCTCACTTGGCCCATCTCAAAAACAGAAAAAAAACTAGTGTGATTAAACACCCACCGTCCGATCTTCTTGCTCCTAGGGGTTCCTTGGCACCTTAGCTTGGATTTCAATGGAGGAGATGGGGAATGGAAGGTTGGGATGGGGAGATCATGGGGTAGGAAAGGTGAGCCACACTTAGAATTTTGGGAGTGCTTGGAGAGCTCTCATACGTATGGAGCTTTGCTTGGGAGAATGAGATGAGAAATGAGAAAAAGAGAGAGTATTGTAGAGAGAGATGGGTGATGGATGGATGTGGTGAATGATGGGTGTGTAAGAAAACCTTGACTTTTGTGACCATTTGTGTAAGAAAGGCATGAGAGGTGTAAGAGATTCTTAACTTTTGAGGCTTTTTGTGTAAGAGAGGTATGGGCTTGTAAGAAAATCTTGACTTTTGTGGTTGCTTGGGAATGGGTGAAAGGTGATGTGTACTTGACATGTACTTGACATGTGATGGGTCGATTGATTGAAGGATTGATGGGATTGATGTGACACATCGTAGAGATTCTCTTGGGTTTCGCAACGCGCGGCATTTTCCTCACACCAAACGTCGGCCTACAACTCTTGACTAGGGTATCGCCTCGGCGCGCGAGTCGCGGCATCGGAACCGCAGCGACGGCGCGGTCGCTAGGGTACGGGTATCGGGTTGAGTCGACTCGGGTTGACGGCATACGAATCAGGGTCGCGCGTAAATATCAGTTAAAGGTCGAAGGTTGCCAGAATTCGACCAGTAAGACCGCGGAATTCTACGGGACGGTACAGACTAAGATACGGGTCTTACAAAGAGGGAGTCCAAATATACATAACCAGGATTTCAAGTGATTACCTAAAATCTTATATAAACCAATATCTCATAACTAAAGATTGAATAACAAAATAGTAAAAGTAGACTAAAAATTAGAGTCACATAGACATCGATATCTCTATGCGATGCGCCAAAGTCAACTCATACATCATCCACGTATCCTGCACACTGAATACGGTTTGATAGCGTCAATAGCTATCCCAGTGAGGTACAACCCCAATATTTATCATATCATCAAGATAATTAAGCATATTTACAAAGAACAGTGTATGACAAATATTTCATAAAGATTATCATAAAAATCGGTTAAGATTCATTAGATACACATGCATTAAATAAATTTCACAAAGATAACCTTGTTTATATATATGGATGCATGCACATGCTCACAAACCTAGGGATGTACATCCAGCAGGTAAAAAGTCATCCAAGGAGAACTAGTCCCTGGAAAGTACTCAAAGGTACGCCCAAGGAGAACTAGCCACCCAGAAAATACTATACAATGAGGTCGCCCAAGGACAACTAGCCACCTGAAAAAGTACTTAAAGGTACGCCCAAGGAGAACTAGACACCCGGAAAAGACCATTATAAAAAACTAAAATATCATTACAAGGCCCTCAATTCCTCTTAGCATGAAGATTGTCACTTTGTGTTATATAGGATTGAATACCAGTAGCAAAAAAACCTTTAAATAAGGCCCACCTTATATTTATATTCTATCCAAATCATTTATAAGGTCATTCTGAATTGAATGAAGTGAAAACATATTGATCCAAAACTTTCGTGGCCTATTTAAGTTTATTTTCCATCCAATATGTTCATAAGGTCACAAATACCTATATGAAGAGGAAAAAATAAAATAAAAAATCAATTGACACAAAACCTCTGTGACCCCAAAAAGGGTTTCAATGGTAGATGTTTAATCCCCCGGTGCTTTTTATAGCTTATTTTTCATATCAAGCTTTAATGCTAGCTCGCCAAATGGATGGATGGTCTGTATATAACACATACCTCATGATGGGACCCACAAAACTTGTTGACGTAAATACAATAGCTATATACCTTGTGTGAGGTACACCAACCAATCTGCATCCTACTTGGACATGAATTAGCCACTGACAGGTTAAATAGCGAGAATCGCTATCGAAGTGACGTAATTAAGTTGCATGGGCCTACTATGATGTATGTGGGCCCACTATGATGTATGTGCTTTATCTACACCGTCCATCTATTTGGAGATTTAATTTTAGAACATGAGTTAAAGAATGAGGTAGATCCAAATATGTAGTTGAACCACCACAAAAAATAGTGGAGAGATTGATGCCTACCATTGAAACCTTCCTAAGGCTCACCATGATTTTTATTTGAAATCCAACCTGTTCAAAAGTTAACACATACATGAAAGAAGGGAAAAAACAAATATCAGCTTGATCAAAAACTTTTGTGGCCTATTTAAGTTTTTAATGGTGAGAGTCACTCTCTCCACTATTTTCTGTGGTGGGGTCCATTGGAGCTGTGGATTTGTCTCATTCTTTGGATATTTACCTAAAATTATATTTCCAAATGGATGGACGGCGTGGATACAAAACATACATCATGATGGGCCCACATAACTTGGTGACGTAACTTCAGTAGAGTCCCCCTACCCAACCTGTTAGTATCTGATTTGTGTTCGCATGAGCAGATTGGCTACTCCGGATGGGGCACGGAATCACGGATTAGATTCAGTAGCCAAATCGCTACTGAAGTGACGTCACCAAGCTCTATGGACCCCACCATGATGCATGTGTTGTATCCATACCGTCCATCCATTTAGAGAGATCGTTTTATGTCATTATAAAAAAATAATGATATAGATCAAATGTTCAAGTGGACCCAACCATAGAAAACAGTGGGGACAATGACATCCACCATTCAAAACTTCTTAGGGGCCACAGAAGTTTGTGATCAAGTTTATACTTTTGTTTTCACGTCATCTATCTGAAAGTGCACCTACTACTTGCCCTGGTTTGTCAATTACGTTGTAAGTTGAGTCAGTCAGACAACAGCGCCTAACAGGAAGATTAAGTCAAGCGTCTGTCTCAACTGGATGTATGGAAGCTCGCCATAGGTTAATCATAGCCTCACATCCCATGTCCCAAAACACCAGGTGATTAAAACCTTTAAAAAGAACTAAAACATCGTAGGGTTTCTGTGTAAGGAAACTTTTTATCAAAAAGGAAAATCTTTAAAGTTTTTCTTACACTGTCGATTATATCGATTTTCCTTTCAATATGATCGACCAGCTCTGTCGATGTCCTCGGCATCTCAAATCGATACAATCGAGTGAGGACAAAAAGCGTCCAGTAATCAAACAATCATCTGGACGATTTATTGATGTATCGACTGGTTAGTCGATATCATCGATATTCAAATATCGATACTATCGGAAGAGGATCGATACTATCGACAGACTGTTTTCCGGTGCCCCCGTTTTTCTAAAGAAAACTAACATATGCTTCGATATATCGATAACTGTCCGATTCAATCTAAACTCAAATATCGATCATATCGGAAGTCAGTCGATCATATCGATTGTAGGTGCATGTTTTCACCAGCATGAATTTCAGGTTATTTTTAATGTTGATCGGGGTGCTAGTTGATAAATCGATATTCATATATCGATCATATTGAGACCTCGCCGATTGGATCGACTCCGGACATAAATAGTCCAACAAGCTTATAGGTAAATCTATACGATTTTTCGATCCCATCGGCAAGGTCTCTGATATGATCGATGTACAAATTCCGATAACATCGACTGTTCCTCGATCATATCTGTAGAACTTGAAATTCTTCAAGGCTTCTATCTTGTTTTCACCTGTCGATAGATCGATCCATCTCTCGATGGAATCAGAGTTCAAAATCCGATACATCGATGTGTGTCTCGATCCCATTGACCAGCTGGCGAAAGGTTTTCAAAAGCGAAATGACAATTGAGTTTGTATCATTGAGAGGTCTGCCGATATAATCGAGAGTATACGCTCGATCATATCGACGACTTTTCGATGATATCGAACTCTATCATAAATATGACCGTTTATATCCGTTGGAACCTTTTGCCTATATATAGAGAGAGATTAGTCTTTAATGCTAGTAGAGTGGATTGGAGAGAAAGAAGAGAGTGCTTTTGAGAGTTTTAACCTTCCTATCATTTACCTAAGCCCTTTCTCTCAGGAAGTTCATCCTCTAATCCACTCTCATCATTGATATCTCATAGAGTGGATTTGGGAATGAACTTCCGCATTCAAGGATCCTCCAGCTACTATCTTAATGGCAAATCATTAAGCTGGGATGCCTTGAATGCATAGATGATTGGAACCACTCTATCTTCCTAATAAGAAAATCTCTTGAGAGTGGTATTCTATCATAACCTTGACCCAATCTAAAGCCTAGTATCGGTATATCTTTTGGGTATGGATCAAGGGAGCTGAAGACCCTTCAACATCAAGGAGGAGATCTTCAACATTGCGCTGAATGAGACTCATCAACTTATCTGTAAGTATTTAGAGTCCAGAGGATACTTGTGATCATTCCTTTCTAGGATTGGGTTTTAAGTGTTGCTCACCCTTTGAAGTCCTCGAAGGAGGCCTCTAACGGGAGTGTACGTGCGGGGTACGTTGTGTGGACCCTTGCTCTGTGGAGAGCATAAACATCTGGTTAGGAGTACGCTAGTAAAACTCCAGGGTTAGAGGTGAACCGAGTAGAAACCTCCGGGTGCGTTGTGTGGACCCTTGCTCTGTGGAGAGCATAAACATCTGGTTAAGAGTACGCCAGAAAAACTCCAGGGTTAGAGGTGAACTGAGTAGAAACCTCCAGGTGCGTTGTGTGGACCCTTATTCTGTGGAGAGCATAAACATCTAGTTAGGAGTATGCCAGCAAAACTCTAGGGTTAGAGGTGAACCGAGTAGAAACCTCCGGGTGCATTGTGTGGACCCTTGTCCTGTGTAGGCATAAACATCTGGTTAGGAGTATGCCAGCAAAACTCCAGGGTTTGAGGTGAACCGATTAGAAACCTCTGTAAAGGTTGAAGGTGAACCTGATTTAAAATCTTAAGTTTGAGGTGAACCATGGGAAACCTCCTTAGTGAAATCCGGTCACTTAAGGGTTGAGTGTGGAAGCCGGGAGTAGAGTAGACAAGTAGTCGAACCATTATAAAATGACTGTGTTTGAGATTGATATTGTCTTTCATTTATGTAATTGCCTTACATGCCTTTATATATGATTATCTGAAATCACATCATATGCACACAGTCATATCCATCACAATCTGATTCATAAATTTGTTTATCTTACAAGTAGTTGTGATTGGATCCTCTATCAGGCTTGGAAGCTAGTAGAGTTAATTCTTGAGTAATCCTAATTTATAGTCTGTGATAGGATTAGTGTGATTGGATTGAAAAATAACTTATAAATCTTTAAAAAGTCCTATTCACCCCTCTTTAGGACATATTGACATATTCCTACTTCGACTCAAGCGGTCTTCACCGCTATTTCACTATCTCTATGTTAACTTATAAATAGGTTGGATCAAAAAATAAATCATGGTGGGCCCTATAAATGTTTCAATGGTGGGTGTGACTGATCCCACGATTTTCTACGGTGGGTCCACTTAACTTTAGATCTATCTTATTCTTCTTACCACGCCATAGAATGATCTCTACAAATGGTTGGAAGGTATGGATACAACACATGCATCATGGTGGGTCCACATATCTTGGTGACATCACTTCAATAGCGAGTTGGCCCCTCTGCAAAAGCCTTTCGCAGGAACTTTTTGCGTTGGAAATCGGGGTGGGGCCCACCGTGATGCTTGTGAAGAATCCACTCTGTCCATCCGTTTTGTGAGCTCATCTGTGGATACGAGACGAAATGTGAACATGATCCAAGACTTAGGTGTTCCATACGAATGGAAAAGGTGGTTAGGGAAATTATTGCGATTAAAACCTCCCTGAGGACGACAATGATGTTTACATGTCATCCATACCGTTCATAATGTCATTCCTACTGGGATTAACTGAAAACAAAAATATCAGCATGATTCAAAAATTTTGCGGCCCCACAAATATTTCAACTATGTACGTTCAATTCTCACGTTTTAGGTCCAATTGAGCATTGGATCCAGTTCATTTTTGCCCTCCTGTCCTAAAATGAACTCAGAAAATGTATGAACATTGTGGATTTCTCACAAACATCACAGTGGGCCCCACCTGGGTTCCCAGGCTGGAACTTCATGCGGAAGGCTTTTGTAGGAGATCTGTGCCCTGCTACTCCCTGCCACCCGCCAGATGGTCTGTGCTATGTGGGCCCCACTATGATGTATGTGTTTCATCCATGCCATCTATCTATGTTTCTAGATCATTTTATGGTATGAGACCAAAAATGAGGTATATCCAAATCTCAAGTGGACCACATTACAATAAAACAGTATTGAATGAACGTCGACCATTAAAAACTTTTTGGGGGCCATAAAAGTTTTGGATCAAGCCGATCTTTGTTTTTTCCATTCATCTAGGTCTATATGACCTAATCAACATATTGGATGTCAAATAAACAGTACATTGGGCATTTGGAGAATTTTAATGGTGGATATCCAATCACTATTATTTTCCTTTGGATTGGTCCACCTGAGATTTATATTCCTCTCATTTTTGGTATCAAGCCCTAAAATGATCTTTAAAAATGTATGAATGGAATGGATGCAACACATACGTCATGGTGGGGCAAAAAGAAGTTTCACATGTTAAAAGTTGATTTTGTATTGCACAAACCATTTAAAGAGAAAAAATTGCCGTAGTAACTTGAAAATGGGTAATTTTGGATGTAAAAATTTTTGTTTAATGAAAAAATCGCTAAGCGGATTCCACATTCACCATTAAGCCAGACTCTATCATGGAAGGAATTCAGTGAAAAACCACTTAGCACTTTCCTTCTTCCGCGTTAACGACGCATTAACAAACACCACTAAACACGAAACATTTTTCCAATTCCACTTTAAGTGCAAAAATTCGGTGTTAACAAACCCGCCCTTAGTCTAATAAATGTATGACAAGAGGCATCCATGTTAGGAACTTTTTCTAATACTGATCTAGATGAGCCAGGAAGCCTTGATGATAGTACTTTCGATCTTGGCAGTGGTGTGAGCAGAAACAGCTTTCTTCCATTCTTGATTCTACACCCACCATGCCAAGACACAAGAGGTGAAGGAGAGATTAGTGAACCCAAGTCAGGTTCTTTTGGAATGTCAGCAACATCACATTTTTTAGTAAGATACCTTGTGATGACCAATTGGACTGGATTTTTTAAAATGATCCAGCCAATCATCGGGCGTAGGATCATCTAATGGATGTATGTAGTGAGTGGAACAATGGATTTGGAAAACCAACTATAAACAAAAATTGGGTATGATTTTTGCCTATTTTTTAGTTAAAGGTGACTCGATTGCTTTTGTAAAAGAGCTCAATGAGGCCCACTACTGTGAACATATCTAATAGCCCAAATCGTTGGGAAGCGCAGAATGTGAGCCCTCAAGATCTAACTATCTACATGAATTTTGGAACCCTCATAAAGCAGAAAATTGATTCTCCAACGGCCCGCCTATCTACTACTAGAGCAGATGGATCTATTCACACCTCTGATCCTACGGTATATATAGTGGTCCCAGATTGCGATCTATGGATTAGATCGTCCCAAGGACAAGCCGAAATGGACAAACTACTGTGCATACTATATCTCTCTCTGTATACTCTCGCTATCTTTTTTGTTATCTCATGAGAGAGAGAGAGTCTCATCCTTTATATAGGGAATGAATGAGAGATTGCATGAGATTGGATGAGACCATATCATCCGGTCTTATCCCTATCTCTTATCATAAATCAAATTCAACTTTGAATTTGAAATATAACAGAAAAGGAAAAAATCGGAAGAACCCACTAGTGATTGCTCACAAGTGGGCCCCACTAGCCTACATCTAACATCTCCCACTCAATCACATTGTGGGATAGGCATAAAAGATTTTTTCATTTAACTTGCTTAATAACAATCAAAGACCAAACATCGTGATCAAAAGAATCAGAGGCGTGGGACCAGCAGGATCACCGTAATCTTCTCAAGTGACCACCTAACTAGTACTCAATAACCCAAGCTTTGTAATGTCTGTCCTAGTCCGCATGACCACACTGGATGGAGTTAACACCCGATCTGGAGTACTCGGACAACATATGCATTTATCTAACTTATCAAGTTATTCTGAAAACTTAAATTTTTACAAATTTTGACTAAAATCGATTCAAAGTAATACGTATATATATGCTTTTAAGAAAAAATATTGTTTGAAAAAGTCTATTAAAAACAACTCGATCTGCCGGCGGATAAGTCTTCAAGTGCATATTTAAAATTCTAGAAACTTGGTATAACTGTCACGGGATCTTTCCCACGCAGATGTATAATTTGGAATCAATCAAGCCACTTTCCTAGCATAACTGAGTCTGGCCAATCAAGGACCTTTCGTCATAGTATACTAAAGTAACGACACTCAATATCATCATCATATACACAAAAGGAGGGTAGTTAAGGACACAAAGAGTCACCTACGGGACTAGCCACTTGCATGTTGCAATGATTAGATTGAATCAAAGAAATCAGTAGGTAAAAGGTCTTAGCACATGGCTACAATCCACGTCGTAAAGTAGACATTACTAGGAGAATGTCGGGTCTACAATACACAGGTCATTCTACATGAGGTGTGACTCATCTCATAACCTCATAACCTGGCTTTAAATTCAGGCCATAACACTAATCGCATAAAAAGAATGATGCGATTATGTTATTCGACTTTATCAGTCTCATCTTCAATCTCAAAAGATTGTAGGTGGATATGACTCACTCATATCCTCATCCTTTATTATTCAAAATAAAGAGTAGTTCATACCTCAATGTATAAACATGACCCCAAATGTACCTGTCCTATATATTCAAGGTTGGTCAACCCGTGCGAGTGAGTGACCGGCCTGCAGACAAAAATAGAAATCCTACATGATCTCAAGGTAAATGCTGATGATCTTCATACCTAATTATATTAGTGTTCAATACTGAATAAATTGAATATATTATTCATTAATGAATGATCAAAGGTACTACAAAATAAATACATCAATCAAGTTTCCTCAATCCCATCTACTTGATGTGAACCTGAAATAGATCTCTAGTTATAGGTTTCGTCATGGGATCAGCCATCATCTCCTTGGTAGGAATGTAGCTGAGGGCGATCTTCTTATCCTTCACTTGATCATGAACATAATGATATTTGATCTCAATGTGCTTAGATTTCTAGTGGTGTTTAGGGTCATTTGCTAAGTCAATAGCAGAGGTATTGTCTATCTTCAGTGATATAAGCTAACGAACACTTGGTACAACACCCAGACTCATTAAAAATCTGTGAACCCATACACACTCCTAAACTGCAGTACAACATGCAATGTACTCGGCCTCCATAGATGAAAGAGTTGTAGATGTCTGTTTCTTACTCGACCATGAAATAGCTCCTCCTCTGAGTAAGAATACATATCCTAAAGTAGACTTTCCCTCGCCGGTGTCATTACCCCAAGCAACATAAGAATATCCTTTGAGCTCGAGGCTTGTGCTTTCATAATACAACATTAGGTCTTTTGCTCCTCTGAGATAATGGAATATACATTTGACGGCTTGCCAATGAGACTGTCCCGGGTTACTCTGATAATGGCTGACTATGCCAACTGCATAGCTAATATCCGGTCTGGTGCAAAACATAGCATACATTAAGCTCCCTACTGCGCTTACATAAGGTACTGAGGACATAGCCAATTTCTCGACTTCAGTTCGGGGACACGATTTCCTATCTAGCTTGGTAGCTTTATCTATATGGGTTTCAACAGCTTTTGAATTTTTTATCCTGAACCGCTCTAAGATTTTTTGTATATAGGTTGCTTGAGACAAGCCTAAAAATTTCTTAAGGCGATCCCTGATAATTTTTACACCAAGAATAAAGTTGTCTTCACCAAGGTCTTTCATCTCAAAGTTTGAGAATAACCAATTTTTTGTCAATATCAACAATTGCATGTCATTACCAGCTAATAGGATATCGTCTACATATAGAGATAGTATCAGAAAAGATCTTCCATTTCATTTCATGTATACACAATGATCTTCTTCACTCATCGTGAATCCAAAAGTGGTGATGGCCAAGTGGAATCTGATGTACCACTATCTTGAAGATTGCTTCAGCCCATAGTTAGATTTCAACAGTTTGCAGACTTTCTTTGGATGTTTTTTGTTCACATAACTCATAGGTTGTTGCATATATATTTCTTTATCTAAGTCACCATTTAAGAATACAGTCTTTACTTCCATCTAATATAACTCTAAGTTTAAACTTGCGATAATGGACAAGATCATGCGGATTGAGGAGAACTTTGCAACAGGTGAAAAGGTCTCCTCATAATTTATGCCTTCTTATTGTGTAAAACCTTTAGAAACCAATCGTGCTTTATACTTATCCACTGTACCATTTGTCTATCTTTTGATCTTTAGTACCTATTTGTTACTTATCACTTTGCGATTGGAAGGCAGATCAATAAGTTCCCAAACTTTATTCTTCTCCATGGAAGCGATCTCTTTGTCCATATCATTCACCCAATCAGCCGAGTTAGAAGATAATAATGCATCTTGATATGAATTAGGTTCATCATCATCAACTGCAATACAAGAGAATATTTTCTCCTCAATATCAAAGTATCTTTAGGGAATCAATCCTCTTTCACTTCGACGTAACTCAAGAGCCTACTGAGATATCCTTCCACTATCCTGACGAAATATAGGAGTATCATCATCATGAGAAGCAGAACTCCCACTCTCTTGAAATACATTAGGGATTTCAAAAAATTCTAATGGAACCTTTTGCTTCATTCAGCTTAGGTATCTATCTTCAACGAAGGTCACGTCTTAAGATTCTATCTCAATCCATCCTCCATGGTCCTCATAAATTAAAACGTATCCCTTTGAATGCATAGGGTAACTTATGAACACACGTTCAATGGTTTTACTATCAAGTTTACCTATATACGGAGTAGGCAACAAAATATATCCCAAAGATCCCCAAGGGCGTAAGTTGGCTAAAGAAGGAATCCTCCTAGACCACATCTCATATGGTGTCTTAGGAATGAATTTGGATGGAACTCTATTAAGGACGTAGACGGCTGTTAACAGTACGTCTCCGCAGAATGTGGTAGATAGATTGGCTTGTGCCATCATCGATCTAACCATGTCCAATAATGTCATATTCCTTCTCTCTGTAACACCATTTTGTTGTGGAGTGTAAGCTATTATGTATTGTCAAACAATTCCAACATTTTAACAATATAATTTAAACGTTTCAGATTTTTACTTGCCACCTCTATTAGATCGAAGAATTTAAATATTTTTCTTAAGCTGATTTTCCAACTCAGCTTTATATTTAAGAAAATAATCAAAAGCCTCAAATTTGTGTGAGATGAGATACACATATCCATAGCGCGAGTAATCATCAATAAAAGTGACAGAACATTGACATTCGTTCCTGACATGTACATTGAAGGATCCACAGATATCTAAATGGATTATCTCTAGTATACCCTTGGACTTAGCAACTTTGGAAAATGGTTTCTTCGAAGTCTTTCCGGACACACAATGTTTACAAAATGACAAATCAACTTTAGATAAGGAGTCTAACAGACCAGAATGTACTTGTCTTGTCATACGATCCTTTTCGATGTGACCTAACCTCGCGTGCTATTTTTGAGATTCAGATACTACATTTTTATTCGACATAGCAGATAAAGCTAGAGGGGCATTATCACAATCTACATCTAGAATAAATAAATCTGAAATTAAATTTTTCCATGCAAAGATGAGGTTATTTAGTCTCAAAGAAACTCTTGTCCTGAAAAATTGAATATCAAAACCATCAAATAATAACCTAAAAACAGAAATTAAATTTTGACGCATCCCCAGTGCATAAAGAGTATCACGGAGAATTATTATTTGCCCTATGCACAGAGATGGAGAACGCCAATCTCTAGTACGTCTTCAACAGCGTTATTGCCCATGTATAGCTTGTAACTTCCCTTAGGTATAGGTCGAAATTCATCGAGTCCTCAACGATTCTTCGTCACATGTTTTATTGCACTTGAATCCAAAATCCACTCGTTAGATATGGTATCAATGGAAAGGATTATAGAATAAATGCCTACATACAAAGTATGTAGTGACTGAGAAATTACTGTCTTTTTATGGGCACACTGCCGAGCATAATGGCCAGAATTTTCACAGATAAAGCAAACTATATTTGTCTTTTTTTGCTTCTTCTTACCATTCCCTTTTTTAAGATTTGGAGAAGGTGTTGTGGTCGTTTGTTCTTGAAAAGAAAAAGATTGATGTGCTAACGGTTCTCAAGCTTTGACGGCCTAACTGCTTTGGAAAATGATACCACTGTTGGGAAGCGCAGAATGTGAGCCCTTAAGATCTGACAGTTTACACAAGTTTTGAAACTGTCACAAAGCAGAAGATTGATGCTCCAACGGCCCGCCTATCTACTACTGGAGCAAATGGATCTATTCACACCATTGATCCTACGGTATATAGTGGTCTCGAATTGCGATCTATGGATTAGATCGTCCCAAGGACAAGCCGAAATGGACAGACTACTGTGCACACTATATCTCTCTCCATATACTCTCGGTATATCTTTTTTGTTATCTCACAAGAGAGAGAGAGAGTCTCATCCTTTATAGGACGCGAATTGCATCCTACCCCCGCCTGAAAGATAATCCATCTGAGTAGGGCTCGGTGGGGCCCACTATGATGTAAGTATTTTATCCATACTGTTAATTATTTTTATATGATTATTTTAAGATATGAGCCAAAAATTGAGTTAGGTTCAGGGCTTAAGTGGACCACAAATTATGGATTAAACTGCCACCATTAAAAACTTCCTAGGAGCTGGAGAAGTGTCCGATCAAGATGAAATTTGTGTTTTCACTTCATCCAAGTCTGCATGACCTTATTAATAGGTTGGGTGGTAAAAAACATCATGGTGGCCCTTAGAAATGTTTCAATGGTGGGTGTCATTACCACTGCATCTTCCTTTAATGTGGTCCACTGGATCTGTTTATCTGCTTCAGTTTCTATAATACATTTTAAAATTATCATGTAAAAATGATTAACGGCATGGATAAAATGTTTACATCACGGTGGGTCCCACAGAGCCCTGCCCGGACAGATTACCGTCCGGGTGGGGGTAGGATGCAATCTGTGTCCTCCTTTATATAGGGAAGGAATGAGTGATCGCATGAGATTGGATGATTCCATATCATCCAGTCTTATCCTTATCTCCTATCATAAATCAAATTCAACTTTGAATTTGAAATATTACAGAAAAGGAAAAAACCGAAAGAACCCACTAGTGATTGCTCACAAGTGGGCCCCACTGGTCTACGTCGAACACAAATATGATCAGGAACTGGATGTGGTGCAATCCAAAAGATGCATATTGCTTCTTTGTTTTATGTTGTAGTCATTTTCCTTCTCTTTTCTACTAGAGCTGCTACGACCATAGGAATGAACATTAAAATAATATTTACATGGGCAATCAATTAAATAGTTATAAATACAAAAAAATAAAAAAAATAAAAAATCTAACCTAACTTCCATTCATCCCTTCCTAAAGCCTACAAAACAAAATAGCTAAAAGAAATTAATTGGTATCAAAGTTAGAGATTGGAATTCAACTGAATATTGTATCCAAATACATATACAATAAGTTCAGTACAAATGAGTCAGATGAACATACACATTAAGAAGTTTATAGCTTTTTTGGGATGGTAGTCATGTATCAGACAAGCTATTGTTTCCAAAAAACCTGAAAATCGTGATACAAGTGAAAGATTTGGTTTGTTAACCTGAAAGAAAGAATGCAATAGTTATTTACTACTAGAGCCCATGAAGAAAAGAGATTTAGAACTGAAGAAAAAAAAAAACAGTACAAGGTGAATTAAGGCAATGTATGATGTGTGATTCAACAAAGCAAGATTTAAAGAATCACTCCAACACTCCAGACATCAACCTCCGGGCCGTAATTTCATTTTAACACCTCAGGTGCATTGTAATATGGACTGCCCACTATCTCTGTAAACTGCTCCCCTGTAGAAAGTCCCCAAACTTTCAATACTAAAATCTCCCAACAGAATAACACAAATTGCGTGAAAAATATTTCAGAATGACAACTAATTAATGGAGGATGAATCATCCATAGTGATAGATAGTTATAAGCAAGGAATCCCAAGGCATTACTAGGTTTAAAGAACACAGACAACCCAAAATCAATTGCCTTGAGTGGAGATGACTCCTTTTTGGGTTGGCTCTAGTTGAACACATTACAATCATCTGCATTAAGTAAATGAGTACAAGCAAGCAATTAAGTATAGATAATCTGGAAATCATCATCTTTCTGCAGAAATTGTAACAAATGACCTTATGGCCCAAATTTGAAAAATGAATAAGCAAGCATCCAGAAATAACCTAGATTTCAAAGATCACTTGATCAGCTTCTTTGTTTGATGTCGTAGTCATTTCCCTTCTCTTAGAGACCATGGGAATGAATATTAAAATAATATTTACATGGGCAATCAATTGAATAGTTCCAAATACAAATAAGTTTATAGCCTGTCATTTAAGGGGACAGATAGGACGATACTGCAAGTTGTGATAGATTGGTCCTCATCTTCATTAGGAAATGATCACAGTAATTTAAGCTTATGGTAATAATTACACTTTTCCAAAAAAAACCAAAAAAATCTCAAAAGTCTTCATTGGGGAATGATCACATGAATTTGAAATCATAATAATAAAAATCCTTTCAAGTTGTGTGGGCTCATCATTGATGTTTAAGCATGCTTATTTTCCTTGGATTTCCTTACTTAGAACTTGTAATATTACAAAGCTCACTTGCATCCAGTCAACTATTAGTGCAAGAGAAAGCTTCAAATTCAGCCAACTTAATGACTAATGAATAGCCTGTTGTTGAAGAGAAACACTAAGTAAATCTCCAATTGAAGATGAGCCCCAGCCAACAACTTTTGGCCAAAACAGAACTACTGAGCATACACACTCAAGAGAGAAAGAAAAGCAAAGAATGCATTGGCTCCTTACCCCTAGCTCGAACATCAACCTCTAAAGCTATATCGACGAACAGATCCTGCAACAAGTTGAGTCACTAAGAATGAGATGCTAGTGCCTACAAAGACAAAACATCCATTGATCAAACATGTCAATTTTCATTCCAAAAGAATATACCCAAGCCAGGTCTCGCAATCGAGAAAAAAGTTTTTTTTTTCCCTCTAAGTTCTTACTTCGGTGAAAGATTCCAGTGTAGACAGTATGATCTAGAAAGCATCGTAAAAGCATCCATATGGGAGTATATACTTTGTCTATTTCAGTGTCAAATAGTTGATTTAATCCATATGGGTGTAGAACATGGGATTAGCAAATTAGCATAGCATATTATCTACCAAATACAGATATCTCCTGTCATATAAAAGCATATATATATATATATATATATATATATATATATATATATATATATATATAAAGAAAGAAAGAAAGAAAGAGAGAGAGACGCGATTCATACCATGTCCAAGAGCTTTTCTTCTAGCCTGTGACAAAAAGTAAACAATGATTTTTTGGTAGATGCCAACAGTTAAGGTAGTTGCCAAATTAGAAAAGGTGATAGTAAAAGTCATTGCTTGGTTCAAACAGAGAAACCAAAGCCAACCTGCATTTCGCATATGAATTTTCAAATATCTTCATAAATGCTCCTACACCCATAGAAAAGAAAAAAAAAAAACATCACTATATATATATATATATATATATATATATATATATATATATATATCACTCCTATAATGGGCAATTGATTGTCCTTTACTTAAACAATTCCATAATCAATCGTAATTAATATTCATCATGTAGCTAACTAATAACAAAATGTGTTTAAACTGAATAAACAAAATTTGTTTTGATAAATTAACCTAATAATATCTTCTATATACTAGTAGCATACAAGCAATATTAGGGCACCATACCATAGGCCGCAAGAATATCATGTCCCCCTAAAAAGTAAATCCTTCAAGGATAACACACACACACACACACACACAAAAAAAATAAAAAAAATAAGTTGCTTATTATCATTCTCAATCGCAAGTATCATTCATCATCTAACTAGCTATTAACAGCATTTAAAAAATAGAAGATATCGAACCAATTCTATATAATGACTTGTAACTTAACCTGTAAGCATACCAAATTCAATATCAAATCCATTAAATTAAGTGTCTTCATAGGTATAAGCATAAAATAAGATTAACAAAAAAAAAACAAAAAATATTGCATCTCACTTTTAGACTCAACGGGCATATCTAGTAATTCCACGCTAGGACCCTTGAGTCGATGTGAAAGCAAGCTCCAAAAGAGCTACCGCTCAGAGCGCATGACTTGAGGTGTTACCTCTTCTACCAAACGGGCCATTGTTCTAAAGAAATCAAACTCTTATTGTAAATCTCATAAATTTAGGTTTATCGATTTTCACATTCTCAAACACACCCTGAATGGGGTGCCTATTTACTAATCCAGACTATCCAAAATGTAAAATGTAAAAGTACATAATCCTTTAAAAGAAAATATTAAAGTACAAAGGTGAATTACCTGTTCCACAAGACTTTCATTGAATGTAGTTTAATATTGCAAACCAAGTTTATTGTAAGACCAAAAGAAAACTCTACAGTATTATTGGCAAAACTAAAAGGAACCATAATATATTATAAGCCATAAGATAGGCAACAATTATAAGTGTTGTCAGAAGTCTTAAATTATTATTATTATTTTTTTTTGTTGCTTGACTGGTCATGTGTTAACCACGACCAGTCAAGGGAGCGGCTCGACTAGTTGTAGCCCACTCGACTCAAAGTCTAACGAGCATCAATTTTTGGGATTCAAGGTGCTGACCGGTCGTGGGCCATGCTCGACCGGTCGGGGGTGGCGCTCAACCAGTCATAGTTTCTTCTCAACCGATCTTGGTTACGCAGATTCGTTTCGCAATTTTATGCGGATTGCGGATTTTGAGTCCTTTCGCAATAAGGATGCGAAAAGAAGTTTTCTAAAACTATAAATAGGGGTTCCTAGGGTTTTTTCTAGGATATGAGAAATAATTCTAAGGCTTTCTAAAGGGGTTCTAAGGAAATCAAAGGGTATAGCAAGGATGAAATTCGAGTTTATTCGAATCGAGTAAGTCTCTCTTTGTAATTTCTATTTTCATAGTGGAGATCTGTTGCTTTATGTTATGGTTTTTTTTCGCAAGGGTTTTTCACGTTAAATCTGTATTCTCTTATGTGTGCTTGGTGCCATTGTATTGCTATCCTAAATCTAGATCTGTGTGATTCCGCAAGTCCAAATCCCAACAAGTAGTATTAAAGCTATCGTTGGGGCACAAATCTGAATATGAGGGATTAGTAATAATGGCGAGCACCAGGTATGAGATTGAGAAGTAATCAGGGAAAAATAATTTTGAGTTATTGAAAATCAAGATAATGAGTTCCTTAATCAAGCAAGGCGAAGATGGTGCTCTTGAGGAGCGGAAGTCTACTATGACTGATGATGAGTGGAATGCTCTTGATAAGAAGGCTTTATCATCGATCCATCTATATCTCACAGATAAGACTCTCTACAATGTCATGAGGGAGAAAACTGTGGCCAAGTTATAGGCGAAGTTAGAGGATGTCTATGCGAAAAGAACCTCTGAAAATTATCTGCACTTGAAGCAGCAGTGGTATAACTTCAAGATGGCAGAGAGTGGAGATTTAGAGGCTCACATCAGCAACTTTAATAAATTAGTTTGCAAATTGATGGATATGGAGGAAGTAATGAAAGATGAAGAACAAGCATGTATGTTATTGAATTCTCTTCCCGCGTCATATGAGTCATTCACGGACACTATGTGCAGCATGAATAAAACCCTGAGTGTTGACACCGTTATCTACGCCTTTCAAGGGAAGGCTATGAGATAGCCAAACAGTGATATGGAGATATCTTCTGATGCACTGTTTATAGTGGGTAGGAATTCTGAACAAGGTATAGGTTCTTCAGGTTCTAGATCTAAATCTAAGGGCAAGGGCAAAGAAAAGGTAAAGTGCTGAAACTGTGGGAAGGAAAGACATGTGAAGAAGAATTGTGAAAATTCTAAATCAAAGAGGGAAGATTCTAAGGCTTCATGCAGGGAGGTCAACGTTGTCACGTCAAATGGATGTGATGGTAATATCTTATCTGTGTCTTCACTCAGACGGCCATACGATGATTTTAAGGATGAGTGGATGCTAGACATAAGAGCATCTTTTCACATGACTCCTCATCGGAGTTGGTTCACCGGCTATAGGGAGTACAATGGTGGATAGGTATTTATGGGCAATGACATTGCCTGTAATGTTGTGGCTGTTGGTTCGGTGTGCATTAGGATGTTTGATAGGTTAGAGCGTACCTTGACAGATGTGAGGCACGTTCTTGATTTGAAGCAGAATCTGATTTATCTTGGTGTGCTTGAGGTAAAATGATGCAAGTACATAGGGATTGATGGTGCTCTTAAAGTATCTAAGGGGGCACGGGTAATCATGAAGGCACAACGACTCAGTAACATGTATAGGTTGATCAAGAATACTTTAAAAGGAGGAGCTATAATGGATGTAGTGGATTTCACCTCTGCATGTGTGTGACATATTGGGTATAGCCACATGAGTAAGCAGGGTAGGAAGGCTGAGACGTGTGGACAAGGATACAGAGCAGGTGGAGCAGTCACCTGTGAGAAGAATCACACGGCATGATCGAAGGATATCGGTGAGGTACATGGACGATTCCAATATCACAGGGGATTCATCTTCTATTCAAATGGCTCTAGGTAAGCCTGGTGCTAAGAAGTGAAAGGTGACTATGGGCAAAATGATGGATTCATTGTACCAGATCGACATATGGGAGCGGGTAGAGTTTCTAGTGAGCCGGAAAGCGGTTGGATGCAGGTGGATCTTCAGGAGGATATAGCATAGATACGGGGTGAGGTTGGTAGCGAAGGGTTATGCTCTGAAAGAAGGAATCGACTGCTCAAAGATATTCGCGTCGACGGTATAACAGGTGTCTATTAGATCCATGATTGGAGCTGGTTGGCCAATGTGATCTTGAGCTAGAAAGATGGATGTGGAGTCTGCACTTCTACAAGGGAAAGTGAAGAAAAGATCTACATGAAGCAATCAGAGCAGTTCGAAGTTAAAGGGGCTGAGAAAAGACTTTGCAAGATGTCGTGGTTCGACCTATCGCCTAGGTAGTAGTTTGATTCCTTCGTGGCTGAAGGATTGAGGGGCTGCAAAGATGGTTCTTAGCATTAAGACTGAAGGAGGAGTAGGCTTTGGTAATCACAGGAGGAAACCTTGTGTGTAGGTATTAATCAAGGATGTGATGAGCCAGGTAAAGCCAAAGAGCATTCCCTACACATCTCTCCTCAAGTTTTTCTCATGACATGTCCCAAAATAGATGAGGAAAAGCAGAATATCTCATGAGCCTTATTCAAATATGGTTGGCAATGTATGTCATGGTCTAAATTAGACCGGTTATTTCATAGGCTATCAGCATTATGAGTAAGTACCCTGGTAAGCAATATTGGGTAGCGGTGAGATGGTAAGAAGACTATATCTTTCCTTTTGAGAAGACATGAGCAAAGGTAGTTAAGCACGTAGATTTTGATCTAGCAGATATGCTCACCTAGATTGTTCCTACAGGGAAGTTTAAGTTCTGTGTAACTTCTCTCGGCTTGGCAATGGCGTAAAAGAAAGACGGAGTGTGCACAAGAAGTTATGATGTAATATAGAAATAAGAGAAGAGGACAAGGAGTTACACGGTTGAAGATTGAAGACTTTGTGGAGATTATTGTCAGAAGTCTTAAATGAAGTTTTTTTTTATTTTTTGTTGCTCGACTGGTCGTGGGTCAGCCACGACCGGTCATGGGAGCGGCTCGACTAGTCATAGACCGCTCGACTCTAAGTCCAGCAAGTATTAATTTTTAGGTTCCAAGATGCTCGATCGGTCGTGGGCCATGCTTGACCGGTCATGGGTAGCGCACGCAGATTCGTTTCATGATTTTTTGCGGATTGCGGTTTTGAGTCCTTTCGTAACAAGGAAGTGGAAAGAAGTTTTCTAAAACCATAAATAGGGGTTCCTAGGGTTTTTTCTAGGATATGGGAAATAACTTTAAGGCTTTCTAAAGGGGTTCTCAGAAATCAAAGAGTGTAGCAAGGATGAGATTCGAGGTTGTTCGAATCGGGTAAGTCCTCTCTCTTCGTAATTTCTATTTTCATAGTGGAGATCTGTCGCTTTGTGCCGTGTTTTTTCCCCACAAGGGTTTTCCACGTTAAATCTGTGTTCTCTTGTGTGTGCTTGGTGTCACTATATTGCTATCCTAGATCTAAATCTGTGTGATTCCGCATGTCCAAATCCCAGCAAGAAGCACGTATATTAGATACAATATCTGGAATCCAAAAGCTGTAAATATGACATCTAGTTCTGCATACACAAGTACAAATTTCTTGGAATCAAACACTATTTATCAACAACTGTTTTTCCCACAATCTTGCATGCATTACCAGCATGAATGCAAACGAGATGGCTTTTAGAGCTTGTCCCAGTACCCATTCATCAACAACTAGAACGTAGAGGTGAAAAAAATAATCCTAAACCATCATAAGAAGTAATAGCAGGAATCTTATCATAATAGTTGAAAGCATAAATATACATTGGCATACAAACAAAATTAGGACTAAAGCAACTTTCAGGTGTGCTACCTCTTTCTCTAGCCAATTCCAGTAAACAGTTTTGTGACTCAAAATCCAGCCTTTGATATAAGTATGTACAACAATAACTACAAAAAAGGCTGCATACAAATAGCTTAGAGCGTGTTTGGATGCACTATCAAATTGAATTATAGTTATTAGTATGATAAAGCATAAAACCCAATTAGTATTTCTTCTTGATTAAGCTGAACATTTGCAATTCAAGTTAAAGGGTCTTTGCTTAAAAATGCAAGATGTTTTTCACATACAGAAATTCACCATGTCCATGAGGAAAAGAAAAAGAAAAAGAAAAAGAAAAAGAAAAAAAAACAAAAAACCTTTGGCTTTATTTGATAGACACCTAAAAATAGGAGAAAGTACAGAGGTTGGATAGCTAGGATATTTGAACCTGAGAGATTTTTGAGGCATCTGACATCTGTCCAGAGCCCATCAGATCAACAGTTTGGATCACCAAGGCATAACTCCTGCTTGGATGGACTGGACATATCAGCTCAGTACACTATTCCAGCTGAAACTGAAGCTTCTCCATTCCCATGCTCAAATCAGTTCCTACTTACCTTCACACTTTGTGACTACTTGCACACCAAAATGTTGTTGAAAATAATCTTTAAAATTATTTATAGTGGATTACTAAAATGTTGCTGAAAATAATGTCACAAGAACTGGTACTATTGAATAGTAGATAGATTTCACCGTGAATGCTATTGAATCCAGCATCACTATACAAGGAAAGCAGTTCAAAATAAATTTGTAGATAGATAGATAGATACAGAGAGAGACAGGTAGATAAATAGATTCATAGAGAGAGATTTATATAAAACATTGATACATAATTCACAACTCTGCAAAAGAGGACAAGAAAGAGATCATGTTAAGAATAAAAAGCTTTTCATATTACATCTTCAGGCGCATAATCAGGACCGTCATAAACAACATCCAGATCATATACTTTGGTGATCTCCATATATAAGAGAACCATTTAGCAAGCTGCAATATCCAGAAAACAATTTTTTGTTCAGTCTCACTTGGGTTACAATATGGATTAGAGCAGGTTGTGGATTGGGTTCTCCAGAGATCGGGTTGGCTCTGGTTGACCCTTAACCCAGCCCAACCTAGCAAAGTTGAATTCCTGTTTGGTCTACAACAGAACTGTCTTCTTGGAAACCAACACTAGAAAAGTGGCTCCATTTTCATTTACAACCTAAATTCAAGGCTAATGACAAGTTAAGAATGAAGATTGCATCTTACAAACCTTTTCTGCTAGTGCTTTGGTAAGTGATCGCTGTCCATTTCATCTGGTACATATAACCCAGCCCATCCAATCCATTTTGCCTCAAGCTCCTTCACACCTATGATAAGATGTGAGAAAAGTGACCTGATACTCTATCTTATCCCATTATGTAAAGAGGTAAATATGCTAAAAAATTATCACACATTTACACGACAGACTCTCAGCTTCATATTTATGAGTATATTATATTATATTATATTATATATATATATATATATATATATATATATATATATATATATATATATATATATATATATATATATATATATATATATATATATATATATATAACTTGAATCATCATCTTTCCATATGGAAAACCAGAAAAGCACTACAGAATTCATAATTCGTAAATTGTACAGATCCAGAGTAAATTCTGATGTTTTTAAGTATGCATCTCCTATTGATCTGGAAACCTACAGGCACCATATGTAAAGAGCGTGACATCAATGTACAAGGGATATGTGAACAAACCCAACTGTAGAAAGCATGCACCAACATAACAAAACACACAAGCACACAAAACTTATGGAATAAAAAAGAAAATCAAATTAGGTTTCAGTGAAGTATATCACCTAAATATGCAAACAAAAAACAGATCAACGGGCACATGCTCACCTAGGATGCATTGAAAATACATACAAATGGAAGCATGGCCAGGTAAAGTATAATTGAGCCATTTCACATGAACTGTTACTGATTTTCTCGGAATCATGATACCCAAATACTTTGAGAAAGATCAATCACCTGTGGATATTAACAGACAGTTGTATTTGTTGAGGGATGATTTGTAATGGCATTCATGTAATTCTTTTGGGATGGAAAACTTGTAACTATATTGTTCTCTGGTTCTCTCCAATCCTCCTAGCTATTCTAGATTCTTCTTGCATTTGGTACTAGAGGTTTATAAAAATCATATCTTGCACCAGTCAACTTGTATCAGAGCAAGTTCTCTGATCCTGTAGAAAATTTTTAGACTCCGCATCTCTGTAGACGTAACTAATATGAGACACAAAAGCATGGTGTTGGAAATAGAAACAGAAAAACTATGACTAGTAGAAAAGGCAAATTTCTCCAAGACTTCATCAATTGTATATCTCTACCACAAAATGTAGCATGTATGTGATTTTATTGTATATGTATCAGCCTCTATAATTTAAGCATATCATGGAATTTGAATCCCTGGGTATTTGATATGTATGCTTACCTTCTAGAGTGCATATTCTCTAAGGTTGAGATGGACTACATGATTTTATTGTATATGTATCAGCCTCTATAATTTAACCATATCATGGAATTTGAATCCCTGGGCATTTGATATGTATGCTTACCCTCTAGATTGCATATTCTCTAAGATTGAGATGGACTCAACAGTAATACAAGCTAACATTTCAATGGAATGATCAAATGGTTATACAATAAGTTTGCTGTGTTTCAAAACATGTGGACCAGCTAGATGGCAATTCAGCAATTGAGTTGTCATTTCAAAACATGTGGAGCATCCAAACATGATCACAACCAATTCTCCAATATTAAGAAATTCCTTCTTTTCTTTGTTTAGTCCCATCTTTCATGGGAGCTAGACAACGACTTGATTGTTAAATTGTCTACAATGTACTAATGCAGTCTTAGCCATAGAATAAACTAGTCTAAGATGCTAGTGACATGGAACCAAATTTCATGTAATTCTGCATTTCAGATGCCCACAAAATGCTTAATGAAAATATTTCCAAACCTCTTTCCTTTTATATCCTGCTACAGGCATCTACAGGGGTTTTAGTTGAAGATTTCATTTCTTATGTCAGCAAATGGCATGAAGTCGGAGCTTCCCTCATAGGAGGCTGTCACAGAATGACTCCAAACACCACTCGTACAATATCAAGGATTCTACACAAGGAATCCATTTTACCAACATCTTGGCCATGATTGACTTAAATTAAGGACTAACTTGGTGAGCTATAAATATCAATCGAGAAACTTAGAATGGTTGGTCAACATGAATCTGAATTATCGCTCTATTAGTTCTGTTTAGACAATTTCTGAAGCTGAGCATGTCAGAAGATTGGGAAAGAAAATCATGGGTAGGTTAGCCATGCACGAATAGATTATAGAGATACATGGCTAGAGAAAATGGCATTTTTGTCATTTGTTAATGGCCCATTGTCTCTAAAACGACATTGCTGGTACGATTGTTAAACCATTGTCTAACGGACCTAAATGTTTTCAAAGAATAAAACTTGTTGATGACAAAATCTGGTCGGCCCTCTGCACGTCGCTCTCCACGCGTTGCCCCTAAAATCTGCACCACCAAAACAGGCAAAGGTGACCCTGGCTAAGCCGGGGGACCCTCCGATGCCTAAGTCAGGACAAGGGAATCAGGGTCTAGGTAGAGTAGAAGAGAGCTCGATTTCGCGTACCTGTAGATGTAATGTGATGTGCTATTTATACTTGTCTGTGGGGCGGTCCGGATCCGATGATCTCGGCATAATCAGAGGGATTCTGGGATCATGGAGATACTGCCCACAATCTATTGATTGCGCAGCGCATCTGGCAGATCATGCACATCTGCGAGCGAAGTTATCGGCCACGTTCGATTATGTCAGTTTTCATGTTTAGCAAGTGGGATACGCACGTTAGAAGATCTGCTCGGCTCGGCTTGTCTGACGATACAACCGATCCGATCCAACTGATCGGATCAGCTGGTTCTGTCATAGTTGGCAGGGCCGATCGAGCTGAGAAAAGTGTGGTTACGGCGTAGGGGGTCATCCGATCAGAGTATAGTCCTGAGTCGCACCTCAACCATGTCGTCTGCTCGGACGGGTCACATCCCGGATCAGGTCGGAAGAATCACGCTTTGACTCGAATTGGTGCTCGGAGATTGTGCACTCGGATTTCCCATAACAGAAGCCCCCTACTCTTTGAGCTTGCTTGTGGGCTCGGAGATTACTTATGCAGGAAATCTCCTACTCCTATTGCAATGATGACGGATCTCGCGCGCTGGTCGCTCTGATTAACGCATGGCAACGGTTACGATCTCGAATCTCCTCCCAGCCTATGAGAGGTTGCCACGCAGTCCTGAGGAGGCGTGTTTATGATGGCTCCGACTGAAGGGACGTCGCTTCGCGTATCAAGGCACACTGCCCGATGTCAGAGCCGTACCGACGGTTCGATACTCATCCAATGCGGTGTTGCCATGTGTGCTCAGAGATTGGCTCGTGCCGATTCGGCTGCTGCCATCAAATCTTGCCATTAATATGAAAATCCTTCGCTGCCTATATAAGGCACCCTGGACTTTCATTTGCCATGTTACGTTCTGATTTATAAGAGCACACCGATGGAGGCAATTTCTGACGAGAGGCGATTCCGGCCGAGTTCGAAGTTTCCGGTGAAAGGCAATTTTCGACGATCACCCGGTGAGTCTTGTCGATCTTCACTCTTATTTCTGTCATGTCTTCAAACCTTGAGATGGTCCGCGAATACGGCGATGACTCTGAGCCAAGGAATACTGAAAGTGGGAGTGGGTCTTCCGAAGGCCCTTTCGAGACCACTCTCCTATAACCCCACCTCGGAAGCAAAAAATGTTGGGTTCTAAGACCAAGCAGCCCAGCAAGAAGACAACCTCCCGAGCTCTCCGAGTCGAGACAACTGTCACCACTGAAATGCCTGCAAGTCTGCGTACTGCAGAGGTAGTTCCCATAGGTTCTGTCATGTTAGAATCTCAGATGGAGTGGATTCGCTCGGAGTTCCAGATCCCTGACTCCATTCAAATAAGGGCTCCCGATCCTTTGGACGCTGCTGGCGCTCCTGCCGAGGGAGAAGTGGCCATCTTCCTTTGCGCACTGCAATGCGGGGTCCGGCTCTCTCTACATCCCTTCATCAGGAAGGTTACAGCTCATCTCGGATTGGCCCCTAGGCAGTTTACGTCGAATGCCTGGAGGGTGATGATCTCTTCTTACATCATCTGGAGGCAAGTTGGTAACTCCGAGCTGACCCCAGAGGAGCTGCTGAGCCTGTACCTGGTCAAGCATGATAGCAATGACCCACGGTACTATTTTGTGACTTGGGGAAGTAAGGGGTCGGGATTAGTGATGCACCTGTCGTCTTCCAACAAGGACTGGAAGAATAAGTGGTTCTGGGCGGCAGGTGACTGGGAGGCACCAGCGGCTGAGCTTAGGGCCTCAACGGCTCGTATTCCGACCCACTTTAAGAAATCAGGTCAGACTTCATCTGGTATCCGAGTTGCTACCTTAGTTTTCACATGTTTTCGTTAAAGTGACATCTCTTTTTTTGTTTTCCATCTTTCGCAAAGGGATTGTCGCTCATCGACTCGGACCAGAAGAATCAAATTGCAAAGGTTAAAACTCGGTCGGCAGCAAGGTAGGGGCCGAGGGGGCTGAGGCCTTGGCCCAGGCGGGCACAAGTGGTGGGAGGTTTGAGCCCGGCTATCATATGGCGTGCTTGGCCCCGTGGGCCGCCAAGCATGCCAAGGAGGAGGATATCGCTCAAAACCTTGAGCGGTCGGAGAGCGGCTTCTTGAATGACTTTACCTCTGTATGCTACATGGTATATCTCCGAGAAGACTCCCTTTCTTTCATGTCGTTATACATATACTGTAGATTCTGATCTTTGTTTCCTGTTCAGGTCATCTCGGTGCTGCTCTCAATTCGGCAGAGGGTGCGGGAGCACAAGAGGAGGGAGGAAGAGTTGGAGGCCCTTTAGGCTGAGGTAGCGGCCTTGAGGTCTGAGCAGACTAATTTGTACTAACAGCTCACGGGCGAGAGGGTCAGGGTGAGGCGCTTACAAGGAGACGTCATCGACTTGGAGGCCAGGGAGCTGCAGCTGCAGGATAAGGCGGACAATTTTAAAGTAAGTTGGATGCAGTGTCCACTGAGCTGACGTGCGCCAGGGCTCACGCGAACTCCTTGGCTATGGAGACCACTCGGCTTGGAGAAGCCTTAAAAAGCGTGAAGTCTGAGGCTGCTGAAGAACGGACTAGAGTCGTGAATCAAGCCGTGGAGGCCCAGCGGGCTAAGGACGAGGCCTCTCTGGCCACAGTGGTTGCCGCCGCGATTGAAGGTTTCAAGACGTCCAAGGAGAGGGACACTGAAGCTGCGACGTTCTACAACCGTGACTTCGATGCTTATCTCGAGGCGATTTTGGGTTTATACTCAGACCTTGATCTTGACTCACTTCTACCCGAGGACCCCGAGGACGCCCCTGCTGGAGTCGCCTGGTCGGACCAAGCCCCCGACGCTCAAGCTCCTCCGGCCTGAAGACACCCTATCATTTTTATCATTTTTTTTATTCTTAATCAATGTATTTTTGCCCCTCCGTGGTGACTTAATGAAAAACATTCTTTTTCAATTGTGTCAACTTGCTGTGAGATAATGTCGAGCTGATTTTTTTATGGGCCTAGCCCCTTCATTGTTGTATAGTTGGTTCCTTAGGATCGGTTCTCCGAGCTTTCTCGGCCTAAGTCTTAGTCAGGTCCGATCCCTTAAGATACTCGGCTCGTCGCTTGTCTGGTGAGAACCCTTTGTTCCTCCGTAAGTCGAGCCGATCGCTTCAACAAAGGGTCAGGCTATTATTAGGCCTTTCTCCCTCAGGGGGATGCCTTGTCGATTTTTCGTTAGATTAAGCTCTGATCCTTTAAAAGAGGATCGGGCTGTTCAATTCGTGCTTGTATCGATAAGATAGTCGGGCATGCATCCAAAGTAGAATTGATTCTTTATTAAGCGCCTTAAAGGTCATCCGCTCGGAGGCGTACATTTTGTTATGAGCCTTAAAGGCTATCCTCTCGGAGGCGTACATTTTGCTATGAGCCTTAACAGCTAGTTCCTCATGGGTAGTAGATCATCAAGTGCTCGGCGTTCCAAGGGTGAGGGAGATGATGGCCTTCGAGATCTTCCAGGTGATACGAGCCTAGTTTGGCGGATCTGACCACGCGATATGGGCCTTCCCAATTAGGTCTAAGTGCTCCTGCCCCTAGCTCAGTCGTGTTCTGAAAGACCCGTCGAAGGACTAAGTCCCCTGGTCGGAAGCGCCTGACTTTGACCTTTGAATTGTAGAAGCGCGCTACTTGCTGGTGTCGAGCCGCTGTTCGGAGCTTTGAAACCTCTCTGAGCTCTTCGAATAAGTCCAGATTAGCAGCAATCTACTTGGAGTTCTGACTTTCTTTGAAGCTCCTAACTCGCGCCGTAGGGAGTCCGATTTCTACTGGCATCATTGCCTCCGAGCCATAGGATAACGAAAATGGAGTTTCGCCCGTCAAAGTCTAGACTGTGGTCCTGTAAGCCCAGAGGATGAAGGGGAGCTCCTCGGCCCAATTTTCCTTTGCTTTTTTCAACTTTGTCTTGAGATGGTACTTGATGATCTTGTTGACCGCCTCTACCTGTCCATTCGACTGTGGGTGCCGAGGCGATGAGTTAGCGTTCACAATGCCGAGCCTTTGACACATGATGCAGAACTTATCGTTATCGAATTAGCTGTCGTTATCAGAGATGATGGTTCTTGAGATTCCGAACCGACAGATGATGTTTTTCCACACAAAGTCGATTACCTTTTGCTCCGTGATCTTCGCGACTGGCTCGGCCTCAGCCCACTTGGTGAAGTAGTCGATTGCAACTATAACGAACTTGACCTGTCCCTTCCCAGTGGGCAGGGGATCGATGATGTCGATCCCCCATTGGGCGAACGGCCACGGCCCACTCATGGGGGTCATTTCTTCTGCTGGTTGCCTCGGTACGGCAGCAAAATGCTGACACTTGTCACACTTCCGAACAAAATCCTTGGAGTCTTGCTTAAGAGTCGGCCAGAAGTACCCTTGACGAAGTATCTTCATGGCCAAGGCGCGACTGCCAGAATGGTTTCCACAGATTCCCTCGTGAATCTTCCGAATCACGTAGTCGGCTTCATCCGGTCAGAGGCATCTGAGGTAGGGCTAAGAATGCCCCTTCTTGTACAACACTCCGTCCAATAAAGTATACCATGCCGCTCGGACCCTAAGTCGTCTCGCCTCTAGTTTGTCCAAGGGGGTTTCGCCGGATGACAGATAATTGAAGATTGGATCCATCCAAGTAGGAATGGACTGGACGAGATTGACTTTCTTTGACTGGCTGATGCTTGGATGTTTAATGAACTCGACCGGGACAAAACGCGGGATCTTTCCCTTGGAGGACGAGGTGAGTTTTGCTAACGCATCGGCCCATGAGTTCTCGGCTCTGGGAATCTACTGGATGGTGCAACTCTAAAATTTCTCGATTAGTTTCCTTGCTTCCTCGAGGTAGGCAATTATTCTGACTTCTTTAGCTTCGTACTCCAAGGAGATGTGGTTCACTACCAGCTGCGAGTCGTAGCAGACTTGAAGAGTTTGAACGCCTAGGCTTGCTGCCATCCTGAGCCCAGCTAACAGCGCTTCATACTTAGACTCATTATTTGAAGCTTTGAACCCGAGCCTGATCGCGTATTGGATCGCCATTGATTTAGGTGCAACCAGGACAACACCGGCTCCTGCTCCTTTAATGTTGGAAGACCCATCAATATAAAGGACCCACTCCTGATCCGATGTTGACCCTTGGTTACTCAACGGGGTAGATGGTGTCATTTCAACTTCCTTGCTGACTTGCTCCTCATCCGGAGTTGTGAATTCGGCGATAAAGTCGGCTACAGGTTGACCCTTGAGTGCCGTCCTGGGGCGGAATTGAATGTCAAACTCTCCGAGCTCAACGGCCCACTTGGTCATCCGACCCGACACTTCAGGTCTCTAAAGGACCTGCCTTAGAGGAGAGCCTGTCAGCACAACTATGGAGTGGGCCTGAAAATATGGCCGTAGTCTTCTGGCCGAGACAACGAGGTAGAGCGCCAGTTTTTTCAAGGACTAGTACCTCGTTTCAGCTGGCACCATGGCTTTGCTTACGTAGTACACGGGGTACTGCTTACTTCCAACCTCTCTGATCAGAGTCGAACTGACAGCTGAGGCCGAGACGGCGAGGTAGTGGATCAAAGTCTCCCCTTCTTCAGGCTTGGACAATAAAGGCGGTGAACCTAAGTACTGTTTCAATTACTGAAAGGCATGCTCACACTCCAACGTCCACTTCTTCTTATGACCCTTCAGCTACTGGAAGAAGGGAATGCATTTATATGTAGCTCTAGATATGAAGTGTCTGAGGGCTGCAACTCTTCCTGTGAGGCATTGTATCTCCTTAAGAGTCTGAGGCGAATTCATGTCGAGGAGAGCCTTGATCTTATCCGAGTTGGCCTCGATGCCTCGCTGACTGACTTGAAATCCAAGAAACTTTCCCGACTCAACTCCGAATGCACACTTAGCGGGGGTTCAATTTTATCTGATACTCTCGGAAGACACTGAATGTTTCTCCGAGGTCGGCAAGGTGGTTGGAGGATCGGGTACTCTTCACTAACATGTCATCCACATACACCTCCATGGTGCGTCCGATCTGGCTGGAAAACATCTAATTCACCAGCCTCTGATACGTTGCCCCAGCATTTTTCAGACCAAATGGCATGACCCGGTAATAGTAGAGCCCCCTATCTGTGACAAAGGTAGTCTTCTGCCTATTTGGGGGATGCATGGCGATCTGGTTGTATCCGGAGTAAGTGTCCAGAAACGAGAGTAACTCATGTCCGACCGTGCGGTCCACTAGTTGGTCGATTCGAGATAACGGGAAGCTATCTTTGGGACACGCCTTATTCAGATCGGAATAATCTACACAGACCCGCCATTTCCTATTGGACTTCCTGATGAGCACAACATTTGCTATCCAATTTGGATAGTACACTTCTTCTATGAATCCCGCATCGAGCAGGACTGAGACCTCCTCGGCAATGGCTTCATATCGTTCGGCATCAAACGGCCTTCTTTTTTGCTTAACTGGCCGGTGGTCTGGGTCCACGTTCAACCTGTGGACCAGCATATCAGGTGAGATCCCCGGCATATCTGCATGTGACCATGCGAAGATGTCTCAGTGTTGCTTCAAGAAGGCCAACAACTCGTCCATCTGCTCGGGATTCAGTGATGATCCGAGCTGAACAGTTTTGTTCGGGTCTGATTCATCGAGCGGCAACCTTATTAGATCTTCGACTAAGGAGCTGTCCATCGACCCTCGAGGGTCCAAGGCGTCTACTACGAGCGTTTGCTTGACAGTTCCTTTTCTCACGGCTACCGCATAACACCTCCGGGCCTCGCGTTGATCGCCTCGGAGATAACCGATCCCACCTTTAGCGAGGAACTTCATCATCAGATGGTAAGTTGAGATGACCGCTCTCATTGCGTTGAGGGACGGTCGGCCCAGGATCACGTTGTGAACTGATGGAACATTGATAACTAAAAAGTCCACCAAAAGAGTGACTTGATGTTGTCCTTCTCCTGCTGTTACTGGGAGGGAGATGGCTCCTTCGGAGATTACTGTCTCTCCGGTAAAGCCGTGTAAGGGAGTCTTCACGGGTCGGAGTCGAGACCGTGGTATTCCCATCTTTTCGAACGCTTCGGAATACATGACATCGGCCGAACTCCTGGTGTCAATCAGGATGCGATACACCTTGTAATTCGCTATGGTCATGGTAACCACTAGGGCGTCATCGTGCGGATGTTGGATCCCTCACGCATCGTCTTCCATGAAAGTCAAGCTGCACGGAGTGACTCAGAGTTCCTTACTGGGACGTTCCGTAAGGTGAACGTGGTGTTCCGGATCGGATCTCCGGGAATGGGCTTTTCGAGCCCTGTTTGAATCCCCTCCCCCAGCTGAACCCCCGAAGATGGTGCGGATTTCAGTGGGTTCTTCTGGGGGGTTGCTCGGCTGCTCTCGCGGCTGTTCCTCTCTCCGAACAGACTTCTCCTTTTTGATGTAATGACGTAGATGTCCCTTGCGGATGAGGGATTCAATCTCGTCCTTCAGATCTACGCAATCGTCCGTGTTGTGGCCGTGATGCCGGTGGAAACAGTAGAATTTCTGCTTGTCCTGGTGCTCTGGATCAGCCCTCATACAAACCGGCCAATTGAGTAGTCTGTCTCCTCGGATGTCTAGTAGGATCTGCTAGGCGGGCGTATTGAGTGGTGTATAGGAACGGAATTTTCCTTCAGGCCTGTGGCTCGGTCGACGATCGCTAGAAGCGCGGTCATCCGTCCCTTTGCCAGTCGACTGAGAGTCTTTATTCCGAGGTCTCTTCCCTTTGTTCGCCGAGTCAGACACCTGTGTGCCCTTTCGAGGGTTAGTGAACTCCTCGGTGTTAGTATACTTTTGAGCTTTCGCCATGAAGTCCGCTAGCATTTTTGGAGGATTCTTTCCAATGGAGAAGGCGAACTTTCCTTCCTTTAGTCCACTCAGGATGGCAGCAAGGGCCATCTTATCATCATAATCTTTGACATGTAACGCCTCTTCATTGAAACAGGCGATGTAGTCTTTAATGACTCCTTTAGAGCTTGCTTGATAGTGAGCAGGTGAGTGTTGAGTTTCCGACTTCTCTTATCGCTTATAAATTACGTAAAGAATAGTCGACTCAGTTCCGCGAAAAAGCCTACGGAATTGGGTTTGAGCTGACGATACCAAATCTGAGCGGATCCTGTGAGGGTGATAGAGAACCCCCTACACATCATTGCATCCGTTGCAGTCTGGATTTGCATCCACGATCGGTAGGACTGCAAGTGTTCGGATGGATCCCCCGATCCTGAATACTGGATGACAGGAGGCATCTAAAACCTCTGCGGCATCACTTCGGCCATGATGGCTGGGGTGAAGGGAGGCTCGGTCTCTTCCATCATCACCTGAATCGTGGCTGGAATCGTCGATTGCTCATGCTTTTTCTCCAATGTCAGGAACTTATCTTTCAACTCCGCAAATCGTGCTTCCCATGGGTCCCTTTTCTACACGACGACCTTTGCGGTATGTTCGACCTCCGGTGTTCTCCTTTCTCTCCTCCGTTCTAACTGATGATGGAGGTCCGTGGGCGGCAGGGCGGATGTGGCTGACTGATCGGTCGTAGGAGCTCGAGCGGTAACGTTCTGTGCGGATACCTCAGCCCGTACCGCAGGAGGATTTTGGCTTGAACGTGGCACCCCCAAGTGTTGGGGTGCTTCATGCCTCGCACTCCTCGGTACAGAATGAGTCTCCACAAACAACCCCATCGGCTCGAGAACGGGTTGTTCTTGAGCCGGGCGTAGCTCTGGCTCTCTCTGCTATTTCATTCGGTTTATCTCGTCGCGCAGGGCCTGGATCTCATTCTGCATGGCGTGGTACTTGCTCGACCGATTGCGCGAACATTGGGAAGGCCCTGGTGCAGACTCGGCATGAAGCGACGATGATGACCGAGTCTGCTCATCAAGTTGCGGCTGCACCACTGCAGCTTTCTTCTTCCTCGCCATTACTTGAAAAAATGAGAACCTGACTTCTAGTTTCAGCTTCCCACAGACGGCGCCAAAAAATGTTGATGACAAAATCTGGTTGGCCCTCTGCACGTCGCTCTCCACGCGTCGTCCCTGAAATCTGCACCACGAAAACAGGCAAAGGTGACCCTGGCTAAGCCGGGGGACCCTCCGATGCCTAAGTCAGGACAAGGGAATCAAGGTGTAGGTAGAGTAGAAGAGAGCTCGATTTTGCGTACCTGTAGATGTAATGTGATGTGCTATTTATACTTGTCTGTGAGGCGGTCCGGATCCGATGATCTCCGCACGATCAGAGGGATTCTGGGATCATGGAGATACTGCCCACAATCTATTGATTACGCAGCGTATCTGGCGGATCGTGCACATCTGCGAGCGAAGTTATCGGCCACGTTCGATTATGGCAGTTTCCATGTTTAGCGAGTTGGATACGCATGTCAGAAGATCTGCTCGGCTCGGCTTGTCTGACGATACAACTGATCCGATCCAATTGGTCGGATCAGCTGGTTCCGTCATAGCTAGCAGGGCCGATCGAGCTGAGCAAAGTGTGGTTACGGCGTAGGAGGTCATCCGATCGGAGTATAGTCCTGAGCCGCACCTCAACCATGTCGTCTGCTCAGACGGGTCACATCCCAGATCAGGTCGGAAGAATCACGCTTCGACTCGGATTGGCGCACGGAGATTGTGCGCTCGGATTTCCCATAACAATACTCAACTCCAAAATCTTCTCATCCAAACAACCAAAAAGTTAGCAATTAGATTCAAATTTATAACCCATATGTTCAAAGACAAAAGGAAAATCAAAATAAAAAATTCAATCAACTATTTAAAACCAAAACTAGACCCTGAGCCATTTTTTTGCCACCATTTAGTTCAAAGCAGCCCAACTGCTAGCTCCACCTGCTATGCTCATGTGCATGTGAATATGTAGAGTGGCATCAAAAAAATCATTTTTGTTTATTTTTTGTTGTTTTAACTTGTGAGCTACTTAATAAGCATTCTAATAAATGAATCTTTAGCAACAATATAAAAAGCCAAAAGGATGGCATGTTTGATGATTATGTCATGCACTCTTACAATAACATTCCCAGTAAATGTTTTGGTATGCACAATGAGGGGACTTTTATGCTATTTACTAAAACAAGGATCTTAGGCATCCAACATAGATGTCTGAAGAACTTGACATCAATCATGACAAAATATTATAAATTCATAGACATCAATCAACAAAAACAAAATTAAAGAGACATTGGCATCAACCTTCAAACAAGGCAAGAAAATGATTGGATGTAAAGAAACCAAACCTAGATGCTTGCTCATAGCTAAAAAAACTTGACTGCCGAGTTTGGCACTATGCCGTGTACAATTGGTACCATTGCCTTTAAGTAGGCCACGAAAACCCTTATACTTCAAGCCTTGTACTGTTCCATTGTACTTTATATTTTGATGATTTTGAACCTGCATTTTCCAATCACCTAGGACAGTACCATGCTTTAGATTGAAAATCATAACAAAAAGAAGAATAAGGGAGAGAAGGCTAAAAGATGAAGTTACAACTTGTTGGAAAATATTTCAGCTCTGTACATATCCAACCAGGAACAAGCTTTCAGGCAATACACATTGAATGTTTTTCAGTGCTCTATACAGTGGTTATAAATGCATTTGAATCAAGAGAAAATGAAATTTTATTTAAAAAAACTTCATCACTTGCAAAAAATAATTTATGACCTATAATTTGAAAAAGGCAACTTTATTTAAAGATATTTTCCAACTAAAATTTTGCAAAAAAAAAAAAAAAAAAAAAAAGGAAAAAAATGAAGAGCACACTCAAATCCATTTACAAAAATGGTGGGGCCTCAATCACCATTGTTTTGCTACGGTATGGTCCACCTAAGATTTTTAGTTTATTTGAATTAAATATAATGATTTTAATTTCATTTAATAAAAAATAATTTATTTATAATGTAAAACATTTCCGAATGAGAGATAGAGGAAAATGTGTCAAATTAACATATTTAAGACATTTAAGATGTTTGTTAACAAAAAGTTTGTTCCAGATTTAGTACTTAATTTTTAGACTTCAGCCATAATTACCAAACAAGTTTTTTTACTTCAGATTTCATATTCAGGCTTTAGATTTCAGATTCAGCTTCAGATTTCAGATTCGGTCATTAGACTTGAGATTTAACAAATGGGCTGCGTGTTTGTTAATGCTGAATTTTTACACTTAACGCGGAATTGGGAAAATATTCCGTGTTTAGTGGTGTTTGTTAATGCGCAATTAACACGGAAGAAGGAAAGCAGTAAGTGGTTTTTCACTGAATTCTTTCCATGATAGGAGTCTGGCTTAATGGTAAATGCAAAATGTGCTCAGTGAATTTTTCATTAAACAAAAAATTTTACTTCAAAAATTACCCATTTTTGAATTACTGCGGCAATTTTTTCTCTTTAAATGATTTGCGCAATACAAAAGCTATTTTTAACCTATGAAACTTCTTTTTGCCCCTCCATGACGTATGTGTTTCATCCATTTTTAAAGATCATTTTAGGGCTCAATACCAAAAATGAGAGGAATATAAATCTCACGTGGACCATACCAAAGGAAAACAATAGTGATTGGATATCCACCATTAAAATTCTCCAAAGGCCCAATGTACTGTTTATTTGACATCTAATATGTTGATTAGGTCATATAGACCTAGATGAATGGAAAAAACAAAGATCAGCTTGATCCAAAACTTTTATGGCCCCCAAAAGGTTTTTAATGGTCGACGTTCATTCAATACTGTTTTCTTGTAATGTGGTCCACTTGAGATTTGGATATAACTCATTTTTGGTCTCATACCATAAAATGATCTAGAAACATAGATGAACAGCATGGATGAAACACATACATCATAGTGGGGCCCACGTAGCACCGACCATCTGGCGGGTGGCAGGGAGTAGCAGGACGCGGATCTCCTGCAAAAGCCTTCCGCGTGAAGTTCCAGCCTGGGAACCCAGGTGGGGCCCACTGTGATGTTTGTGAGAAATCCACGACTTTCATACATTTTCTGAGTCCATTTTCTGACAGGAGGGCAAAAATGAACAGGATCCAATGCTCACTTGGACCTAAAACGTGAAAATTGAATGTACACAGTTGAAATATTTGTGGGGCCGAAGAATTTTTGAATCATGCTAATATTTTTCTTTTCAGTTAATCCCAGTAGGAATGACATTATGAACGGTATGGATGACATGTAAACATCACTGTCGTCCTCAGGGAGGTTTCAACCGCAATAATTTCCCTAACCACCTTTTCCTTTCGTACGGAACACCTAAGTCTTGGATCATGTTCACATTTCATCTTGTATCCACGGATGAGCTCACAAAACGGATGGACGGAGTGGATTCTTCACAAGCATCACGGTGGACCCCACCTCGGTTTGCAGCGCAAGAAGTTACTGTGAAAGGCTTTCGCAAGAGGGGCCAACTCGTTACTGAAGTGACGTCACCAAGCTAGGTGGACCCACCATGATGCGTGTGTTGTATCCATACCATCCGTCCATTTGTAGAGATCGTTCCATGGTATGTTAAAAAGAATAAGATAGATCTAAAGTTAAGTGGACCCACCGAATAAAACGGTGGGATCAGTCACACCCACGGTTGAAACATTTATAGGGCCCACCATGATTTATTTTTTAGATCCAACCTATTCATGATTTAACATAGAGATAGATGAAGTGAAAAGAAAAATATAAATTTGATCGAAAACTTCTCTGGCCCCTAATGAGTTTTGAACAGTGGATGTCACTATTCTCACTATTTTCTATGGTGGGGTCCACTTGAACTTTAGATCTATATCATTATTTTTTATCATGACATAAAACGATCTCTCCAAATGGATAGACAGTATGGATACAACACATGCCTCATGGTGGGGTCCATAGAGCTTGGTGACATCACTTCAGCAGCGATTTGGCTACTGAATCTAGTCCATGATTCCGTGCCCCATCCAGAGTAGCCAATCTGCTCATGCGGTCGCGGATCGGATACTGACACGTTGGGTACGGAGACTCTGTTAAAGTTACGTTACCAAGTTATGTGGGCCCATCATGATGTATGTTTTGTATCCACACCGCCCATCCATTTGGAAATATAATTTTAGGTAAAGATCTAAAGAATGAGACAAATCCACAGCTCCAAAATGGACCTCACCACAGAAAATAGTAAAGAGAGTGACACCCACCATTAAAAACTTAAATAGGCCACAAAAGTTTTTGATCAAGCTGATATTTGTTTTTTCCCCTTCTTTCATGCATGTGTTAACTTGTGAACAAGTTGGATTTCAAATAAAAATCATGATGAGCCTTAGTAAGGTTTCAATGGTAGGCATCAAACTCTCCACTGTTTTTTGTGGTGGGTCAACTACATATTTGGATCTGCCTCATTCTTTAACTCATGCTCTAAAATTAAATCTCCCAATAGATGGATGGAGTAGATAAAACACATACATCATAGTGGGCCCATGCAACTAGATTACGTAACTTCGGTAGCCAATCTCCCTTTTTAACCTCCCAGAGGCTAATCCGGGTCCAAGTAGGATGCGGATTGGTTGGTGTATAACACGCAAGCTATATAGCTGCGTCAACAAGTTTTATGGGTCCCATCATGAGGTATGTGTTATATCCAGACCATCCATCCATTTGGTGAGCTTGTAAAAAGCACCAGGGGATTAAATGTCTATCATTGAAACCCTTATTGGGGTCACAAAAGTTTTGGATCAATTGATTTTGATTCTTATTTTTTTCCTCTTCATACGGGTATTTGTGACCTTATAAACATATTGGATGGAAACTAAGCTTAAATAGGCCACAGAAGTTTTGGATCAATATGTTTTCACTTCATCCAATTCAAAATGACCTTATAAATGATTTGGATTCATCCAATTCAGAATGACCTTATAAACGATTTGGATGGCATATAAATATAAGGTGGGCCTTATTTGAAGGTTTTGTTGTTATTGGTGTTCAATCCTATATAACTCAGAGTGGCAATCTTCCTGCTAAGAGGAATTAAGGGCCTTATGATGATAGTTTAGTTTTTTATTAAATATTTTAGTTTATTTAAATTAAATATAATGATTTTATTTTCATTTAATAAAAAATAATTTCTATATAATGTAAAACATTTCCAAACAAGAGATAGGGGCAAATGTGTCAAGTTAACATATTCAAGATGTTTGTTAATAAAAAGTTTGTTTCAGATTTAGTACTTAATTTTTAGACTTCAGCCATTATTATCAAACAAGTTTTTTTACTTCAGATTTTAGATTCAGGCTTCAGATTTCAAATTCGGTCATTAGACTTTAGATTTAACAAATGGGGCCTAATTGTATATACATTTACTGTTAGCTTTAATATTAATCTAGTGCAGATTTCAGATTCGGTCATTAGATTTTAGATTTAACAAACGGGGCCTAATTGTATATACATTTACCGTTAGCTTTAATATTAATCTAGTGGAAGAAAAGAGTTATTCAACATGTGCTTTTATAATTTTCTTCATTTTGAATGCTATTGGCGCATCGGGGCTTTGGGTGGGCTTTACTGGCACTTACGCCAGCGGCCAGGGTCCTGACTGCCGGTAAAGCCTTTACCAACTCTGCCTTTACCGGCTGTTACCTAACCGCGGGGAAAGCTTTTGCCGGCGGTTTTCTGGGCCTTTGCCAGCACTTTTAACAACCAGTAAAGGCCAATTTTCTTATAATGAAATATACTTAAAACCATTTTCATAAGCTCTTCCTCTGCTTATTCCCAAGCTATATGCATGGCCAACACTCATATTTATGAAAAATGGCAAGCCTAAGGAAAGCAATTTCTCATTCCTAACCTCAAGAATGGTCAAGGTTCCTAAAGTCTATCCATGGCCATGTCTGTTGGAGGCAGATTGCATCCTATAACCAACCCCCCCCCCCCCAACGGTAATCTAACCAGGCATAGCTCTGTGGGGCCCACCATGATGTAAATGTATTATCCACACCATTCATCATTTTTATCAGATCATTTTAAGGTATAAGTGAAAAAAGCAGTTATAGAGCTTAAGCAGACCACAAAGAGCTTAAGCAGACCACAAAGTGGGGATTGGACGTCCACCATTAAAAACTTCTTGGGAGTTGGAGAAGTTTCGGATTAGGATGATATTTGTTATTTCACTTCATCCATGTCTACATGACTATATTCATACGTTGGATGGTAAAAAAAAAACATCAAAATGGCCATTGGAAAGGTTTCAAGGGTAAGTGTTATTATCACTTCAGCTTTCTTTGGTGTGGTCCACTTAAAGCGCTATACCAGCTTCTTTTTCATTATCATACCTCAAAATGATCTTAGAAAAGTCATCAACGGCGTGGATAAAGCACTTAATTCATGATGGCCCCACAGAGCCCTGCCCAGACGGATTACCGTCCAGCGCGGGTAGGAGGCAATCTGCGTCCCAATTTCTTAACGACTGAAATTCTTCACTTAATACGGAACGTGGAAATCGCTCCATGTTTAGCTGTGTTTGTTAACACTGAATAAGGAAATCTCTCCGTCATTTTATCCCAAAAATTTTCGGCAAAAGATGTCTAACTTTAATGGTGAATCTAGAATGGTTCTGCAAACTAAATTTTTTTTTTTTTTTAAAACAAAAAAAAAATAATAAAAAAAAAATCCAACATTACCTAATTTTCTTGTTTATGTAGTAAACCTAACTTTTAACATGTGATACATTTCTTGGCCCACCATGGTTTATGTGTTACGTCCATGCTATCCATCAACTTTTTTTATATCATTCTAAAGAATGATCCCAAAAAATATGCACATCCAAAGTTCTTGGCTACACCACATAAAGTAGTGGGAATGAAACATGCACATCCAAAGTTCTTGACCACACCACATAAAGTAGTGGGAATGAAACGGCTGCCATTAAAACTTTCCTAAGGGTCATTGTGAGGTTATTTGCCATCTAATCTCTTCTTAAGGTCACATGTACCTGGATGAATAGAAAACACAAAAAACAGCATGAACATAGCCTTTTATAAAAAAATTTATTATTATATTTTTATTTTTTATTTTTTATGAGTTAGCTTGTTAGTACACACCCATGTCAGTACACACACTCCATGTTAGCCACCCCGCTAGGGACCGATACCAAGACACCTCAAGTATTGAAATGAGGTATCTCCACTCTCAGTCGTTGAGCTATGGATCTGGGTGTGCTTGATCAAAGCCTTATATGGGCCCAGGAAGTTTTTAATGGCATGCACCCAATTTCCATTGTTCCTTGTAGTGTGGCCCACTTGATTAAGCCTTATATCTGTCTCGTTTTTATCTTATTTTCTAAAATGATATGAAAAAAATGGATGACGGTGGGGATAAATTAAAACATATATATTATGGTAGGCCCCACAAAGACCTTGAATGTCACGTGGTAATGGGTGGTAAGCAATCTTGCCGGCGACCGATTCTTATTGCCAGACTTTCACGTGAAAGTCACGTGCTAAAACCCTATGCGGGGCCACTGTGATGTTTATGACAAATCTAACCCGTCCATCCCTTTTTTGAGCTCATTTTAGGACTTGTTACTAAAAAATGATCACGATACAAGATTCATGTGGGCCGCACTAAAGGAAAATGTGGGTAGAAAAATTTCTACAATTGAAACCTCCCAAGGGTCGACGGTGATGTTTACATGCCATCAATACTGTTCATAACGTCATTCCTTGACGGATATGAACTGAAACCACAAAAATTAGCCCGATTCAAAACTTATGTAGCCCGGAGAATATTTCAACTATTGACGTCCAATCCTCCCGTTTTCAGCCCATTCGAGTATTGGATCCGGCTAATTTTTAGCTTACATACGTTTCCAGCGCGGAAATTCCTGCTCAAGTCTTTGGCAGGAAATCCGGAATTAGGCGAGCGGATTACAGGCTACCCGGATCCACCGAGGTGGGTGGGACCCTTGACCGTGGGGTCTACCATGATGTTTTTGCAAAATCCATCTCATTCATACGTTTTGTGAGCTCATTTTAGATCATGATAAGAAAAATAAAGTGAATCCAAAACTCAAGTGAGCCACACTGGAGAAAACAGTAGAAATTCAATGACCATCATTGAAACATTAGTATGGCCACACAAGTTTTGTTTCATCTCAATTATTTTATTTTTTCACTTCATCCCAATGTTCATGAACTTATAAATGATTTGGATGGCATATAAACATCAAGATAGAGCCAAGGAAGGTTTCAATGGCATACATTTTTTTCTCTAATTTTCCCTCTCATGTAGCCCATTTGAGTTTTGGATCCACCTCATATTTGGTCATGTGTCCTAAAATGAGATCACGAAATGGATGGATGGGTGGATTTCTCACTAACATCATGGTGGGCCCCACCTATCATATTAACGGTTTGGATGGCAAATAAACATTTTCATGGAATCCATGAAGTTTTAACCGTAGGGATTCAATTAGGAGTGTTTCATATGGGTAAATGTGTGAAAGTAACCTGTTTCAAACATTTCAGACTTTAGGTTCAGATTTGAGATTTGGACTTCAATTTCAGATTTAACAAACATGCAAATTAAGAACGGAAAGTGCCATGGCCCCGAACATGAATTAAAGTTCCTGTGGAAACCTAGGAGGTGCCCACCGTGATGTTTGTGAGAAATCCACCCTGTCCATCAGTTTTTTAAAGATCATTTTAGGACATGGAGTTAGAAATGAGCCAGTTCCAATACTCAAATGGGCCCGCAGCATGAGGTCGTGGGGCCAAGAAGTTTTGAATGAGGCTAATATTTGTATTTCCAGTTCATCCCGGTAGGAATGACACTATGAACGGTATTGATGGAATGTAAACAACAATGTCACCCTCAGGGAGATTTCAACTTTAGGAATTTCCCTACCCACCTTTTCATTTAGTGCGGCCCACTTGAGCTTTGGATCCTTTTATTATTATTATTATTTATTTATTTATTTTTATTTTTTTATCTCAAGTCCTAAAATGAGCCTTGGATCCTTTTTTTTTTTTATCTCAAGTCCTAAAATGAGTTTGAAAAATGGATATTTGTGTTGTGAAATTTATACAGATTAATGTAGTTTCTGTATAATATGGAAACCGAAAATAATATGGACAGGCTGAAGCACGTCTGAAAACGCTGTCCTTAAAGCGTTATTTGCCCCAACTCAAGTAAATTGAGTATGCTGATAGGTTACAGGCAAATTGCTTCTAGGATACGACGAGCCTGGTGTGGGTCTGCGTTCAGCAAACACGAAGGCCCACCAAATGGAACTCAATTTCACTATTTCTGGCAGTATTACAATATAAAGGAAAATCCCAAAAATAAGAAAAGAAGAAAATAGAAAAGTGGTTTGCTCGATTAAGTTCTAATCTTCAGCCTGCTGGTTCGGTTGAACCGTCCTAGACCACACCGCTGGTCTGTTCTTCAAGCTAAGGTTGACACCTTGCTGTATTGCTGGATAACACTTAGAATATATGAGTGGAGAGGCTATTTTCTGGAATTCGTATGGAGTGAGTTGAGATGGATTTGGAACCTATCCAGGCCCTCCTTTTATAGGCTATGGTGGCTGGGGGTTATGGTCCAGGGAAATAAATCCCATGACCGTTTTCTGGCTGTTGAGAAAACTAGCCGTTTTATGGCCGTTTTCTGACCGTTGTGCATGGGCCATTAAGCTGCTGCATGCTGACCGTTGTGAGACAGCAGCTAGCCGTTTTATAGCTGTTGGGGCTAGCCATGCAGCAGTTTCAGCTGGACCCTGCACTTATTGCACAACTGTTACAGAATTTCTGCAACAGCTCTTTTTCAGCCCTCTATATATTCTAAGGGACTCTCATTCAGTCCTTTAGATTTTCGTCCAACCAACCATCTGCCTTAGCCACTAGTCGCACCGCGAATCGCACACGTCTCGCTGCGGTTCGCGAAGGGAGCGACCCTCTGCGACACGATGCGCACGTACGAAGTGCAAAGTGCGCCACTAGCGCCTCTACAGCCACACTGCCTCACATGCCCACGCCCTCGCACTGAGCCCGAGACCGTGACCGTGACCGAGACCGAGACTGAGCCCGAGCGCGAGCGCGAGCGCGTGCGCGTGCGCGGTGTTCCAGTGCTTCGCACTGGAACACGCAAGTCCCATGGTCCACGGACTAGGTAGGAAAATATTATGGTACTCCACTATTATCATTTAAACCACTTTTCTTTCTCTTCTCTTTCCCATGTGGGACTATTCCCAAAGCCCCAAAAGTTTTTCAAAAAATTACTTTTTTATTATTAAAATATTTTTTATTAAAATCAATATTTTACAACAATCCCCCACTTGATTTTTTATAAAAATATTTTCTCGGTTAAACATACTGCCAGAATAATTAGCTTATATGCATAAAGAAAGATATCTTTCGATTTTAATCTTCCCTTAGTGTAAGTATCTCAAAACTCTATCGAAATGACTGGTAGCCGCAGCTTTGAACCAGTTATTTCTAGATAACAGAGTTGGAGAAACCACACACATATTCGCTATGTGTTGTTAGAGTTCCCACAATCTTGCTCAGCACAATTAATGGCCATGTGCTTATCCTAATTCGTGAACGATCCCGAGAGAAAACTCTTAACTCTCATGAGAGACGGCACCATCTCTACGTTCATATAGGTGAAATCCTTCCAGTGTCTCCGTTACTATAAGACACTTGTCCTAAAGACTGGAATTCATTAAGAGTTCTAAGACTCAACCCTCTTTCGTAACGCTCAGCACTTATCTATTATGGATGAGGTTATATAATTTAGTGCTGAAAACTTTCCACTTATCAGTGACTTGTTCTTACCCATTAAACCCAAGATTAGAGATTTTCTGATTTTAGGTTGGGTTACCATCACTGGTGGAACTTTGGTTGAAGAGTTTCAACCCCATCCCTCTAGATGTAGCCTTTACTACCTCTCTCGGTAGAGGTTTAGTGAAAGGATCTGCCAGGTTATTGCTTGATTTCACATATGAAATAGCAATGATTCCATCTTGAATCAATTGTCTGACATAATCATGTCGAAGACTAATATGTCTAGACTTACCATTATAAGTACCGCTATAGGCTCTAGCTAATGTGGCTTCACTATCACAATGTAGTGATACAGCCGATATAGGCTTTACACAAAAAGGAATTTCTAATAGAAGATCCCTTAGCCACTCAGCCTCTTTGCCTGTTGCAGCTAGGGCTATAAATTCAGACTCCATAGTCGAATGCGTTATGCAAGTCTGTTTCTTGGATCCCCAAGATACAGCAGCACCTCCTAGAGTGAATACCCACCCTGTAGTAGACTTATTGTCCCCTGCACTCGATATCCAGCTCGCATCGGTATATCCTTCCAATACGGCAGGAAACTCTGAATAAAATAGTCCTAAGTCTTTGGTTGCTTTTAAGTAACCAAGGACTCTACTGATTGCATTCCAGTGTTCATTACTGGGGTTACTAGTAAACCTACTAAGTTTACTCACAGCATATGCGATATCAGGTCTAGTGCATTGCATAGCATACATAAGACTTCCTATAGCACTCGCATATTCTAATTGTGCAACTGTTCTTCCAGTATTTTCTTATAGTTTGATACTTGGATCAAATGGGGTTTTTGCTTCCTTTATATTTAGATGGTTAAACTTGTTTAGTATCTTCTCAATATAATGAGATTGACACAAAGCATAACCCCCACAATGTTTTTTAACTTTGACACCTAAGATGGTATCAACTTGTCCAAGATCCTTCATTTTAAATACGGAAGAAAGAAACTTCTTTGTTTCAGTCACACCTTCCATTTTATTACTTATTATTAACATATCATCAACATATAAACAGATAATAATGATATGACTACCATCTTTTTTAGAATATATGCATTTATCAGCTACATTATGCATGAAACCATGAGATAGTATTTTGGAATCAAACTTCTCATGCCATTGTTTAGGTGCTTGTTTTAATCCATACAACGATTTGACTAATCTACATACTTTGTTTTCATTTCCTGGTAGAACGAAACCTTCAGGTTGTTCCATGTATACCTCCTCATTGAGGTCACCGTTCAGGAAAGCAGTCTTTACATTCATTTGGTGGATGTGAAGATGATGTATGGAAGCTAGCGCAAATAATATCCTAATGGATGTTATCCTAGCTACAGGTGAGTATGTGTCAAAGTAGTCTATCCCTTCTTTTTGTCTAAAACCCTTAGCTACTAGTCGAGCTTTAAAGGTTTGGATAGTCCCATCAGTGTGATATTTCTTCCTAAATACCCATTTGCAACCTATGGGTCTAGAACCTGGAGGTAAGTTTACTAGTTCCCATGTTTGATTTGATAGTATAGATTCCATTTCATCATTTATAGCTTCTTTCCAAAAAGCTGAGTCTCTAGAGGATACAGCTTCCTTATATGTTTTAGGATCATCTTCTATAGTCATTACTATAGGTATTCGTCTTATAACATTTTCTCTATCTGCTTCTACCAGATGAAAAATGATGCGTTGTGAGTCTATATAGTCATCTCCAAAACTCTTCTCTATTCTAGTTCTTTGACTCCTACGAGGTTCAGTGGGAGCTTCCATTATATGTGGAGCTGTGCTATTTGGTTCTCTATTAGGAGTTTGAATTTCATTATCCTTTGACTCCAAGGATAGTGAGTTCTCAAAGAATTCAACGTCTCTTGATTCTATAATTGTATTAGACTCCATGTCTAGAAGTCTATAAGCTTTACTATTTTGTGCATACCCTACGAAGGCGCACTTAATAGCTCTTGGTCCTAACTTGGTTCTTTTTGGGTCAGGAGTTCTGCAGTATGCAAGACACCCCCACACTTTAAGATATCCTAGGTTAGGTTTTCTACCTCTCCATGTTTCATATGGAGATACTTTATATTTTTTAGACGGAAGTCTGTTTATTATATGGCATGCTGCAAGCAGTGCCTCACCCCACAGATTTAGTGGCAACTTTGCTTTTATTAGCATTGAGTTGACCATTTCTACTAATGTTCTATTCTTCCTTTCAGCTATTCCGTTTTGTTGAGGTGTGTATGGAGCTGTACATTGATGTACCAGTCCATGTTCTTCACAGAAGTAATCGAATTCATTCGAGAAGTATTCTCCTCCTCGATCGCTACGGAGAATTTTTATCTTCTTACTTAGTTGATTCTCTACTTCTGCTTTATATATCTTAAACATGTTCAATGCTTCATCTTTGCTCTTTAATAGATAAACATACACATATCTAGAGCAATCATCTATAAAGGTTATGAAGTACCGTTTACCTCCACGAGTAAGAATGCCGTTTAACTCACAGATATCACTGTGCACAAGATCCAAAATTTGAGACGATCTTTCAACACTTGGAAAAAGTTTTTTCGTCATTTTGGATTGTATGCACACTTCACATTTATTAGTTTCATTATCTGTGTATGAGATTAAACCATTCTTAGCCATGAACTTCAAAGTACTATACCCTATATGGGCTAGTCTATCATGCCACAGTCCAGCAGATTCAACCATATACGCAGAAGTGCTACTTTCATTCAGAGAAAACTTAACCATCCCGTTACAAGCATATCCCTTTCCAACAAAATTCCCGTTCTTGGATAGAATCAGTTTTCCTGACTCGTATACCACCCTTATACCTGGTTTTCCCAGAAGATCCCCAGAAACTAAGTTTCGCCTCATGTCTGGGACGTGCAGTACATTAGTTAGAATCACTTTCTTTCCAGAAGTGAATATCAGTTCGACAGTTCCTTTGCCGACGACCTTCGATTGGACTTCATTACCCATTTGGACTTCTTGACCATCGGTCAATTCCTCATAGGTTTTGAAGGCTGATTTGTCGTAGCACACATGTACTGTAGCGGCAGTATCATACCACCAGCCTGGAACTTTGCCTTGGATGGTATTCACTTCAGTGATCATAGCCACGATATCGCCTTCTTCTACTGCACTTGCCTCTTTTTTAGATTTGCGATATCGGCATACTCGAGCATAGTGCCCGATTTTTCCACAGACATGGCATGGGCCTTTGAACTTTCCGTTCTTCTTTTGGGCGTTTTTCTTGAATTTCCCTTTATTGGGTTTTAGGGAATCATCTTTCTCGGGATTCTTGTTATTGGTGTTTTCTACTGCATGTACCTTGGACGAGGCATTCCCGTTATCATTCTTTTTATCGCGGTTACGGGATTCTTCCTCAATCCTTAGGTGTTTCTAGATTTGTTCCAATGTGTAGTCCTCGGTTTTATGCAGCAACTTCTTTCTATAGTCTTTCCACATTGGTGGCAATTTAGCGATTATAGCCCCAACTTGGAATGATTCAGGAAGATCGATTTTGATCGCTTTGATTTTGTTTACTATTAGCTGCAGTTCTTGGATTTGGGGCAGCAGCGGTTTATTATCTACCATGCTGAAGTCAAAATACCTGGCGATGAGAAATTTGTTGGTCCCTTCTTCTTCAGCCTTGTACTTGAATTCCAGTGCGGCCCAGATCTCCTTTGCTGATGATGTCTGTTGGTACAGATCGTACAGGCGGTCGGAGAGTGCGTTCAGAATGTGTTCACGACACAATAGTTCGTCTTCGGCTCTTTTAGCACGGGCAGCCACTTGCTCAGGTGTGTCTTTGTCGGTTGCTTCAGGCAATGCTTGCAGATTTGGATCTAGTATGTAGTAGATCTTCAGCGCCGTCAGGAGAAATTTCAGCTTGTCTTGCCATCTTGTAAAATTGGTTCCATCGAACCGATCAAGACGTATCAAGTCCTGATTCATCAATTTAATAGATGAAACGCTATCGGCTTCCATTTTAGAAATAACGCTTTAAGTTGTTGTGAAATTTATACAGATTAATGTAGTTTCTGTATAATATGGAAACCGAAAATAATATGGACAGGCCGAAGCACGTCTGAAAACGCTGTCCTTAAAGCGTTATTTGCCCCAACTCAAGTAAATTGAGTATGCTGATAGGTTACGGGCAAATTGCTTCTAGGATACGACGAGCCTGGTGTGGGTCTGCGTTCAGCAAACACGAAGGCCCACCAAATGGAACTCAATTTCACTATTTCTGGCAGTATTACAATATAAAGGAAAATCCCAAAAATAAGAAAAGAAGAAAATAGAAAAGTGGTTTGCTCGATTAAGTTCTAATCTTCAGCCTGCTGGTTCGGTTGAACCGTCCTAGACCACACCGCTGGTCTGTTCTTCAAGCTAAGGTTGACACCTTGCTGTATTGCTGGATAACACTTAGAATATATGAGTGGAGAGGCTATTTTCTGGAATTCGTATGGAGTGAGTTGAGATGGATTTGGAACCTATCCAGGCCCTCCTTTTATAGGCTATGGTGGCTGGGGGTTATGGTCCAGGGAAATAAATCCCATGACCGTTTTCTGGCTGTTGAGAAAACTAGCCGTTTTATGGCCGTTTTCTGACCGTTGTGCATGGGCCATTAAGCTGCTGCATGCTGACCGTTGTGAGACAGCAGCTAGCCGTTTTATAGCTGTTGGGGCTAGCCATGCAGCAGTTTCAGCTGGACCCTGCACTTATTGCACAGCTGTTACAGAATTTCTGTAACAGCTCTTTTTCAGCCCTCTATATATTCTAAGGGACTCTCATTCAGTCCTTTAGATTTTCGTCCAACCAACCATCTACCTTAGCCACTAGTCGCACCGCGAATCGCACACGTCTCGCTGCGGTTCGCGAAGGGAGCGACCCTCTGCGACACGATGCGCACGTACGAAGTGCAAAGTGCGCCACTAGCGCCTCTACAGCCACACTGCCTCACATGCCCACGCCCTCGCACCGAGCCCGAGACCGAGCCCGAGACCGAGACCGAGCCCGAGCGCGTGCGCGAACACGCAAGTCCCATGGTCCACGGACTAGGTAGGCAAATATTATGGTACTCCACTATTATCATTTAAACCACTTTTCTTTCTCTTCTCTTTCCCATGTGGGACTATTCCCAAAGCCCCAAAAGTTTTTCAAAAAACAACTTTTTTATTATTAAAATATTTTTTATTAAAATCAATATTTTACAACAATTTGTAATAGATTTCTAACAAAAATCACGGTGGGCCCTACTTAGGTTTTTAGTGCAGAAACTTTACTAGCTTTTTACAATGAGATGTAAAATATATAAGGACTTTGGCCTGTGAGGGAGACCGGAATAGGTGAGACCATGGATTCACCTAGATGGTGCGACCCTTACAATCGGGATCCCGTGGGGCCACCTTGACGTAGGTATTATGCATCCACACTGTCCGGCCATCTTTCTAGATCAGTTCAAGGCATTATTTTTAAAAAATGAAGCAGGTCCAATTATCAGGTAGGCCATACCATCAGAAACATTAGTGATTGACTTTTAACAGTTAAAAAAAGTTTTGAATCAAGCCGGTATTTGTTTTCCTAGCTTACATGACGTACGTTATTAAAAGATTGGATGGCAGGTAAAAGCTACTTCGCCCTAAGAAGTTTTAAATGGTACGACGGTCAATCACTGCTGTTTCTTATGATGTGGTCCACCTAATAATTGAATCTGCTTCATTTTTAGAATAATAAAGCATAGTTACGTGATGAATACGGATTCTGTGTTTGCATCCAGCAGCAAAATTGTGGTTGTAATCCAATTGGATGGTCTTATTTTGTAATGCATTTAATAATGCATAGCTGATTGGCATGGACCATCACTGTACAGCGAAGTAGGTAAAAAGCAGAAAAGTCGTGAATTTGGTAAACAGAAGATCCGGACTTTTACACAATACATCCGTAAACGTAGCCCTATGGTAAGAGCCGCACGGTCTTCGACGAGGCCAGGTCTCACCTAATCCGCTGTCCTTAGTCTACAGTTTGAACAACGGGCTTTCCTTTCAATGGTGGAAAGCGATATATACTGTTGCTGAAATAAAGACGAAGACGCGGAATCTGGCATTAGTTACCCACCGCAACCTGGGGCTGACTTTGTGCTAAAGCCTTTAATAGGATGTTTGCCCTTGAAAGTGAGGTGGGGCGATTTTGATATTTGTGATAAATCCACCTTGTCCATCTGATGTAAACCGGGTTGCGGAAACTTTAAGGGCCAAGATGGACCAGAGAAGACCTGATCGGATGTGGAAGTGATTGAGACGGTCAGAAACCTAAACTAGGTGTTTCTCGCAAACCGGAATGAGTTAATTGACGTACTGATGTAGAGTGGGTAGCAGACACTTTCATGTCCAAAGATGAATCAGAAAAGGCCCGATCAAAGGCCGAAGTCATCAAAACTATCATAACCTTAAAACAGGAATATCTCACAAATTGGAATGAGTTACTCGACGAACCATATATGATTTTGAGGTAGGACGAGCTACTTGACACAGAGATCCTAATTGACGGAGGGATGAACATAATGAGGTCAATCACTATCTTCCTCAAGGATAACTACTCCGAATCTACGGAGCTTCTCTGGACTCCTCATAGAGAATTCTCAAATCCACAAGGAAAGAAAGGAAGAAGAATATAAATAAATTATTATAAATTTGCAATTTGATTGATGAATGAAATAAATGAGTTCACAACCCTTTAAATAGGGATACTAAGCAATGAGAGAGAAATTAGAAGCAAACTATAACTAAAACTCGTAAAATTTGTAACTTATTATAAATAGTAAATTTTCTATTTATAGTAAGTTTCCTATGTGGCTTAACCACGTTATTCTCCTAATTTTTCTAAACACTTTTCATGTTGAGCGCAATTCCTAAAGCCCAATGGATGAAGAGTTATAATCAAACTAAAACTTACTATTTATAGTAAAAATGGAATTAAAAATGGAGTTTGGCCGTCAATATGATGGAATCTAGCAAATTCAGCATAGGAAACTTGGTATAGCTGAGTTGGTTAGCTAAAGTAGCTCGTCCTACCCCAAAATCATATATATTATGTCAAGTAACTCATTTCGATTTGTGAGATATGCTTGTTTTAAGGTTCTGACGGTCTTAATGACTTCTGCCTCTGATCAGGCCTTCTCTAATCTATCTTGGACAGAAAAGTGTCCGCGACCCTCTCTACATCAGTCCTCTCTACTTCAAAAGAACTCGTCTCCAAGTTCTCACCTTACTTCGGTTCATAATAGTAACGATACTTGGATCAAAAGTTATGATCGATTTACAGTCCACCTTCTTTTGGTCCAACCATGCTATAAATATATCTGTGACACATTCTACATGAGACCCCTCCACTTAGAAAAAACTCTTCCTCGAGTTACTCAACCGACTCGGTTCATGATTTTGAGATAACTTTTGATGCCAATGTTTATTAGGCTCTTGAGTTGACACAATACATGTACTCATGCTCTCCTTGATTTGGCTAGTATGAATCAGTTCCTTCACTTTTGCCTTCAAGATCCCATATTCCTTCTGGTAATATAGATAATTAGGCAAACTTATCTTCGTGACAAGATTAATGTGGTTTTGTATATCTCGTATGAGAGGTAATTAATTAAGGAGTTCATCGAGTATATTCACCTTGAACTCCTGCAACACTAGTTTCAAATCCCCTGGGATGTTCACAGGCTCCACATATTTTTTCTTTTCAACTAATGCATACATATCTCTTATTTTCTTAAATTGTTCAACAAAAGTCTGTTAGGTTGTGAGAGACTGTTCCTCAACTTTAGTAGTCTTGGTTGGTTCTCCGTTCTCATAGAGACGAGGTCAATCTTTTTACCGTCTTTAGTAAATATAAATGTGTTATCCCTACCTCTATGCGTAGTAATAACATGAATATTTTGTTGTCATGATCAACCAAGTAACATATGACAAATTTCATGTCGACTACGTCACAAAGTACTTAATCCTTATAATTTTAACCAATTGAAAATGAGACAGTGCATTGTTCGGTTACCTCTGTTTTGTTAACCTCCTTGATCCATCCAATCGTGTACGGAAATGGATGCTTTTCTATTTTCAGTTGTATCTTTAGTAAATATAAATGTCTTATCTCGACCTTTATGCGTAGTAATAACATGAATATTATTTTGTCATGGTCGACCAAGTAACATATGACAAATTCCGTATCGACTACATCATAAAGTACTTATTCCTTATAATTTTAACCAATTGAAAATGAGACAGTGCATTGTTCTGTTACTTCTGTTTTGTTAACCTCCTTTATCTATCCATTCGTGTACGGAGATGAATGCTTTTCTGCTTTCAGTTGCATCTTTTCCACTATTATTTTTGACACACGATTCTCACTGCTTCTGACATCGATTATCACATTACAGACTTTTTGGCTTCAATGCACCTCGTTCGAAAGATGTTGTCTCATTGTAATTCTATTTCTACCTTCGACATATATAACGGCTTCCTCACGATCAAAGTGGTAGCTTTCGATTTACTATCATCTGATGGTGCTTTGCAGAAATTGGGGTTGTGTTTTACAACGACTATTGGCAGTTGAGCATCACTTTGAGCTCAGGGTAGAATTAGCACATCCACAATACAGTTGATGATTATTTGCAGCCCTTGCATAGTCAACTGACTCTCCTGGTGGAAAGCTTCTATTCTTTTCAAAAGATAATGAATCCTTGGATAACCGTCCACATGATTTTTGTTCATACTTTCATTGTTTGCCATTGGCTCGAAAGGATTCATCGCTCTGATACCAATTGATGTAGGATGAACATAATGAGGTTAATCACTATCTTCCTCAAGGATAACTACTCCGAATCCATGGAGCATCTCTGGACTTCTCACAGAGACTTCTCGAATCCACGAGGAAAGAAAGTAAGAAGAATATAAATAAATTTTAATAAATTTATAATTTGATTGACGAATGAAATAAATTGATGTAGAGCGGGTCACGGACAGTTTCAGGGCCACGATGGACTAGAAAAGTCCCAGTTGACGACAGAAGTGATCCGAACCGTCGGACCTTAGATTGGGCGTATCTCACAATCTAAAATGAGTTATCGGGTGTACAATATATGATTTTGGGGTAGAATGAGCTACTTTAGCCAACTAACCCTGTTATGCCAGGTTACACAAGATGGATTTATGAAATACCCCTGGATCGACAGTCGTTTCCTTGTTTTAATTTTTTTTTATTATAAATAGTAAGTTTTAGATTGTTTATAACTCTTCATCCGTCGGGCTTTAGGAGTTGCACCCAACGTGAAAAGAGCTTAGAATAATTAGGAGAACGGTTTGGTGAAGCCAAATAGGACACTTACTATTTTTGGCCAAAAACCTTGCGCACTACTAGACATCACGACCGTATATAAATAGTAAGTTTACTATTTATAGTCAATTGCGAATTCTAGGAGTTTTAGTTGTAGTTTGCTTCTAATTTCTCTCCTATTGCTTGGTATCCCTATTTAAAGGGTTGTGAACTCATTTATTTCATTCATTAAATCAATTTCGAATTTATTAGAACTTATTTCTATTTTCTGCTTTCTTTCCTCGTGGATTCGAGAAGTCTCTGTGAGGAGTCCAGAGAAGCTCTGTGGATTTGGAGTAGTTATCCTCTTGAGGAAGACAATGATTGACCTCATCGTGTTCCTCCCTGCATCATAAATGAGTTCACAACCCTTTAAATAGGGATACCAAGCAATGGGAGAAAAATCAGAAGCAAACTATAACTAAAACTCCTAAAATTTGTAACTTACTATAAATAGTAAATATCTTATTTATAATAAGTGTCCTATGTGGTTTAACCACGTTTTTCTCCTAATTATTCTAAACACTTATCATGTCGGGTGCAACTCCTAAAGCTCAATGAATGAAGAGTTATAATCAAACTAAAACTTACTATTTATAGTAAAAATGGAATTAAACATGGAATTTGGCATGGAAAACCTAGTATAGCCGAGTTGGTTGGCTAAAGTAGCTCATCCTACCCCAAAATCATATATGATACATCGAGTACCTCATTCCGATTTGCAAGATATGTCTATTTTAAGGTTCTTATGGTCTTGATGACTTCTGCATCTGATCGGGCCTTCTCTAATCCATCATGGACATGAAAGTGTCCATGACCTGCTCTACATCATGTATTATATATGATTTTGAGTAGGAGAATCTACTTTAGCCACCCAACCCCTCTACTCTAGGTTGTCAATGTTGAATTGGTGAGATTCCATCGGATCGACGGTCGAAAGTCCTTTTTATTTACATTTTTACTATTTATAGTAAGTCTTAGTTTGATTATAACTTTTGATCCATTGAGTTTTACGAGTTGTGTCTAACATGAAAAGTGCTCAGAAAAATTAAGAGAACAAAGTGGTTAGGTACTTTTGGCTGAAAACCATGAACTCTACTAGAAATCATGATCGTCTATAAATAGTAAAATAGTCTTACTATTTTACTATTTATAGTAAGTCACGATTTTAGGGAGTTTGAGTTGTATTGTGATTTTGAAACTTCTTCCTAAGGTTCATATCACTATTTAAGGGAGTGTAAACTCATTTTTATGATCAATCAATTTATTTTAGATTTTATTAGAATTTTTTATGTCTCCTCGTGGATTCGAGGCATCTTTGTGAAGAGTCTAAAGAAGCTTTGTGGATTCAGAGTAATTATCCCTTGAGGAAGACTGTGCTCGAACTCATCACGTCCATCCTTGCGTCAGTTTGGTATCAGAGCAAGACTTTCTCCTTAGATCTATGGCTTCCAACAATGGTTCAGGCAATAATGTCATGAACGGGTTAGCAGCTTTCGAGATGACTTTCGAAGCAGCACAACGAGATAATTGACAAGTCATGCAAAAGCTACAGGCTACCATCGATTGCATGATAGATGTTAGAGGGCAACTCTGTATCCATGGCAGTGATCCTCCCCCAGCAGGTGTTAGAGCTCCTAATCGCACTAATCGCATAACAGTGTAGGCATTGAACCACATGATTCCTGAGGGGGATTTAGTGACGAGGAGATCGATGACATAATCCTCTAATATCCTGGATAAGGGGGCGATCAGGAAGATCAAATAGATTGAGAATTCATGATGAGGGTCGATCTCCCTAACTTTAATGGCCAACTTCACATTGAGAATTTCCTCAATTGGCTTTTTGAAATTGAGCGATTCTTCAACTATATGGAAATACCTTAAGCAAATAAGGTCAAGCTTGTGGACTACAAGGCGAAGCTTCATCTTGGTGGGACTAACTACAACTCACATGGACGAGATAGATGAAAACACATATCCGCATATGGTAGCAGAGAAAGCATCTACTAAGCGCGTGATTCCTCTCCAGCAACTACGATCATGTATTATTTCAATAATACCAAAATTGTTGACAGGGTAGTCGATCAGTTAGTGATTATGTAGAAGAATTCTACTACTTGTGGCACATAACGATTTAGTCAGAACTGAGTTGCAACAAGTCACTCGATTCAACAATGAATTGTGTATGGCGATCTAGGACTGGATTCGGATGTAACCTATGTGGACGATAAATGATGTAATCAAGTTGTCTACCTGAGTGAAGTGTAGCTTGAGCGTCCCAACACACCTAGGTCACTATGGCGAGTCTGTCTCAGGGACCTTCACAGCCCAATGGGAAAAAACCTATAGGAGCACGCACTCAACCTCCTACACCTGCGAATTGAAATCAGAGAAGTGAGCAAGTTAAGCCGCAAAGGGGTGTAACAACTACTATTAGTTCAAGCACGATCTTGAACCCCTATGGTCGCCCAACACTCCACCATTATTATCATTATAGAAAACTAGGTCATATATCAAACAATTGTCCCTAGCGACAAGTAGCGAACCTTGCAATTAATGATGGTAGTGTTGAAAACGCTAATGAAGACCCAGATGTTGAGGGAATAGAGCAAGCTGCAGAGGATAAGGCGGATGAGAAAAATTGGGTTCCTCGGGATTATGGTGAGTCGTTCATCATGAGGCAACTATTGTATGCACAAATGAAAGAAGTACACCCATAACGACATAACATCTTCCAAACTAGGTGTACAGTGAATCGAAAAGTCTTTGATGTGATTATTGATAGTGAGAGTAGCGAAAAAATCATCTTTAAGGTCATGATAGAGAAATTACAACTAAAAATAGAGCATCACCCCTCCCCATATATGATCAGTTAGATTAAGAAAGTCAGCGATACGAAGATAACTGAACAGTGTACTAATCTTTTTCAATTGGAAAGCATTACAAAGACCAAGTAGTATGTGATGTTGTTGACATGGAGGCTTGTCACATCCTACTCAGTCGACCAGCACAATTTGATTGTGATGCAACTCATAAAGGGCGAGATAATGTGTGCATTTTCATTAATGATAGACGAAAAACCATACTAGCCCTTATAGATCCAAAGGAGCCATCTAAAACTTCTAAAATAGATGGTTGTTTTCTCTTAATCATACGAGACTTGGTGGATAAATCCAAAGAAACAGGATAAGCCTATGCATTAATTGTAAAGTGGAAGGAACTCGAGCCCACCATCATCCCTGAGAAACTAAAACCTCTGCTACATAAATTCAAAGAAATTTGGCCTGATGACCTTCCCAATAGATTGCCTCCTATGCGAGATATTCAACACCATATCGACCTTATCCTTGAGTCTAGTTTACCTAATCATCCTTATTATCAGATGAATCTGAAGGAGTACAATATTCTGCAAGATCAAGTAAAGAAATTTATTCGTCATAGTCTTATATGAGAAAGCATGAGCCCATGCATCGTACCAGCTCTATTAACTCTAAGAATGATATGAGTTGCTGCATGTGTGTCGATAATAAGAGATCAATAAGATTACCATAAAATACAAATTTCTCATACCATGGTTGGACGATATGTTGAAAATGCTTGAGGGTGTAAAATTATTTTTTAAATTGGATTTAAAGAGTGGCTACCATTAGATTCGAATATAGTTTTGTGATGAGTGGAAGACGGATTTTAAGACCAATGAAGAGTTGTATAAATGAATAGTTCATGCCCTTTGGTCTTTCGAACGCATCTAGCACACTCATGAGGTTGATAAAGCAAGTTCTGAATCCATTCATTAAATGGTTCGTCGTGGTCTACTTCGATGATATCTTGATATACAGTCAGGAGGAAGCAAGCCATGTGGAACACCTCAAGAAGGTAGTTCAAGTACTCACCGAAAATAAGTTGTACCTCAAATTTTATTTTTATTTTTAAATGTAACTTTTAACCAATAGCTTGTTATTTTTGGGTTTTTGTCGTGACGTCCACGAGCATGTGGGTGGACGACGAAAAGGTGAGAGCCATCAAGGAATGGTCAGTTCCAACAAACATTCACGAAGTATAGAGTTTTCATGGATTGACGACATTCTATCATCACTTCGTGAAGAATTTTTGTACCATTGTGTCACCAATTACAGATTACATGAAGAATGGGCAATTTTAGTGGATTGATAAAGCCAACAGGATCTTTGCTGAAATTAAACATGGATTGTCCACAACCCAAGTTCTATCACTTCCCAGCTTTGACAAATTGTTTGAGGTTGAATGTGATGCTCCATATGTCTCAAGAAGGTAGGCCGTAGCCTTCTACAGTGAAAATCTTAGTGATGCATGCAAAAAGTGGTCAACCTATGAGCTCAAATTATATGTAATGGTTCAAGCACTATGACATTAACGACATTCCTTAATTCAGAGGGAGTTCATTATTTATACAGACCATCAAGCTCTCACATTCATTAATAGTCAAACTAACATGAATTGTGTGCATGCTAGGTGAATTTCATTCTTACATGAATTCACATTTGCGCTAGGACAAGTTTGAAAAGTAAAACAAAGTGGTTGATGCAATTAACCACTGTGCAACTTTGTTAGTCACCATGAGCAATGAGGTTCTCGAGTTTGAGCGCCTCAAAGACATATATAAAAACAATGACGACTTCAAAGATACATGGATTATATGCCAAGAAGGTCACCCTAATGACCTATATATTCAAAATGGTTTCCTTTTCAAAGGGAATCAACTATACATCCACAAAAGCTTGCTGAGGGAGCAAATTATCCAAGAGTTATATGGAGGTGGCCTTAGTGGACACATTGGGCGGGACAAGACATGATCTCTCGTTGAGGAACGATACTACTAGCCACAATTAGTATGCGACATGAGTAAAGCGGTACAATGCTGTCATATTTGCAGACCTCTAAGGGGCAGTATCAGAATATGGGTCTTTACCTGAAAACCCTTAGGAAGACTTATGTATGGACTTTGTGTTAGGTCTCTTACAAACATAGCGCGATATGGATTCAGTGTTCATGGTGGTAGATCATTTCTTGAAGATAGTGCACTTTATCCCATACAAAAAGACCCTTGATACGACATACGTGGTGAATCTATTCTTCAGAAAGGTAATGCAGCTACATGGGATTCCTAAGACCATTACTTCCGACTGTGATATGAAGTTTATTAACTACTTCTGGTAGACTTTATGGAATCAGTTCAGTACACGACTTTAGTTCAACAGTGCTTACCACCCACAGACAGATGGGCTAACTAAAGTTGTGAATCACATGTTAGGGAACCTCCTTCATTATATTTTAGGTGAAAAATCGAACCAGTAGGATTTGGCCTTGTCTTAAGAAGAATTGCATTCAACAACATGGTGAACTGCTCGACAGGGAAGTCCCGATTTCAGATTTTTTAGGGTCGAGTGGCTCGCCACACACTTGACTTAGTCCATTTATCCAATCTTGTAGGCATGAGTATTATAGCATAACATATGATAGACAGGATTATGGGCATTCATGCGGAGGTATGAGCCAAGCCGCATGCCACGAACGACAAGTATAAAGAGCAAGCCAACAAGTATCAGCGACAAAAGGTGTTCGAGGTGGACGACCATGTTATGATCCATCTACATAAGGAGATTTCCTACCGGATCTACAACAAGCTGAAGAAAAAGAAGATTGGGTTAGTACCGATCTTTCGAAAGATCAATGATGACACTTACGTTGTTGATCTTCCGAATGACTTGGAGATCTCACATACTTTCAACATTACGGACTTGACCAAGTATCATGGACCGAAGCAGGAGGAGAATGCGAGGATGAGTTCTTTTGAAGTGCAGGGGACTAATGTAGAGCGGGTCATGAACACTTTTATGGACAAGATGAACTAGAGAAGATCTGATCGGAAGCGGAAGTGATCGGGAACATCAGAACCTTAAAAGCAGTCGTATCTCGCAAACTGGAATGAGTTATTCGACGTACCATATATGATTTTGGGGTAGGAGAAGCTACTTTAGCCATCTAAACTTGTTATACTAGGTTTCCCAAGATGAATTTGTGAGATTCCATCAAATCGATGGTCAAAAGTCCTTTTTATTTTTGTTTTTACTATTTATAGTAAGTTTTAGTTCAATCATAACTTTTGATCCATTGAATTTTAGGAGTTATGTCCAACATGAAAAGTTTTTAGAAAAATTAGGAGAACAATGTGGTTAGGCCAAATAGGAGACTTACTATTTTTGGCGTAAAACCATGAAGTCTAGAAATCATGACAATCTATAAATAGTAAATTTACTATTTCTAGTAAGTCACTATTTTAGGGAGTTTGAGTAATAGTTTGATTCCGAAACTTCTTCCTAGGGTTGATATCACTATTTAAGGGATTGTAAACTCATTATTTACAATCAATCAATTTATTTTGGATTTTATTAGAATTATTTCTATTTTAAATCTTTTCTCATGGATTTGAGGCATCTTTGTGAAGAGTCCTGAGAAGCTCTAGCTTTGTGGATTTGAAGTAATTATCCCTTGAGGAAGATGGTGGTCGACCTCATCACATTCATCCCCAAGTCACCATCCATTTTGAGAGCTTATTTTAGGACATACAACAACAAATGAAGCATATTTAAAATTCAAGCGGCCCATAACAGAGGAAAAAGTGGAAAAAGAAATGCCTACCTTTAAAACCTTTCGGTGCTCCACCTTGATGATTGTCTGCCATCCAAACCCTTTTTAAGGGCATGCATTCCGGCTGGGATGAACTAAAAAAAAAAAAGAAGAAAAAGAAAAAAAAGCCTGATATCCACATGAATGTTTCAACGGTTATCATTTGATCATATGTTCATATGGCCACAAAAGTTTGTATACAAGACTAAGTTTTTTTTTTTTTCCTTAATGTTTTGAGTTCATCCCAGTTGGAATGGCCTTGAAATGGTTTGAATGGCGTGTAAATATCAAGGCCGAGCCCATGAAGGTTTGGAAGGTAGTTATTTATTTTCTCACTTTTTTCCTTCAACGCAGCCCACTTGAATTTTAGATCTACCTCATTTGTTGCCGTACGTCCTAAAATGAGATTCAAAATCTGATATACAGAGAGATTTCTCACAAATATCACCGGGGCTCCACTTCTACTGGCTTTTGTGGCAAATTGGCGTAACTCCTACGTAAGCCGTGGTGGTGTATTGCCGTCACCAAGTCCTGGGAGGTCCACTATCATTTATGTGTTATATCCACACTGTTTATGCATTTCAGGATATCATGGTAGGGCATCAGGCTAAAAATGAGGTAAATGCAAAGTTCAATTGAACCACACCAAGGAGAGAAGTGAGTACAATGATGCCCACCATTGAAACCTTCTAAGTCCCATCATGATGTTTATTTGTTATTCAACCTGTTCATCAGGTCACACAGACCTAGATGAAGGGAAAAAACAACTATCAGAATGATCCAAAACTTATTTGGCCTCAGGAAGTTCTCAATGGTAGGCATTCAATCTCCAACGCTTTCTATGTTGTGGTCCAGTTGAGATTTGGATGTGCCTCATTTTTTGGCTAATACCCTAAAATGATCTTGCAAAATGGATGGACGGTGTAGATATAATACTTATATCAACCTGGTCCCACACAACCTGGTAACAGCAACATAACAACAAGGTCAGTGGCGTGTGGGTGTGGCACACCAGGCACTAGGCTTCAAACGCAGATGTAAGTGGACTATAGGTGTGGCAATGGCCTCATAAGTAAGAGTGTGGCCCTTACCGTGTGGCTCAATTTAATCCATATATTCTATATCCATGCTGTCCATCTGTTTGGAAAGATCATTTGAGGGCATGATCCAATAAATAAAGAAGACCCAAATCTCAGTTGGAGCATACTATCAGAAATAGTGGTGATTGAATGCCCTACCCTTAAAACCTTCCTAGGGCTCACTTTAATGTTTGCATAATATTTATTTTCCATCCAACCTTTTGATAGGGTCACATAAAACCAGATAAAGGGATATATATATATATATATATATATATATAGTGTGATCTAAAACTTGAGTTTATGATCGGTCTCATTTTTGGGTTCATGCCATAAAATGATATCACTAAATGGATGGTCCGCATAAATTAGTGCGGCAAGAGAGAAATGCAGCAAGGATTGTCCTTCTTTATCATAGGCTAGTATCTGCACATTGTATTTTTCATTTATATCATCCACAAATACAACTAAGCTATATATATATATGAGAGAGAGAGAGAGTAGGGCTCCCCTATTAACGGTAGAGTAGGTATTTTTTTACACATACTAGCACCCCACATACTAGCACCACATGGGCACTCCATCCCTAGTATCAGTTGTTGGGGGACCATGGAAGCACACAGAGACTAATCAAGTAAAGTACCCGAAATCCTACAACTAAGTCAAAACACAAACAATCCGAATTTTACATGAAAAAATTCTTTCAGAAAAAAAAAACATAGTATAAAGAAACAAGTGATGCACTATAAAAGCAAAAATTGTAAGATATAAAGAAATACCGATTCGAACAAACCTCAAATCTTCCTCGCAAGCTTTAATTATGCCCTTAAACCCTTAGGAATAAATTAGAAAGTCCTAGAACTCCTCTCCCAACTCCCAAATTTTGATTAAACCTAATATATAAAGTATCATGAATAGTAAACAAATCCCGCACTTATGCACCTCTACACGTGCTCTCAATAGGACTTCGATGGCATAGATAAACCCATCGAAGACCTTGATGGCATTGAACTTATTTTGATGACATCAAGCAAAAATACTAAAACGTTCCAACAACTAGCATGGATTTTTTTAGATTTTTCCGATGTCATTGATGTCAGCTCGGTGGTATTAAGCAGTCTGTAGATGGCATCAATATACCCTATTTTTAAGAGATTTAAGTCATCAATAACAATCTCCACCATGTCTTCAATTTTCATATCTTCTTGTCCTCATCTCTAATTATTCCTTACATCATAACTCCATCGTTTCTCGTGCACACTCCGGCTTCCATTTACGCCTTCGCTAAGCCTAGAGAAGTTGCATAAAACTTCAACTTCATTGTAGGAACGACCTTCATAAGCATGTTAGTTGAATTCACTCTCATGTAAATTTTCTCTAGAGTCACACCTCCTTCAAATACATATTGGATAAAATGATGACGCGAATCAATATGTTTAGTATGTGAGTGATAAACATAATATTTAACCAAATTGATTGCACTCCCGCTATCACAATCGACTGACACGACCTCCTAATGAAGTCCTAACTGATTTATCATCCCCCTCAATCAAACGCATTCTTTGAATGCTTTTATTATTGTTATATGCTCAGCTTTGATTGTGGAAAGAATCATCACAGACTAAAAATTTGATATTCAACTGATCGCTTAACTCGATAGCATAAATGAGTAACTAGAAGTCAATCTTTTACTATCCACATTGTCTTTATAATCAGAATTCACATAGCCTACTAACTTTCCTAATAATTTATCAAATAATAAAACATAGTCTTGCATACTTTGAATATATCGAAGTAACCATTTTATTGCCTTTTAGTGTTCTTTGCTGAGGTTAGACATGTATCTACTAACAACACCCACCGCATGTGAAATATCCAGTCTTGTATAGATCATGACATATATCAAGCTGCTAACTGTGCTCGAATAAGGCACAACAGACATAACATGCTTTTCTTCATCTGTTTTAGAATACTGTTAAGAATAAAGCTTAAAATGAGCTGAAATGGAAATGCTGACCAACTTTGCTTTATCCAACTCATAGTTTACCTTCTTAACGTATTCCACATGAGATAATTAAAGCTTGCTCATCTTCCTATTTTTGTGTATGTCAATGCTGAGAACTCTCTTTGCACTCCCAGATCTTTCATCTCGAATGTCCTTGATAACTGAGTATTTAGTAAGTCAATCTCAATCATGTTGTGACTAGCGATTTGCATGTCATCGATGTATAAAACCAAGATAATGAATTTTTCATCACTCAGTGTCTTGTAATAGACACAATGATCATATTTACTTTTTATAAACTTCTGACTTACTATAAAAGAATCAAACTTTTTATACCGCTACCTATGCGACTATTTTAGGACATATAACAACATCTTTAACCTATAAACCTTTTTCTCTAATCAAACTATGGTTAGAAAAAGGGTTTATTAACAAAGTAGACTTCTTATATGCAATAATTATGTGACTAGTCATCTAATGGAGAAGTTTTTTCCAAACATATGATAATAACATATATACTTCTCATATGAAAATTCCCTTGCATTAGTTCTGATGCATATTATAGCAGTTGCAGGGGTAGTAATATTCATTGGTCCAACACGTGAAATCCATCACGCGTCAATGATTGAGTGACCGTCTAAATTTTTAGCCCTAGCAAAAAGGCCTACTAGCCCACATAGACTAGCAGTCCAAATTACACTACCCCTTCCTTTCATTAGGTGTGGTCATGATGTAGAGCGGGTCGCGGACAATTTCATGGCTAAGATGGATCAGAAAAGGCACGGTCGGCGACAGAAGTGATCCGGACCATCGGACCTTAGATCGGGCGTATCTCACAATCCGGAATGAGTTATCTGACGTAAAATATATGATTTTGGGGTAGAACGAGCTACTTTAGCCAACCAACCCGCTACGTCGGGTTGCGCAGCCCGGATTTGCGAAAAACCCCCTGATCGACGGTCGTTTCCTCGTTTTAATTTTATTTTTACTATAAATAATAAGTTTTAGTTTGAGTATAACTTTTCATCCGTTGGGCTTTAGGAGTTGTGTCCAACATGAAAAGTGCTTAGGATAATTAGGAGAACGGTTTGTTGAAGCCAAATAGGACACTTACTATTTTTGGCCGAAAACCTTGCGCACTAGTAGACATCGTGACCGTCTATAAATAGTAAGTTTACTATTTATAGTAAGTTGCGAATTCTAGAAGTTTTAGTTGTAGTATGAGTCTGATTTCTTTCATGTTGCTTGGTTCCCTTATTTAAAGGGGTGTAAACTCGTTTTTAATTATTCATCAATCAATTTCGAATTTATTAGAATTATTTCTATTTTCCTGCTTCCTTTCCTCGTGGATTCGAGAAGTCTCTGTGAGGAGTCCAGAGAAGCTCCGTGGATTCGGAGTAGTTATCCTTGAGGAAGACGGTGATCGACCTCATCACGTTCATCCCTGCGTCAGGTCATCCCCTAAGTTAGATCATGTTGATATATTATACCATGCTTTATAATTAAAATATGAACTAGATGGCAGGTGTTGATTATAGTAGGAGCTCACGATGGGCCTCACAAATAGTGAGAAAAAGAAAACAACGAATGTCGCACCCCACAAAAAGCTCTTGGAAGGTGTAGTCATTTTGCATCCTCTATGCTTTTTCGATGAACTTTAGATGATTTCTTCATCCAAGAATCCTCCTCCCCAAGAAATCTCATTAATCCAAGTCCCTGCTTAAACGATTTGCACAATTGCAAGGCTCTACCACCTCTGAAAGGCTCAACGGTTCTGTTGCTTGGTCAGAAACACAAAGCTACTCCTGTCGATCTAACTTCTCTCCGTGGAAGACGATTCAACCATCAGTGCTCCGACAACTCTAGAGGAGTAACAAGTAAGAGAATGCAATTTTTATAATATGGAAGATGAAGTCTGTAGGTCTGAGGATTGTGAGGGTCTCACTTTGGGGGTCTCTATTGCACGAACTAAGACCATTATAGGAATCTATAGATTGAGACCCTAACATTCAACAAAAAGGCAAATGCAAATGAGATTCTTTACAATTCTAGGGTGTTAGGGTTTCAGTTCCATGTGAGGGATCTTATATAGAGATATGAAACCCTTAGAAGAAAGGGAACCACAAACCAAAACCCTTATAGGAATAAAAAATGAGTACCGAGACCCTTTGAAGAAAGAGAATCATGAATTGATACTTTTACCGGAATGAAAAATGAAAACCAAGATCCTCATATATATGAAAGGGCAATCATGAACCAAGACCCTACATGAATGGTCAACTGCAAACTAAGACTCGTGAGCTGAGAGCCTAAGTGCAATACTGAAGGTGGGAACTGCGAATCAAGACCCTGATAATATTATTCAAATTGAGAACTAAGACTCCTATAAGTGCAAGTGAGAACAGCAAACCGCAGTCTATAAGTGAAGTGTTATTTATTTTATTTATTATAAATATCTCCTCTAATACTATTTTTCGTGATGTTAGTAATTTTTCTTTCATGTTTTGTAGTGTCGAAAGATTTAGAAAAGCCCCCCTACCTCACTACGTCAAAATCATAGGCATGGTTTAAAAAATGAGGCACATCCAAATCTCAGGTGACCACACCATAGGAAAACAGTGTGATTGATCTCCCACCATTAAAAATTTGCTAAGGCCCTTTGTTTATTTGCCATCCACCTTATTGACAAGGTCACATAGATCTAGATGAAAGGAAAACAAAAATAGCAGCTTGATCTAAAACTTTTGTGGCCCTTGTGAAGTTTTTAATGATGAAAATTCAATTCCTATTGTGTCCGCATGAGTTTAGGTCCGCCTCCTTTTTTGGACCAGGCTAAAAAATGATACGACAAGGCAAATGGATGAACAATATGAATATACAACATATACATAGAGTTGTACACGAGTTGAACCGAGTTGATTGAGCTTGGTAGAGATCAGCTCGGCTTGGCCATTAGCTAACCCTAGCTTGAACTTGACCATGTTCGGTCCTCAAGCTATGTGCCCAACTCGGCTCAGTTCGGTCAGCAGCTTGGGCCGGTTTGAGCTGAGTTCGAGCCTGTGTGGTATTTTCTTAAATATGTAGAATGTATCTTCAATTTTTCAAAAAATGTAAAATAGTAACAATATTTTTACAGGTATTTCATCGAATACCTGGAGAGCAGCATGAAAATCAAACACCTAGCAAGAGCTTTTCCGAGTCAAATTGAGTGAGCTGACTGAGCTAACTCGACTCATGTACAGCTTTACATATACATCTACGTAGATCTTATAGCCAGGGACTCACCCACTGAGCTGTAACTCTGCCTCACCTTATCGTGCCAGAGTGCCATTTTGCCTATCTTACGCTAGATGCGTCTGGGCGGGGCTGGAACGAAGTCATCACGACGTGAGGCCCGTTGCGAGAGAGCAATAACGTTAAAAGGTTGACTATCTTGCGCCCGGCTGCGTCAGTGTGGAGCTGGACCGAAGTCAACACGTTAGGTGCACGTTCAAAGAGTCGGACGCGGATTAGGTACTGACAAGTTGAGTCGCTAGAGGTAGTGACGTCACCCAGTTATGTGGGTGCTATCATGGTGTATTTGTTGCAGTTGTTGTATCCACACTTTTATTTGAAGGCATGATCAAAGAATGAGGCAGATACAAAGCTACAATGGATCCATCACCGAAAACAGTGGAGAGTGGATGGCCCATTGTCGAAACCTTCTTAAGGTCTACAGTGATGTTTATTTGAGATCCAATCCGTTTATAATTTAACACAGACATTATAGAAGGTAAAACAAAAATATCAGCTTAGTCGAGAACTGTTGCAGCTCTTACAAGTTTTTAATGGTGGCCATCACTCTCTCCACTTTTTTCCTTGCAGTAAGGTCCACTCCACCTTTGGATCTGTCTCTTTCCTTCGCTCATGCTCTAAAGAAGTCACTTCAGTAGCGAATCCGCGCCCGAAAGAGACTGTCTTAAAGCAAAATACCAATTTGTGCGGCTGTGTCGGGCTAGACGTCTAGACTGAAGTCATCGGGTGAGGCACACGTGAGGTACACCAAAAGGGTCAAAGGGGATGGAAAGCTAAGTCTATCTTTCGTAAAATCTGCTCATTAATCATGGCACGAGATGAAGGGTATAAACCAAAATTAGCCTGATTCAAAACTTAGCCGGGCCACACCGTATAAATTTGAGATGTTAGTGGTGTGTGGCTCATTTGAGTCATCTATCAGGATGGTCATTTGCATGTACTGCAGAAATAAGTCTCCTCGCTTGATGGGACGGAGTAGATTTCACACATCCAATAAGTTTATTAGGTCATACAGGCCCAGATGAAGGGAAAAACAAAAATCATCTTGATCCAAAAACTTTTATGGCCTCGAAATGTTTTTAAAGGTCCACACTCATTCAAAACTGTTTCCTGTATTGTGGTTCACTTGAGTTTGGGATATACCTCATTTTTGGTCTCGTAATGTAAAATGATCTGTAGATATATATGGACGGAATGGATTAAACGCACACAGTATGGTGGGGCCCACATAGCACCAACCATCAGCCATTGGCTGGGGTCAGGGGGAGTAGCCAATCCGTTTCCTACTGTGGGGATTTCGCTACTGAACTTGTCAGTAGTTAATCTGCGTCCCCGTCCTTCACTGTAAATAAAGGAGAATCCACTCCATATTTGTTTGCGATCACTTTGGCTTTCCAGAATTCACGGACTAAACAATGGAGCTCCCGCCGATGAACCTACGGGCAATTTGGTCATTTCTCCTCTGCACCATCCTTCTCTCTTCCATGGACGTATCATGGTCGTTGGGATCTGCCTCTAACGTCTCCTATGAAACCGATCGCCTTGCTTTGATCAACTTCAAACATCTCATAACCAACGATCCTCTCCAATCTTTGAGCTCGTGGAACCATACTCTCCACTTCTGCCAGTGGAAGGGAGTCACATGCGGTCGCCGACATCCACAAAGGGTCACCTCTTTGAACCTCAGTGGCCAGAACTTGGTGGGCCCCATATCTCCTTACATAGCAAACCTCTCCTTCCTCAGCATAATCGATCTTGCAAACAACAGCTTCCATGGGATGATTCCTGAAGAGATTGGCCGTTTGTCGCACTTGCAATCTCTCATTTTGTCCAATAACACGTTCTCTGGAGAAATTCCAGCAAATCTGACCCACTGCTCCGAACTCAAAGTCCTTAATTTTAGCTGGAACCAGCTCACAGGGAGGATTCCAACTGAGCTTGGCTCTCTATTGAAGCTCACCTCTTTGCGCCTTCGTCAGAACAGTCTTACAGGAATCATCCCGCCTTCACTTGGAAACCTTTCATCTCTCACTGTCCTTAGTCTCACGAGTAATAGGCTTGAAGGCAGCATACCAGAAGACCTTGGTCGGTTGGTGAGGTTAAGTACTCTTGGCATTGCTTTAAATGAACTGTCAGGTACGATTCCACCCCAACTATACAATATCTCCTCTATTAACATTTTGGCAGTGGGAGGGAACAAATTGCATGGAAATCTTCCAACAAACTTAGGCCTCAGTACTCTTCCTAATCTCCGAGAGCTTTACGCCGGACTAAATCAATTCACAGGATCCATACCGGTTTCATTATCCAATGCTTCAGGACTTGTAGTTATTATCCTTGGTGGTAACAGAATTAGTGGCTCCGTGCCTATGAATTTTGGAAGACTCAAGGATCTCAACTGGCTACATCTAGGCGGCAATCAGCTCGGACTTGGGAAAGCTCATGACTTGAATTTTCTTGATTCTTTGACCAATTGCAGTAGCTTACGAAGACTGATAATAGGCAATAACCGTCTCAGTGGTGTGTTGCCTGACTCCATGGCTAATCTTTCGACTCAACTGACACGGCTGGATATTGCAAGTAACAGGATATTCGGAAACATCCCATCTGGGATTCAGAATCTTATTGGACTAACAGCACTGATAATGGGGCAGAACTTTCTAACAGGTAATATTCCTATTGGTGTTGGGAAGCTTAACAAGGTGGGGGAACTTTACTTGCAAAGAAATGAATTATCAGGTCAAATTCCATCTTCTTTGGGCAACATCTCCCGACTGTATAAACTCGTTTTATACGAAAATAATCTAATAGGGAGCATATCTTCAAGCCTCGGAAATTGTACATACATGCAGTTCATATACCTCCAAAATAATAATCTTAGTGGTAGCTTACCCAAACTGCTTTTCAGCTTTACCTCTTTAATTGAACTCCATGTTGGAAACAACTTTTTTACCGGTAATCTGCCAGTGGAAACTGGTAACTTGAAAAGTCTCCGGACGCTGAATGTTTCTAATAACAAATTGTCAGGAGAAATTCCAAGCTTTCTAGGCAATTGTCTTAGCCTGGAGTATCTCTGTTTGGATGGGAACTTTTTTCAGGGATCAATTCCTTCAGCATTTAGTCCTCTAAGAGGCCTTCAATCCCTGGATCTTTCATGTAACATCTTGTCTGGAAAGATTCCACAATACCTGGAGAACCTTTCTGCATTGCAGTATCTAAATTTATCTTTCAACAATTTCGAGGGTGAATTACCAAAACAAGGGGTCTTTGGAAATGCTAGTCAAATTTCAGTACTCGGAAACAGTAAGCTTTGTGGGGGTATTCAAGAATTGCAATTGCCAGCATGCTCTTGCCAAGTTTCCAAGAAAGGGGGGATATCTCTTGCTTTAAAATTGAAAATCTCGATAATTAGTGTTGTCATGTTTCTTATTTCACTATCATGTTCCTTTACCACTCTTTATTGGGTAAGAAAGTCAAGAAGGAAACCCCTTGATGTGCATTCTATGGAGGATCCTTTCATGAACGTGTCACATGCAGAGCTCTATAAAGTGACAGATGGCTTCTCTTCTGCAAATTTGATTGGCAGTGGAAGTTTCGGTTCTGTATATAAAGGAAACCTAGATCGAGATGGAATTGTTATTGCAGTGAAAGTCCTCAACCTTCAGCAGCAAGGAGCTACGAGGAGCTTTATGGCTGAATGTGAAGCCTTGAGAAATGTTAGGCATCGGAATCTTATTAAAATCTTAACTTGTTGCTCAAGCATTGATTTTAAGGGCAATGAATTCATCGCTTTAGTTTTTGAGTACATGTCCAATGGAAGTCTAAGCAAGTGGCTGCACAGAGATGGACATGATCAGTTGGGGAGGAATTTAAACTTTATTCAAAGGCTAAATATAGCTATTGATGTGGCTAATGCACTAGATTATCTACATCACCATTGTCAAACACCAATCATTCATCGTGATTTAAAGCCGGATAACATTCTCCTTGATGATGACATGATTGCTCATGTGGCTGACTTTGGGTTAGCGAGGTTCCTATCTGACATTCCTCAAACCAGCTCGGTTGGCGTGAAGGGATCTACTGGGTACATCGCTCTTGGTAACTATTTCATCTATTTTCTTTTATTTTATTTTCTTAAGTATGTCTTGTGAAGTTGTGATTTTTTTTAATTTTTTTTTTCAAGTGGTAATTCTAGCCCACACAAGCCAGACTTGGGTGCCACATGATATCTAACCATGTGGTAAATTGATGTTGTGGCCCCTACCATAAAGATAACCTTCTGCAAATGTGAGGTTGTTCCACTCATAGTGACAGCTTACAAAAAAATACTTATTCAGGGCACATATCTAGCCTGCCTGATGAGTGGATTGCCTGACTTTTGCAGACTTTCTTCTTAGAGGACCCATTACATCTCAAAAATTGTGCATATATGTTAGCACGGTTTTGTGCTTGGGGTAGTAAAATTCTAATTGAAACAGATAAGGCTTTAATTAGCATAGAGAATAAGTAAATTAGTTAATGCTTATTTAGAGGAGAAATGTTCATGTGCCACATTGTATGTGAACTTTCACAGTCAGTGCTTTCTTTCTCACCAATGAGCTTTCTACTTGTAAATGTATCAATTGTATAGAAACCTGAGCCATGCAAACAATGGCTCTAACAAAAATATCACTTAAAAATTGGACCAAATAAGATATTAGGTGAGCCATGATCTTATTTAGTTAGACAATTCGAATGTTCATTAATTTTGATGGTTCAGGCTTTTGAATGAATGGACCATCCTAGTTTTTGTCCCAAGTCAGGTGAACCCACCTTTTGCAGGATGGATATTCTACACCAAGTAACACATTGTTAAGAGAAAAAAAACATTCTACACCATGTAACACATTGTGGATTATCAAATGAATGGATGGATTTTCTTGGTGGCATATGTACAACAATAGTAAACTATGCCATTGTGGCACACATTCATAAAATCAGAGCCATCCATCCACCGAGACCCATTTCAAACAAGCATTGAGCTTAAATCATGCTTCTGGGTTGAATTGATAAGACTGATGTACAGTGATCAGCTACATGTGCCTTGATTATCAAACATCAGTCAAATAGATCTAAGTTTCCAATTTTTCTCATGCTCGAGGCTCAATTGATTAATGGAACTTCTCCTATCTTAGTCTACTAATTTCATAGTGGGTCCAACCTGTTCAATGGCACACATTTATGCATTCCACATATGACGAGGCTTATTCATAGGTGGGCTCTTGTTGGTATGTTGCTTGGCCTAATCGCTCTAGTGATCAGGTAGGCCACTTGTGCACGTTGAATGTGGACCACTAGTAAATCCTCTAATCGTTTTTTTTTTTTTCCAGTACAACTTTGGTAAATGTTTATGATAAATCCTCTAAATTTCTTTTTTCCTACTACAGTTCTTGCACGCATTTAGATAAGACCATCCAAAATTCTAGGCCATAACACATTCCTAGATGTAAGCAATAGTGTGTTCCTATAGCTACAGATAGTAGGATTCTGAAATCTAATCAAGTAATCAAAAAAATAACATTAATAATAAGTTCATAAATGAGTACCACCTCTCAAACCAAAGTTCATAGCACATCAATTGATATTAGAAATTTTGACCTTTAGGAAAAGCAAAAATGTTAGTTACTTGTTTAAATGGAATACTCCCTCTCTCCCTATGTCTCTCTCAAAATTCAAAATCTAATTTTATTTGTATTTAAATGGTTACTTTCATGCAAATATGATATGTATAAATTACAGAGTATGCGATGGGCGCTAAAGCATCTACACAAGGCGATGTTTACAGCTATGGAATCCTTCTATTGGAGATGATAACCGGAAAGGGGCCAACCGATGACATGTTTAAAGATGATCTAAGCCTTCATCATTTTGCTAAGTTGTCATTGCCTGAACAAGTAATGGACATTGTCGATCCAGTTCTCGTAGAAGAAGCCAAAGTTACTCAAGGCAGCGGAAATCATACTAACACAAGAAAAAGAATGCATGCTTGCTTAATTTCAATGGTCAGAATTGGCGTGTTGTGTTCTACAGAATCTCCAAGAGAACGAATGGAGATGAAAGATGTTGTCACAGAAATGCATGCAATCAAGGATTTATATCTCGGTGTCAGGATTTAGCAAGATGATCACAAATTATATCACAACTGTCAAGTGAAGATCCATCTTACCTCGAGATATTATTGGTAGTTACATTGAGAAGATTTCAAAATAAAATGAGCTTGTTGAAAATACTTTTCTTAACAAGTGTTAGATATGTTTAGCATTCGCATAGGAGTGTGCTTTTAATATTTATGGTAAATGATGGAAAGATGTCTTCTTCTTCTTCTTTTTTCTTTCTTTCTTTCTTTCTTTTATTTCGTGTAATTCAAAGGGAGATCATATCATGAATGTAATGAGACATAGACATCATCTTTTTACATTAAGAATACTATTAGGATATTGAGATGTTTAATAGCTGTGACATTTTTTCAACTCTTTTCAAAATGTCATCACAATCCAGTGGAAGTGCTCCTACAATTGGACTACCCACCGGAGAGTAATCTAAGGAAGTATTCATCGAGTCCCATTAAAATATTATGTTGTTTTTGTTAGTTTATTTGGATACAGAAATTCTAGAGATCTGTTGTGCATAAAATATGGAGATTGAGGTTCGGAAGGCTAACCTAAGTGGGACGCCGTTGTTGAGAATAAGAATACCAGAACACCTATAGAGCTTAGGATCTTCCTTTCCTTCACACCCTTTCTACAACTCAAAAGATGGGACTCGAATTTTGCTGTATGGTGTAGGATCGGGGACCCAGCTCTCTTAAATAATGATTGAGGTGAAGAGAGTTTGAAACCCGTTACAGCTCTCTTCATTCAGCTCCACACTTTCACAATCCTAGTACAACACAAATTGCTGTCTGCGTAATACAGCAACAACATTCCAACCCTTATATGCATACCTGTGCAGATACACTGCATAGCAAATCACATGAAATAGGGCTCACTGGTTTACCCAAGCATCCAGTCCAACTAATAGGACAATCCAAACCATTGATCAATAAGGCCCACCTTATAGACATTACCAGGAAATTGGGCAAACGCTATGGATAAAAACCGTAGCTAAAGGCCTATGGCAACGGTTATAGTCCGTAGCGCAATGATAGCCAATGGTATCATAGTCATAGGTCTTAAACCTATGGCTATGGATTTAATCCGTAGCCATAGAAACAATAAGTATGAATTAAATCCGTAGCTATTGCTTCCGTAGCTCTAAAGTATCTACAACTACGGATTATATCTGTAGCTAAAAGTAGAGCAAAAATTGTAGCAATAAGCTGAAATCAACAACAGTTATGGTTTCCAGATAAATGGCTATGGTTAACATCCGTAGCTACTACCTTTAAAAAAAAAAAATTTAGAAAATATAATGATGCCACCTCTTACCACTGTAGTACATGCCCTGATAAATCAACTCATAAAAGCAAATATAGATAAATACTTCATGGCTAAATCATTCATTCATTTAATTAAATACAATCATTCATTTTAATCCATTCACAAAAGTACAATGCCAACATAATAGTTATATGTCTATTTAAAGTTCTCAATATTGATAGCAAGATCCAATGCCTCTCGCAGCCAAATAGCTTCTCAACAATCGCAAGCAAGAATTCCATGGTTGTGCCTCTACTAGTTATCAATTTGCCATCAACTAACACCCCATTCTTAGCTTCACTTTGATCCGAAAGCTTACTGCATATGGCTGAAAATCAATTTCATCATACAAACAATGTAGTCATATGAAAAAGGTATGCCCCAAAACTAAAGAACTAAATTATAGAGCAAGATGACGACGAGATGACATAAAAAAGAAAGACAATACTTGGGAGCATACACTGATCTTCTCATTTCTGAACAAGCAAAATCTGCAATAGCTAAAGACAAAATAAACATTCAACTATTCAAAATATCAACTAATATAGGTATAGCAATACCAATTAAATTTGCAAAAACAGAATAGATCAACCATTTTAGCTAAATTAAAATTTCACTCAACCTATGATTTATCAGTTCACTTGATGGATAAAAGTTCAACTAATGAGTAAAGAAGACAGTCCCGAAGGAAACTTTGTAAAGAGTGTGAGAGAGTAGCAAAAGTATCAGGAAGATAGGTAAAATAAAATTATAATAATCAAGTATTTCTGATATTTGAAAATTTGTTTGCTATATTTGAATTGGAGTAGATCTTTTCATATTGACAGTCCATTTTATGATGAGGTCTGGTCCATCGGAATTTTGGAATGAACCCTCATTAAAATGGTCCACCAATCAACATATCCTACAAAGAAAAGCTAGGGGGCATTTGAGAACACTAGGGAACATCTGTGCCACAGTTTACATTGAAAAGGTAGTTTAACTCCCATCCTACAAAGCAAGGCTAAATAAATTTGATAGCAACATACCTTAATTGATATCACAAAATGACCCAATTGCAATTGTAATTGCAATTGTGAAAAGTTGTGAAGGCCCACCTTTCCATGTCAAAGGAAAATGTGTGATTGATCGTGGTGCGCTTCTTGCACACTTATGTCAAGAACTTCATTACCAATTAGCAATTACAAACTACCATTTGACCACCTCACGAATCACGCATTGCTTTCATACAGCAAAACCAAACTTCATCAACATACAGCAAGTGTGTAAAAGTTATGCTAAAATGCAAAATGCAAAATGTCAAAGACAATCCATATGTCAATAACATATTGTAACATCCCGAAAATCGGGGGTCGAGCATAAACTCCACTCCCGAGTTCCAGAACATCACTTATGCAACATTTTCAATGATGGATGAATGTCGGCGGTAATAGTACATAAAACATGAGGTGGAATAAGCCAAAACAGCATATCATACTCCAGAGACAGTTAAATTTCTTAAGCGAAAGACTGTGATAAATATATAAAATATATAATTGATTGTAAGTCTCCAGAGTGTGAACATGTTACCAGGTTAACTAAATACATGTATACTCAAAAAAGGAAAGAAAGAATATACATGGGTGTTTAAATAAAAGGCAAAATACCAAGTGTATTGGCATCTAATCAATAACCCTGTAACCCCGTTGATCAAAACCTGCATAAAGGAGGGATCCTCCTCATCATCATCAAGTCCGGCTCTGCTTCACAAGCAACGCTGCCATCTGAAACTAAGACAGGGTCTGGTTAGTGTTGCAAACACCGTCCCATGACGTGGGAGTGAGTAGCTAACTCAATGAAAACTATACAGCAAAGGTTAACATGTTATCAATTCAATCAAGCAGTAATGATAAAGCAGTACAATCAAACATGTCCTATATACTCTTGTTAATGCAAGAATGATATGAGGTAATGATGCATGCCCTCACCACAAACTCCCTCATGCAACATCATCTAACGATCGGGGCATGAATCACTACCACTGTGCTCTCACACCAACGCCAATGGCACATGCAGAGCGATGTCATGAGTATGATTACCAAGTTCTTATTAGACCTTTTCATACAGCAGGATTGGGAAGCTAAGACACCTACCTTGTATCATTTCTCAACATTGATCCATTCTAGAGTCGTCAGTCCTAGGGAATCTCATACGATATTATGGTTCTAGGTTGCTGCAAGGGCTGTCAGGGCTGTTACGTGCAATCATTGCTCCTCTCCCCCATCACCTTATCAATACAGGCCTACTTATATCCTCAAAACTGCAACAAGACTCGTCGCCCCTATGCAGTGTCAGGATAAACTCAAGGTAACTACAGAGGGCTACCAGGGCTGTTGCGCGCAATCGTTGCTCCACTCCCCCATCACCAAACAGCGTAGGTCGATAGCAAGAATATAGTGTCCCATACCACCATAATCTGCTCAGAGTAGGGTGCTCACTGGTCACTACGGAGAGGTTTGTGGCCCCAGCGTAGGCCGACAGCTCGACCATGGTATCCCATACCACCATGCACGGCTCATGAGTCTTAGGGGATCATGGTACCACGGTTAACGGGAGTTTCACTGGTAAACTCGGTGTCTTAGATTCAAACAGTTACGACCAAACATGGTGATCAAACATCAGTCAATCGGATTAGTTGATAAGCTCAACTAGGCCAAGCGTACGTTGAGTTGAACGACATGGAATACATAAGAACTCCGTGTGGCCTAACTACTGCCGAACACCCCAAGCACAACTCAGATTCGCTAAACTCATCCTATGTGGCGAAGACAACCTCGACCACTATTTATGGAACGATTTTTGATTGCCTGGACTGTAGCACAGCCCCATTCACATACGCATACAATAACTAGCATATGATTCATATTCTGTATCCATATGAACAATCATGAAATATAACTTGAATGTAAATAGTACATGCAGGAATTCATCCACACATTTAACATGCTTCAACTAAGTACACAATCCATGGAGGAAATCATACACTCACTTAGCATGGATAATCTAAGTTATATTATTAATGAAGGAATTCATAGACTCACGTGTTGTGATGGAGATTCATACCTCAACCAGCTTAGCAATCATACTTTACTAACTACTAAGGCATTTATTCAAACACTTCGATTACACATTATATCATACATATTTTAAATTTATTAGCATACGTATTAGGGCGAATCCTTTCGTCAAAGGATTATCGCCTATACATCAATCGTATATCCATGACAGTTAGTCATGGCAAACACGAAAGAAAACTCCATACTCATGCAGTCACTTTCACAAACACTTAGACTACACAATATGACATACCCCACATATGTTGATAAACATGTATTAGGCTAATCCGTTCACCCAGAAGTTGATACACATGCATCTAGCATACATAGACAGCGATTAATCATGGCAAACTCAAATTCATATTTCATACATATACGGTATTTTTTGCAAATACGAGAAATACAGTATATTTAACATAATTAACGTATAACTGAAAAATGAAATGGACAACACTTTATACATGTGAAATAGCATCCTAAGCAAGAATAAATCATTACTTAACATTGAAAGTCTTAAAAACCATAACCTAAACATATATAGTCCGCACCTTAAACCAGAAAATGCGAAATGGATATGATTCAGACGATAAGTCTTCGTTAACGGTGGATACGCTACCTATGGCAAGAAACAGTTTAGCTAGAACTCTTCTACAGCTAGCCTAAGCTTCAAATCAGGTTAGGGTTTAGGTTTTCTTAGCTAAGAACGAAATTGAAATTGCCAAAATAGCGATGCAGGTGGATGGCTTTGGTACATGGAGCAGCAGGGAAGAATCCCAGGAGAAAATCCCAACTTCTCCCTCACTTTCTCTCTCTTTTCTCTTTTCTCTCTCCTAGGGTTTCTCTCAAATTCGTATGGGCTGAATGAGGGAGGGTTTAAGCCCTTTTTATAAGCCCAAACATGACGAAAACAGACTTGAAGTCAAGGTATACTTAAGTTATAACCAAATCGGGTCTGTTCCGATCCAACGGAGCACTTCTGGAGGTCCTGTCACTAAATACGATCGGACTTAAGCTCTCTAATATTGGATCTAGGTCAAGCTAAGTTTTCAATCCGGTCAGATTTTCAGATCGACCGTGGCAGATCAGTTTCAGTTCAGCAGTCACCGAAACTCGATCAAAGCTACAAATGCTATGACATGTAAGGGTCACCTACCCTGATCCGAGGGTGAATTTGGGTCAAAATCCAACGGTCAAAACGCTTAAAAATAACGCGTAAGTGAAACGTGCAAGATTTATTAAAATTAGATTTAATTTCTTAAAAATCTTCATTTTCTCACACTCTTCACTCCGGACTCAAGGAAATCGTCCCAGAGCGTCGTTTGGGCTTGATTTTCAAAATGATTGACAAGTCCAACTAGGCGGTCATAATGGTCTAAGTTCATCGGTATCGGACTTTCGACGTGTGGTCCAGGTCCGATACGAAGTTACAAAGTGCTCCCGAGAGCAACCGGGTTTAGAGATTGATCCTGAATTTTAGGGTAAGGTAGCGTCAATGATTCTATAGGTTCTGGGTCTTACAGATCATATTTAAAGTAGTTAGTGTTAATTTTACAGGTAATCTAGTGTAGCGCAAGTTAATTCACGTTAAATTTCTAAAGAATTTGGTTCTAAATAATTTCTTTGACTTTGAAATTGGGTTCTGAGAGGTTACCAAGGTGTTATGGTTGACCCATTGCCTAAGGACGTCTAATTCCAGGTAGGCAAAAATCTGGGGTATTACATATATACTTGAGTTGCTCAACATTTTCACAGATAGCATAGAAGGAAATTTAGGTAATTAGATAGCAGGCAAAAAAGAAAAAGTAGGTAGGAAGCATGACTAGGAGCCAAAGTCCAATGCACAATATTCTCAGGTAGGTAGCGATGTTTTTCTTTCACTCTGACTGGGAATTAGAGAGGTGGGTGGTTCAAAATTTACTTGATTGGGAACTAGAGAGCCAGGTTGGACATTACTCAGATGTTAATTCCCTTGCAGGGACAACCAACAACTCACATTTCACAACCTGCAGCAGAAACTATAGTTAACAAAGATAAAATTGGAGCAGTTAAAATAATTTTACAACAAGATTCATGCATTCTCGTTTCTAAATGAGACTCTGTTCCTAGATATCCAACCATCCATTAGTGGTGGATGGGAATCATGTACACAACCAAGTTTCAACTTGGGTCACATGTACGATATAGGTGGCTAGGATATTCCAAACTAAGAGATTTTCCTATGCCAAACATGCCATAGTTGGTGGTTTTCTATCCATTTTCCTATGCCAAACATGCTGTAGTTGGTGGTTTTCTATCCATTTTCCTATGCCAAACATGCTGTAGCTGGTGGTTTTCTGTCCATTTTCCCAGCACAAGCATGGCTCGCCAGATGATTGAGTTGGCTCATGTGGCATGGGTATACACATGTTGTGATTCACATTTTTTTTGCCCTTACAAATTACTTTAGCAATAATCTGAAAAGTTCTAAAAAGAGCTTGAAAGGTGTTTAAATGTCAAGGTGCATTTGGAAGCTTTGCTTTTGGCAACAGGTGAATGCACTCTGCACCAACCAACAATTGGATAAGAGAATGGGCAATGGGAAAACCCATTGTAATTGGGGGCAGCAATAGAGTGGAAAAGAAATCTGACTTTGATTGTTTTTGTAGTAGTGAAATGAAAGCAGCCGATAATCATTTTCTAGCTTTAAGCATCAAGTTCCTGACATCATTTAACAAATAGAAAACAAATAATCATGAAAAATAGTCTTACATCCATGTTTAGATATTTCTTCTACATTGGTTGTCTCCGCACCAGACTGCTATAACATGACATAAGTACGTTCCCATCATATGTTTGTTCTACTCCATTTTGATTCTTGAGAATGCCACAGACAGGAAAGGCTAATGGTTTAGCAATCAACTTGGAAGCTTTAATCTTGAACTGGTTTTTCTTAGCTAACCCTTTGATACTTGATGGTTTCTTCTTTTTTATGCCTCACCAAAAATAAATAAAAAAAGGTTATGGATTGGGTGGAATGTGGTCAACTGTAAGAGGTTCTAATCGGATTCATTTTCCCGTCCAACAAGATTGTCCCACTATGAAATTGAGATGCTCCAAAAATCTCAATCCAACCATTAGATGCACCCCCACTTGAATGTGGAGATTTTTGGGTGGTTGTTTATTAATTTCCATCGTGTGCCGCATCTAAAAGTTGGATCCACCTGATTTTTTAGGCATCCGATTTCTTATGCTGGGAGAAACTATGTTGGGAGAACCTTGTTGGATGGGCGAGGTCATACAAACATCAAACACCATGGTGGCCCCATACGCCCGCTAAGCTTGATTGGGAAACTAAGCCTTACATCAAGCATCTTACATTACGGAAGCATCTTCCATTACAATGTACATTGTGGAAGCATCTTCCATTAGGTGGATAGTCAAATGCGATTCTACTGACTTTTTCGGCTGAGAACTAATTGTCTACAACCAGTCCTAGGATTACCTAACCTATGATTAACAATGATTCCCCCAAAATACTTTCAAAGGAAAAAGCACAAACAAAAGTTTTCTTTATAGAATCCACTTTTTAAATCGTCATGTTCATGCTCTCTCTCTCTCTCTAAATGCATTATTTTAGGGTAAAACATGACAGAACAACAAAATAAGGAGATTCTTACCATACACAGTGCACCAATGGCTAGTGCTATGTTCTCGGCAGATCAATGAATGGATTCCTCGCAAGTTTACACATACTCTACAAGAAAATAAATAGAATAATTAGGCTGCAGTAATCAACAAATGCTTCTAATAGAATTGCAACAACATTACTAAAAGACACAAGTGAACTATGGAAAAGAACCAAACAACAGGTTTGAATGCAGTATTGGGTTTTTTTTTTTTTTTGGATAAAGTTCTTTATATAGGAATATTAAATTCCCCAAGAAAATCTCTGTCAAAGGCCAATCCAATTCCTTAAGAAATGACATAAATGGAGTCAATGTCATATAGTCAGAGAACACATTTCCATATCACATTGAAAGCAGAAGAGAACAAGGTCAGAAGCATTACCATATGGTGTCATCCTTGGTACCACAACAGGTTTCTGGAAGATAGAAATGTTTCAGCTATGTTGCACTTGAGATGGGTCGAGAGATGGTTGTGGTGTCACCGTTTCAAATCACCAATGTAGAATTCGTCAACCATATCAAAGACCCGGGTTGCATGCTGCAGCCCAAAAAAGCCTTCGGTTGAGTCGTCCCCAGCATGCACTAGTATTGCATCTCCTCCCAGATGTTCTTCCACATATGGAGTAACATTATAAACCTTGTCTTTTATTATAATCCAACAATCAGTCCTTGTGTTATGGAGACACACTTTAGCTTTTGCATACAGTTTTGTTGCCTTACTAGAAGGATTTGTCTGAACAACTTTTGCATCACCAGACTTAATAGCTTTTGGAATTAAGAAAAGAGCTACAAATATGGCACCCAGAATCAACGTCACAATAATCATCACCATGTCCAAAATTTGATTCCTGAAGCTCGCAAGGAACAAGAGTGATGTTGTAGCGGCTTTTTGGGAAAACCAAATGCAGTATTGGGTATTCTAAATGACTTGATCAAGAAAAGTCAAAAGCAATTTAAATTAGCAAAGATATGGAAAGCCTCCACAACCTCCAACTTATGCTTCAAAAGAGGAACTTTTGACTACACTATGGGATATAAACTAGCTTTGCAGCCAATTCCACCATTACTTCAGATTCACAACTTGCACCAACACAAATTCAGACATAGCTTGTTACCCAGAGCTGGTGAAGCTTGCTGCCAACATAATTTCCCTTCCAGAAGCATTCCCTAATATAGTTGAAGCAGGCACATGGTTAGAATCACATACTCGTAGACTGTAAATAGTTTCATTCAGCTTCTAAAGTTGAATGTGTAGCGTCTCAATAGCATTCATACAATATACAAGTGGAATTAAGAAGAAAACAATATGAGCACCAAGGTTCTAGTTATCATCTAACAAAAATGCATTAATTTGAACCAATTTTAACATGAATAATGAAAATGGAACTCTTCACATCTCTCAAACTCAGCTTCCATTTTTCTTGGTCAACATTTTTCTAAAGACATGAAGACATGAAGATGCACCTATTCATGTCAGTTTCCACTGCATATAGAAAATTTTCAGTTCTCCTTCTTATATCATCCAGTGATTTTACAAATTCTAATACAGACCAACCTGATACCAAATTTTTGCATTCATAAAAGGACAATAAAGAACCTTCAATCAGAATGGCAAAAGATCTTCTATGTTCCTTTTTTTCAATAAAACTTTTCCATTCATCCAAAACAAAGTTGTTGATGACAAGGAAAGACATGAATAACAAAACCTTATTTTACAAGAATCAGAATAGCAAAAGATCTGAAGCATCAATAAAATTAAATAAAAGGAAAGATTGGGTCCTAAATGATCAATCTTGCAATAAAAAAGAAAAATAAATTAAACCACTAGTGCTTTGTGCTTTTCGTAAATTGCATATCAGGATCTAAAAATGCCTCCAACGCAACAAATTTTGGTCACATCTTTAGTCACATCTATATGAAGAACATCGTTCCTGTTAGAATGGCCAACATGGATTTGATAATGCTTGGTTAAGATTTGAAAATATTACAGCATTTTCCTCTCTCATCAATCAAAAGTTCATATGAGAAAACAAATGGTCAAAGGCCAAATGTATTTTTAAAAAAAGTTCACAGAACTATACCCCTAATGAAGCAGAAAGACCGGTCTTAATATTGCTAGGCTTATCATACAGCCATTTAGGAGACAGTGGTATATTGCTCTCTAATGTTACTTGATCTACAATAATTTCATTAAAAAATGAGCAACAACCAATTACAATAAATGTGCTCATAGTCATAAGATACATAAATGACAATAGTAGATTAAAACACAGTGCTAAGAAGATGATTTGAGCACAGACAACCAAATATTAGAAGCCACCAAAATCCATAACAAGAATAGAAACACATAACTGTAGAAGGGCATTGATTACCTTTGGAGTCATTAAAGAAACCCATAAATGCATTTTCATCATCGTTTACTTGAGAAGCATCATCTGAGGATTCTGAACAGGTAAAGAATAAAAAAAGAAAGATTGATGTATAATGCACACCTAAAAGAAAGAAAATGCTGCACAAGAAAACAGCTGGGCAATAATAGCAAGAGAAAAGGTTGGGTTTTTTTAAAAATAATAATAATAAAAGCTAAAGGGCAAAAATAACAACACAAAGGAAAATAAAAATGAGAAGCCAAACAGACCCAAAAGCAGGAGGATCAGGGATCCCACTAATAGATAAACGAAAAAAACCTTCCCAACAATAGTGTCTAAGGAGCGATGTTAGGTCAGTAGCATGATGAATTTCATTGCCTTGGCGATCACAATAGCAAGAAACATAACTACAAGTTCTTAAAGGGAAGCTACAAAAAGAACTGCAAGGAGTGATCTAAAACCAAGAACAAAAGCGAGACATTCATATGCTTAAAAATGCTGCTGGAAATTGGAATTATTAATTCATCTAACAACCATGTGGACAAGCCATAGCCCAAAAATCCCAGTGAGTTAACAAATTAAATACATAGATAGATACCGCAGGTTGCCATTTCCATCCTGACCGTCCCTCGAGATGTGGCCCACGTGAGTTTTGCATCACGACCAAATTCATGCTCAATGCCGCAAGCATCTGCACAAACCCCAAATCTCTGAACCCCTCAAACCCCCAATTAATCTAATCAATACCCCCTTAAATCCCCAATCCAAGTCCACCAAACAAAAAAAAAAAAAAAAAACCAGAGAGAGAGAGAGAGAGAGAGAGAGAGAGAGAGAGAGAGAGAGAGAGAAATTTGAATATTCAAATGAGAAAAAAGAAGATAATCGGTCTTGTATACCTAAAAAGGAACCAAACGAACATGATTGAGTAGCAGGGACGTCGATTATGGTGTGAGAGAGGGGAGTCTTCGTGAGATTGAGAGAGGGGATGGTTAGGGAGAGAAGAGGGGTTCGTGAGAGGGAAGTATTCATGAGAGAGGCTTCGTGAGAGGGGAGTATTCGTGAGAGAGGGTTGGGGAGATAGAGAGAGGAGATGTTTAGGGAAAGGAGGGTTTGGGCTTTTTTTCTCACGAGAGTGGGAGGGAGATGAATTTTTTGATTTTTTAATTTTTTTCACGGAGGGGGAAGAAGAAAAAGGAACTCGCAAGGTGAGTTGTTTCTGCATTTTTATTTCTACGGCTTTAGACCGTAGCTTTTGTACTAATATTCACATCACCTTGCCGTTCGCATGGCTTTTAATGAGTTGGGGATGGGCAGTCATGTCAAGGGATTTATGGGGTTCGTCGTGATATATTTAGTATATCCACTCCGTCAATTCATTTTGAATTTTTTTTAATAGAGAATCACCCCCAAAAACGAGACAAATCAAAGGTCTAATTGAACCACACTATTAATCAATGGCATGTATTTAATCTCCACTATTTCCTACAATGTGGTCCAATTGAGCCTTCGATCTACTTCCTTTTTTGGGCTCTTACCCTAAAATGATCTGTCAAAATGGATAGACGTATTAGATAGAGCAAAAGCATTTTAGTGGGCCTCGTAGAGTCCCTCATGGGGCTGTCCCATGGTGGTTTTATGGATGGTGACATTAGGCTTTAGCTATGATTTTAAGCCGTAGTAATATAGCTATGGTTTATATCCGTAGCCAAAAGGTATCATGGTCCGTAGCCTTTAGTCATTTTTTTGGTAGTGAGAGCTCTTACATTATCCCACTTGGGCCTCTTTGAGCAATGTCAACGATTGTCGTATATGAAATAATTTTAAAAATAAGTTTTGATTTAAAGAAAACATCTAAATGGTTAACCAATGAATTGTTGGACAATATGGGTTACGCTTTTCAGTTTGGTACTTCAAGGTTGTTAGTATCGAATCGCGGTAGTCATCACAACATTTAATCTAGGCAAAGTGAGGCTAAGCGCAGTCACAAATATCAACAACCTTGATAACGTAGATATGATTCTAGGAAATATCATATAATATGTGTCAATCCTTAAGAGGTCCTTAAGCTTTTACATGTCTCCAACAGGACATGACTGAAGTTCTACTTACTCAAAATTTTGTGCATATATATATATATATATATATATATATATATATATATATATATATATATATATATATATATACATATATATATATATATATATATATATATATACAAGCAGAAATAAATCTTTATATGAAAATCATTCAAAAATAAACTGTATAAAATTAAATCTCTAAATGTCTGTGAAAATCAAAGTACGCTCAACTCCCACTAACTGAAAACATCTGTGGGATCAATGACTCCCATGGATGTCACATGCTCATAAAATGGCATGATGGGGAGACCTTTAGTAAGCGGATCTGCAATCATCTGCTTAGTGCCGATGAATTCCACGGACACTTGATAATTCTGAACTTTTTCCTTTACAACAAGATATTTGATGTTGATATGCTTTAAACTTGACGAATGTTTGTTATTACTAGAGAAAGAAATAGCGGTAGAATTATCGTAAAATATTCTCAACGGTTTCAAGATATGCTTCAATACCCACAAACCTGAGAAGAAACTCTATAACCATAGTGGTTGATTAGATGCCTCATGACAGGCAATAAATTCAGATTTCATAGTGGATGAGGCTGTAGTGGACTGTTTCACACTTTTTCAAGACATGACTCCTCCAACCATCATGAAGATGTATCTTAAGGTAGACTTCTTAGTGTTAATGTAGCCTGCGAAGTCTGCGTCTGAATATCTGATTAACTCCAATTGATCAAATCTTCTCTATGTGAGTCTGAAGTCTTTCATTCTCTGTAAATACTGTAATACTTTGTTTGCAGCTATCCAATATTGCATTCTTGGGTTAGATAGGTATCTTCCCAACATTCCAGTGATAAAGGAATGTTCGGTCGCATACATACTTAAACATACATAATGCTCCCTACTACTGATGCGAACGAAAATTCTTTCATTCAATTTTTTTTTTTTTCTAAATCATTCTGTGGACATTGAAATAGGCCAAATTTGTCGTCATTTATAATGGGTGACTCTCCGGAAGCACAATTTCACATGTCATACCTTTCGAGTACCCTAGTAATATAGGCCTTCTGTAACAGGCTGAGCAGTCCAAGTGTTCTTTCATAGCGAATATTAATGCTAATGACATAAGAAGCTTCACCAAGATCTTTCATTTCAAATCTTTAAGATAAAAATTTCTTGGTGTCGCTCAACATCCTGGTATCACTACTACTCAACAGAATGTCATCAACATATAAAATCATCATAACGAACTTTCTCCCACTGATTTTAATGTAGATACATTCATCTACAGTGTTTTCTATAAAGCCGTATGAGGAAATTACTTCATGAAACTTTAGGTACTACTGTCGCGATGCCTGTTTCAACCTATAGATGGATTTCTTTAGTTTGCAAACCAAATGTTCTGAGTCATTGGCTACAAAACCTTCGGGCTGCAACATGTATACATTTTCATTCAAATCTCCATTGAGAAATACAATCTTTACATCCATCTGATGTAACTCTAAATCCATATCACATACAAGAGTCATTATAATTCTGAATGAGTCTTTCTTAGATACTAGTGAGAAAGTCTCCTTAAAATTAATACTCCCACGTTGGTTAGCCCTAGACAAAAAGTCTACCTTTATATCTTTCAACATTATCCTTAGAGTCCCTTTTGGTTTTAAAAATCCATTTACAACCATTAGGCCTTATTCCAGTACGTAACTCTATAAGATCTCATACTTTATTGTCCCTCATAGATTTCAACTCATCTTTCATGGCATCAATCCAATGAGAAGGATTAGAACTTTGTTTGACTTATGTAAAGGATTCAGGATCCTTTTCCACCCCTATGTCAAAGTCATGCTCCTATAAGTATACGATGTAATCATCTTGATTTACGGACCTTCTCTCTTACTCAGATCTTCACAATGGTTTAGCTTGTTGGGTCTGATCTTGATTTTCCTCATCAATGGTTTATATATGAGGTTCTACGTGATGTTTTACAGTGATTGCATGATTAACTACATCATTAATACTCACGTGATCTGAAGCGACTATGACTGGAGTCACAGTCCTTTATTCCTCAAATATAAGATTTTTAATGTTCATGCTCCCACTGTTTTCAGTGTCCTCAATGAATCTGGCATTCTCAGTCTTAATAATCCTGATAGAGTGGGAAGGACAGTAGAATTAACAGCCTTTTAATATTTCTGAGTATCTAATGAAGAAACAACTTACGGTTCTAGGATCAAGCTTCTTTTCATGCGGATTGTAAATTTTAGCTTCAGCAGGACAACCCCAAACATGTAGATATCGGAGGCTTAGTTTTTTTCTATTCCATAACTTAAAAGGAGTTTTGCTTACTACTTTGCTGGGAACCCTGTTTAGTATATGAACTGCGATTTTAATCACATCACCTCACAGAGATTCTGGTAGTGTCGAATTACTGACCATGTTTAGCACCATATCCATAAGGGTACGATTGCGTCTCTCTGCCACACCATTCTGCTCTGGAGTACCAAACATAGTGTACTGAGCGACAATGCCACAATCCTGCAAGTATCTAGTGAATGGCCCTGGATTTTGTCCTGATTCTTCATATCTACCATAATATTCACCACCACGGTCAGATCTGACAACTTTAATCCTCTTATCGAATTGATTTTCAACTTCAGCCTTATAGATGTTAAAAGTATTCAGGTCATCTAATTTCTCATTAATGAGGTAGAGGTACCTAAAACGAGAGTAGACATCTATAAGGTAATAAAATATTTGTGTTTACTCCATGAAGCTGTAGGAAATGATGCACAAATGTCTGTATGTATTAGTTCTAATAGACCTACACTCCTGGTTATACCTTTCTTTATAGTTCTTGTCTGTTTTCCTTTTATGTAATCAATGTACACTTTATAGTCAGAGAAGTCTAGAGAATACAAAATTTCTTCTCACACAACCCTGTATAATCTCTCACGAGATATATGGCATAGCCACTTCTACCACAACATGGAGGAATTCTCATAGTCTAGCCTTTGCTTAGATCTCATTTTATTTCCATGCAAGATATTAATATTATAAACGTGAGAGGCAATCAAGTCTAACTAGTATAAGTTGTATACCATAAAGCCAGTCCCAACTTTAATCAAATTAAAGTCAATACTAAAGCTTTTATTTTCAAATTGAAATGAATATTCCAATTTATCCAGACAGGAAATTGAAACTAAATTATGTCTTATAGACGACACACAAAATGTATCTACTAAATTTAAAAAATAACCAGACTTCAACTTAAGCCTATAGACTCTTATTGCCTCCACATCTACCTTGACACCATTGTGTACGTATATTGAGCGCTTTGCATTAGTTGGTGGCCCGGCCTATAGTAATTCTTACATAGAAGTGTATATGTGAATGGTAGTTCCTAAATCCATCCACCAGGAATCCGCTGACACATCGGTTAGATTAGATTCAAAACAGACAAGAACAGAATGATTACTTTTCTTTATGAGCCAATTCTTAAACCTTTCGCAGTCTTTCTCTAGATGTCCCTCCTTTTTGCAAAAGAAGCATGGTTTGCCTTTAACCCATTTGCTTTTAGATCCATTTTCAGATTGATTCTCATGGTTTTCAGATGGAGGAGCAGAGAATCCATTATTAGAACATTGTTTCCTTTTCCTTTTACCTTTATTCCCTTATTCATACCCATGACTGAAGGTCACCATATTAACATTTTGAACTTTAACCATCTGCCTGATCCTGTCTTCTTCTTAAACACACTGAGTGATAAGTTCATCCAATGTTCACAAGTCCTTCAGAGTGTTATAGTTTACCAGGAATGTACCGAATTAGGGAGGTAAGTTATTCATGATCAAATGAACCAGTTGATCATCAGTAAGTACAAGCCCTAGAGAACGGATCTGAGAAATAACTTCGATCTTCTCAACAATGTATTCACGGATATTGCCTTTTCCATCGTAGGATGAGCGAGTCAATTTATTCAAAAGAATGCCTACTTCAGATTTATCAGATTTCTTGAATCATTTTTCTATTTCAATCAGGAAAACTTTGGCCTTATCTGTTTCAAGCATGGTGCCCTTCATAGATTCAGAAATCGAATACTTTATTACTTTCAAGCATGTATCAATTGATCTAAACCATGCAACTCATCGTTTATATTCAGCTTCAATGGCATTATCAGATGGTTTGGACGGTTCTAATGTTATCAGGGCTAGATTTAATTGAAGGCAGCCTAGCACAACTTCAATGACGTTCTTCCATTGAGCATAATTACACCCATTTAGGACAAGGACTTGATGCGTACTAGTTGAAATTGAGACTAAAATAGAAGATATGCATATATACTCGCATTAGTTCATTATTTCACAAAGCAATTAATGTAAACAAAATATCAGGTAAAATTAATTAATTCAGTTGTTAAGGGAGGCATCAACTGAATCATCCAAGATGAAGATGGGCCTAACTATCACATCTTGGTGAGAATCTGTTACATCATCATCATTCCTCCTATGGGTGGTAATAATAATATGCTAGTGATTCTCCTGAACATGAAGGTAAGTGATGTCAGTTATGTAAATCTAAGATACTCAACACCTATAGGTGAGATGAGTCTTTCAGCCTTACATTACCAATACCATTTACTTCACCCGTTCACGTGACTGGCAAACGGTAATCATCTTTGTTTTTGTTACCATAGATAGGAAAATGTGAACGCAACTGTATGTAATCCTTCTTATCCCAATGTTACAAGTCTGTACTTGTAGATTTTTCATCGATTGAGGTCACTATGGTGGCTAACACAACCGAATCCAACACTACAAATATATACTTAGGATTGCGATTATAATCCCGCCTCTCAATGGATTATATCTGAATTAGTCTGATACGGCCCACAATATGGTCAGTATTGATCATTGGAAAATAAATGAACTACAAAGAGAAACTGAGAGATGTGTTTCGCTCTTCATGATCCAATGGTCTATGTAAGACTATTAAGGATGAGTAATGGGCCTAAATTAGGAATTTATCAGTATCTAATCCATATGATCATCCTAAGGCACTCATAATCTGGTTAAGATGGGTAGCAATATTGAACAATCCGTTTAGTTCAAATAGATGGTCAGATCTTACACATATGATGTTCAAACTTTAGTGTATACACACCATTGATTGACCACCTAGATAATAGTCCATATGAGATGCCCATACAATACATAATGGATGGATTAGATATATTAACCAATATCCATAATGTTAATATAAGGTTTACCATGTCAACCATATATGACCTTGGCCCATTAATATTACAGAAAATTGTGCTCATTAATGTCTTAGAAGAATCGGCCCGAAATTAGGTGGAATGGACCCATGATGTAGCAGTAGGCCCATATATGTCGACAGGCCCAATAAAACAAGGATCATGCAGATCCCATTCACAGGTTCATAAGCAGACCCGAAATGATGAAAATAGGGTCCGAGGACCCGACCTCATATAAGCTCAATTTTCGACCTCATTCTAGCCGCATCGATTGAAGGAGGAAGAGTGAAAATCTCTCACCGTGGCAGCATTCTCCACGTCTGCCTCATGCAACGAGAAGAGATTGAGATTCTCTCAGTTTTGTAAACATCATCAGAAGCAGCAGCTACGTTTGTGGTAATGGCTGCCATTGATGGACGCGAAAGCATGAGACGCTGGAAATGGCTTCGGATAGAGGGAGATTGAAAATCATCACCATCGCTTGCACGAATAGGACTCGACAATGGCTGTCGGTCCAACAGATCAAGGTATTGGATTTGGGGTTCAACAACGGTCGTCGATCCAACAAATCCCTAATCTTAATTTATGTATTTAGGGTTTTGAATCCAAATCCCTAATCTGAATTTTTGTATTTAGGGTTTTAAATCTAAAATCCCTAATTGGTATGTATTTGGGGATTTGGAAATTGAAAAACCCTAATTTCTTGATTTGGGGATTCGAAATCGAAATCCCTAATATCTCAACTAAATTTATGGGGTTATTAAGCTAAAATCCCCAATTTTGAACTTGGGATTAAAAATCCCTAATCGGATGACTGGATTTGGGGATCAAATCCAAAAAATAAAAATAAAAATTCCTAATTTCAACTGTTTCAGGAATTCAAAAATCCCTAATGCTAATCTGATTTAGGATTCAAAAATCCATGATGCTGATCTGTTTTAGGAATTTGAAAATCCCTGATCTAATCTGATATAGCTGAATTTTATCATCCATACCTATGCACAGATGGCTTTGATACCAACTGTTAGTTTATCTGGATGCGGAAATTCTAGAGATCTGCTATGCATAGAACATGGAGATTGAGGGTTCAGAAGGCTTACCTAAGTGGGACGCCATTTCTGAGAATTAGAATACCAGAATACCTATAGAGATTAGGATCTTCCTCTTCTTCACACCCTTTTTGCAACTCAAAATATGGGACTCGAATTCCGTATGTGTAGGATCGGGGACCTAGCTCTCTTAAATAATGATTGAGGTGAAGAGAGTTTGAAACCTGTCACAACTCTCTTCATCCGACTCTACACTTTCACAATCCTAGCATAACACAAATTGTTGTCTACGTAATATAGCAACAGCATTCCAGCCCTTATATGCATACCTGCACAGATACACTACGCAGCAGATCACATGAAAAAGGGCCCACTGGTTTACACAAGCATCTAGTCTAACTAATAGGACAATCCAGACCGTTGATCAATAAGGCCCACCTTATAGAGTTCTTACAATTTTGCCATGAATGTGAAACATTGCTATACTTTCAAATGTCTGTTGTTACACCACCAATAAGATAGTTAGAAACATCAAAACATAATAATGTCCTACAGCCCAACCTTAATGTATGCTTAGATAGGCTTTTTTATTTTTATTTTATTTTTCATAGACTATGCAAACATCAACATGTGCAAATGCAACTACGTTCATGGAAAGGTTTCCATGCACTTAACCCACCATATCATTCCTCATTCTTAATTATGACTAACATGTCTTTTCAGTTAATTTCTTTGTCCAATAGTATAGGCATGAAAGATGTAATATATCTTCACTACACTTGAACAAAATGAGGAAAGAAACTACAATGCTTGGGCTGATAAATGAATCATGCATGCATGGCATTTCTCCAATGATCCAAATCACTGATAATGTGCCTTCCACGGTGTATGGAACATACCCTTAAAAGCTCCTACATTGGTCATGCATGTTAAATATGGACCATTGGCTATTACTAGTCATTTTCATCTGATTAGAGAAATATTATGACATTGCATTGCCCATTATGGAGTCCATGATATCAATGGACTTGGTTACCAAGACGTGTGGCTCATTAGTAACATTTATGGGTCAAACACAAGAAATATATTTGTCTTGGTCGAGCATCACACAATATTTGAAGAGAATGGCATCACCCTCTCTACTTTTGGATTCGTTCAAGTAGGTATTCAGAGAATGTATTTTTCCATGAAATTCATTTAGTAGAAGAAGACTTTTAAATGTAAGTTTATGTTGTTTTCTGGAAAATTCTAGAATTATGTAGAATTCAATATGTGAGGATAGATTTCGTTTGAGACTGAGGATGTTACAAAACAAGAAACAAAAAAGCACAGAAGTTTCCATCTATAGAAACTAAACTAACATATTTCTAGTGAAACCTATAATTTCACATTCCGCCAATTGCCTGTGTGGCTGTGCCCCTACCGCAGGAAGTTCCATGTGGGAGGAAGCTATGTGGGTCTCATAGAGATTCTAAGAAATCTACTCCATCCATTAGTTTCTCAACCTCACAAAAGGACAAGAGTCCAAAAGTTAAGGAGATCTAAAAATTAGGTGGGCCACACAACATAAAATGGTGAGAATGGAAACTTCCACCATTGAAACCTTCCTATAGCCGACCGTGATGTTTATACACCATTCAAACCCATAGTTGATTGTGCCGGGCATTTATTTTTCAGCATTCTTGAAGATCCAACAACTTGGCGAAGACCCGTATTGGGGCCAGTGGACCAATCTAAGACCATCTTGTTATATCATGGGCAGGACTTGGAATAGGTCCTCGCTCATGGATCAGACCAGGCAACAAGTTGAAGCAGCCTAAGTCAGGCCAGGTGAATCCTACGGCCTGATTACTTGATAAATATCAGCCTCGGCCAGGCCAGGTGAATCCTAGGGCCGGATTACTTGATAAATAGCCCAGTTTTGTAGGTTATGAGATATTTAGCAGAAGATTTCCTACCAAGGGCCAGCCAAGGCCTGGCCTCAAGTTTGTGGGCTTGGGCCTAAAATGATGGTCAATTACCCAATGGGCACACTCCCTCACCAACCAAAAACATGTATAGATGCATACGGCCTCTAGGTGGAGCCAAGATACACCATTCAGCACCACTAACCATAACACATGTTGAGGGATGGGATGGCACAAGGCTAGGAGTGGGTGGAAGGGAAATGGTACTATGAGGTCGACCACATGGGAGCTTCCATAAGGTCACGCTGGGTGAGCCCCACCTTGATGAATATCCACACCATCAATCAGATGCATACTTCCATGGTGGTCCATGGGCTTAAAGATAGGGGTCAATCCATGACTTAGATGGGCCACACCATAGACAGCAGTTGAGAGTGGATACATACCATCAGATATGTCATCTTATATTAGACTTGGGGCCCGAGAATCAGCCACATACCTGATTCAAGTGTACCACACAATCCCAAAAGGTGTACAAGACAAGCTCAGCCTCTAAATTGTTTCCCTTGGTGTGGCCCACTTAAATCTCATATGGGCCTGATTTCTTAGCCCCACATCTAACTTTTGGGATGACATCTAATAGTTGGACTGGATAATTTTACATGCTGATCACAGTGAGCCTTGTAAAAATCAAGGGTGGACGTCTCTCTTAACTATTCTACTAGTGTTGCCAACCTAAATCACTAGTCACCCTAATTTATTTTTTTAGGCCCTGGGCCTAAATTGTGATTGCACATTTAATAGTTGGAGTGGATCTCACATAGTGGGCCGCACCAAAAATCAAGGTCACGTTAAAAGGTTTTTTTTTTTGTTTTGTTTTTATGAGAAGGTTTCAAGTCCAATTGGCTTGAATAAGGTTAAGGTTCAACCAACCTTTCATGTTTATACAACATCTAACCTATCTAATTGACAAGTATCACATTTTAAAAAGATCCACAACAGCAATTGAGTGGATAAGACTTTTGTTTCTCTATTCACCAATGTTTGAATATTGTTTCATATGTTGTGGATCAGTTGATGTGTAGAAACTACTGACTATTACGGTAGGCGATCCCAGTAGTGGGGCCAAACTGTTGAAAGGGTTGGATGGTACATGATATTAACATATTTAAAGTTATCATATGGATGGAATATAGATTTTTAACTAACCAACTCGACTAAGGATTGCTCTTTGGGATTTTTAGGATAATGGCCTTATGGTATGACGTAAGCAAGAAATTGACACATTTTTCTCAGAAGTCATCTTTTTTAGTCCTAAGATGAGATTTTACATTTTTCCAAGATGAAAATACCCTTCTACCCACCTGCTCCATCATATTGCCTTAGATTGTAATGGAAGTTTGAGGGATGCTCTTAAAAATGGATATTGTGGGCCCCACCAAAATAACAATTCGATCCATTCTTGGCTGATGTTGATGCGAAAATCTGGGTAACCCTCATTAGACCTCCGAGTACTTGCACACGAAGAAGACAAAGGAGACCCTAGCTATAACAGGGTGACCCTCCGATGCCTAAGTCAAAATCAAGCAAAGTATTGCGTCCAATAGAGTTGAGTGTTTACTAGTGCGTACCTTTCATTGTATATGAGGCCTCTATTTATAGGCTACGAGTTGATTACGTGTAGAGAAACACTTCATGTATCATAGGTGTACGCTTAGCAGCTGTTTCTTAATTGTTTCACAATATCATCGATGATGATAAGATCAAGTGGTCAGGACATGTTGTGGGAGACCGAAACCGACCATCTGAGCTGATCTTCAATGAGCCCTAGTCAAACTTTCTCCAATATTGGTAGTTCAAGATGTGAGGTCAGGTCTTTGACCTCGAGTCCTTGCACCTCAACTAAATTGTACGAGCACTGAAGCTAAGCTCCCTTCCTTAGTGAAACATAGATGACATCGAGGATGACCATCCTCTTTATCTTACTGTAAGGTGCAGGGAATCCCTCGTGGGTCTTCGAGCAATACATATCCAATTCTGTATGGATTCATGCTTCGGAGATTTTTCGAGGAGATTTGGACAGTAGCTCGGAAATGGATAAGACCATGGGAAAGCTCGGCTCCCGCCCTCTTCCAAAGGTAGCACTTTATCTCCTTGTGAGCAGGGCCGTCAGGTGGATAGATCTCACACAATGGATTACCATTTTAAGGTCATTGAGGAGCTCATTGGTTATGATTGGTACTAGTAGACCACGTGACGTGCAAAGATGTCCGAGCCGACCTCATAATTCTGACTAGTTCATTTTTACCCATAATAGTAGCCCCCCTACTTCCGAGCTGACTGTGTAAGCTCAGGAAGTAAGTCGGTGTGGTGAGGTCAGATCAATGATATCTTGTGCATAAAGGGGCAATAGGCGCAGAGAACGAGGAGGATCTGCAATTATGGTACGACATGTGCTAGCAAGGTACCTTTTTCGGTTCCCGACTTATCTAGCGTGGATGCATGAAATTACCTAGGAAGTCGGGTTCTAAATTAGATTTAAGGAGTACCTACCATCATATCTTAATACGGTTGGATGATAAGTAGAAGACAACTTTTAAAACCAATAAGAGATTATATGAATGGTTGGTCATGCCCTTAAGTCTTTCAAACACAACTAGTACATTCACGAGGTTGATGAACCAAGTTCTGAAACTATTCATTAGGTGGTTCATAGTGGTCTACTTTGATGACATTTTCATATACAGTTAAGATGAACCAAGTCATATGGAACATATCAAACAGGTCCTTCAAGTGCTCACTGAGAACAAGTTGTACCCTCAATCTTAAAAAAATGTACCTTTTTGATCGAAAGTCTGCTTTTTTTGAGCTTTATCATGACATCCATAGGCATCCATGTGTACAATAAAGAGGTAAGAGTCATCAAGGAATGGTCGATTCTGACAAACATTTATGAAGTACGGAGTTCTCACTGGTTAATGATATTTTATTATCAGTTCGTGAAGAATTTTAGCACAATTGTGTCATTGATTACAGATTGTATGAAGAATGAACCATTTTAGTGGATGGATAAAGCTAATAGGAACTTTGCTGAAATTAACTGTAAATTGTCCACAACCCTATTTTTTGTACTTATTAGCTTCAATAAATTGTGTGAGGTCGAATATAATGCTTCATATTTTAGAATTGAGGAAGTTTTGTTATAAGAAGGCATGCAGGTAGCATTCTATAGTGAAAAGCTTAGTGATGCATGCAAAAAGTTATTGATGTATGAGCTTGAATTGTACGCAGTCATCCAAAAACTGCGATATTGGTGACATTACTTAATTCAAAGGGAACGCATTCTTTACACAGACTATCTCTTAAATTCTTTAATATCCAAGATAAAGTCAATTGTATGCATGCTATGTTGATTTCATTCTTATAGGAATTCACATTTGTACTAAAGTATAAGACTGGGCAACAAAACAAAGTGGCTAATGCACTTAGCTAATGTGCAACTTTGTTACTCACCATGAGAAATAAGATTGTTAGGTTCGAATGCCTCAAAGATATATATGCTGACGATGATGACTTTAAGGATACATGGATTAGCTATCAAGAGGGTCATCCTAGTGACCTGAAAATTCACACACGATGTAATGGGCAACAAAATTCACTGTATTATGGAAGCTATTCGGGTCTACGAAATGAAGGCTACATCATAAAAAGGGGGTTGATTAGGATTAATTAAAATTTACATCTTTTAAACTCAATTTCTTCCATAAGATAATATGCAAATAAAGATAAGCAAGGTAATTAAATCTTAATGCTTCCAAGCTAATAGAGGTTCCAATAACATAAACTATAAATGATATACCAATTAAGCAACTAGTCTATAAACATGATAGTGTACATGTGTGTGTAGGATGTGTTAACCATCTATTCAAAGCATTCATCCAATCATGTGTATATAAAATTAAACATTCACCACATAAGTATAATTAAATAAGTGCTCAAATACAATCCCAAACATAAGCATGTATAGTGGTTCGATTTTTCTACTCCACTACTAGCGGATGCACTTAACCCATGAGTGCACTAGATTTCACTATCGAATGTTTTAAATTAGTTTCACCTCTAACATTTACAATCCTACGCAAGAATCAACTGTTGCACATGACTTTACATGGTTTTTCATAGGCTCACCATGAGCCTTAGTCCTACATAAGAACCTACCAACGTACACTCTCGTTGGAGACTTTCGTTGATGCCACAAGAGACTTTAGTTGATTTTCTATCAGCTAACCAATAATCTCAGTAATAATTGAAGGCCCTACATTTACTCCCACCAGAGGCTCCCACGAAGACTAATACGTACACACCCGTGTCTAATGGATTCGTCCCTACATAAGAGCCTAGGATCTAGGTTATACAATTCAAACTCCACACTCAATCTTACATAAGGAGTGTACCCCAACTCTTACAATTGATAACTTATCAAATTGAGCTCCTTTTATAGCATCATCTCGAATTGCTCCATTAGTATTCTCCCGTGTTTCAATCAGCTCCCCTTTACTCCATCAATCGCGATGTCGATGCTTTGTCAAAGCTTTTGTTGAGGGTCAAATATTGCATATTAGACCCAAGTTATTACATGAATTTACGAGTATGATACTGTTTAATGGCCCGTTTTATCGTGTTTGTGATGCAGAGTGTATTTACGAGCATAGACTGAAAAAAGGTGCTTTAAGCATAGATTTAACGCTTCGATGACACCAAAGGCAAGGGACGAACTCCAGGGAGCCAAGATCGATGAAATTACATGCTAGGGATCCAAGAAAACCTAGAAACTGAAGCTCAAGTGGCCCAAAAATCGTCCAGAATGCAAGATCACAGGGTTCCCGCTCTCTAATTGACTTGAAACTTCATACACGTGATGGGGGCCATAAATTAACCGTACACGTCAAATTTCAACCATTGGATCCATTTGAAAGTGGCCCAACAGAGAGATCAAAGGGTGTTAGCCATTAAAGCACATCTTGGCAATCCATAAGCGATCAAAAATCAAAATTAGACGTTAGAAAGAGCGTGAAAAATAACAAGCCCTGGTGTAATTTTGTCTCATTTGAACAGTGCAATCAGGAGATATGGACGGAAGAAGTTATAACAAAAGAGAAGGAAAAATCTGTAAATATATATTCATGCATGGCATCCACGTGAAGCAGATTGTAATTTTAAGGGTGAATGTTGTCCACACATCGGTAGAGCGTGTACCCCACCCTGAAGTCGGATCTACGTTAAACTGGAGGCCATGGGCCAACATTACGTACAAGAGCTGATGAAGGGAGTGGATTTCTAAGACAGGCATTGCAGTGGACCCCACCTATTTTTTTGCAAACCATCCAAATATAACTTGCGAAACGTCCAGGGAAGGACGTGATACCCATTGGGTTTTGACAGTGGGCCCCACCCAGTGTCCATATGTACAATCCAAACCATCCATTCGCATTCCAAGGCCCCTCTGATCATGGACTAGGAGTCGAAATTTTGAGAGAGAACCACTGGAATGATCTCCAACCTTCTGACAGAGAATAAACGGCTGAATGGAAAATCCTATGGGCCACACCTAACTCAATCCAAAACCAGCCATCTCTACATGTTTTTTCTTGTGATTCCGGTAGACGGCATGGATTTCGCAAAGGACAAATGAAGTAGACTCCACCAAGAAATTTTCATAGCCTTGACCCATCCTAACGCTGTCCGTCCGCTAGGAGTTGAGGTGGCCCACCACGATCATCAAATGGATGATCCGAGACGTCCATCATGCAGGGGGGATCGAAACAGTTAAACCCATGTTGACTGTGGTTTACCATACATACGCATGTGTCTACTACAGAGGTCATAAGGAGATTATTTTAAGACGTTCAAAGAAAATGCAGCTGATTTAATTCCATGGGCTGCGTCAAACTCAGATTAGGAACACGATTTCTTGGGCTAAGATTCCAAGAGGAATCCAATGGATGGAGTGGATCTTCCCGGCTACACAGAATATGTGCCCCACCAAGCATCCAACGCAGGATGGATTGTTTCTTGCGTAAACACACTCCACCACCGACCAGGCTTCCGTACCAACCTTCACAGGTATAAAAGGAGAGAGAGAGGGTGTGGAGAGGAGAGGCACAGCTGGATCGTCTGCACCAGGGAGAGCATAGAGTGTTAGTTGTATTTTTCTTTTTTTTTCTTTTCTCTTTTAGTTGTTGAGATTTAGCCCATCCATGTCTGGCTAAACCTCTTAGCTAGGGCTAAGAGGTGAAGCCTGTAGCATGATGGGAGACCTTTAGCTGATGCTCTATTTATTTTGAACTGATGTGGATTTTAGTTTCATCAAGGCAGTGTTTTTAATTTTTAATGGTTTGTTGTGACTAAAATTACAATGGGTCTGCGATGGCTTTAAGCATTCACCATAGTCTCTTGGGTATGGTCGGATGACGGTACCCTTCCTAACCTCCATACATGTGATTGGTTGGTAATTAGTTTAATTCTGTTGTTTACTTTATCTCCTAAGCATGGTTTGGTGATGGAATCCATTCTAATTCATATACCTTTCATCTCTTGAAAACTATATCAAAAGCAGTTCAGTTGAGTTTTTGATGCAGGCATAAGATCTTTATGATCTCTACAAGTGGATCCTCTGAATCCCTAGTTCCTTTTTCTCTAAATTTTCTTAAGTTTTAGATTAATTATTTCACCATTATTTCACAATTGCTATTTGATTTAGAATTCATCTTAGTCTAGTTATAGTTCTAGTTAGCTTCAAACAACGTACAAGTATCAGTCCCTTGGGATTCGACCTCGGTCTTACCGAGTTTATTACTACATCACAACCCTATACTTGGGGTGTGAACAAGTTTTTGGCGTCGTTGCCGGGGACTGACGGTTGTGTTTCTGAAATTAATTAGTTTTAGGATTAGTTTAAGATTAGGATTTCTCTAATTTTAGGTTAGATTATTTTTTGATTTATAGAAACTAACTTTTTTGTTTTGTAGGATTTTAAGATAGAAACTTCTAATTCAGTAAGCTCTTTCTAATTTCTACTTTCTATTCCCTTTTATTAACTTACTTTCTAGTTTAAGATTTTCTTAATTTGTTTTCTACTTTCTTTTTTAGGAAATTCTTCTTTTTAATTAGAAATTAGTTACTTCTAATTAGGAATTGTCCATTCTTAGACTTTCTATTTCTAGAAACTAACTTCTTTTGTTTGTTTTGCAGGTTTTTAACTTAGGGACTCCAATCTGGTAACTTCTGTCCAACCCTCTCTTCTTTTAAGAGTTTTATTTCCTTTCTTAGGTCTAGGTTTAGAATTTAAATCAAGGATTGTGAGTGTTTCATACCCCAGTGGGCCCGTGACAACACTCGACGTCTCTTAACTGAAGGAGGATTAGTTGAGAGGTTGACTGTCCATCGTAGGACTAGACACCTCCTGAATTTTCCAAAGTTAATTGAGGTTATGGCTGCAAATCAACCTCAAGCACTACCCCAACCTAAGGTTGAGGAAGTACAAGCTGAGAATGAGGTGCATCAAGCACCCCCGCCTCGTACTTTATGAGATTATTTACAACCGGCGGGGGTGAGTCCGCCCTCATGCATGATTTTTCCTGAGAATACAGGATAGATGAACATCAAGTCAGGGGTTATCCAACTCCTTCCTAAGTTCTATGGGCTCGAATCTGAAGAACCATATCTACATCTGAAAGAGTTCGACGAGATTATAGCCACCTTATACTTTCCTAATGTATTTGATGATACAATTAGGCTGAAACTCTTCCCATTTTCCTTGAAAGAGAAGGTCAAGACGTGGTTACATTCACTGCGTCGTAGATCCATAGGCACATGGAATGACATGCAGAGGGAATTCATAAAGAAAATTTTTTCACATCATAAAACAATTACCCTCAGAAAAGCAATCATGAACTTTGCCCAAAAGGAAGATGAAACATTCTTCCAATGTTGGGAAAGGTTCAAGGATTTAATCAGTTCATGCCCACATCACAGCTTTGAAATGTAGCGCATTATAAATTTTTTCTACGATGGACTGACATTTCCATGCGCCAAATGGTCGAGACAATGTGTAATGGAGAATTTATTAATAAAAATGTTGATGAGGTGTGGGATTACCTCGATAGTCTTGCTGCAAAAACTCATCATAGGACTATTATCCAAGTTCGAACACCATGTCTAGGCCAAATCAATTTAAGGAGAAAGGTGGATTGTATCTCTTGAAAGAAGATGATGATCTCAAGTATAAGGTGTCTATACTCATAAAAAAATTTGAAGCTATAGAAGGAAAGAAGGATAAAGTTAATGAAAGTGTTTGTGGTATCTGTGATTGCAACATTCAAACAACTAAAAATTTTCCTACAATACCTGCCTTTCGAGAAGTATTGAATGAACAATCCAATACCGTAAATAACTATCAAAAACCTTTCAATAGACCAACCTCTAAAATGTACAATCCTGGCTGAAAAAATCATCCCAATTTTAGTTGGAGGAACGGACAAACTGTTACCCCTCAAGGTTTCTTCAATCAAAATCCAAATCAGGGGAAACCTCAAGAAGAATTGGTTCAAAATTTCATACAAGAGCTTGCTCAGAAAATTCGAGAAATTTCAGATTTTATGCAAAAAAATAGATTCACGTATGACGGCTATGGAAAAGGGGATACTTCTTGCACAACCACTCCCCAATCCTAAACCTTAATACGAGATAAGTGATCCCAGCCCTTCAAATCAAATGGGGCACATTAAATCCATCATCACTCTTAGGAGTGGGAAGGTTATTGATAAAACCCTTCCAGTTAGGCTCAAAAAGCCTCAAGAACTAGAAGAGGACAACAATGATGGATCTAGTGATACCCCAGAAAAATTATAACTAGAACTTCTAGAGAAGTCAGTTGCTCCGTTCCCCAACGGTTAGTTGTACCAAAACGTCTTTCTAACTCTCAGGATATTTTAGAGGTGTCGAAACAAGTGAAAGTCAACATTTCTCTACTTGATGTCGTAAAACAGATACCTTTATATGTCAAATTCCTAAAGGACTTATGCACGACCAAACGATGGCAAAGTGTTCAAAAGAAGATTTCCTTAACTGAGAAAGTGAGTGTCATTCTAAAACAAGAGGTGCCGCAGAAATTCAAAGATCTCGGTAGCCCAACCATATCATGTGTAATCGGAAACTATCGAATTGATCACGCACTTCTTGACTTGGGAGTGAGCGTCAATCTGATTCCCTACTCGGTATACCAACAGTTAGGTTTAGGTGAATTAAAACTCACCCGGACCATACTACAACTTGTTGATCGCTTTGTTCGTGTACCAAGAGGGATAATTAAGGATGTATTAGTCCAGGTTAATAGATTTTACTATCCTGTAGATTTTATCATCCTGGACACCGAACTCATCAATGACATGAGCACTCAGATTTTCGTCATTCTTGGTCGGCCATTCCTTTCCACTTCAAATGCAATTATCAATTGCAGGAATGGTGTCATGACTATGTCTTTTGGAAATTTGACAATTGAGTTAAATATCTTTTTTAATAACGGCAGCAACTCAGAAGATGATGACGATTTCCACGACATTAACATGATTGATTCTTTCGTGGAAGATAGAACGCCTCTTACCTTATCATCTGATCCTCTAGAGACGTGTGTGGCCCACTCTCATGATCTTGATGATGATATAATTAGGGAGACGTATTCCATGCTTGATACTGCACCGGTACTTGAAGTTAACCGGTGGAGGCCACAATTTGAAGAGTTGCCCCAAACCGATGTAGTGCCTCTACCGTCTAACCTCAAGCCACCGAAGCCTGACCTAAAACCTTTACCCTCTGATGTCTATTTAGGTCAAGATGAGACATACCTAGTGGTGATCTCTGCCCACCTGGAGAAAGAGTAGGAAAGTATGCTCATAGGTACTCTCCTTGAGCATAAAGGAGCTCTTGGATGGATAATAGCGGACCTCAAGGGAATCGACTCATCGATTTGTACTCACCACATATATCTTGAGGATAATATAAAGGTTGATCAGCAATCACAATGTAGACTAAATCCAAACATGAAGGAAGTGGTTAAAGCCGAGGTTCACAAACTATTGGATATGGTATCATATACCCTATATCCGATAGTCAATGGGTGAGTCCAACTCAGGTGGTTCCTAAGAAGTCCGGGATCACTATCGTAGCCAATGCCAATAATGAACTTGTGCTAAACAGAGTTACTACTGGTTGGAGAATGTGCATTGACTACAGAAAGCTGAATACTGTCAAGAGGAAAGACCACTTTCCTTTGCCCTTCATTGATCAAATCTTGGAAAGGTTAGCTGGTCATTCCTATTATTGTTTCCTTGATGGGTATTCGGACTACAATCAGATTAAAATTTCCCCTGAGGACCAGGAAAAGATGACATTTACATGCCCCTATGGCACCTTTGCTTACAGAAGGATGTCGTTCGGGTTATGTAATGCCCCTGCCACCTTTCAACGATGTATGATGAGTATCTTTTTTGACATGGTAGAGAAATATTTAGAGGTCTTCATGAAAAATCTCTCTGTTTTCAATTCATCTTTTAGCGAATGCTTAAAGAGGCTTAAATGTGTGCTGAAAAGATGTGAAGAAAAGAATTCAGTACTTAATTGGAAGAAGTGTCATTTCATGGTTCAAAAGGAAATTGTCCTTGGGCATATCATCTCGTTCAAGGGAATTGAGGTAGGTAAGGCAAAAATTGATCTTATTTCTAACCTACCTCCACCCAAGAACATCAGAGACGTGCGATCCTTCTTAGGACATGCAGGGTTTTATAGACGATTCATAAAGGACTTTAGTCTCCTCTCTCGTCCTTTATGTAATCTTCTTCAAAAGGATGCACCATACGAGTGGATTGAACAATGCCAAAAAGCTTTCACTAAGCTTAAGGGCATGTTAACCACTGCACCTATCATGCAACCAGCCGATTGGAGCCTGCATTTTGAGCTTATGTGCGACACCTCTGATTATGCTCTTGGAGCGGTTCTAGGCCAGAGAAAATATAAGAGGCATTACATCATTTATTACGCAAGTAGGACTCTAAATCCTACCCAAGTGAACTACTCGACTACGGAAAAGGAACTCTTAGCCGTAATGTTCGCATTGGACAAATTTACGTCCTACCTGATCGGATCCAAGATCATTATCTACACAGATCATGCGGCACTTAAGTATCTTCTTTCTAAGAATGATTCTAAGCCCCGCCTGATACGATGGATCCTTTTACTCCAAGAATTTGATTTAAAAATTAAAGATAAAAAGGGTGTAGAAAACGTAGTGGCCGATCACCTTTCTCGCCTTAATACCTCTGATTCCCTTGAGGCGACTCATATCAATGATATGTTCCCTGATGAACTATTCAGAGTCTCCCATTTACCTTGGTTCACTGATATTGCTAATTATCTTGCTACAGGTTCCATACCGACACACTGGACGACACAAGATAAGAAGGAATTTTTTACCAATGTGTGCAACTTTTTCTGAGATGATCCATATTTGTTTAAATATTGCCCAAACCAAATCTTAAGGAGATGTATACCAAAAAATGAGCATCAAAGTGTCATCTCCTTCTGTCACTCACAGGCATGTGATGGTCACTTTTCTGGTAAAAAGACCATGGCTAAGATTTTACAGTGTGGCTTTTATTGGCCCACCATGTTCAGGGACACTCATGAGTTTTGCAAGGCTTGTGAGCGTTGTCAAAAATTAAAAGCATTGTCCCGTCGAAATATGATGCCCTTGAATCTCATACTTATCATAGAAGCATTTGATTGCTGGGGCATTGATTTCATGAGACCTTTCCCCCAATTCTTTGGAAATTTGTATATTTTGCTCACCGTAGATTATGTCACTAAATGGGTCGAAGCAATTCTGTGCCGCAATAATGACCATCGCACGGTCATTAAATTTTTAAAAGAAAACATCCTGTCGCGGTTTGGGACACCTCGAGCCATCATTAGTGACGGGGGCTCACACTTTTGTAATAGACCATTCGAGAGCTTAATGAAGAAATACGGTATCTCTCATAAGGTGAGCACCCCATACCATCCACAGACAAGTGGACAAGCTGAGATTTTCAATAGAGAAATCAAACATATCCTGGAGAAAACGGTTAACCCTGATCGTAAGAATTGGTCAACACGATTGACCGATGCCTTATGGGCATACCGTACTGCTTTTAAAATCCCTATTAAAATATCTCCCTTTAGACTTGTCTATGGGAAGGCATATCACTTGCCTGTGGAGTTAGAACATAAAGAGTATTGGACGATCAAAAATCTAAATTTTAATCTGGACAACGCTAGCTCGCCACGCAAACTTCAATTAAATGAACTTGAAGAAATCCGGAACGATGCGTACGAGAACTCGAGAATTTACAAGGACAGGATGAAGGCATTTCATGATCAACATATTCTTCAAAAATCATTCACACCAGGTCAGAAAGTCCTTTTGTACGATTCTCAACTACATCTCTTTCCGGGTAAGCTCCAATCTCGTTGGACCGGCCCTTACATTGTTGTTACTATCTGTCTTCATGGGGCCATCGAGATAAGAGATCTCGACAATGGTAAGGAGTTTAAAGTAAATGGACATCGATTAAAACTATTTGTCGAGAAATTTGATTCAGAGGACATGTCCATGCCTCTGACTACTCATGTTTACCAGGATTGATCTCCTAATCTGATGGAGGTATAGGTAGGTTTATCGCTTTCATAAGACTAGGATAGTTGCTTTATTTGTCTGGCTGAAGACGGTAAACTTAACGCTCCTGGGAGGCAACCCAGCTTTTCATTCCATTTCATTTTCTTAGTTAGTTAGTTCAATGTTTGTGGGTAACATTACTGTAAACCCTCACGAGACTACAACTCGTCCACTAGGGGTAACCTAAGGGTTTAAAGGCTTGTTGCATACGCTAAATGTAATCGAGAACACCTGTAAAAGTGGTATAGGTAGGATTTTATTTTTGTTATTTTTATTTTATTTTCTCTCTCGTGCTGACCGGCGTACATGCTACGATCTCTTGAAAAATCTCTCTCTCGATTCATCATCCAGATACTATCTTCCCATCACTTTTCCTTTACTTTCATTATCCCATGTGCAATGCATAATCATATCTTTTACATTGAGGACAATGTAGATTTTAGGTTGGGGGTGAGAGATCAGGTCACCTAATCAGTGTTTTCTTAGTCTTGAGCAAATTTTGAGAAAATTTTCAAAATTTTTCTGATATTTTTGTGAATTTGAAGTGATTTTGACGACCATATTGAATTTAGAATTACAAGATAAGTGATGTTGGTCATTTACGACTCTTGAATTCAGTAACTATTAGATTTCACAATTAAGTCTGAAGTGTTAATCTATGATTAGAAGTTTTAAACATTGACTGAGTCATGATTTCATATGTCACATCTCGCTTTCACATTAAGGTTTCAGTTTGATATTGAAGGGTTAACTTGGTAATCTCTAAGCATGTAAGGAACAAGCCTAGAAAATTTTCCTGTCATGATCAATTAAAAAAATAAATAAATAAATAAGAGATACCTTCGGAAAGATTTGGGCAAATAATCTTCACCATAGGTTTGCTCCCTATAGGTGTAGATTTAATTTCCTATGGATAATATGTGAAAAAGGTTTGGGTGTATGGTTTTCATCATAGGTTTGCTCCCTATAGGTGTAGATTTAATTTACTATGGATAATATGTGAAAAAGGTTTGGGTGTATGGTTTTCATCATAGGTTTGCTCCCTATAGGTGAAGATTTAATTCCCAGTCCTGGCATTTCTTTTAATAGAAAAATCAAAAGATGATCTTTGAAGCAAGTTTTGGTTAAATTCTCTTATTGATTACCAATGATATCCTGAATTAAAGAAGTGAATTTTAATGATGATAAACCGAGATTACACTATACATCCATGAAACTCAATGTTTAGAATTGTTCTAATTGATGGATTAATACTTTGAACTCGACTATGAATTTTGCCGTGTGCTTAAGTCTAGGAAGAAGTAATGCCCAACATTCATGTATCTTTGAGTTCTAGTACCCAGTTTTTTTTTCAAAAATCACTCGAGTTCATAATAATTGTCCTATAATTCTTAACTTATTTTTCGCATACTTTGCTCGAGACTAACAAAATGCTGGTTGGGGGTTGTGTTGAGGGTCAAATATTGCATATTAGACCCCAATTATTACATGAATTTACGAGTATGATACTATTTAATGGACCGTTTTATCGTGTTTGTGATGTAAAGTATTTACGAGCATGGACTGAAAAAGGGTGCTTTAAGCATAGATTTAACGCTCTAATGACATCAAAGGTAAGGGACGGACTCCGGGGGGGCCAAGATCGATGAAATTACACGTTGGGGATCCAAGAAAATCGAGAAACTGAAGCTCAAGTGGCCCAAAAATCGTCCAGAATGCAAGATCATAAGGTTCCTACTCTCTGATTAACTTGAAACTTCATACACGTGATGGGGGCCATAAATTAACCGTACACGTCAAATTTCAGCCATGGATCCATGTGAAAGTGGCCCAACAGAGAGATTAGAGGGTGTTAGCCATTAAAGCACATCTTGACAATTCATAAGCGATCAAGGCTCAAAATTAGGTGTTAGAAAGAGCATGAAAAATAACAAGCCCTGGTGAAATTTTGTCTCATTTGAACGGTGCAATCAAGAGATATGGACGACAGAAGTTATAACAAAAGAGAAGGAAAAATCTGTAAATATATATTCATGCATGGCATCCACGTGAAGCGGAATGTAATTTTAAGGGTGAATGTTTTCCACACATCGGTTGAGCGTGTGGCCCACCCTGAAGTCGGATCTACGTTAAACTGGAGGCCATGGGCCAACATTACGTACATGAGCTGATGAAGGGAGTGAATTTCGAAGACAGGCATTGCAGTGGACCCCACCTATTTTTTTACTAACCATCCAAATATAACTTGCGAAACGTCCAGGGAAGGACTTAATACCCATTGGGTTTTGACAGTGGGCCCCACCCATTGTCCATATGTACAATTCAAACCGTCCATTCGCATTGCAAGGCCCCTCTGATCATGGACTAAGTGTTGAAATTTTGAGAGAGAACTACTGGAATGATCTCCAACCATCTGACAGAGAATAGATGGCTGAATGGAAAATCCTATGGGCCGCACCTAACTTGATCCAAAACCAGCCATCTCTACATGTTTTTTTCTTATGATTTCGGTGGACGGCATGGATTTCGTAAAGGACAGATGAAGTAGATTCCACTAAGAAATTTGCATAGCCTTGACCTGTCCTAACGCTGTCCGTCCGCTAGGAGTTGAGGTGGCCAACCACGATCACCAAATGGATGATCCGAGACGTCCATCATGCAGGGGGGATCGAAACAGTTAAACGCACGTTAACTGTCGGTAACCATACATACGCATGTGTCCACTACAAAGGTCATAAGGAAATTATTTTAAGACGTTCAAAGCAAATGCAGCTGATTTAATTCCATGGGCCGCGTCAAACTTAGATTAGGAACACGGTTTCTTGGGCTAAGATTCCAAGAGGAATCCAATGGATGGAGTGGATCTTCCCAGCTACACAGAATATGGGCCCCACCAAGCATCCAACGCAGGATGGATTGTTTCTTACGTAAACACACTCCACCACCGACCAGGCTTCCGCACCGACCTTCACAGGTATAAAAGGAGAGAGAGAGGGTGTGGAGAGAAGAGGCACAGCTGTATCGTCTGCACCAAGGCGAGCCTAGAGTGTTAGTTGTATTTTTCTATTTTTTTCTTTTCTCTTTTAGTTGTTGATATTTAGCCCATCCATGTCTGGCTAAACCTCTTAGCTAGGGCTAAGAGGTGAAGCCTGTAGCATGATGGGAGACATTTAGCTGATGCTATTTATTTATTTTGAACTGATGTGGATTTTAGTTTTATCAAGGGAGTGGTTTTAGCTTTTAGTGGTCTGTTGTGACTAAAATTATAATGGGTCTGCGATGGCTTTAGCATGTTCCTTTCCTTTTCTTTGTGTTTATGACGTCAGGAAGCTCTGTTGTTCACCATAGTTTCTTGAGCATGGTCGGATGACGGTGCCCTTCCTAACCTTCATATTTGTGATTGGTTGGTAATTAGTTTAATTTTGTTGTTTACTTTGTCTCCTGGGCATGGTTTGGTGATAGAATCCATTCTAATTCATATACCTTTCATCTCTTGAAAAATATATCAAAGACAGTTCAGTTGAGTTTTTGATGCAGGCATAAGATCTCCCTGATATCTACAAGTGGATCCTCTGAATCCCTAGTTCCCTTTTCTCTAAATTTTCTTAAGTTTTAGATTAATTATTTCACCATTATTTCACAATTGCTATTTGATTTGAAATTCATCTTAGTCTAGTTCTAGTTCTAGTTAGCTTCAGACAACGTACAGGTATCAGTCCCTTGGGATTCGACCTCGGTCTTACCGAGTTTATTACTACATCACAACCCTACACTTGGGGTGTGAACAGTTTTAACTTGAAGATCAAATAGCTTGCATGTAGTGCTCTTTTGAGGTGACTAAGGTGATGAGAGGTTAGTAGAATCTCTTACAATTAATGAAAAATTATAATTCCTAGGAGATTCATATAGATGAGTCTTCTAGAGGATTTAGATAATGGTATGACTATTGAAGTTAAGTCTAATCTCTAGAAAATAGAGGAATTCAAACATATCTTTAAGACGGAGGTTGGAATCCTCATTAGAGTGTTAATCCCAAGGAAGATAACTTAGATCTCATTGGTTTAGAAGCTTGAGATAAGGGATATAATTATGAAATCACATAAGCTCCTATTGCACCAAAAACTCATCTAAATGCCAAAGAACCGATTGCCTTTTATAAGAAGTTCAAGTTCTAACAATTAAAAAACAAGCAGATAATAACTATTACGATGGGATCGAGCAGGGCTTCGATGACATTGAAAAAAATTAAATTTCTAACTAAATTATGGCTGGACAGTTTTCACACTGTTATCCAATGCCACGTAGTGGTATTCGATGAAGGTTCCTCGATTCCATCAAGAAACTCAGATAACTTGCTAGACATATCTGAGTTACCTACTGGATTTCATCAAGTGGTCTTTGATGCCATGGAAGACCCCAAGAGGTCTGGTCGATGAGATCGAGCAGTAATCAAAGTCTACTGTTTTGGGTGTATGATTTCATAAAAGTTTCATACGATCTTCTAGCATTATTTATCATGTTCCAATTAGGTTTTTAAGGCTAACGGATGATTAATCAAAGTTTACCTGTTAAGACAAGATCATCCAGAGGTTCAAAGGTTATTTTGGGTCAAGGGTTATGGTCACCAAGGTAACTTATTTACCTTTTCTTTTCTCCTTGATGCACTTGTTCTCTTGTGTCTTCGGTCTTCAACTTCCAAGAGCTCAACTGATTATATGACACAATGACTTACATGATTGACAGACAAGATGCACAAATCAGTATACTAACATGTCCTACATATGCAAGGTGATTTCATCTTTAAAGGGAATCAACTGTGCATCCCTAAAAGTTCTCTGAGAGAGCAGATTGTAAGACCTTGAACTTTTCAATACCCGAGTATTGAAAGTTCTTGAGTACTACCATGAAATTTAATTTTGTATACCACTAATTTAACCTATCATAACCTTGCATCTATTCTCTAACCTGAATTTGACCATTAGGAATAATCTTCATCCATAAATCAAGTTATCTGACCATTGATTTTAAGACAAGATCACCATATGTCCAAGTATTCCCGCTTGTCTATCATAACCAACTGTTCAGCCAACTATCCACCACTAGGTAAAGATATCTGACCGTCCACTTTAAGTACTTTGGACCACATGATCATAGTAAACTAACTACCTGATATCTGCATACGGTCGTACACATATCAAATTGAGATTCGGATTTGTTCATCTTGTTCACCACCTATGCTTAACCCACGATCAAAAATACAATATGAGAAACTTATACATGTGAACAAGTCACTTGAATCTAATGATATACATGTTTTGCCTTGTGATCATTCTAAAAACACACTTGTGATCATCCGTTTACAAAACTAACCATACACCCACTTACATACATGATCAGAGCACTAACTATCAAGTTTTTCCATTTTTAATATGTCATCTAACCATCCATTATGTTGCTTGATATATATACTTTCCCTTAATTAATTTGGTAAATAATTCTTTATTTATAATGATTTACATATAAGTTCTTTTGTAAGAATTACTTAAAAACGTGCCTATAACCATGTAGAATTATTAGATTTTCTAAAACTCTATATCAACAATAATTGTGAAAATGTCATTAACTTAGATCTTTAAATTCTAGATCATAAAGTTCTCACAATCCGTTTGATATGAAATTTTATATCATGCCTATCTATTATAAATTAACCATACATATCAAATTTCAGCCTTTAGATCATTGTAAAAGTGACCCAATTAATAAATCAGCCCCCTAATCATTGATTTTAGTATATATTGAGTGAAAAAACTTCGTGGGTAATCGTAATAAAATATTTCCCTTCATATGAAAGACTTGGATTGCCCATAATATGGACCAAACGTGAAATATGAAGACCCCACTTTAGTAGACTTTTTCTTATGCGCGAAGTTATCTTTTCAAGGCTTACCAACTCCTTATAAATATGGATCTTCCAATTTAACCACTTTCCGTCATCCATTACAACTCAAATTTAGACCACAAATTGGTCTCATATGACTATGAGGTTATATAAAATTTATGCCCCGATCTACGATCTTACACCATTGAATGTTGAAGCCAGCTCCTTCATTTTATTACAAAAGGTCAAATTTTATATTTAGGTTTTTTCCACTATTGATCAACCACCAAATTTTGTCCAACCATTTATCTATCCTGACTATACATTTTTCTCAGAATTGGGCCCTAATTATTAAGTGTGGGTTGTTAATTGAGATCAAGTTCGTTTTGGCACCCGTTAGGAGAATTTTCAAGATAAGTCAATCTAAATTTTGGATCACTAAGAAAATCATATACCCTGGCCCTATTCGACGACCCTGATACACTGGACAAATTAGATTTTAAAAAAAGATCGCTAAAAAATTTCAAAATGGAGAAACCCAATCCAAGCGAGATGTGAAACACACCCCCTCTCACACGCCCCCTCTTTATAGAAGGAGGAGTGTGTTCCCCTCTCCACTCACAAGCTCAATCTCCCAACACCTAAGGAAGAGAGAGAGAGAGAGAGAGAGAGAGAGAGAGAGAGAAACACACCCCCACTCGCACGCTCATTTTTTTTATTATCATGAATCAAATTATTTTGAATTTGTTAGGAATTAGTCCTCCTTTTATCCCTCATGGATTCGAGGAAGCTATTTGAGGAGTCTAAAGAGCTCCATGGATTCGGAGTAATTATTCCCTAAGGAAGAGGGTGATCGACCTCATCACGTCCCTCCCTGCACCCCCTCCTAGTAGTACAATTAAACATTATCACTGAACATTTCTTATTGATGAAAATCTCATAACTTGGTTGACAGTGTAGCCACATCATATACGACCATTCCCTCTTTCAATTTTATGAAAAGCAGTGTAGTATCTAGATGAAAACCCTATGCAATGGTCAAGATGAGAGTGGCATCAAGCGAATGTTCTCAAAGCTATTTAAATGTCCAATAAGTTTAGGATCATGCATCTTATTTTCACATACAACGTATATCCTAGAAATGACAATTAGCCTGACTTAATTGCCCATATGGTCAAGTTTCAGTATAAAGTTAGTCAACATCATCAATTGTCTCTCTTAAGAATGATCATGAATCAGTTAATGTCGCTTTATTCAATAGCCAATCGAGAGTCATCTATTCCCTTTGATCATCTCATATTTATGTTAGCTCGAGAGTGTGGGTTTCAAACAATTACGGATATTCTATTGAAACCCAACACCTTCAATGTTACTTCCCTGAAGTGCATGAATCTACTGGATGAAGATGCCTAGGCAGATGAGCCTTGACAATCAACAGGGGAGCCTGGACAACCAGTAGAGGAGTCTTCATAGTCAGAAGCATCATCAAAGCATATCACAAAGCCTTCCGCTAAGGTTTCTCCATCAACGACTCCATCTTCTAGGGACACAGGGACACCACAATGTAATCCTCCTCTTCCTCTAGCTCCACCATCAGCTCGATAGTAGGACAGCATAGTTCAGCTACTTGCGACACAGACTGATATTCGAGCAACTCAGGCTCAAATTGATGTAGAGAAGGCTCAATATGGAGAGTGCCTGACCAGGCTAGAGCAAATGAACCAGACTCTGCAACACACCGCTCAAGATATATTGGCATATCTGACTTGTCGTGGTGACGATGTATCAGGAGCAAGACCATCGAGCTAGGGTTAGAAGAGCTCTCAAAGATAGAGTTGTTAGTTTTTGGCATTGATGAGTCGCTAATTATATCAGTCATGTATTTCTTTATAATGACCTGAAGATGGGATTTAGCATATTGGTATACATGTATTTGTTGAGAATGTTTTGTGTTTTGGATGATATATAGCTTGGTTGTGTTTTAGACATATTATGCTTCATATAAATATATATATATATATATATATATATATATATATATATATATATATATATATATATATATATATATATATATATAGTGAGAGAGAGAGAGAGAGATATTATGGTTACTACCTTTTATGTTTTATTGTTTAAGTTTTTCCTTATGCATTGGGACATATTTTCTACACTCGATTGGTATATAATGATATGTATATCTATGTGCTTTCATGATAAATCACTATGCTCTTAGGCTATTTATTATATATATGAGATTATCAGATGATTCGGACGCTGCAAGATGAATGTTGTGAAATGTAGTTTTCTTTAATCATCATCGTTGTTACCTTGTCTCAACTTTTTGAAGTCAAGCTCGAAGGTGATATATATATATATATATATATATATATATATATATATATATATATATATATATATATATATATATATATATATATATATATTAGAAATGGTTCTATGTGGTTGACCTCATGGGAACCTCCCCTGAGGTCGAGCTGTGTGGGCGCCACCGTGATGCACATTGAACATCCACCCTATCAGTCAGAAGCATCTTCCATGGTGGGCCTCGGGCTTAAAAATCAAGTCAATCCATGAGTTGTGTGGGCCACACCACATACAAAAGTTGAGAGGGGTTACCCTCCCACCAAAACATTCATAATCATTTGTTGGGCCCATCGAGATGTGGTTCACAAATCCAGTCCATCCATTATGTGTCCCACTTGGATGAGGGGTCAAACCAAGTTTTAGACACATCCAAATTTCAGGTGGGCTCCACCAAATGCTTTTATATGTTTTAGGCATGTCTTCACATGATTTTAGATTGTATAGCTCACCCGAGTTCTGTAAAAGGCTGATTTTTGAGTATCCCATAATTTAAAGGGGACCCATCAAATGCATGGTGTTGATTTTCGACACACATCATGGTGGGCCCATGACATTGATCGCATAGAAGCATTTCCCAATGAAAAAAAAAATGTCCATTATTTTAACCAAAAGGGCATATCATATTATATATCACGATGCCACTAAAATCGAAATTAAAAGAGGCCAATATAAGAGGGACTACTACAAATAAAGTATAAATAAAGTGCGTGTTTTTCCTTACAATGGAGGCAATCACGATCTCAATAATCACTGAGGTAAATGGAGCTTCACCTAACAATTGGGTCATATTCTTCTCTATCCGAGAGTCTCAGCCCCAACAAATACATCCCTAATCTCGTGCATTTCTGTAGCAACATTTCTCATTTCCATCCGTTCTCTTAGAAATTCTGTGGAACATTCAACTGCAATCCTGATCACCACAATCAAGCATTCTCACACTCTACCGCTTTGAGCTCTTATTATCTCAGTGTTTTGGACAGATCCATCTTCTTCTTCTGAGAGGAGTATTGGATCCACAATCTCCATTACTTTGTCTGGAAAAGCCTTCTTTGCAAATGTAGTAAGGCTTAGATTGTCCTTAAACATGTCATCAATGGGCCTCTTTCCTGTGAACATTTCCAACAAAAGGATGCCATAGCTATACACATCTTCATGTGTAGATGCCTCACCACCCATGCCATACTCTGCAGTTCACATTTTTTTTTCTATTAATTCATTGTTACAACAACATGTAAATAAGAAGAATGCTAATCCTAAAAACGCATACCATAAAATGAGTTGAGAAAACAGATGGACATTCCAAATTGAATGCCTATTATTGAAATATTCGTAGGGCCATGGGATATTTGTGAGAGATCCACCATGTCCATCTATTTTTCCAGGTCATTTTATGTACTGGGCCCAAAAATGATGCCAATACCAAGCTCCAGTGAGCCAATTGACAAAAACAGTGAGAATGAGTGCCACTTATGAAAATTCCCAGCCATCGGGATTCACTTTGTGATTTGAATCTACTCTATTTTTAGTCCCAACCTAGAGTTGGGGTAGTTTTGTCAATATCAAAATACAATATACCATTCTATAGGTAACTAATAGCTACCAATTTAGCGACTAGTTTAATATCTAATGTTGGAAACTATGGGCGGAAAATATAGTAATTTAGTAATATGGAAGAATCCCTAAATTTATAGCCTTGTGTGTTTGTGTGTGACTGAACAGCTTATGTGGCCCATCATGTTCATTTGTTCATTTTAGAGTGTGACTCCAAAAATAAGTCATATCCAAAGTTCAAGGGACCACATGACAAGTAATAGTGCCATTACAAGAAAAATAGGTATTACCAGCGGCTAAAATTGCCCCTAAAAGTCCAAAAAACCGCCGCAATAAGAATTAGCGGCGGTCGGGCAGCTGCTGCAAAAGGGGGGCGTCATTGTATTGTTTACCGGCATTTGTCCATTTTTACCGACGTTTTTAGCGGCCGCCACTAAATGTTGGTCTTTACCGGTGCTTATTGTCATTTCCGGCGACTCTTCAGACTGTCGGTAAAAACTGTAAAAGCGCCGCTAATAACTAAAAAAGCGCCGCTAAAAATGGTATGAAGCGCCTCAAAAACCTGCACGAAACGCTTCAAAATGTCAGTTAGATATGAGTAACATAGCTAAATTTTGCAACAAATGCTGATAAAAGTAACAATAAACGCCGCTAAAAAGCTGTAACAAATACTAACGAGATACTAAAAACACTGGTAAAATCTGTTTAAAATGCTAGTAAATCATTTACAATGTAAAATAAAAAATAATAGAAACAATTAAAAATTCTACTAGGCTGAATCTTCTAAATCAAAAGACCTTTACAAGATTAAATTAGTATTCAAACACAACCTTTAAATCATTTACAACTAACCTCATTTACGGGGGGCCTGAGAATGAAAAATTACATAGTGGACAAAAAATTTACAAATTGATACAAGGAAAAGCAGAATGAAAAAAAAAAAAAAATCAACGGACTTCAACGACGCCCGAGGCGAGACTTCTCAAATGCACCCCAAGAACCAGAACTCATGCCATATAGAGGACCTTTGTTAGCACCACTCTTTCATGCATAGAGGTCGGGTAATAAAATAGTATATACACTCATAATCTAAGTTACACTATCTAAAATTAAATTTTTAGTCATAAATATTTCCTGCAAAAATAACCATACCGAATGAAGTCCATATCCATCCCCATATGAAGCAACAAAGCCCCTCTGTTACCAATGCTCCACCTTCAGTTACCAATGCAAAGACAAAGTTTACAAAACAAAATAAAATAACCAAAAAACAAATTTGATATAAAATAAAAAGAACCAGTAAATACCTGTAACTAGCAGATGGAGGAGAATAGCTATGGAATTTTTTATATATAAATGTGGACAGATTTTTCTTCCCTTTTTCTTCAAGGATAAAACTGCATCATAAGCATCATAGCATGTAACTCAATATGAGCCTTTTTACAGAAGCATTAACTAGCATGCAAGATGGACCTGAATTCAGCACAAGGAAAGCCATATAGTGGCTTGTACCTGATGAGCAGCTTTGATCATGCATCCATGTAAGCATTGTGGACCCCTGAGCCTACACTCTATATAGTTAATTCCACTTTAAATAAGCATCTTACAACCAAAGATAAATACATAATACAATTCAAACATTATGAAAACCCTTCGTTATATTGAAGCAATGAAGATTGGTAAGAAAATATCACACTAAAAAAAATCAGCAATTGATACTTATACTCACCCTGTTTGGTAGACAGCTTTTTTTTCTACTTTCGGAAATAGAATAGTACAACTCTATAGTCTTCCTTATAGCCCATAGTTCTAACTATGAATGCAAGTGGAGACACCAGCCTATCCAATAGATCACCACTAGAAGGATTATTTTACAGCCAAAGTGAACTTCATTTTCTAGAAAAATATAGCATGGAATCAAATGGAAACGAACCTGCTATTTGGGAGATTCTTCAATGCATTAGGTACAAAACTCCTATACAACCCAATGAAACCGTCAAGTTCCACGATACCTGCATTCACATTGGGCAATCAGAAGATTGCTTTCCTTTGCAATAGGCAATTTCTGTTGGAAGCAAATTAGAGATCAACAGTTGCACAACAAAAGACTACACGAACTAAACTGAGAACTGCAGTATCATTGTACAATACAAGAATGTAGAATATTGGTTGGTTAAGTTATCATCTAGTGCATGAACAGATTTTTTTTTATAATCATTTTAGTGTATGTAACCTGGCTTCTTGTGTACAAAACAAATTTATTTTTACTTTTTTCCATTCAAATTAACTGCAGTGTACTGCACCGGTTGCATTCTTCAGTTTGCTGATTCAGTTTTTAACACGTCAAAACTGAGAGAAAGATAGGCCCGATAGTTAAACGCCTCTTTCTTGTGGAACCGAATGCAGTATAGTACAAGAATATTCTGGAACTATCTTATAAAACCCATGTTAAGGAAGTATGTTTGACAGATGAAGCTACCAAGCACTAATTTCAAAAAGGGAGCAGCCACGATTTACACTCACCTTTGTCACTAGCTTACAGTCAATTTTTCCATTTGTAAAAATGGTGGGTGTGGACGATATCAACTCCCTTCTTAAAATACATCAATCTCCTTATTAAAATACATCATTTCTTAATCCGTGTTCATGCCCAGTCCTGTCCATACATAGGCCTTGCATGATAGCAAACACAGGTTGCAATCAAGAAATCCATGTCCAGGGCAAGTATTGCTTGTTGGGGTTTACTAATCAGACACACAAGTATAAGGCATGCCATCTACATACTCCCATTTGTGTCAATCAGACACAAGTGCAAGATCCAAGCTGTCCACCAATTGAGTACCAGCTTGCAAATGTCCTATCCCAACATTCATGCTGCTCCATTCTTGTTGACCATAACATTTGAAATAGGGAAAGTACATATGAAAGTACATAGATCAATTTCACTTACAACCAAACAGAGCGTGGGCCATGTCAACTATGTCAAGTGACCTGAAAATTAGTAAAGTGACTTGAAAATTAGTCGAGTGACCTGAAGATTAACGTTGTATGTAAAATAAAATGGAAGAAAATGACACAACTCACCTTGACACCCTTTTCCCTCCTCCTTTACCTGCGCTTGGGACCAGAAATGCAAGAAGTTGCATTGGCGAAGTTAAAAAAAGGCTTAAACTCCATTTGGTTTGAGAAAAAAATATATTCATAAAGATTGATGTGATGACCAAATGGAGCCTAAGACTTATATGCAAATTTACTAAAAGGTATGATAGGAACTCTTACGCAACAAACAAAAATTTAAATATTATAGAACCAAAAACTAATCTTTAAGAAGCAATATGAAAAAGTAAAGGGAGAGAGAGAAAAGAAAATGGATAAAGTACAAATTCAAGCCACAAATGCAGTGTACAAATATCTGATGAAGAAAACTAGAACTACGAGTGACTGCAATTCAAATTAGGCTTGTTGAGCATCATAGTTGTAGTAAGCATCAGCCCAAGAATAGTCAAAGACGAATTCTTCATACGAGTGACTGCAATTCAAATTAGAATTAACTAAAATAGTTCAGCTGCTATCAAACAGAAGTTATATAGAAACCTAGCCAACAAAAAACACTAGCCGAAACTCAAAACATCAGAACATCCACTCCTGATACATAAACCAGTTTTGCAAGTGCTAGAATCAGAACCATCGAAGAGTCTATGAGTAGAAATTTATACAAATCATGGATGGATGCTAGCAGAAAAGGTGCACACTCAACAACATGAATCTTGCAACATGGAATGAGGAAGATCCATTTGGTTGCCAATGGAGTTTCTGGTAATCTCGGTTCGGCCAGCCATTTCGAAAGCAATTGTACTGCACGTCGATTAAACAAGATCCTTTTGGATATAACAGAGATTATTGTAATAATAATAAAAACCAAATACATGAGATACGAAGAAAGTCTGCATGAATCAACAAGACCCATAATATATATTCGAGTCTATTTGGATGCTCAGCTGAATTGAATCGCAATTCACTCAATTCACCAAACAGGAAATGCCCAGAGTGGGGTGCGACAACCAAACCCCTACTTGTAATTCCAGATTTTGTATCAATAAGACTTCTTGCTAAGCATGTGAATGCGATCACTAGAAACTAGAATAATTGAAAGAGACTATAGAAAGTTTGAAAATGTCAATATCATAGCCCCTTGTCCAACAATGCAACCTGTAACATATAAAAGAAAAAAAAGAGACCACCTGATTGCATAAGAATATGAAAATTGTAGGCAATGCTGACAAATGGTGATTGAGAAGCTTTTGACCAATCAGGTATTTGATTACTGATGAAACACAACAAAGTCTCATACACCAATCAGGTATGTGATTATTGATGAAACACAACTTTTCGCTAATCTTAAGCCATAAACCACAGGACTAATGGAATGCCTAAAGTTAGGCTCTTTAAACCATTAGGAACATAACAGTCCCACCAACATGTCCACATAACATCTACCCTGTCCATCAGTTTTCGCCAATGAAGGTTTCAATGGTGGGTGTTCAATCTCCATTGTTTAATTTGGCATGGCCTACTTGAGTTTTGGATCCAGTCATTTTTGGGCTCATATCCTAACATGAGGTGGTGAAACTGATGTGCAGGGTGGATGTCATGGAAGCAGATTGCCTGCAGCACCTGCCACAACGTGGCCCTAACACGAGGTGGTGAAACTGATGTACAGGGTGGATGTCATGGAAGCAGATTGCCTGCAGCATCCGCCACAACATGGCCCAAGCTCTGTGAGGCCTATCGTGATGTATGTGTTTTATCCATTTTATCCATGTTGTCTATCCGTTTTTCCAACTCATTCCAAGGCATGAGCTCAAAAATGATGCAAATCAAGCTCATAAGCTTTCTTTTTCTTTTCTAGATGAAAATACATAGTTAAGAAGTACCAAATATAGATTTTTTTGAGTTTGCATAAAATAATGTGGGCAAAATGTTCTCTTCATGAACCAGGGGATAAAAAATAATATATGTAATGCATATTATGCACTTGTTGGTTAACTGGGGGAGATATGTTTTTGGGCAAGGAACTCATCCTGTTTTTTGAAGCTTTAAGCAGGTATTGCAATTAGAATGGAATCCACAAGCTGAACAGCAAACCAAAAATTGAATGTAGTGAAATCAAAGGTAGGAAATTACCGGTGAAGGGGTTAGTTCAAATGATGAACGAGCACCATTCTCTCTTCTCTGAGCACAAACACAAGAAAGGCTTCTTCCAAGCCATGCTTGGTCTTGCCACAACCTCAATTGTAGCAATACAAGGTTGGCATGAAAGAAATTTTGTTGAACAGTGGGTATTTTTAGAGATTCACCTAATATCCAAAAAATTAAGAAAGACATCAATTTTTTTTTATAAAAAAATCAGTCAAATGAAAACCAAACATACAGTTGTTAATTCAATTGTTGAGGCGGAAGTTTCAACTCACGTTGTCATCGTCATTTGGGCTGCTAACGAAAGGTTGCAAATCCAACTCAAAAGGGTAACCCACAAACTCCCAAATCTTCTGAATGTAATAATGTGAGATAAGAATGGCTCTTATTCACTTGCATTTTAAGGTGAAAAAGTGAGAAAATGGGAACTTGCCTAATATAATTGCTATTTACCAAGCCACCTAAATGCTTAGTGAACTAGTTCTGCCAAGAAAGAAAAATCAAATTCGTTGTAAGGATCTAAGAAAACAGAGCCGTGTGTATTTAGAGTCATTTTAATCCATAAAAGACAAGGTTTTTCCATATATTTGATCTCTTAAGCATTGTTCAAAACCCAATTAACACACATATACATAACATCATCAACTTCAACTTATTTTGATGTGTAATATAGATGGCAGCAAAGAAAGCAGAAAATAAGCTATATTTTAGGTAGTACATGAAAATAGCAAATCCAGCCATCTGCACAATTGTGGGACTGTAGTACATTACAGTGTTGATTCTTGTGAGTTGCTGAAATGCCTGCAAACGAAAATAGCAACAATCCATTACAGAGTGCATAGAAATATAGATGCATGTGACGACTTAACAAACAAATAGATCCACCATCAAAACTTCCAACAACATTTTTAAAAGATGGCAAAGCAAAAATGCCTAAGATTTCCACATCCATGACAAAATAACAGAACGCAAAAGGCTAAAACAGCTCTATCCTTTTGAAAATTTAAAAAATTCAAAAAAAAAAAAAAAAGAGAAAAAAAAAAAGAAGTAAAATAACTTACCAAAAGAAAAATATGAGATATACCAAAACATTGATGACAACATACAATAACCTGTATGAATCAAATTCAAACCAAAACGAGCCAAACCAAGACAAATTAAGACACACCCAAAACAACTCTACCTTTATACCTCCAATTTTTTTTAAAATAATAATAACAAGGCAAAGCAAAAATGCCCATTACTTGCACACCCATGACAAAATAACAGAAACCCAAAATAGCTCTATCCTTGTGAAAATGTTTTTAAAAAAATGCATAAAAAAAGAAGAAGAAGGAAATACCTTGCCAAGAGAAAAATGAGAGATAACCCAAACATCAATGCACCCGGGGCGCATGTTAGTAGGAGGGGAAGGGAAGAGGGTGTTGAAGCTCACCATTGCTGCTGCTACCATTGTTGCTGTTGATGCATTTCGTTTGGGTTTTGTAGAGAGAGAGAAAGATGGGTTTGGAGAGTAGATGATGTCAGTTTTTGATTGGCCGATCACATCAAATTCTTCCTTCCAAGATAGAAAATGTTAACCCTCTCTCTACACACGCATTTGAGAAGTTATTTGATACTCATGGCAGATTATAACACTAGACATGCAGACATTAATATGAAAATCACCAAACCAATCCAGAAAATAAATCTCAGCAAAACTAACCTCCAAAATGGGATCCGAGATAAAGAATCGAAACCCTATTTCTTGAAAATGGAATTTGAGATCGAAGATTCATTGCCCCAAAAGCAGTCGAACGATAGAAAATCTGCTCGGAAACAAGTGGATGGGGTGAAGGTCGATCGATCTACAATCTTCTGCAGCTACAAAGATTGAGAGTGAGAGAGAGAGAGAGAGAGAGTACCTTTGATTTTCTCTTCTTTCTTCAATTTTCTTCGATTGTTGGATAGAGATCAAAGAAGGAACAACACGTTGAAGAAAACGAGAGAGAGAGAGAGAGAGAGAGAGAGAGACTTGAGATGGGTTTCGGTAGAAATGGGAGAAGAAGAGGCGCCATGGATTTGGGATAGGCGCGCGTATAAGTGGTTTTTGAAAATTGGGGATAGGGCGCCACGCGGCTCTAATTTGGGGTTTTTTTTTAATTAAAAAACAAAACAGCGGCGGTGGCCCATTTTGTACACAGGCGGCCACGTGAAAACGCCCCTCATTTCATCTATAGTGGCGGTTTGTTGTGGCCGCCTGTGCTAAAAACGCCCTAATAGCCATATTTCTTGTAGTGTGGGGACGATGATTCCCACTATTAAAAGGACGCATATTGCATCCTACCCACTTCTCTGGCCCTAAACGGGGCAGTTCTATAAGTGGGTCCACCATGATGTATCTGTGCATCCAAGTTGTCCAATCTTTTTTTCAAATTATTTTAAGGCATGAGAACAAAAATGAGGCTGGTCACATTCAAATGTACCACACACCAAAGATGAATCTTGCATTTAATGCAACTGGCATTTAATGCTATGTGCATTTAATGCAACCAAGCATGTTACTTGGTGTTATCCACTAAAGCACTGAAGTTGCCTCATTTTTGTGCTCATGCCTTAAAATGACCTGAAAAAAGAATCGACAGCTTATATGTACAGATGAATCATGGTGGCCCTGCCCACATAACTGCTCGTTCGGCTAGAGACGGGCAGGGTAGGACGCAATCCATGTCCCCATGAAAACTTTCATATGCCCACCATAATCTTTATTTTCAATATGTTCATAAGGTCAAGAGAAAAAAAAAAGATCTAATTGATCCAAAACATCTGAGACCTCAAAAAAGTTTCAATGGTAGACATTCAATCCTTCACTGTTTTCTGCAGTGTGGTCCACTTAATCTTTGGATCTTTCTTATTTTTGGACTCAAGCCTTAAAACAATCTCACCAAATGAACGGATGATTGGATATAACACACACCTCATCGTGGGGCCCACAAAACTTCTGCTTCCTGTGAGGCCACTGTAAGACCCGTATCTTAGTCCATACCGTTCCGTAGACCTCCGCGATCTTACCAGTCGAATTTCGGCAACCTTCGACCCTTAACCGATAGTCACGCGCGACCCTCATTCATACGCCGTTAACCCGAGTCGACTCAACCCAAGACCCGTACCCTAGCGACCGCGCCGTCGCTGCGGTTCCGATGCAGCGACTCGCGCGCCGAGGCGATACCCAGGTCAAGAGTTGTAGGCCGACGTTCGGTGCGAGGAAACGCCGTGCGTTGCGAAACCCAAGGGAATCTCTAGGAGGTGTCCCATTAATCTCATCAATCCATCAATCAATCAATCCATCACATGTCAAATACATGTCAAGTACACATCACCTTTCACCCATTCCCAATCAACCACAAAAGTCAAGAATCTCTTACAAAGCCCATACCTTTCTTACACCAAAAACCCTCAAAGTCAAAAAGTTCTTACACCTCTCATGCCTTTCTTACACAAAAGGCCACAAAAGTCAAGATTTTCTTACACACCCATCACTCACCACATCCATCCATCACTCATCCCTCTCTCCCTTTACAACTCTCTCTCTCTTTCTCATTTTTAAAATCCATTCCAAGCAACCAAAAACCCTCCATACGTATGAAATTCTCCAAGCTTTTCAAAGCTCCAAGTGTGGCCCACTTTCCTACCTCATCATCTCCCATCCTAGTCATCCATTTCTCATCTCATCCATTGAAATCCAAGCTAAGGTGTTAAGGAATCCCTTGGAGCAAGAAGATCGGACGGTGGGTGCTTAATACTATTAGATTTTTATGTTTTTGAGATAGGCCAAGTGAGGCCAAGCGATCAATGGTTTGGATCTCACTTGGGACCCTTAGATGTAGCCGATGACCCACTAGGATCATCATGATCATTCCATGATGGGGCCATTCTCCATGGACCCCATCATGATGTTTATTGCATTAGGAAGGTCATCTAGACCGTCCATTTTGGTGGAGAAAGGAACTCCACAATTGATTTGTAGATTTTGGTGATCCCACATGCTTTAGGGCTCACTTGATGTATGATTCATTGCAAGGGAGGGCCAATAATGTCGGGGTCCCTCCATCAAGCGTGTCCCGCCCTCTATCTCTCTCTCTCTCTCCCTCTCATCTTTTATTTTCTTGTATGATTGATGAGGCCATGTGGCCCACTTGAATGAGCCCCACCATGAAATATGTATTCTATCCAAGCGCCCTCCATGAGTGGGGCCCACCTTAGATATATCATTCATCTTGTGGTGGCCCACCTAAACACAAAAAAAAAAAAAGAGAGAAAAGAAAAGAAAAGAAACGTCCAGACGCTGGACGCTCCTGTAAAAAAAAAAAAAAGAAAAAAGAAGCCTTTGGGTGGTCCACTTGCTTAGGCCCCACCGTGATGTATGTAATCAATCCACGCCGTCCATCCCATTCTCCACCTAATTTTATGCGTTGGGTCAAGATTTGGAGCCGATCCATTCACCTGGTGGGCCATAACGTCGAACATTGCATCATCACCATTCAAATATCATTTTTTTATTTTATTTTATTTTCTAAACATATAAAAATTCAAACTTTAAACTCATTAGGACGACCTTGAGCCACTGAACGCAATGGCCGGGGTAGATTTTTGTAAAGCGGGCCCCACGTGCGAAAAACCCCAAAAAAATGGGTTTTCCCCGATTTTTAAAAGAGGCAGAGCCTCTGCCTCTCTCTCTGTTAGCGGCAGTAGCTGCACGCTGCTGCGTGCAGCGTTAGGCTGGCAGGCGGACAGCCACCCACTGCCCTGCATGTGGGCCCCACGGTGATGTTTATTTGTAATCCAATCCGTTCATGAGGTGGGCCCCCTCCTCAGGTGAGCCCCCTCCAAGTTTCAGTCACACCCAAGACTCATGTGGCCCACATCATTGGAAACAGTGTTGTTTGAACCTCTACCATTGAAATCTTTTTGGGGCCCACAGAAGTTTTGGATCAAGCTAAAATTTATATTTTCCCTTCATCCAGGTCTGAGTGACCTTATGAACAGCTTGGATGGCATTGAAACATTGAGGTGGGCCTCACATGGGACCCACAGTGATGTATGTGTTCTACCTCCACTGTCCAGGCGGACGGTGGTACCCACCATGATATTTGTGATTTATCTCCACCGTCCAGTGGACGGTGGAGCCCACTAGCGTGCTGAGTAAACTCTGTGGGGTCCACCCGTCCCTCTTTATCCCAAAAAAATAAAAAAATAAAAAAATAATAAAATAAAAATAAACATTGCAGCAGACCTCTAGGCCCATGGGATTGGACCCACTTGATATGTTCCAAGGCCCATGAGACTAGGCCCATTTGATGTACTATAAGGCCTATGAGTTTAGGCCCATTTGATTCATATAGGACCTATGGGTCGAGGCCCATTTGATATACATGTGGGGCCCAATTGGTGTGGCCCATTTGTTACATACTAGACTCATGAGACTAGGCCCATTTGATGCAATTCAAGGCCCAACAGGTTATGACCCATTGCAATGCGCACAAGGCCCATTGGTGCGGCCCATTAATGTGGCCCGCTTGACGAATGGAAGGCCCATATGATATGGCCCATTTGATATATTTAAGGCCCAATGGGATGTACCTAAGGTCCATTGCAATGTGTGACCCCGACACGGATTATGTAATGATGTTTACGACGATCGTGCCTTGGGAGCAATGATGGTTTGACGTCCATATTGCGAGTGTAATGCTGGTTGGATGTCCGCATTATAACTCTCCCTAGGACCTTTGATAGGCGGTACTTGTTGTGTATAAGCCGTCTAGGCCCATCTGCGTTGTAAGAATGGTTCATCACTTATTTACATGTTTAATATAGTTTCATGACTCATGATCATACGCATCATATGTATGCTTGATATGAGAATTGCCTGATCATAGCATATGCCTTCGGGTAGATTGTTTATGGGCTCCTGGTTAGGCGGTGTTGCCCTACATGAGCACACGATATGCGCAGGATTTGATGCACGACTGGATAGCGTGAATCATGCATATCGCATTTGTATGACATGGATATTGTACGCCCTAGCGACATCGGGGTCGTAACTTCCACAGACGTATCGTGGTTGGTAGGATTGGATACTGAAAATCTTGTTCTACATGGGGTGCTATAGATATCCCTAGGTGAAAGTCTCTAAACCCTTATGGTACTAAGAGGTTGCTCCAACATCTAGACCGAATGGGTAGATGAGCGTTGAGTACCGATTACCAGATGGCTGCGCTCTCCACTGTGTCGTGGTCGGTTGGAAGGGGGTGCGGCCTTACCCGCCCTAGAGTAGGGGACAATGCTAGGCTGAGTTTGACCAGCTCGAGGAATGGGTCCGCTATCGACGAGTCGAGCCCGATATTAGCAGACGGATAGTGAGGTCTCTTCCACTTACCTTATTGCGCGCGATGTGGCGGCGATCTGGTTTAGAATGTACTAGACCCTGGTGAAATCCTAGAGTTGAACTGTATTGACATGTGAACTTAGATGAGGATTGTATGCTTGACTTGCATCTTGCATCGCATAGCCTTGGTACGGCTCATGATATTTATGGATCCATATGCATATTCTGCATTACTCTGATACTGTATGATCATATTACTACCTTGCGCACACACTTTCACCACCTTCTAAGCTTTCTATGAGCTTATGCATGACCGTTGCATGCAGGTGATGCTGGCTCATAGCAACGCCTTGGCAGGAGCACCTTGCAGATCACTTTGGAGTTTTTGGTCTATCATCATTGTATTTCCCTTTATGCTCATTGTACTTGTAAAGTTTTTTATCATAGTGGAAATATAATAGAGTTTTTGGTATTGTTTGTGGGTTATGCCTTTGGTTATGCTTATTATGAATCAAACTGAAGTTGAAAATCCTCCTGGTAGCATCCCAGGATCGGAACCTGGCGAATGGGAGCTGGGAGCCGAGAATGGGGTTCTACGGAGGCTGTCGGCGCTAGATTCGGCGATCGAAAATTTTGTGAACCCGATTTTCGAGTTTGGGGCGTGACAGCCACCAAGGCGTGTGTCTCTCATTAAATCTAATCATCATCAACCATGTGACTTATCAAAATTAAGCGAATATATAGAAATCAGCCTAATTCAAAACTTAAGGTGGTCATTAGCTTCTCGCCTTATGGTTGAACTAGATTTTACGTAGACACCATGCTGGATCCCACAGAGCTAGGGGTCTTATGCATTGTGCATGAGGGAAACGAATTGGCTACTCCCCCTACCACCAGCCAATGGCTAGTGGTCGGTGCTTTGTGGGCCCCACCATGATGTATGTATTTCATCCATGCCCTCCGTCTATTTTTCTAGATCATTTCATGGAATGAGAAAAAAAAATGAGTTATATCCCAATCTCAAGTGGACCTGACACAGGGATGAACGTGATGAGGTCGATCACCGTCTTCCTCAAGGATAACTACTTCGAATCTACGGAGCTTCTTTGGACTCCTCATAGAGACTTTTCGAATCCATGAGGAAAGAAAGCAAGAGAATAGAAATAAATTCTAATAAAATTTGAAATTGATTAATGAATGAATAAAAATGAGTTCACAACCCTTTAAATAAGGGTACTAAGCAATAAGAAAGAAATCAAAATCAAACTACAACTAAAACTCCTAGAATCCGCGACTTACTATAAATAGTAAACTTACTATTTATAGACGGTCTTGATGTCTACTAGTGCACAAGGTTTTCAGCCAAAAATAGTAAGTGTCCTATTTGGCTTCACCAAACCATTCTCCTAATTATCCTAAGCACTTTTCATGTTGGACACAACTCCTAAAGCCCAACGGATGAAGAGTTATACTCAAACTAAAACTTACTATTTATAGTAAAAACGAAAATAAAACAGGAAAACGACCGTCGATCCAGGGGTTTCTCACAAATCTGGGGTGCGCAACCCAGCATAGGTAGGTTGGTTGGCTAAAGTAGCTCGTTCTACCCATAAATCATATATTTTGCGTCAAACAACTCATTCCGGATTGTAAGATACGCTCGATCTAAGGTCCAACGGTCCGGATCACTTCTGTTGTCGACCGGGCCTTTTCTTATCCATCTTGGCCATGAAGTTGTCCGCGACCTGCTCTACATCATTCCCCTCCACTTCAAAAGAACTCATCCTCAAGTTCACATCCTGCTCTGGTTCATGATATTTAATCAGGTCCGCGACATTGGAAGTCCGTGAGATCGTCATGTCATCTGAAAAATCAATAACATAAGCATTATCATTGATCTTTCGAATGATTGGGATAAGTCCAATCTTCTTATTTTTCAACTTGTTGTTCGTCCCGGTTGGAAATCTCTCTTTACGCAGATGGACCATAACGCGGTCGCCCGCCTCGAACACCTTTTGTCGCCGATACTTATCCACTTGTTCCTTGTACTTCTCATTCGAGGCATGTATCTTAGCTTGCACTTCCACATGGATGCCCATGATCTTATCTGCCATATGTTCTGCTGCAACGCTTGTGCCTGGGTGTTTGCGCAAAGAAACTAAGTCAAGTGTGTGGCAAGACACTCGTCCGTAGATAATCTAGAACAGTGATTTTCCTATCGAGCGGTTCACCATGTTGTTGAATACAAACTCCACTTGAGACAAGGCCAAGTCCCACTGCTTTGGCTTTTCTCCTGCAATACTGTGAAAGAGGTTTCCCAACGTGCGATTCACAACTTCGATCTACCCATCAATCTGTGGGTGGTAAGCACTGCTGAATTGAAGTCATGTATCGAATTGAGTCTACAAAGTTTGCCAAAAGTGGCTAATGAATTTCATGTCACGATCAGAAGTAATAGGCTTGGGGACCCCGTATAGCCCTACGACCTCCCTGAAGAATAGTTTCGCCACGTGTGTTGCGTCGAGGGTCTTCTTACATAGAATAAAGTGCACCATCTTGGAGAAACGATCGACCACCATGAACATCGAATCCATGCCGTGTTGTGTTCGTGGAAGACCAAGCATGAAGTCCATTGATAAATCCTCCTAAGGACTGTCAGGCACGGGTAACGGGGTGTAGAGGCCCGCATTCTGAGATTGCCCCTTAGAGGTCTGACAAATATGACAACATTGTACGGCTCTTCCCACATCACGTACTAATTATGGCCAGTAATACCGCTCTTCCACAAGAGCTCACGTCTTGTCTCGCCCAAAGTGTCCACCGAGGCCACCTCCATGTAGCTCCTGAATAATCTGTTCTCTTAGAGAACTTTAGGGGATGCACAATCGATTTCCTTTCAAGAGAAAACCGTCCTGTATATGAAGGTCACTAGGGTGACCTTCTTGGCACTTCATCCAAGAATCTTTGAAGTCTTCATCCTCGGCATATAGCTCCTTAAGACAGTCAAAGCCGACCACCTCATTTCTCATCGTAATAAGTAGTGATGCACGATGGCTAAGTGCATCAGTCACCTTATTCTGTTGTCCTGACTTGTGCTTCAGAACGAACGTAAATTCCTATAAAAATACAATCCATCTAGCATACACACGATTCACGTTAATCTGACTATTAATAAACTTTAAAGCATAATGGTCAGTGTACAGAACAAACTCCCTTTGAATCAGATAATGTCGTCAATGTCGCAGCGCCTGAATAACTGTGTACAACTCAAGCTCATAAGTCAACCACTTCTTTCGGGCTTTGCTGAGCTTCTCAATGTAGAAGGCTACCGGCCTGCCTTCCTGTGATAATACTCCTCCAATTTTAACATATGAAGCGTCACACCCCACCTCAAACAATTTGTCAAAATTAGGAAGCACCAAGACCGGTGTTATAGACAAATGATGTTTGATCTCGTGAAAGCTCTTGTCAGCTTTATCAGTCTACTAGAACGGCCCTTTTTTATGCAATCTGTTATAGGCACGACTATGGAGCTAAAATCTTGCATAAATCCGTGATAGAAAGTCGTTAACCCATGAAAACTCCTAACCTCATGAATGTTTATCGGGATCGACCATTCCCTAATAGCTCACACATTTTCATCGTCCACCCGAATGCCTGTAAATGTTATAACAAATCCTAGAAACAACAGGTTGTCAGTTAAAAAACTACACTTTTTCAAGTTGAGGTACAACTTGTTATCTTGTAGGAACTGCAACACCTGCTTGAGATGTTTCTTGTGCTCTGCCTCATCCTGGTTATATATCAATATGTCATTAAAATATATTACCACAAATCGGCCAGTGAACGGTTTTAAAAATTGATTCATCAAACGCATAAAAGTACTTGGTGCGTTTGATAGGCTAAATGGTATGACTAGCCACTCATACAATCATTACTTTGTCTTGAATGTTGTTTTCCATTCATCACCGGGTCGGATACGAATTTGATGGTACCCGCTCCTTAGATCTAGTTTAGAGAACACCTTGACCCCTCTTAGTATATTGAGCATGTCATCGAACCGTGGTATTGGGAACTGATATTTGATGGTAATTTTATTGATTGTTTGGCTGTCGACACACATGCGTCAGCTTTCATCTTTTTTTTGTGTTAATAATGTTAGTACAGCACATGGGCGCATACTCTCTCTCAATAGACCCTTACGGATTAATTTCTCCACTTACCCCTGAAGTATCTCACACTCCTTCGGACTCATCCGATAATGAGAGCGGTTGGGCAGGCTAGCCCTAGGGACGAAGTCTATGTGATGTTGGATGTCCCTCATGGGGGGCAATCCATCAGGTAAATCTTCAGGCCAGACTTCTTTGAATTCGTTTAGCAACAGTCTTAAACTTGGAGGGATGTTTGAGGGTTCCTTTTCCTCGCCTTTCACCATTACGGAGTATACCTTGTCGATTTCCTTGGATTCCTCCATGAAATCCCGAATGGTCAAGAGGGAACTCCCCTCCACTTTAGAGGCTTCAGGGTGGTTCTCTGGTGCCATAGGGGTAAGGATTATTTTTCGACTATCCTTGATGAATATATAGATGTTGTCTCGTCCCCGATGGGTCGCATCACGGTCCGAGTGTCAGGGTCGACTGAGTAGCATATGACAAGCTTCCACATCAACCACATCATAAAGTATCTGATCTTTATAATGTTTACCAATTGAAAATGAGATAGTGTATTGTTCAGTTACCTTGGTTTCATTCACCTTTTTTATCCAGCCAATTGAGTACGGGGAAGGATGTCTCGTCATTGGTAGCTACAAATTGTCCATCATCACCCTTGAAACGATATTCTCGCTGCTACCACTATCTATGATCACATCATAGACCTTTTCGTTGACAGTGCACCGAGTACGAAATATATTATGTCGTTGTGGGTGTAATTCCATTCGTGGGGTATACAGTAGTCGCCTCATAACTAGAGATTCACCATGATCCTCGCCTGTTAATTCATCGTCACCTCCTATTTCTTTAGTGGTTTGTTCATATTCATCAAAGTCATGATCTTCTTCTGCAGCCTCATCTTCAGTGCCTCCTTCATTTGTAGTCAAGTGTGTTGTGAGACGTTGAGGACAAGTGTTTGATAAGTGGTCTGGTTAGCCACAGCGGTAACAATTGTTCGACTTTGGCCGAGCATAAGGATTTGAAATCCTACTTGGGCCCGATGTCATGGGTGCTGCCCGTTGAGGTCTGGATGATCCGCTCCTGGTATCACGGTTTGTGGGTAAAGGAGGTTGAGGACATTCTCCTACCGAATCTTTTTCTCGAGCCAACACTGGATCTTGTGTGGGACCTGTCATGAGGGTCGATTTGAAGGATAAGGACGAGCAGGAGCTCTTGCAAGTTGTGTTTTTGCCCTCTCCGCCAATTGAATTGCTTCATCCACAATCTCGACTGGGTACATCTGAACTCGATCTTGAATTGTCGGTCGCAACCCTTCTATAAATCATGCCGCCTTCTGTGACTCAGATTCTGAGAGGTCATTTCGTGTAGCCAACCACTGAAATTCTTCAGTATAATCTGTAACAGTTAGATTTTCTTGTCAATAATTTTGGTACTGCTGGAATAATATCTGCTCATAATCATCGGGGAGAAATCGTGATCGAAGAAGACGTCTCATCCGAGGCCATGATGCGATGAGCGCCTTATTTTAGCGGGCTCGTGAGAGTTGTAATTATTCCCACCATACAGAAGCATTAGATTTTAATTTAAACGCTACTAATTTCACCCTTTTATGATCTGACACGTCCATATAATCGAATTATCTCTCTACTTCGGATAGCCAATAGAAAAAAATCTTCGATACGTAATAAACCGTTAAAACTAAGAAGTTTAGCCTTACCTCGATAGTCTCTTTCAGCACGATCTAGATGATCGCCTCCATGGATTGGTCTTCGGGCAAAACCCTCATTAATGTCCTCGTCACTGGAACTAAAATCATCTAGTGTAGCCCTACGGTTTGCCACTAATAGTGCTCTATGATAATCGGGGTCACATTGTACAGCAACCACGGTTGGTGGAGCGACCATGGGTGGTGGAGTGACCATAGGTGATGGAGCACTGCCTAGGGCTCAGGGCGGAAGTAGCGCAACCACAAGATGGTCGAGAGTTGCCTGCAGCCCTTGCATGGTTAACTGACTCTCCCGATGGAAAGCTTCCATTCTTTCTAAAAGATAACAAATCCCTGGATCACCGTACACAAGATTTTGTAAGTGCTATATTGAATAGCCCTTGTGATTGTCAAATTTGTGGTGACAAAGATACTTCTTTGAAGCGTGTGTATGTGATGAACAAAAGATCTATTCAAGACACAAGATTGGCTTCAAGTAGACAAGCACAGTTTTTCAAGTTGAAGACCTTGAAGGTTTAGGTTAATATCAAAAGTTTTCAAGTTCTCAGAAGCTTTTCAAGCTGGAGATTTCAGAAGCCTTTAAAGTTCAAGTTCTCCTAAGCTTTTACTGAAAATCTCAAGTTCAAGAACTCAAACTTCATTATACTCAAGGTCACTGGTTTTCAAGTTTCAATGTCCTTACTTCTCTTTTGAGATATGACTGACCTTAGGTGGACCTTTAGAGTAGGTCACTTTGGATACATAATCCATATATTTTTTATAATTAATTTTGATCTTTTCTAAGACTAGTCTTGGACCTTGTTCAACTAGTCCTAGCACTGGTTCGACCAGTCCAAGAAATTCCTCGACCAGTCCTAAGTTGTTGAGGATTTTTAGAATTTTCTCATTATTCTTCGACCAGTCCTGAAGACTGTTCGACCAGTCCTGTGAACAGTGTCGACTGGTTCTTAGATCGGTCGTGGAGCTTCGACTCAAAGTACAGCGTTAAGATTGGGCATCTTCGACCAGTCGTATGGAACCTACGACCAGTCGAAGGAGACCTTCGACCAGTCGTAGAGTACCCACGACCGGTCGAGCAACAGAAAATCTTATCGTGCCCGATTTATTTGAAATTATGTTGGTTCTTCGATCACTCGTAGATGTCTTAAGACCAGTCAAAGACGTGTTTTGCTCAGCTATAAATAGAGCACGAATCTCAGATTAATGACAAGAAAATGAAGCTAATTATTCTAGCATTCTAAGAGATTGGTATGTGCTCCATTTTAAGCTAAGTGTGCTTATTTAATATTCTCTTTCTTTAGCTTTATTTAATTGATTTTGTTTCTGGTATTCCAATCTAATCTGAAAAGAGGAATTACTATTTCCCTTTCTTTGGAATCAAAATCAATTAAGGCTAGCCCTATTTTGGTTTAATTTTAAAATCAATTAGAACTATAACCTTTATAATTGAGTACTGGACATTGAACTTGGACATTCATTCATCTACTCTGACTTGGTTCTTCCAGGCTGTTACATCGAAGGAGCAAATCAGGTATTTTACTTTAAAGTATAAATTCCTTTCTGTTTTGGTTTCTTTCGGGATTTTCCAAAAAAATCTCATTTTTTTGGTTATCTGAGGAGAACCAGGAAAACTCAGAAGAGGGGTTTTTTATAATTGTGTAAGCCCACAGACAAAGACACAATTGTAAAGGTTTTTGGTGAACTTATGAAAACTTACTTTGTTAGTGAATGCTAATATCCCCTGTGTGAGGATATTAGGAGTGAAGTAGCATTCTATGTGGTTGTTGTATAACAGTTGGTGAACACATAGGTGAACCACTATAATCCCTTGAGTTGTGGTTGAATGGTTTTTATTTCATATCTTTATTTATTCATTTGAGGGATGTACATGTAGTTGTGAATGTTGTAATCTTTTGTTTCAAGCATTGTGGGGAATGTTGTAATAGTTTATAATTTATTTCTTGCTATTCATTTATCATCTTGATATTGGATTGTTCCAGTAAGGTTACCCTGCCATTTTTATGGTACATGGTTATCCTTAGAACAATACATATTTGTGATTACAAGTTATTCTTCAGTGCAGTTTGTATTTATTTTTTATTCCTCTTCAGTTTGAGACTTGATACAAAGACCTTTCTAGAAATCAGGTTGTCCTACCATAAACTCTGGTTTTTGGTGTAAGGTTGTCCTTAGAACAACATTTGTATCAACCTCTCAAGATCTGAATTTTGAGGTTGCCTTACTATCTTGCATTGTGGTTTATTTTGTTATCTTGTTGGCTATTATATTCCTTTAATTTTCGTCATTATAAATTTTTATTTGGCATAGTCTTATTCACCCCCCCCCCCCCCCCTTTAAGACATATAGCTAGACCTTTTCAAGTGGTATTAGAGTCTAATAGCTCATTTTTTTCTTATTTTTTGAATTTAATTCCTGAGCTAACAATTTAAGCTATTTAAGATGTCAATTTTGATAGCCTATCAGTCACTAGGCCTTCACCCTTTGATGGCTCCAATTATGCCTACTGGAAAGCCAGAATGAGGATCTTCCTCAAATCGATGGATGAGAGTGTGTGGCAAGCCACAATGACTGAATGGAAACCTCCTACCACTGAAGTGACCGGAGTCGATGGTTCAAAATTAATGAGAGTAACTCCTTATTTCTCTTCGACCACCCTTCAGAAAAATGAGAGTAGTGCCAACGCAAAGGCACTAAATGCAATTACTTACGCACTATCAGCGGATGAGTTCAAAAGAATCATATCCTGTGATACTGCAAAGCAAGCCCGGGATATATTAGAAATGACACAAGGGTACTACAATTGTCAAAAAATCTAAAGTCCAACTCCTCACAACCAAATTTGAAGAAATTCATATGGAGGAAAATGAAACATTTATGGACTTTTATATAAGATTAAATGACATTGTAAACTCTATATGGGGTCTTGGCAATACAATCCCACAAAGCAAAGTGTGTGCAAGGATACTACGCTCTCTTCCTGAACGGTTCAACTCCAAAGTAACAGCAATCCAGGAACTTCGTGATACGGATAATATGAGGGTAGAAGAACTTGTTGGTTCTTTACAAACCTATGAGTTAAACTTTAAAGCTCCTAAAGGTAAATCTATCACTCTAAAATCTTCTAAATGTAATTCTGAAGAAAATTCTGATTTTGAAAATGATATGGCTCTTTTAGTAAAAAAGTTTTATAAAATATTTAAAAGCAAGAAAAGGGTAGATTTTCAAAAATCAAATGAGAAGAAAAAATCTAATCTTAAATCTAAAACTAGAAAATCTTTGAAAGATAGTCAATGTTACAACTGCCAAGAATATGAGTATTTAGCAAACAAATGTCCTAAAAAGGACAAACCCAAGAAGAAGGGTATGTTGGCTACATGGGAAGAATCATCTGATTCTGAAGCTTCTTCTAAATCAAAAGATTTTGAAACCGAGTCGGGTAATGAAACAAAAACCCTTATGACTTTAGCCAAGTTCACTTTTTCAGATTATGATGATTCATCTAGTGAGGAAAATCTAAACAGTGAATGTGAAAATGAAGATGATCTTCAAGATGCTTATAATGCTCTATACAAGGAGAGTTGTAAAATTGTTGTCAAACTTAAACTTCAAAAAGAAAAGTTTTTTAAACTCAAAGAATGTTTTGAGTCACTTGTTTTAGAAAAATCTCAAATTTCATATTGTTTTGAAAAATCAAAATGCGATTTGAAATTTAAAACGTCCCAGATTGAAAATCTGAAATCTGAAAATGAGAAACTTAAAAATGAAGTATCTTCTCTTCTGAGTTTAAAGGACACACGGAGATATGCCAAAGGAGATCCTAAGTTAGAGAAACTATTATCCGGATCAAGAAAATGTGGCGATAGATCTGGATTGGGATATGATGAGAACATACCTCCTAAACAGAAGAATACTCCTCCTAAGTTTGTGAAAGGAGAGTCCTCAAATTCAAAAGGAAAAAATACTTATCAAGGTTTTGCTAAAAATTCAAAAACTTTTCAAAAACCAAAAGATAGTCATGTCAGCTTTAATCAGAAACGAAATCCTCTAGCTGCAAAGATAATTGATTTACTCAAGGAGCTCTTAAAATCTAACTCTATAGGTCTTTCTTACAACAATAGATATAAGAAGACCAACAATTCTCCTAAACCCAAAACAGTATTGAAATGGGTTCCGAAGGCTGCTTGCTTGGTTGTCTACACCGCTTTCAAAGCTTTAAGCCATTCAAAGTGGTACCTAGATAGTGGATGCTTCAGGCACATGATAGGCAACAAAGCTCTATTCACCGATCTAAAAGATATGACTGATGGTTCAGTTACATTTGGTGATGGGAGTAACTGCAAGATTATGAACCAAGGTACGGTTCAACTCTATAACCTTCCATTATTTAAGAACATCTTATATGTTGAAGGTCTAAAACATAACTTAGCATATCTCAAATATCCGATAATAACCATAGTGTATGGTTTTCTAATCAAAGCTGTGAGATTCTAAACAATAAGGGTTTTGTAATACTAACTGGAAGTAGAACGTCTGAAAACTGCTATATTGTTACCGAATCTATCTCATCTAATCAAACATGTTACATGGTCTATACAGACGAGACTGATTTGTGGCACAAACACCTTGGACATGTACATTACTGAAATTTATATAGATTGAGTAAACGGAAACTTATAAGAGGTCTACCCAAGCTTCAAAAATTAGATAAAATATGTGGTGAATGCCAGATAGGCAAACAAACAAAAACCTCACACAAAAAGGTGAATTCAAATACCACATTAAGACCACTCGAACTCGTCCATATGGATTTGATAGGACCTACTAGAACGGAGAGTCGAGGTGGCAAAAGGTATATCTTGGTAATAGTGGATGACTTTACCAGATATACATGGGTAGTCTTTTTAAGGGACAAATCAGAAACCCTTGAAGAAGTAAGAAAAGTTCTCAAAAGGATTCAAACAAAAAAAAAGTTCTCAAATCAGTAAGATTCGTAGTGATCATGGATCTGAATTTGAGAATAGCGGTTTTGAGAAGTTTTGCAGCAACCAAGGAATATTACATGAATTCTCAACGCCCAAAACTCCACAAAAAAATGGTATAGTGGAAAGGAAGAATAGAGTGCTTCAAGAAATGGCTAATGCCATGTTAAATAGCATGAAGCTCTCTAAGAATCTTTGGGCTAAAGCAGTCAATACAGCTTGTTATATTATTAACTGAGTCTACACTAGCAAAGATAATAATAAAATGGCTTATGAAATGTGGTTCGATAAAAAGCCTACTGTCAAATACTATCGAGTTTTTGGCAGCAAATACTATATTTTACGAGATCGTGAAAATTTGAGAAAGTTTAATACGAAGAGTGATGAAGAAATTTTTCTAGGATATTCCTTAAACAGTCGAGCTTATAGGGTTCTGAACAAAAGAACCGGTGTGATTCAAGAATCCATCAATGTTGTCATTGATGATCACTTAAACACACCAGTCTTAAGTTCGGATAATGATGAAGTTCTAGTAATTGATAAATCTGATACTTCATCTAATCAGAATGATTAAAGATCATCCAAGCACACAAATTCTTAGAAATCCTCTCACTGGTGTTCGCACCTAAAGACAACTTGAATATATATGTAATTATGTGTGTTTTACATCCCAAATAGAACCATCTAACGTAAAAGAAGTTCTTACTGATGAAAACTGGCTTGTTGTGATGCAAGAAGAACTTAACCAATTCGTAAGAAATGATGTTTGGTATCTCGTACCAAGACCTAAGGATAAACACATCATTGGAACTAAATGGATCTTCAAAAATATGTCTGATAAGCTTGGAAATATAATTAGAAACAAGGCCAGACTAATGGTACAAGGTTACACTCAAATTGAAGGTATTAATTTTAATGAAACCTTTGCACCAGTAGCACGTCTTGAATCAATCAGATTGTTTATATCCATTACGTGTTTTAGAAAGATTAAGATTTATCAAATGGATGTTCAAAGTGCATTTCTAAATGGTAATTTGCATGAGTAAGTTTATGTGGAACAACCAATGGGTTTTGAAGATCTCAAAAATACTGATCATGTGTATAGGCTTAAAAAAGCACTTTATGGATTAAAGCAAGCGCCTAGGGCGTGGTATGAGAAACTAACAAAATTTCTATTAAGCCATAATTTTCAAATGGGGTCTGTTGACAAAACTCTGTTTGTTAAAAAATATAATGATCATATTTTGATGGTACAGATTTATGTTGTTGATATCATTTATAGATCTACTTGTACTGACATGACTACTAAGCTTGCAGATTTGATGAAATCACAGTTTGAAATGAGCATGGTTGGGGAATTGAATTATTTCCTAGGGTTGCAAGAAAAGCAACAACCTAATGAAATATTCATTTCTCAATCTAATTATGCCTTGAATTTAATTAAAAGATTTGGATTTAAGAATGGTAAGAACTTCGATACTCATATGAGTATTACCCTGAAACTCTCAAAAGACTCTAAAGGTAAAAATGTTGATTCGAAACTTTATCGGAGTATGATTGGTAGTCTATTGTATTTAACTGCTAGTAGACCTGATATCGCACTAAGTGTTGGTATTTGCGCTAGATATCAATCTAGTCCTAAGGAATCACACTTGATTGCTGTTAAGCGGAACATGCGATATGTCGCAAGCACTGTGAATCTCGGTCTTTGGTATCCTCATGAGACTAACGTTCAATTAGCTGGGTACTCGGATGCTGACTGGGCTGGTAATCTTGATGATAGAAAGTCAACCAGTGGAGGTTGCTTTTATATAGGAAACTGTTTAGTTTCTTGGTTAAGCAAGAAACAAAGTTTTATATCACTTTCAACTGCTGAAGCTGAATACATCGCAGTTGGTAATGCATGTACGCAGCTTGTTTGGATGAAGCGAATGTTAAGTTACTATGGAATTAAACAGGGTTCTATGGTATTATATTGTGATAATTTCAGTGACATTAATATTTCAAAAAATCCTATTCAGAATTCTCGTACTAAGCACATTGACATTAGATTTCATTATATCCATGAATTAGTAGAAGAAAAGGTTATATCTCTGGAATATATACCTACCGATAATCAACGTGCTGATATTTTCACGAAACCGATAATCAGCACTGCTAATGTTGTACTTTTAGACTATTCTATTTTGAAAATGTGAAGCTGTTATCATCATAGTGTTGATACTACTTGCTGGTTGGAACTGTAGACTTATAAAATGTAACACCCCGAACTTTTTAAAACCGAGTATTGAAAGTCTTCGAGTGTTACCGTAAATTTAACCCATTATGTATACGTGTATAGTACTAATCTAGCTAACCTAACCCTACATCCATCCTCCAACGTGAATCTGACCGATTAAGAATGATTTTCATCCATAAATCAAGTCATCTAACCGCTGATCATATGGACTGATAAACATACCTTCCCTCGACTAAATCGGTGAATAACTCTTTATTTATAATGATTTTAATATAAGTTCTTTTATAAGGATTGTTTAGAAATGGGCATAGAACCACGTAGAACCATTAGATTTCACAAAACTCCTAGATCGACAATAATTACGAAAATACCATTAACCTAAACCCTTGAATTTTAGATCACATAGTTCCCATGATCCGTTTCATATAAAATTTTATACCAGGCCTAATTATCATAAATTAACCATACACGTCAAATTTCAGCCCTTGGATCATAGTAAATCAGCTACTTAACCTCCACATTCGTTCGTACACTTATTAGATCGAGATTCTGATCCATCCACCTTATTCACACTATATGAATATGCTTAACTCACCATTAGAATTAGAATCTGAGAAATTTTCACGTATAAGAAAGTCACTCAAATCTAATGTTATATAATCCCTAACCCTAATCACTCCATAACCTATTTTATGTTCATCTGTTTACGAAAATAATCGTACATGAACCCACAAACATGGCCGGAGTGCATTCCATCAAGTACCCATATTTTTAACAAGTCATCTGACTACCCATCCTGATTGGATCCGCCAAGTGGCCATCCAAATATCAGGGTGAATCGGTCATTATGAAGATCTTCGGGTTTAAGTCCAAACTACATGGTAACTTATCAATCGGAGGTGTACAAATGTTATTTTGAATTGCGGAGTGTGTAAGCCACTAAAAGAGCATCTTGGACATCCTTGGGAGATTGGGGCCCAAACTGGGGTGATTGAAAGAGCATGAAAAACAACGAATGGCCAAAAAATTACATCGCATTTGGACGGTATATTAAGATGTTATGCATGGTGGAAGTAATACAAAAGTAAAGGATAGATTTGTAAATAAAGAGATGTCATGTGCATGGCAATTCAAATTCAACAGATGTGATACATAACGAAGCTTTTATGGTAGAATTCACTCACTTATTCCTGCAAATGTGTGGCCCACCTTGGATTACGATCTGTTTTATATTTTGACCTTAGGCCAAACATGATCTTTTAAAGCTGGTGAACGGAGTGGATTTCTTAACAAACATCACTGTAGGCCCCACCTGATTTTCCCTAGTCGTGCATGCAAGTCTAGAAATTACGTGAAATCAATGCACGTAAATGAATTCCTGGTTCAACGTGAATATAGTCCACGTTAATCAAAGTGTGGCCCACCTAGGACATGAATGTGTTTCATATTATGGCCCCTAGCCTAACATCACCTTACAAAACTGATGGAAGGAATGGATTTTCTGAAAACCATACTAGTGGGCCCCCGAAACTAAATGAAGGGAATCGATCCCTGACCATCCGTTCTGTTACGAACAAACAGAAGGCGAACAGACGGCTGAAGTTATGGGGAGAGCCGCGTCAGTTGGATTTCCGACGTGCAGATGCCAGCTCTCTCTCTCTCAAGCCAAAAATAGCCAAATCGAGGGACTTACAAGCCGCATTTATCGATTTTGAGAAAAACAGAGGCAGCCACCGACGGCCACTACCTAGGGATTTGCAGAGTCTATCCCAGCCGTTGCACCCCTCCATTTCCTTGCCTATAAATAGGGAGCTCAGCCCCTCAGACTTCACACAGAAAGAGAGTTGAGAGAGGAAAGAGTCGGAGAGAGAAGAAAGAGAGAAAACAGAGAGGGAGAGTAAACAGAGGAAGAGAAGAGAAGGAAAAGAGATGGGTGTGTGCGTGACAGCCCAAGCTCGAGTCAGACCCAACTGAAGCAGGTAGAGTCCTTCTGGAACTCTGAAATGAACTCAAAGCAAAGCTCCATCACGCCTTGCTCACGCCACGAACAGCCCACTAAAACAGGCTCTATTTATGGCTGAAAACACAACATAATAACAACTGTTTTTCAGCATGAAAACAGGCTGAAAACACGACTTGTGATCAGTTGTGTATTCGGTTAAAAATGGCTGAGATTTCAGCCTAACGGGCAGCAGAAAAAGGTCCCCTGGCTGGACCGTTAACAGGTCTGGAAACAGGGTAAATCTGACCCAGATGTAAGCCTCTATGTGGGCTCTAGACGGACCCAAAATATGACCTCGGTTAGGCTCGCAGCTGGGCTTTAAAAACCAGCAAAACACCACGCCAACAGGGGGGCACACCTAGATCTCCATCTCAGTAAGCCACACAAGCACTATGGCCCTCACCACTAATCACGGTCTACCCACCTACGTTGAAGCTGATGGGTTGGTGTATTCCACACCAGCCGTGTAGCTGTGTATTGACGTCAGAGGTCCTATGGGTCCCTCCTGATGTATGTAATTTATTCTACATCGTCCATCCCATTTCCTGCCTCATTTTAGGCGTTGACCCGAAAAATGTAGCCAACCAAACTCTCTGGTTGGCAACACCAGCAGAAAGACTAATTTAAATCATTGGGGTCGTTATGATATTTCGGTGCGTCAAGACATATCCAATATTGGACATTAGACCTGTCCCGAGCCCTGGAACCCAATCGACGGAGTAGATCCTCCTGAGGCGGACCCCACCTATCAAAAACTAAAATAATAATAATAAATAAATAAATAAATAAAAATAAAGAACATGCACGTAAACGTCCTCTGGACGCTGCCTCCTTGAGCTTGGAATTTTGGCTAGGACCATGGCCCCACCATGGGCCTTACCATGATGTGTGTTGAACATCAACCCCGTCCATTTGATGGGTCCCCTTTATATATAAGGTGCCCCCAAAAATCAGTCATACACAGAGCTCAGGTGGCCCGCACCATCTACAATCTTGTTAAGACATGTTAAACTATATAAAAACACTTGCTGGGGTCCATTTGAAATTTGGATGCACCTGAAACTTGGTTTGACCCCTTGACTTAGTGGGACACACATAATAGATGGGTTGGATTGTGAACCACAACTTGGTAAGCCTAACAAATGATTATGAATGCTTTAATGACGGATTTTAGTATATATTTATACTTGATAGCTATTACTATTATCATTAGCATTACGATAGTAATTACAGTTATTAAACATAACTAACCATTAGCAGATTATCCATGCTACTAGTAGTGCTTACAAACAAAATTATCTTTATTGAATACTAGTCATTTAATTATTATTCTTAGATATAATCATTAATAGTAAATCCTAGCAGTACTAGCATTATAATGATTGTTATTAATAAATAGGCTAACGTTAATATTAACCATTACTTTTCATATACCAACTACAATCTAAATCTTAAAAGAAATTTATCGTAGACCTAAACTTAAGGGTGAACCCTAGACCTAGGAAATCCAAACCCAGGTTATAATCTCAACCATAAATAATGTGAAGAACTTGATCTAACCATGTAATTTCCTAATTCATAATAAGACTCAACTATAAGGGGCCACACGTTCCCTAGCCATGCTGGTAGGCGATCCAACTATAAGGTGATGATTCTTCCCCTTGAGCTTTCCATCTTCTCGTTAGCCTAAGTTATAGTTTTTATTTTAATTGAGATCTCCATTTCATAGCTCCATGTGTTAATTGTTGAAATTGAATTGCTACATCACATGCTTAATGTTTATCACATATATTTAATTCATGCTACTGGATTACTTATGGATTGTTTCTGGGATTTAAACTAGTACATTAGTGGGAAACCCCCACTTATATGTGTACACCCATACTTGGGATGTAACCCGACTGGTTGTGAAAATAATGGACCTTTGGCTTAGTGGTTATTGACGGTGGTTTAAATTAACCAGTGATGTGGGCCTACCATCTAGGGTTGTTGTGTCCAACGGTTTTCAAGGATGGTCTTTTATCGCATGATTTTGATACTCGCCCTATTTCACTTATTTTGACATTTGCCTTATGTGTCTTACTTTGATATTACCTTATGTGTCTTTGTCCTGGTATTTTTCCTATATGGGCTCGATATTTTATACTGTGCAACCATACGATGGTAAGCCCCATATGTTATAATATGAGTGGTCACTAGTCGATGGGTTTCCATTAAGCATCCTGAGATGGTAGTCTCATGGGCCGGGGATGGTGGTAATGGAACACTATTCCCGAGTCGTCGGCCTACACTGGGCCATGTGCTCCCTGTAGTGACCTTTGAGCTTATTTAAATTGGTTGGTTGTAACTGGACTAATAATGGTTTGGCTAATCATGCATTCATGGCATATTGGCGATGACGGGTGGCTAATTCTGGATGCTGTAGCACGTGGCCTAGAGTTATTGGGGTATCGTTTCGCTAGCTCCCAGACCACCGACTATCGACCCCTGTTCGACTGGATGGTTTTCTCAGGTCAATGATTTGCATGGGCGATGAGCCCAAGTCCGACTGGATGTGCATCCCCAGGTCGATGTGCATTCATGCATCCATGCATTTAAAAAGATTGCATCATGTATTGTTTGATTTGCCTTGTTGTTTTATAACTATGCTTACTTAATGCGGCGGTGTGTAATCTTGAGGAGAATTCACACTGAGCTAGCCACTCATCCATCAAATATACAACCGTACAGGTAAAACAGGTGGCCCAGATAATGTATATGTTCAAATTTGATGAGGAGCCGTGCAGGTGACATGGATGCACGGTCATATTGCTAAGAGGAGCTGCGTGGTCATACAACTTACATTTATATACTTTCTGTTATTTCTTATGTATGTAAATCTTGTAATCGTGAATGTTGAGACATTGGTTTGTATAAGTCATTATAGGCTACGTGTATATTTGAAAGATAATGAAACTTCCCTTATATTGATTTGTCCATACTACGCTTATCTGTTTACTCTGATAAATAAAAAATATATATATACTTGAATTTGACCATCCTTTAAGGTTAACACTCGGGTTTTTAAGAAACAAGTCATATACTCGGGTCCTGAAAACGCGGGGCGTTACATAAAATATTTCTGTATCAATCTACCGATACAGTTTTGATAGTGGAGCTATATTTCAGTCTGTTACTTATGTCATTGGACTCAGATAATGACCAGGACAATCATTGCTTTTATGTCTTACTGATTTTATGTCATTAACTTGATATATCAATATGATGTTGTTTTAGCCGAATGAGATTATTACTGTTTGCATTCATTGTAAAGTTTGTACACTCTTTTATGTGTTATTTTCTGATATGCCCCTGACATTCATAATTTATTCAAGGATTGTACATTGGTTTTGCTGGTTATTTTTTGAAAGTTATATTGATATATATTTGTCATGTGTAACTGACGTGGATTACTATGGCTTCACTTACGGTAAAATCGGATCGTTACTGGTAATGTTTCTACTTTTTACAAACTCTTTTATTTGATTTATTGAATTTTCCTGATACTCTTACTGGTATTGAAAAAGTTCAAAATCCAGCTGAGGTATATTAGTCTAATTAGATACTACAATAATGCATATCTACCTTGAAATAAATTAGACAGTTTTGGAATGAAGTACATCTGTCTTGAATTAAATCAGTCAGATTTTCAAAAGGCGATGTTCATGAATATATTGAGAATGTTTTGAATCGGGTTGCAATAAAATGGCCATCCCTTCAAGATATTGTATTGATTATCTTTTCTTTGGTAATTCTGCTCTGACAGATGTGTGGTGAAATATTGTATCAGAGAAATAAAAGCTATCCTATACTATCGAATCTTTGGATATATAGATAGGCAATATGGATATTTATCAGGTTTGTTCTTGTAAATGAATATGAACCACATCTTGGTGGCATTGACCAGTTCCGTTCCATATTTCAGGTTGATTGAGGTGATCAGTTGATAAAGCTTCTAAGGTTCAAGAGTCATAACCTATTACCGACATCAACATTATTTAGGTATTATGGAGATTATAGAAAAAGAGACATCATCCTAAATTGCAAGTTGTTGTTTACATTGATAAGCCTGCCAATAACTTGTTGAGTATGTATTGCAGTGAAATGAAGCACAAGTATTACGTGGTCTTTGTGGTGAGGAATTTCGGAATATATATGACATGGGCAGATTGCAATGCTCAGGTTCACAGATACAGTGGTTGCAAGTACAAGTCCTTCACGACATTGGGAGATGCGATGAATGCGTGGAATCAGTTTAAGGTTGGTTATTTTTTATTAATAAAATTCATACGTATGTATAATAGATTTCATACTTCAGGGATTAAATTTTACAAGTTTCTTATTAGTGAGATGGACATAAATTATTTTTTTTTGTACTTTATAATTTAGGCAATAGTCTCCGATTGCAAGACGGGAATGCCAAATACAGATGACAGAGGCCCTGCATCTCATCATACAAAGGACAATGGGACTTATATAGGTGTTATTGTTGATCGAACCGTAATCCAAAGCATGTCTGGAGGAGAAGATCGCAGCCCTAAGAGGCTGGCTGTTGCTGGGGATAGGAATGAACCGTCCATCCATCCGGTGCTTCGTTTGCTGTTTGAAATGCTGATTTTTTATGCGGCATTAAAGTGGATGTTTCGGTTCTAATTTTATGTGAGAGTGGTTGTAGTTCTATGTGAGAGACGTAGGGATGCACTTATAGCATTGGTATAGATCAAGGTTAACAGATCCGCATTTTATTTTTTTTAGACTTTCAGATCAGGATGATAATCAGATGACATATTCTACTGATGCTATATGTCTGTATTATATTGTGAGCATTTCAGATCAGATGGATAATCTGATGCCCTTTGTGGACCCACATCTGTGTTACAATTCCTAAAAAATTTAAAATGGCTGGTGCATCAGCTGGGGCCCACGGTTTAATTTTTTGCAAACATTATCATACAAAGTATTCAGGTTGAGGGACAAACTATTCTGTTGTTTACGTGATGTGCTACATTATTGAATGGTTTACAAGTTTCTGATGACATCAACACCGTTAATGACGTCATCAATCCATGTTTTACAATGGATTAACGGTCATGATTATTCCATCATCACATGATGCACGGCTAGTATTAATCACGACAACCTCATTGGGCCACCTGGGATAGAACGTATGGGACTTTACAAATTGTGACATACTACACAAACTACCAATATTTACATGTGTATACAATGTATGGCCCTTATATGTCCTTTCCAAACATTATTTTGGACAAGTCTCTGTATACATGCTACGACAATACCTCCTATCCAAACATTGTGCTGAGGCATGTTTGTGATGGATGTATTCTGGAAATCACCTAACGTATACATGAACAGTACCCAAATACAATAATATACAACCCAAACGTGAATCCAAACATGCCCTTAGCCAATTCAACAATTTCAATTTTAGTGGTAATTTCTCTCATTCTCGCATCTATTTTCAAATTATTTCTAGTTGGTGCACCTTTGAAAATCCTTATTGTTTCAAGGCAAAAAATGATTCATTGGATGAGTATCTCCAACCTTTGCAAATTGCTTGACATTGCACTTGATAGTTGGCTCAATAGACAGAAGGTCGTGCTCCTGACCAAGCGATGCCAGGGTCAATGGTTTTAGTTTGAATAGGACCTAATCAATTCTAGCATGTCCACATCCTTACACGTGTATCAAGTGGCCGAATTCCAGACCAACACTTATATTTGATTTTTTGCTTTGCATAACACGCAAATCTGGGCACATGCTTTTCTCTCAGCTTCCTCTTTTCACTACAAGAAAATTGGCCTTTCCTGATGGTCAAAACCGCTAGTAAAGGCCTAGAAAATTGTCGGTAAAGGTTTTACTAGCAGCCAAGCAACCGTCAGTAAAGGCTCGGTCCATAAATGTTTTACCGGCGGGCAGAAACTTTTAGCGGCGGTTTTATGGACGCCCCTAAATCATCACTTTTGCACTGCGCTGGCGGAAAATGGGAAAAAGCTACGAATAAATGGGATGGGGGCTGTGAAGGTATTCTCTACGATTTTACTCTTCTTTATTTCGATTTTCCATAAATTAATTAAAAAAATTCAGATATTACCCCAAAATGGTCGGTTTGATAATAATCCAGAACCCAAAGAGGAAGGAGCACTGTTTTTTTTTTTTTTTTTTTTTTAAAACGTTTGCAGGAAGCAGCACTTGTAGCTTCTGCGTGACCACAAAGCAATGGTAGAGATGTGATTGGGACCAGATCCATTGCATTCGAATCGACATTTCACTTACAAATACTATACAACATCTGCACAGACCAATTTCCACTTCCCTTGCAATGTGCTGCAGGTGCTCCCAATTCAAGCCAAGCTGTCTGATCAACCCTCACAATGGAGATCCTTCTACATAGTAACTCTCCATTTTCAACTGTTGACTTAGAGCTCAGACCCTATATTTGCATTCAGACATCACCCATTTATCTTTCCTGAAGCTGGGCTTTGTAGAAGGAAATAACAAGGTTGCAGTTGCTTTTTAGGCCTTTTCTTGTCTTGCTGTATCTTAGAAGATTGCTGCTGGTTTTGGCCAGAATATCTTGTCACTTGAGCTGCATTCTTCAATATCGCCACAGGACTGATGCCTTTGAGAAACCATAACCAAGGAAGATTGCTATATCCAAACATACAGAAACTGTTAGCTTGAGAGACTAGTTTACTGAATTACATGTTTTTCTGTTTTAGGAACATACAATAAAAATTGTTGAGCAGGATGGAATTCAAACAGTCTAAGACACTAAACACATGTAATTCAACCTCTCTTCTGTAAGGCAGGGACCTACTACCAGCATACCAGAACCTGTAGCAAGCATCAGACAAACACCAAGAGCTACTCCTTGACTAGCAACAGAAAAGGCCCCCACAAAGCCTGCACACGTGGTGACAAACACATCATCAGAGAGAGTACATCTAAGACACTAAACACAACAATTGAGAAGCTCACATACCATGATACCACCAAGCATAAACCAGATCTTCCAAGAAACAGAGATCCAACATAATCTTTTGTAGAACCAACAACTGACATGTGACAATCCCTACAAGGAAACCACAAGATCCAACATAATGGCTTCTGTTATAACTACAGCAGCAACTGCTTGACCTTCAAATCTTTCAAGGAAGATTCTGAGTGACATCAGAGAAGGGTGTAAAATGTCACTTTTTCTTAGAAAGTTGCAACAAACAAACTTGAACATCCATAAATTTCATTTTAAAAACAAAAACACTTGGAGTGTCATACAGCACTTCCTATCTATGGGTGTTCTTCCTCACTGGATTCCTTTCTATCTTCTCTCCTTTGGAGGGAAGAAAACTATCACATACAACCATTCCTATAGTAATAGAAAGATGTTGATTGTAAACATGGACAACAAAAAAGGATTCTGATGGTAATACATGAAACCAAAGGAAATATGCATGCAATCAGAAAGTTGGGTTGGAGTTGGAATGGATATCCTCAGAGACACCTTTATAATCACACACGGTTAGTGTCATACGGCACTTCCTATCTTTGGGTAGTTCTTCCTCATTGGATTCCCCATTCATTCCCTCATCCTTGAGTCCCAACTTTTTTAGACCTGTTTGGATTATGGAAATTGAAATTCACATGGATAGCAATTGGAGATCTCATGCTCTTCTCAAAATAGTCATTTCAAATGCAGAAGTTAGGATTTCAAATCTCCCTGCTTCCAATGAATATAAGTTAGGATTTTCAATCAGATGAAATCTTTAAAATGCAGAGAAAACAAAGAAGATGAATTCCAAAACTATTTCCTCTGTTTGTCTGTGAGTGAAATTATCAATGAAATGATTTTAGATGGGAAAGCTAGAAGGTTGTGGAGTATGGAAATCATTCCCAAATTGTATGTGGGGCCCACCACAATGTCCATGTGAAATCCATTCCATCTACCAGCATAGTGATAACCCAAAAATGAAGAAGATACAAAACCCAAGTGGGCCACAACAGAAAATGGAAATCAGCTACAACTACAATTGGTTGTAGGTGAAATTCTCAGACCTCCTTTTCTCCTTTAGCTTAAAAGTAAAAAGAATGCTTAGACTCAAGCTGACTGAGTCAACTCAGTCAGATTTCATCAAGACCTACAACATTAGTGAAGACTCCTATGTGAGTTTTACACCATTTTTTTATAATGGTCAACCATCCATCTCAAGTGTAGCAATGATATAGATTCTTTGAGTGACATCAGAGAAGGGTGGAAAAAGTCACTTTTTCTTAGAAAGTTGCAACAAACAAACTTGAACATCCATAAATTTCATACCTCCTGAAATTGAAGATGTCGCTTGGACAGCTACAGCCGACAAAATTCTGACCATTGGAAAATCTGTGTAATATGAAGGTGTATGAGCTTCAGGCACTCATGAACTCTTTCGGAAAAACAATGAACTAGCTCAATTTATCTTTCAAAATAAAAATAAAAATGAACCAGCTACATTTGGCTCCCACTGCTTCACGTGCCTGATGCCTCAAAGGCTCAAACACCAACTTTCTCATTGCGACAGTTTCATTTAGTGTTGACTAGGATCATCAACCGCTTTTCTATGTTCAGTATGAACGAACTAAAAAGAGAGAACCTCTGCCATAGCAAAGAGGTAGACAGAGCACAGAAAATACATTGATCTACCAGAAAAGAGGTAGACAGAGCACAGTAAGTGATTAGCAAAGCTTTACTTGAAATCTGATGATACCCGAAATAAAGGAAGCTTAACTTGAAGACTCAAGCATGTTGCATATATTCTTGGGTATGTGACCTGCTGTGGATGGACCACGCTTCCCAACCCTCCCAGAATGAAAGCCCAATGTGGACTGTTGCCACATTTCACTTCTAAACTGTCACTTTGCAGCCAAATTATTGAAAGCTTAGGATGGTCCTATCCAGGAGAATTTTTCAGTTCGCCTACTTTTCAATTCTAGCATAAGGAAATGAGGAAACCCAACAACAACAACAACACACCCCCAAATACCTGAAACATGGAATTGGGCTCTGTAGAAGCATTCATTAGAATGTCTAGAACTGATGTTGAGACCTGCAGAAAAAAATAAAAAATGGAAGGATATATATAGAGAAATGGTGTATAAATTGATGAAGGGACGAGAGAGAGGAGATGAATGAAATGCCTGAGGAGAGCCTATGAAAACGAGTTGCTTCTTCTTCCTTGCTGGGTCGAGAGCAGAAGCTCCATTGGTGCTGCTGCTGCAGCAGTAGAAGCATCGAAGGAGCAGAGCAGAAGATCCATTACAATACATACTGAGTATACACTTCAAGCCTCGATTCAAGACAAGTAAGATAGACATGATTTGCAAGCAACTGAAATAAGAAAAGTCATCATACCTTGGTGAATTCCGGAGATATTGACTCTCAAACAATTCAGGGTGCTTGATTGGAAGCTCAATAACCTGAAAACAATGAGATGCTTAACTGTATCCATCAATACAAATTAATTACCTAAAAGACATGGATCTTGAACTCAGTGCTTTGTGAAGAATTACCAAATCAAAGAAGAAAAGCAGATATATATATATATATATATATATATATATATCATTGGGATATGCTCTCCAGCTGCAAAAATAAACTAAGGGCCTGTTTGTTTTTCCAATTACCCCAGTAATGTGAATTTGAATCTGAAAAAAAGGTGCTTTTCTGCCCCAAGTAAAACTTGAATGCACTCCCATTTTGATCAGAAAGCATCAGTTTCAACAGGTAAACCTCCTAATGCACCCTATGCTTTTCTACAACAATAAGTAAATAAAGAAGGCTTTTCAAGTCCTACTAACCTCTTTTATCTCTTTGATTTTCTGGTCAAAACCACCAATCATGTCTTATGTTGAATCAGGAACCTTTTCAACCTTCATGAGATTCACCAGGGGATCTGATTTGCTGGGCAAGCTCAAGTGAAGCACATAGCTATCATTTCAAGGGTTCAAGGGTGGTTTACACACCCTAAACACTTAACAATTCAATTAACCTTGCAGTGGTTTACACACCCTATTGCATAGAATTTACTGGAAAGAGATCACCTGAAGAGCTTTTCATGTTAATACAGAATTTTTCATGCAAAACCGGTTTAAAGTATAATATAGTTAAAATCATAAAATGACAAAAATCACAGTGAACAATGCATCCCACTTGTACAAAAGATGATACTGTTTGGATGATCAAAACCCTAAGCATGGCCAATGGAGTTACAACACTCAACTCTTGCAATAGCATACATGTTGAAATCTGTATGCCTCTGAACCTAGACAGTCATTTCCTTAGTCTTTTTTCACTGTGGAAGTCCAGCATCTCTACCTTCAGTTCAACTGCCTGTAACAGAAGGGAATGCTAGTTTACAGAAAAAGAAGAACAAAAAAAAAAAAATTGGCCTATTAGTTGACGATTCTAATTCCTACTTTAGGGTTGACTATTGCACAGACAACTCACTTAAGGATGATAAGAATGTTGTCTTGGATTCAAATCCAGGACATGGACATCGATGAATTGTGTTTTATACACAGACAGCGCAATGTCCATTTGACCTCCATGTATTGTGTTTTGCAAACAGACAGATCACTGCACAGGCATTGTACAACTTTGGTGAAAGTGGACTGCAAGACCATATAATAAAAAGAGCTAAGCTGTGACACATGTACCAATACCAATATGGCACGCATGGACAGGATCCGAACACCATCTTAAATCAGTTATGAATGTGAACACATTCATTTTTGAAATGCAGCCCACATAATATTTCCCCGTGTTGGATCAAATGGAGTAGAGCTGAAATTAGAGGCCATTTTCTTCTGTCCTGGCACTAATGGTATCCTGTTCTTGTGGACTTAAATAGTCAGGATCCATGTCCACACTTTGGGTCACCTACATTAAGTGTGCATCAAGAGCATCAGTATTGAGCAGCCAAAACACTGGGAGTTATGACAACTATGAAAAGAAATCCATTACATGGTCGTCCATTTGGGAAGAAACTAAAAATTTGTTGATCATGCGTTGATGCTGCAAGACAAAGATAAAGACAATCCTTAGTTCTAGAAATTTCAAATATTCTTCCTAGGTTAAATATGCTATGTGTTCTGAAGAAGGCTAATGGTAAGATGCTAGGCATTATAGGACAACTATGGCACAGGGCACCTTCCTATACACACGGCATGTAACATAAACCCAAACCACCCAAATGGTAGGACCCATTGTATATTCTCAGATACCCAAAATCATATTGATTAGACAATGCTGATGCCGGATAAAAGGACGTTTGTTTGTTGAATTTGGACCATTTACTAATATTAGCTTTCACTGCCAATTAGATGTCTACCAGTCAGCCGGTTAGGAGAATACTGGCTTCATTTGTACCTTCTACATTGAGGTTCACTCTACTTGCCTTCAAACAGGCTATAAGAGATTCTCCATCTCTTTCCAATCTTTTCCTTCCTACCAACTTCACATTATTGCCTAAAGCACAATCAACATTTAGCTTAATATAACCAACAGGAGGATAACCCATCTTGTAATTTTAACTTTTCAAGATTTATCAGCATCATATTAGCACCCAGAACTTTTATTGACAGCTTGTTTGAGAAGCTAAATTCCTACCTTCCAATTCTTGTCCTATGCTAGAACCCCCTGCATCAGCTTGCATTAGTTTTTCCCATCATTCTCGAAACTGCCTACTTTGCCATATTGAGCACGCCTATCCCTTCACTGAACAATAAATAAAAGAATTAGAGGATGCAAAGCAAGGTCACAGTCAAAATGTCCAATACTACCAAAAAAGAAGAACATGCCAATTGTTCTTTCTTTGTTATGGAGTTGGAATCACATGGAACACAAAACAACAAGAAAGAAAACTAAGTTTCTGTTGGTTATCATATCAAACATTTGGTATGCATGTCTCCCTTTGGCATTTCATCGAACATCCGGTATGCATCACAATTCAAAAGCCTCAAATCCCATTTCGCCCATGCACAGAATCCTGCACAAGTGAACTATAACAGGGACATCAAAAACTTTTAAACTTTTTTTCGTTTTCTTTCTTGAAATTACAAGATCCCCAACCCAAGGATTTTGGCCAGGATGCCCCTCTACGTCAGGTTGTTAGCTTGTACAAGTGGGACCCATGATTCAGTTATACAGACTATCCGTATCTATCCACTTATATTCAGCAATTTTTTCAACTGAATGTGAAATTGCAGACATCATAGCATCTCTACTAATTGTCCACTTGTAAGCCACAAACTGAAAAGATGAGATGGTCCCAAAGAAAAAAAAAAAAAAAAAAAAAATGACCCATACTTACCCAACAGGGGAATGCTTTGGGAACGCCCCTGGAATGTCACCCAAACCGTTTGCAGTGCATGGAACAGAGAGAGAGAGAGAGAGAGAGAGAGAGAGAGAGAGAGAGAGAGAGAGAGAGAGAGAGAGAGAGAGAGAGAGAGAGAGAGAGAGAGAGCTTTTAAGGTTTCGGGAGAGGAAATGAGAAAAGATAAATGACATTTGCATTTTTTGGGGAGAGGAAATGAGAAAGGATAAATGAAGAATCCTTGAAATCCAAGATAAGAGGCTCAAATTTCAATCTGAGAAATCGAGGATTATCAAGAGGAGGATGAAAGGATGGAGAGGAGAGGAAGTACCCTGGATCTGAGCATATTATCAATGGAATTACAATCCATGCCTGCCAGAAGCGAAAGCCCCTCCACAGCTAGGGTTAGAAGAAGCGGGAAGGAATTGCGACCAAAGGGATTGTTTTCAAGATTGTCACCTTCATCTACCGCCATTATTCGTGTCGATTTCACTGCAGGAACAGAGATTTGCTCTTGTGATGAAGACTTTGGGCATGTTTGAATGCCTAACTTTTCTAAAATGTAACGGAGTTACAGGTGACTTTGTTACGGTTAGTGTTTGGGGGAGGAAAGTCATTCCTTACACACGAGAAAGATGCGAAAATCTTATGGGCACTTGAATCGTTTTTTAAGTTACCTATATCTTTAATACAGGTACCAGTTGAAAATTTTAAAATGAAAATCGTTAAGAAGAACTGCACCTGCATTGAAAAAGCATACTTACCTTCTCGGATGAAAGGAAGGCCTCCATTTCCCTCTCTCAGTCTCTCAGTCTCCTTCTCACACTCCGATCCAGCTCTCCACTCCCCCCTTTTTTTTCCTTTTCTTTTTTTTTTTTTTTTTTGTTTATCGAGGTTGACGGAGGCAGTTTGGCTAGAGGCGTGAGTAATGTCCGATGGTCTGTGGGGTCCACCAACCTATATTTGTTTTATCAATGCCATCCATTCATTATTTTAGGGCTTGATTCCAAAAATGAGGCATATTTAAATCTCAGATGAACCACACCACACAAAATAATAATGATTGAAAGCCCACCGTTAAAACTCCTTGGGCCACTGTAATGTTTATTTCACATCTAACCTGTTGATTAGGTCAGAAAGACCTGGATGAAGGGAAAATATTAGTTTGATCCAAAACATTAGTAGCCTACCAAAAGTATTTAATGGTGGGCATTCAATCAACCTTGTTTCTAGTGATGTGGTCCACTTAAGATTTTGATGTGCCTTGTTTTTGAGTTGATTTCTTAAAATGATCTAGAATAATGGATAGATAGTGTGGATAAAACAAATACATCATAGTGGGGCCTACATTCCATTATTCATTCTGTATAAGTGAGGCTTGTTGGTAGTACAACTTGTCCCCATGTAGGTCCCAAATCTGTTTTAACATATAGTCTTTTAAACACTCTCAATTTCTATTTGCATTAAGATTCCTCACGTCCTCAGGTGTTTTGAAATTGAGTGCCCATTGCATTGTTAACATATCCATTTTCAAACAGTCTCAAGTTCCATTTGCATCTGAATTCTTGCCTGTTGTCAAATGGTGAGAAATCGAGGGTACATCGAAGTGTTAAGATATCTGGTTTTAAACAGTCCCTTGATATTAGTCCATTTTAATAATGTCCCACTATGAGATTTTAACTGCTAAAGCAAAATTGGGGAAGCAACTTCCTATGCTTGTGATTTCTCTTTAACTGATCCTTACTAACAAGAGTCATTCTTGTGGAAAATTTTTGCTTGGATATTTTACCTCAAGTATTTTTTATTTTTATTTTATTTGTTTTTTCTATATTACAAGCATTTTGAAAACGTGAGTCCACTTTTATGGCTCGCCTGTTGATTTGTTTAGCCTAAGAATTAACCAAACCATTCATTTACATGGGTTAGATAAAATAGAATAATTTTATCCAATCTTTTTTACATGTAAATTTAATTTTTCAACGATTCCCTATTTCAAACTCTACTTAGCATAAATATGCAACTTATAACTTGTTTCAAACATAAAAAGTAAGTTACCTATAAGTAAGTTACAATTAATTATATTCAAACATAATTATCTATAACTTACTTACACTTATAAGTAAGTTACATATAACTTTCTTACAACTTAAAAAAGTTACAGACATCCAAACAGCCTCTTAGGTAGAGAGAGAGAGAGGAGTTCCAGTGATCAAACCATAGCAGAGAGGCAGTCTCGTGATCAAACCTGAGAGAGAGTTTTGGTGATCAAACCCGAGAGAGAGAAAGAGAGAGAGAGAGAGAGAGAGAGAGAGAGAGAGAGGGTTTTAAGTACTCATCACCGTCACCGGCCGAGATAAAAAGGTAACACGTACGGCAGTCACACGAAACACCGGTAACGTGTTGGCCACTGTAAAAAAAAATGCGCCCCAGCAATTCTCCCTTTTCTTGTAGTGTCTGTTTAAGAAATCCATTGCAAAATTGTAATTAAGCCTGCGCAACTTCAGGAACTGCCCTTGAATTTTGAAATGGGAAGTGATGCCAAGATATTGGGCCCATGTGTCAACAGTACTGGGAAGGGCCAAATCATCTTCACAGGGTAATGAAACACTCCTGAAATAAAACTGTCCCCCATTACCCGAAAGGCAGCTGGAAGGTGTGGGTATCGCCTCTAGCATTCTAACAAGGCAGTCAAGAGCCTCACGATGGATTGACCCAATCAGATCTTGAACAGGCAGCCGAACAGTGTCCGATCCAGCACCTGGGTAAAAAGAGGCTGACTGCTCAAGTGCCATTTATTCCATTTCAAGCAAATGCCTGAGTAGTCAATGTGGGACCCGCTCACCTGATGAAGAAAAATGTAGATGGAGTAGTCGTCAATCCTCTTGTAGCAAGGCCCGCATTCGGCCACACTATGATTGGGCTAAACCAAGCTTCGGAAGGCAAGTATGGCCCATGTTCGGCAACATCATTCAAAAGCACCGAGCTGAATCCTGAGTTGAAGTAGAAAATGGGCCCCACATGGCCACACTTTTCAATTACATTTCAAGGGCCCAAACCCCCAAATATTTAGATGGGCTTGATGCGGCCAGGTGGGTCCATATGCGGCCACGCTTTTCAAATGGGCCCCAAACGTGGCTATTCTTCCATTGGATCTCAAGGGCCCAAGTTGCTCATGTGGCCCATAGCTTGCCACATGATTCAGGAAAAATGAGTTAAAACTATTATTGGCACAAGTGATCCACCAAACCATGAGCCCCAGGTTGGGCCCAAATGGCTCATGTCATCCATATTTGGCCACATGAACTCAAGAAAAGGGGGTTCAACTTTTTCTTGGGCACGTGTGGCGATGGGGTTCAATTGTTCAAGATTCGACCCAAATGGTTCGTGTGGGCCACGCTTGGACCACATGAATTCAAGAGAAATTAGTTCAACTATACCTCTAGCACGCATAGCCCATTGGGTTCAAATGATCAAGATTGGACCAAATGGTTCATGTGGCCCATGCCCTTCCCCATGAATTCAAGAAATATCAGTTCTATTCCTTTGGCACGCGTGGTCCATAGGATGAAAATGTTCAAAGATCCGGCCCAAAAGGTTCATGTGCCCCATGATTTCATGAGAAGTTTGTTTGACTTTTTTCTTTAGCACATGTAGCCCATGAGATTCAAATGTTTAAGACCAAATGGGCCCAAATAGTTCGTTTGGCACCCATGCTTTGCAACACAATTAAATTTGAAGAAAGGTTGGTTTAATCACATTCAAAATTCCAAATGGGCCCAAGTGGTTCATGTCACCCGTGCTTGGCCCCACAAACACAAGTATACTCACATATCCACACACAAGTGTTATTGGGTTCAAAATGCCACAAGTGAGCCCCCAAAAGGTCCATATGTGAGTACTTGTGGTCAAGTATTACTAAAAGGTTTTATAGATTATTGGCTTGCATTGCTTAAAGGATTAATGAAAAAATTTAGACTTTTAGCCTCAGTTGGTGAGAAACCTGGTCTATCCAGTTTAGCCTCTTCTGCCTATTCTAAATTTTTTTCATTAATACTTGACCATAAATAAATAATCCTTTGCGCAATGCAAGCCAATAGTCTATAAATATTCTAAACCCGTCCTTTTCAGGGCTTAAGAATGGATACTGAGAAAGTATATTCCTCCCACACTAGAACATACAATGGCTATCTTGTTCAGCATCACAAATAGTGCTTTGCTTTTATTAGCTATGTTTTAAAGTTAAAGCATCATTAATTAGAAAATAACTGAAGGAATTGTTTGAAACAAAACAATGAACAAGTAAAAGTCAATAGAGATAATTTGTAGATGCCATTTTTCAATATCTGATAATCCAAAATTGAACTTTGCCTTATAACCATGGTAGAAGTAATCGGTGTCCATCGAATCTTTTCACATATGAAAAACTCAGTATTCAGTCTTTCACATTTTCAAAGAGATAAACATTGAGAAGAAGTGATTTATAAACATTGTGTAACCAAATCAGCATTACAAAAGGTCAAACCTGGAAAACTTTGGTGCAAATTTGTCACACTCTGTATGAATCCAAACTTTACATGAATCACGACATACCTAATTTCGGTGAATGTGACCAAGTAACAGTGTCATGAATAATTATATTTTATTTTGTGGAAAGGAAATAATCAAAATCCTTGTGTAGAGATCATAAAGTCTCACCCAACAACCACCATCATAATGATGTCAAATTTTCTTGCATATGCTACAATATTGCTTTGATTTCAATGGCTGCAATGAAAATGCAATATGAATTCATGAACAATAGACATTATTAAGAATACAATTCAAAATAGCAATTAAAATCTAAGTGTCGTACCCAAAAGTTCTATTTGAAGCACTCCAGATAAGGTATGAAATACAAACCCTGGTACAATGTTTACACAGTATCTGGCCTTCAGGCACATAACCCTTTGTTTTCTTTATATTTTTAGTTTGAAGCCCCAAACCCCAACCTTCACAACATTGATCCAATTTGTTTTTCTAAAGTACAGCCTGCACAGAAAAACTAAAATAAATTAGCTCCCCATTGAATACTACTTGCAATTGAATGGGCAGACATGAGTATAAAGCAGAAAGATACCCCCCATGACCTATGCCCAATCTCCTAGAATCTACAAGCCTTACGAGTAAATCTAATCCAACCAACAGAGGACCAAAAATTAAGAACCTTGTGAAGTGTTAAAATAGAGAGAAATCTAGCAGAATGGCTGGTCTACAAATGGTATGTAACCTTGCAGTTATGGTCAACCGTCAGCATAAAATGCACCAGGGGCATTCAAGTAATTGAGGATGGTGAGCTTATCCCATTCTAATTTTTTAACAATAAAAGAAATGTCATTTTATTAGAAAAGCCAGATGCCAAAACAAGAAACAAAGAACCCAAAAAAAAAGAAGAAAAAATCACCTCAAGGCCTTTCTTCTTCTTCTTCTTCTTTTGAGAGAACTAGAAAGACAATTTTTCAATGTCAGCTCAACCTCTCCAAATGATTAAGCCAAATTTAGTTTTGGAAAATGGATATTACAAAAAGAAAATATGATTTCAGAAAATAACATAAACCTAGAAAGAAAAAAAAAAATTGTTCCTTCAAGATGCATTCATAAACAGGCAAAGCAAGAGAGAATCATGATTTACAAGAGGTCCATGCACCTCACATGGACGATTACACACAACTTATGCCAATTAATTGAATAATTTGTAGTCTGTGATCTTTGACCATTTAGCTTTTATGGCCTAATGGAATTAAAATTAGTAAATATTTTTAATTGGTCATATTTGCTCCCCGTTAGGATTTAGCCATAATTCTAAGCTCCGCAAGCTTCCTTGTGTCATGGTATAATGTTAGATAATTCACACAATTTCAATTAGTATCAAAGAGGGTTACTTTTCAAGGACTAAACCATCTAGAATAAGATCCGTATGAACTTTAGAATGATTCTACCCATGGGGGGAGTGTTGTCTCACGACTACCTTATTTTGATGAATTTAAATATGATTATTGGAAGGATAGGATGAGGTTATTCTTGAGATCAGTTAGCCCTATAGTTTGGGCTATTGTTGAACAAGGATAGCATATGCCCGTAGAACAAGTCATGATAAATATTGTAACCATCTTCATTTCCAAAGATAAATATAATTAGAGTATTGATGAGAGATCCATATATGGCTATGATGCCAAGGCCATCAATGGAATTTACTATGTCATTTTTCCCCAATAATTTTAAACACATCTGTACATGTGAAATGGGATAGGAACCGTGAGACATTTTAGAAACCACCCACGAGAGAACTAGCATAGTAAAGTGCTTTAAACTTTAGCTCTTAATCAATATTAAATTCAAAAATATTAAGATGAAAGAGTCTAAAAAATTTATAAAGCTCTATTCTAAATTGAATAATATTTGTAATTCTATGTAGGGTTTAGGAGGACTGAATATGTATGAAAATACTTAGCTCCCTCACAGATAGATTCACTCACATGCTAACCTCAATAGAAGAGTATAGAGATAGATTGGATAAAAGTATAATAACTCATAGGTTGGTTGCAAATATTTAAACTACATGTTAGAGAAACAACCTCTAAGTAGAAATACACTGTCCTAAAGACACAAATATTTAAAAAATTGAATATAAAGAGGATAGTAATAAAGATAATGAGGATGAGGAACAAGTGACAAAAATCACTAAAGACTTCATAAAATTCTTAAAAAAGAATAGGAGGAATGATTATGGAAAAAAAAATAAAAAAATCTCTTAAACGTAAGCATATGAGTAAATCTTTCAAGAAATCGAAAGAAACCCGATATCACTACTGTGGGAGTTATGAACATGTTGCCATCAAATGCACTAGTAAAGTATGATCAAAAGACAATGCTATGGTAGCAATTGTTGTTAGTCAGATGTCTTAAATATGTAAAATAGCATGCTGGACTGGTCGAGGGACTGGCTCGACTAGTCGAGGGTCCACTCGACCGGTCGAGGATCGCTCGACTGGGAAGTCCAGCAAGTAGTATTTTTTGGTGTCCGGGCCACTAGACCACTCGAGGTTCAGGCTCGACCGGTCGAGGGTGGCATTCAATTAGTCGAAACCCTGGCTCGACTAGTCGAGGGTTACGCAGATTCTGCACAGATTTTGCACGGACTACGTAAATTTGATGTGTTTTCTAGAATTTTCCAAAGAGATGCATAAGTGGAGTTTTCTAAACTATAAATAAGAGTCCTTAAGTATATTCTAATGTATTTTAAGGCTTTCTAAAGGGGTTCCTAAAAGGGTTTTAGGATTTCTAAAGGATGTAGCAAGGGTGAGATTTGAGGTTGTTCGAATTAGTTAAGTCTTCTCTCTTTGTAATTTATACTTTCATAGTAAATTTCTGTCAATTTGTACCATGGTTTTTTACCACAAGGGTTTTCCATGTTAAATCTTTGTGTTTTCTTGTGGTTCCTTAGTGCCATTGGATTGATATCCTAAATCTAGATCTGTGTGATTCCGCAGCACAAATCCCTAACAAGTAGTATCAGAACAATCGTTGGGGCACATATTTGAATCTGAGGGATTAGTAATAATGACAAGCACTATGTATGATATTGAGAAGTACACGGGAAAAAATAACTTTGAGTTATGAAAGATCAAGATGATCAGTTCCTTAATCAAGTAAGGCGAAGATAGTACTCTTGAGGAGCAAAAGTCTACTATGACTGATGATGATTGGAATATTCTTGATAAGAAGGCTTTATCATCGATCCGTTTGTCTCACGGATGAGGTTCTTTATAATGTCATGAGGGAGAAAACTGCGGCTAAGTTTGAGCAAAGTTAGAGGATATTTATGTGAAAAAATTCTCTGAAAATCGCCTACACTTGAAGCGGCAGTGATATAACTTCAAGATGACAGAGGGTGGAGATTTGGAGGCTTACATCAGTAACTTTAATAAATTGGTTTACAAATTCTGAATATAAAGAAAGTGATGAAAAATAAAGAACAAGCATGCATGTTGCTGAATTCTCTTTCGGCGTCGTATGAATCATTAAAGGACATAATATGCACCACGAATAAAACCCTGAGTGTCAACACCGTTATCTCAATCCTTCAAGGAAAGGCTATGAGAAAGCTTAATGGCGACATGGAGATATCTTCAGATGCACTGTTTACAAGGAGTACGAATTTCGAACAAGGTACGAATTTTTCAAGTTCTATATCCAAATCCAAGAGCAAGGGCAAAAGAAAGGTAAAGTGCTGGAATTGTGCGATAGAAAGACATATGAAGAAGGATTATACAAATCCTAGATCCAAGAGAAGATTCTGAGGATTCATATAGGGAGGCCAATGCTGCCACGTCAGATGAATTGAGTGGATGTAGTGGTGATGTTTTGTCTGTGTCGACACTCAGACGGCCATATAATGATCGTAAGGTCGAGTAGATGCTATACACGGGCATTTTTTCACATGACTCATCATGGGAGTTGGTTCACTAGATACAAGGAGTATGATGGTGGACAGGTATTTATGAGTAATGACATTATCTTTAATGTTGTGGTTGTTGGTACAGTGCGCATCAAGATGTTTGATAGAGTGAAGCGTACCTTGACTGATGTCAGGCATGTTCCTGATTTGAAGAAGAATCTGATTTCTCTTAGTGTACTTGAGGCAATAGGCTACAAGTTCACAAGTATTGATGGTGCTCTTAAAGTATAAGGGGATACGGGTAATCATGAAAGCGCAACGACTCGGTAATATGTACAGGTTGATCGAGAGCACTTCAAAAGGTAGAGCTGCAATGGTTGTAATGGATTTCACCTTTGCACGTTTGTGGCATGAGTATGGCCACATGAGCGAGCGGGGCATGAAAGATGAGACACACGGATAAAGATACAGAGCAAATGAAACAACCACCTATGAGAAGAATCCACTACCAGAAAACAGGGCAACGCCGATAGATAAAAACCATTGGCGATGACCTTCCCCGACGGATTTTAGCCGTCGCAAGGTCCGTCGGCAACAGGTGCATCAGCATTTTCGATCGCTAAAATTGGTCAGCGATGCCGACGGTAAGGGCGACGGCAAAAACCGTCGCGTTTTCACCAAAGTTTCCAACAGCTACCATCGGCGATTCTCATTAATTAAAAAAAAAAAAAGAATTTGGATGATATATTTGATTTTGATTTTGATTTCTTCCTTTTCTATAGTGTAGACTTGCCTTCTCAAATAGGTTGGTTCGTTTAGGGCTTTTGAGAAATGGGTATATCTAGTTTTAAATGTGTAGACCTACCTATTTGAGAAGGTAAGTCTACACAATAGAAAATGAAGAAATCAAAATCAAATATATCATCCAAATTTCAAATATTTGGATTGGATATATGCTTTTAAAAAGAGAAACAAGAGAGTAGCAACAGTAATAGCTTTTTCAAAGAGGTTCGGATAGAGAAAACCAAGGCGTGGACATGGAAAACTAACATAATCCCAAGGGAATAGAAAATTGCAGATCCCAACAGTAATTCTATTGGTTTGGAGAATAGTTCTCCCTGGAAATGTTAAAAGTCTGATTGCCCTTGATGTGTGCCATGTGCATGGTGCAAAGTGTTGGAGACATGATTGTTGTGCATGAAAAACAAAAACAACATATGATTCCCCATCATATGAGTGTGCATGACAATAAATCCACCAATAAAAATTGATGAAGAACAAACAAGACACTGAATTTACTTGGAAGACAATAGATGCAGAGATTCTTGAAACTAAATGGTAAAATGCTTCATCTAATCCACTTTACCTGGAAAGAACTGCTTGAGGAACAAAAGGAGCATATGTCGTCTCCCTCTCAGCAGCAAGCCGCTGAGCTTTCTAAAACTCTTTCAGAACTACTTGGAAATCTTATGCAAGCTTTGCATCAGCTATCTTTTTGCTGGCATGCATTTAGATAGAAGCTCAATGTATAAACACAACATCAATAACAAAATAGAATTTTTATGCTTAAAACTGAATGATAAGCGAAGGCTGACAAACATGCCCGTCTAGTGTGGGAAAATTCACGTCAAATGAGACCTTCAGAAAGAAAGATAAAATGAACATGACCGTTAATTTACATATATGAGCATGAGAATTAGCATGCACATGAATAAATGTACACTCACAAAAGCTTGAAGCACATATAAATGAATTGCAATATAAAGTAAATGATTTGACAATGGGTAATACTATTAGTTCGCAAGTAACATGCAAGACATTCCTTCATGTGTAACTTTTTACATGATGAAAGAGAACAATGATTAACTGTAGCCTATAATTCCAAATATTCCAGAATAGGATGTTGCAGTGATGAGAATGCAATCAGACCAATATTTGAATTACAATATAATATATTTTACAATATAACTCATGTAATCTGAAGTCTGGCTCAGTTTCTAACTTCCATCTGCCTGGTTTCAATAAATGCCCAATGTGATGAATGTTGCTCTGGTTGCTTTGGTAGTTCACATGGTTGGAGTTGGTTATAAAGAGTGCTCCATGTAGAAACCTCTGCCACGTACTTCCTAAACGCCAACCCAAATTCTTAGGAGAAGACTAAGATAATAATGGTGATGATGATGCATTTGTAAATTCATACAAATATACAAACATACATATAGAAATATATAGATATGCATATGCACATATAGATATAGATACAGGCATGTAGTTTTGATTGTATGGCGATCACACAATGCAATTCTTGAGATTCCGGAAAAGTGCATCTTTTTCATAGCCAACAATCATGGCCACCTAAGACCTATCACTTGCCATGAAAGAGAAAAAGCCCTCAATTTATTTTAAAAAATGCGACAAACCCAAGACGTCGTTTCAGTAGCAAAAGTGTAGGATTCGACGTAAAGTAAAAACCCACTACACCTCGTGAATCAATGTAATTTCAAAATGAAATTACGCATGCATATAGGACTGATTTAGATAGTGGACTCAATCCAATTCCAAACAACACATTCCATCCAATTCTATTGCAAAATTCTTTTAAAAAATTCCGAATCGAGTTGAGAAGTATTAACAATATCCACTAATCAATGCAAAAATGATACCTATCAAGTTGAGATGTGACATGCCAAAGTATGCATATTACACCATAACTCTTTCAAGTTATTTTTCAGTAACATTCCTCCATATTATCATGCAACAAGAAAGGCTTCTTATTTGATTAGTTGCTCTTGAATTTAACAGGGACTCAACGTTTGAATCATTTTATGTACATTATATTTTCTCATATTACCTCTGAATTTCACATATTTCAGGCGTGCAACATGTTGATTATAGACCATAGTTTAAAAACCTGAAAAGTCGACTAGACTCGATGTTCATTTGGGTTTTGGGTCAGGTTGACTCAAAGACTCAACGGGACTGGACTCGATAGTTAATGCCAATAAATTGAAATAGGAAGGAAATTTTAATTAGTTATCTTTGCTATTGATCTTAGAAAATGAAAGATCAAAAAATTAACAATTGCATAGCTTGCTGGTTGAGTGTGCACTTGTGACAGAGGTCCGCACGCGACTCAATTAGATCACAGCCTAGCCACTCTTTACGATTTGAATTTAACCAGTTTCAAATCAAGTCAGAGAGTATTCTTTTTTTTTCTTTTTCTTTTTTTTCTTTTTTTTTTTCTTTTTTTTTTTTTGTATAAGAGCAAAAACTACATAACCGAGATATCATGAGAATTCGTATTTCAAATATGAGTGGCAAAATAGGATTCGAGAAGCATGAGCAGGATAAATAGATTGAATATTATATTTTTTACAGTATAATATGTTAAATGCAGCTATTTTTCAGCTGTACAGTTATCTTAAATTTGATTGTTGATTGTTGTTCTGCACACATAAATATCAGTTTGGTACAAAGACCTGAATGAAGGGAAAACATAAATATCAGTTTGATACAAAACTTTTGCAGCCCATGAGAAGTTTTTGACGGTGTGGCCATTCAATTACGTAATTTACTATGGTGTGGCCCACCTTAGATTTGGATCTGCCTCATTTTCAGATTCAAGCTTGAAAATGAGTTGAAAAGATGAATGGTGGGCTTGAATAAAATACATTCATTGAGGAAAATTTTTGGTTGCGGAGTTTTACATTTCTCAGCTTAGTAATTCCTTGGTTTCTTGAAAAAAATAATTTTTTTTTTTTTAAAATAAAAATAAAAATAAAAAAATCAGCAGGATTTTAGACTCTTTTAAGGTTTTCCCAAACTTTCATGAATATAGTGGCACAAGTGTATGCATAGAGTCCAAATATTTATGTATGGATCTCTATAAATACAGCCTTACTGTTTGGATGTAGAGGCCAAAATCATGCATATGAATGATACAAAAAGTCCTTTACAACTCTCAATAGGTTCTTTGGATCTCACAGATGAATTGGACCAAACATGCGTGGGTTACTTGGAGGTCCTACAGTCTAAGATGAAGTGGGTTCCACAGGTGGACCTAGTTGGCCATGTTTGGATGCACATGTGAGATGAATTGTGAACGTTCCATTTAAACAGTCTAGTTTGTAAAAAGTTGCAAGTGGTGTTCCTCCGATTCCTCAGTATCATAAAAGAAATTAATTGCAATTGGATCACTCCATCTTTATTAGATTAGTATTCAATTCAATTGGATAGATCACCCAAATGTGCACACACCATAAAGATGCTGGAAATTAGCGCCTTGAACATCATCAACAAACACAAAGCAATATGACAACATTCAACGATCGAATTTCAGTGGCTTAATAAACATTAAATGACACAACAATCAGATATTCACTAGTTCAAACAGAAACTATATTACACAGGATTTGTTTTTCTTTTTGCATAGCACATTAACAACTCATTATTTGCACACGCATGTAAGGTGTAGTTCATCTAAATTGATAATCAGGTGAGCCCTGATTGGACAATTCCAGCCCTTGGACTTGAGCACCTCCTTTAGGGGAAAAAAAGATAGTGAGAGGAGCATAGGTTGATCTGTTGTAATTTTCCCTAAAAGTCCTCAAATTCAAAGGCTGAAAATCCTCAAAAGGCTGGCGGTCCCATGATCAGAAAAATCTATAACTGAAGTTTACCTCATGGTTGGAATGGTTGCCTTATATTCTGTGTCCTGCAAAACTGGTGAAGAGGTGGATGTAAGGCCTCTGTCGGTGCTTTGATTGACCCCATTATCCTTTCCAGTATTAGCATTCTTCCCACTACCAACATCTGATCATATGAAATTAAGTCAAGGACTTAAAACTTGGAAATATGACAATGGTAAAAATAATAAAAAAGAGATCATTCCAGTAGCTGATCAGCATGGTGCAAGTTCTGAATGAACAAACCTGATGGTGCAAATGCAATTTGATGCAATCGTCGATCACACACACACACACACAAAAAAGTAAGGTCTTCAGCTCTAACCAAGCAGCATGAATTTTTAAAAGAAGGTTTGTCGAGAAAAGGTTGGAAGCCCCACGAGTCTCCTAAGAGATCAAAGCTTGCTAGTCTCCAACAATCTCCACCATAAACATGGAACATATACACTTAATATACGTAAGAAAAGGATTCAAATGAACATATCCAATAATTGAGAACTGAGAAAATAAAAATCACCCAGAAAATAATTATTATTTTTTTTAAAAAGGAAAACTAAATTCACACATTTTGGTGCAGTTCCCATAGAGAAGTCCTGTACGAACCTGGCCCCCATGGTCCCAACTTGATCTAATTTTAGGCCTGCAAGTCAAACACAGAACTATTTTTAAGTCCACCAAATGAACAGGACAGGCCCAGTCCAATTTTGACAGGCCCACCAATTATACATGTCTAGTTTAGTCCTCCCACCCAATGAATCACGCAACAAATGTGTGAGTTTGCACACAGGAAATGCCTTTTTAGCCTTGAATGTATCCAAAGCCGCATCTACTCCAGCAATCTCACCTTGCCAGATCACTTCCTGCAGGTTCATAAAACAGTCTGTCCAAAATTATTGAGTAGGACTATTTTTCACAACATGGGCATGGATGATGTGGATGTGACCATGCCAAAAGAAGAACAGAGTAAAGGGAACTGCAGAAATAATCATCCATTCTTTTGGAATGAGACGGACCTTGGATTCATCCTTCATGTCAAATGTAGACATCAAAATCCCTGCTCATGATGGAAAAATAGATTATTATTATTATTCAATAAAGATCGACATAAATCTGGTACTACAGGCAGATTACGATACACATCAGATGACCCATTTCTTTTTGTCAGTCCAACCTTTTTTTCCTTTTTAAAGTACATCGGGACAACAAACTCAACTGATTTTCTGCTCCCACTTAAAAGTTAGACAGTTCTTTAAAACTTGTAAAATCTGATAAGGATACAAAAAAACATATATGAAGTTACTAGTGCAAAAGTCTACCTAAAGAGAACCAATTCACTGAACGCAATAGCCAAGCTATTGCAGTTGCATTCACCAGTCTTGGGTTTGAGTCACTTGACTAGTACTAATGCCTATTTCAGAGTTATCTTAGTTTTCAATGTCTTTCTAAGAACTGAAATAGCACACTACAGAAAATGTGAATGTCACAATTTGGTGAATCCTGGAGGGAGAAACATCACAGTTGAATGCACTTACAGATTGGGTATTGATGATTTGAATATTTTTATGAGTTTGCCAAGATCTAAAGAACCAACCTGCAAAAAGATTATAAAGCTTTGGCAAATTTAGCAAATGCACAGGTAATGTAAATGGTGATGCCAAAGTTGAAACAAGAATGGAACCTGCAAGGGAGACATGATTAAGTGATTGCAACATGCTCATTTCTGTTTTGATAAGTGAGCTCACTTGTCATTTGAAGCCAGTTTGATGGACTTTCTGCTTTCCACCTAATATAGAGTGGGGCTTCCACAGTTTCTGATTTGGGTGCATTTTTGCCATTGAAACGGGGCACAATTGCCTTTTGTGCCCTTCAGCAAAAGGCACTCAAATATCATTGAAAGAGAAACAATTAAATACATACATTTGCATCTATCAAGCAAATACCTTACCAATGAAAGTATGCAGAACGACTCCCGAAAAATCCAAATGTTCGCACTGTGACAGGCAATGAATATTGTTAGCAAATGCCATTAGGTGAAATCTTGACTCTCTAGTCTCTAGGAACCAAATATCTATAACAATGAGTTCATACAATGGACCAAAAGGTGAGGGGACTGAACTTGCCTTCTCTAGATGATGGCGAAGATAAATAACATCATGCTATTATGGCGAAGATAAATAACATCATGCATTGCCTTAATAGCAGCAACCCGAGATGGTAACAGCACGAAATAAATTAGTCATAGGGCCGGATTTGAACAAAATCTACATGAGCTAGTAGTAAAATTGCATGGTGTTAACAACAAAAACAATAAATATTATGACATGATGAAATGGTTAAAAGCAAAATAATATTTTTTTTAGAGGAAAGATGTTGGTGTCTACCTATATATTCAAACAATAGAGGAACATGTTGACGGACTACAGTCATGCACATGCCCAATGCATACATGTGCACCAACCAAGAATGTTCAAGATGCATCTTCCATAACTGGTCAGTCCTAACCAATCTATTTGGACCATCGACCCATTCATCATTTCAAATGTCCATTCGTGGCCACCTATCATAGATTTAGGAAGATTCAATCACAGCGATTTTTGGGATACACCCCATCCACAGAGATGTACGATTCAGAAGGTACAGGTTCACGTGAACGTAGTGGGCCTATGCATGAGTACGATCCACCATACTCTTCAGGAGTATCATAAATCCCTAGAAAAGAAGAACACTGACCCTAACTGAAGAAGGGATTGGGCCTAGGCACAAGTTTTGCAGAAATTTTACTTTAAGGTCCAGCCCGATCAATGAAACAGGCCCATTTTTTACTTTAATGGGCATGCTTGGGCATTCAATTGAAGGCTTTACCACTAAATGGGCTAGTTGTGGGCTGATTTCAGGAAATTACTGAGCCCATGGGTGCAGCATCAGTTGCAGGCGCGCTGTTTTGTTGATTAATAAATCTAATCTGGTGGAAAATATAACGAAATTTGATGCATCCAAACGCAGCGTAAACAAACCTAGAAACCAATTTTTTCACAAATATAATTGATGGAAAGCACAAGCTATTTGAGAGAACAAAATCAAACCACCTCTTCAAGATGAGTGCTTTCGGTTGGTCTAGTATGCTTTCACTGAGCTACAGCATTCTTTTCTTCATTTTAGTATTCATGGACCAGCACAACACAAAATTAGAAACAATACAAAAACTAAAACACAAATTTCCCTTTTGTTTTCTTTTCTGAAAGTGGGATTGTGTATTTGATTTACATGGTGCGGCATCTGAGGAACTTACTGAAGACACAAGAGAGAACAAATCATATGGATAGGATTATGCAATGATGGACCTTTTCCAAGCAATGATCATACACTATAGGCCTACGCAAGAGCAGTCTCAATCACTAAGGCTCATCATGCGATAATCAATAAATCAGAAAAAAATATTTCAAACATCCATCAAGATAAATGCACATTTCAAACATTTTCGTTATACAGTGGCAGTGCTAGTTATTTATTGTCCTGCTTAAATTGCATTCTTTATGCATTTATTGTTTTATTATTGGTATGTGTGTGCACGTGTTTGTTCTATTTGAGAACTCATCACCTGTTTGTTGAAAAAGGAAAGGGTTGCAGCACACCAGTAAAGGTCTTCCTTGAGTGCTGATTTCATGCTAGATTGCAAGACATCAACAAACTGTAGAAGGCCTACAACAGCCATTGCTTCAACTTCATCCACTGGAAGGCCTCTTGAAGCAAGTTCAGTAGCAGACTTTACCTTCAAGTATGACCAAATGTATAATTATCAACAACCTCGTGCATGGATAGGCAACAGTGAAGCATCAGTACAGAAAAAAGGACATTAATCTCTTCAGCAGTTTTGTAGATGACCTTATGAAAGAGAAAAGGTGCAGGAACTTCTAAGCTTGATGTTGATATATAAATATTATAGTCACAATTTTGCTCTCCATGCATTTCTGCAGTTTACCCTCAGTCAATTCAGTTCAATACTCTGGTAAGGTGTGATAGATGATATACAACATTGAGAAATGAAAAATATCTTACAGTTTGTCCACAAATCAGAGGTTCAAAACTAGAGATTGACTAGTATATCCAAAATGCATGAGTTCATCTAGATCTTTAAAAAAAAAAAAAAAAAAAAAACAGAAAGGACAGGAAAGGAAAAAATAATAAGAATTTATACATCAATATGTTTTGTTTAGCAAACTTCATTGGTGGAATTTATACATTCACTACCAAAAAAGTGATTTTACTATTGCTTGTATCCGTAGAGACCTTTGAAGTCATTGCTATAACAAGGTTATCCAGGTTCCAATCACCAGCACGTTTACTGATGAACAGCCAAAGAAAACCCCATGATATAATAGCCCCAAGAAGAAGAGTAGTTGACAATGTGTGGGCAGATAAGAACAGAGCAGTTTCCTCAACTGTACCGCTTCACTCTTTATGTGGGTTGGTCCCAAAGACTATGCATGAGCTTGAAATAAGACTTGATTATTAAGTATGCCAGACAAGTCTAAGGGTCAACAGCATTGTTGTTGAAACCCAAACCTAGCCCATGGCCATTTATGACTGATATGGGAGAATCCCTGCCCTGAATTTCAAGCCCCAACACTACAACGGGTCTAGTTGGTACTCCCTTGTCTACTCTCTTGTGAGAGATGAGTGTGATATATCTTTGCAATAACAACCAAACGAAAGCTATATATGCTCTCTTTTCATGAGGTTGGCTACATAACCAGTGTCACCCTATGACCAACAGAACCACAACATCACTCTGAGATTTTATGTTTTCTCATGTTAGAATTGCTTGGGAAAATGCTACCTATAGATGTGCATCTACAACCGCCAAATGTTGGTGTCCCACATATGCCAACATGGCACACATGGGATATCTGGGTTGTTTATCAAGAAAAGCCCAACAAATATCCTCTAACCCAAAATCACATGCATTCCACAAGGGCAATTCTTTGATTCAAAAGTTAAGGAGGTCGTCCATGTCCAAACTCCAAAGGAAAGGAGTCAAATAATCAAATGGTTAGAAAATTCCCGTCTGAGAACTTTTATGTTATGGCTGTCATCCATCTAAGGTCAGGGTTCATGTCATCCATATGGTGGGGCCTACACGATGCATGGATTGGAAATCCTAGGCAAATGCAGCCACAAGCTAAGGTACAAAGCCATCATTCCATAACTACCAAAGAATATGCACAAGTGAATAAGTATTTTTTTATTTTTTATTATTATTTTTTTTTTTTAAATTTTCTTTTGCAAAATAAAAAGACTGCACCAACAACTGGCTGTAGGTTAGCTTAAAATCCATTCCTATAAACATTCTCTTGAAAATATAAAAGATTTTCAAGGGAAAAAAGTAGAAATAAAAAATTTGGAATACGAAAGAATAGTCATACCATACTTCCAGTTGTAAGTGATCAGTTTTCTAATAAGAGAGCTATTATGGTGTTTAAAAGAATACTACAAGAATCAAGAGTTCAATGGCCAAGCATCCATAAACAAGTGCCAAAGCTGTTGGATAATCCTAACTCTACCTGAACTTTTAAAAATCCCAGCAGTCCTCTTCCTAACTCCCATTTTTTTCCTCAATCATTCAGCATTGCGCCACATATCAAATAAGAAACTATCTTCACAAATTGACCAATTTGCATTAGTACAACAAATTTATTCAAGTTTTGCTTACTTGGATGGAAATGATAATATTTGAAAGAGATTGCCCATATGTGTCATGGAAATGTACAGCAAGCTTCTCAACATGGACAACAGCTATCACAGCTTCAAGCATTGGAACAATCGTGCCTGCAGGCTGCATCACAAGAAAGAAGAATGTAAAGAAAACAATACCAGAATGAGTATCTGGTTAGGCATGCTAAGATCTTAGTTATCATGCATTCAATCTCAGTCAACAAAGCATTTCCTAACCCATACCCATACCACACTTGAGCTCAATTACAGATAAAAATAATAGATAACACAAAGCTTCTGTTAACTATGCAACTCTGGTGGATGCATTCACTACATTGTTGATTTAAGATCTTTGGCTTACTTCACTTCAGTTAATGATTCCATCCCCTCAATCTCATATGTCAGCAAGGTGTAAAGTATCAGTCGAAACCAGTATGCCTTGTGCACATATTGGCTGATGTACATCTTGGCACACGTGCACGCACACACACAGCACAAAACCAAAAAAGAAAGCAAAAAAATAAACAAAAAAAAAAAATGAATGAAGAAGAAGGAAGAAGGAAGATGTTTTGGATTAGCCTGTTAGTACACACCCCACTGTCTACCTAATCTTTTGTCACAAAAGGAAATGCATGGATCGTCCAACAGATGTTTTGGTAATGCATAACATAATCTTACCCACCTCATTTAGAAGCTTGAATAGACAATAAGCCAAGATATTGTCCGTTGAAAGATGCAAAACCAGTCCATTAAAGCCATTGTCAATATCTTCTGGGTCAATAACAAAGGCACACCGATGATACCCCCAAACAATCTAATTACCTGCTGCAACACAAAAATCACATAAATAGAATATCCAAAACTGTCCAAATCTAATCACCTACTGCAACACTAAAATCACATAAATAGAATATCCAAAAGTGCCCAAATCTAATTACCTGCTGCAACACTAAAATCATATAAATAGAATATCCAAAACTGCCGAATCTAACCCAAAAACATCTGATGTGCAGCTATACAAATCATCGAAATCGTGGGTCTCATAACTCATTATGGGTGGAGCATCTCAAAAATCACACTGATCAAGCAATCCTTACTTACCAATTGATGGCTATCAAGTAGATGGTCAAAAGTAAATAGTGAGTAGTCCAAATTTGAAGGTGTTAGAAATGGGAAAGAAAACAAAAAGAAAAAAAAATAAAAATCAGAATCAAGTAAAAACCATAGATTCAAAACAGGGAGACCGTAGATTGGACTCCCCAAAAGTGAAACCTAACTCCACTTTATGAGAATCAGATCTAAGGTTGATGTGGGGATGCATCACACAAATCACCCGTAAGTGGGATATGAGAACATCTCCAATGTACCCATGGCACTCGTGTAGTTGGTAAGACCATCCATTCTGTAAGCCCATTCACCTGTGCCCCCTAGATTATCATCATCATCACAGCTGAATATTGAGTTTGAATTCTAAAATGTTTCAAGATCTAAACAAAATTACAAGTGAATTTTCCTCTAGTTTCATCAATTATGAGAAAATATATTCAAATCATTGAATGAAGAAATCCAATAAAAAAGCTAATCAAATAATAATATATCATTTACTCAAGAAATAACAGAAATTGGGCCATTCCATCCAGATCATGGGCTTAACTGTTTGAAAGAGATAATGGTCGGCAGCCCATATTCAATGATTGAAACCAAATAGTGAGGATCATCTGATCAGTATGATTTATGGGAAATGGTCTATGGATATTTTATCACATCATTTCCTAGGTAAAATGATCTTATAAAACAGTAACAAGCATGTTATATTTTTATTCTAATTAACTTTTTTAAAAAAAAAATAAATTATGATCAGCCAGTAGTGGGTTTCCATATGCTCATTCAAGATTGTGTCACCAGTTCTGTTCATAAATTTTACTCCACTTATCGTCCAATGATCTCAGCAAAATCAACACAAAGTCGTGTGACGAGACGACATGTAAAATAGAAATCAAACAAGGCTGTCCATATAGCTTCATCACAGTGACAAATCTAGTTCTTGGCAATTTCTCGGCCATGAATTTCTTAAGTTATTTTCAATATTTCACATTTTTCTTGCAGTGTTATTGAAAAGATCTCCCTTAAAATAAAATATTTAAAAATTATCAATTATAAATTAATAAATTTTAGTTTAAAATATAGGAAGATATGAAATGATTTATTTTTGTGGTTTTTACCTGAAAATTTCTGGGAACATATGATATTTCTGTAATGTGTTTTAACTCTTCAATTTACCAAAATGTTCCATTTACTGTATGGATGTAGGATAAAAGTTTATTCCAATGTTACCTGAATAGACTGTCAGGATTATAGTCAAGTTGTCTGAGATATACTCCCTATTAACCAGTAATGTGTTACCATGTTCATGGCACATGCATTTGAGATGTGGGCCATTCCTCAAGTGGTACCCACCATTGACATGCCATTGCCCAAAAATAAACAAGCCCATTCATCAAACAAGCCACATTTGTGTAAGAAAATGGACGATAAGGAGTGGATTAGGCCATCGTTTTCGGGCCTTGGATTGTTCACAGTGGGAAATGATTGCTGAATGGCTAGGATCCCCTATATGTCTCGCACATTTCCACGTGTTCTAGCAATCTCACCGTCCAACTCATGCGACTATGCAAGCGATTATACTTGGGAGTGTAATCTCATAAGGTGATCTGCTCATGCATCCGGATGGATTGAAACACATTGATTTCAGAACACGTTGATTTCAGATACCAAAATAGCCCATTCCAAAGAACCCAAAATCAGTTAGGCCTTAGAAACCAAAGAATCGAACTAAAAGTAGAAGGAAAAAGAGAGACACCCACATCAGATTCCTTCCTCTTTTATGCATCTCTGCTGCCTTTGTTTCATTTTGAATTGCTTTTCTTAGCAACGACAGCACCACAACATCACAGTAGCAGAAAGGGATACTGCTACTTTCTGCAATGTTTCGTGATCTAATAAAAGTAAAGAAGAGACTCATGAAAGAAAATGAAAAAAGAGGAGAGAAATCTAAGGGGTCGTTTGAATGACCGTAAATCGGATTACAGGCGTTTGGATGAGTAGATCTACATCTAATCAGACTGCAGGATGGAAGATGACGCTCAATGGAGGATTTCTCGATGGAAGATGAAAGAAGAGAAAGAGTAAAAGAGAGGAGGAAAGACGCTCGATGGATTTGGAAATCCTATTTCAAATAACATAGCATTTTCAAATCCGAATCTTGTGAGTTTTCCACTACACAATAACACAAACTCTATTAATGCCGTACATGAATGGGACCCGTTTCTGGATGGTTAAGATTGTATTATATAATAAAAATGTATAAATATTTACCATTCACAACTAGACTGATTATTTGGATGGTCTGAATAACTCTATATCTTAGCCACTATTATTATTAACAAGTCACCGCTATTTTACATCAAATGCAAAACTCACGGTGAAAAACGGAACAAAGAACACGTTAAATTTAGCTTTGGACCTGGTATGACTCTATGGCCCCCACCATGATCCGTTTGATTCATCCACACCGTCCATCCATTTATCCACATCATTTTGGGATAAATCTCCAAAATTGAGTCCTAATTAAGTCTCAAGTCGACCACAAAATGAGAACATGCTGGACGGTTAAACGTCCACCATTCAAAACCTAAGCTACGTCGACGGACTATTGGGTTTCACCGACGACTTTTAACTGTAGCTAAAACCACCCCAAGTCCGTCAGCTTTGCCCAATTTTTTGATAGTAATCACACGACATAATCGCAGGATATTGGCGAGGTACATGGATGACTCTAATATCGCAGGGGATTCGTCTTCCATTCAAATGGCTCTAGGTGAGCCTGGTACTGAGAAGTAGAAGGTGACTATGCGTGATGTAATGGATTCGTTGTACCAGATTGACACATGTGAGCTGGTGGAGCTTCCAGTAGGCCGGGAAGCAGTTGGATGAAGGTGAATCTTCAAAAGGTTACAACATAGATATAGAGCGAGGTTGATAGTGATGGGTTATGCTCAGAGAGAAAGGATCGGCTTCTCAGAGATATTCACACTGATGATATAACATATGTCTATTAGATCCTTGATTGACACTGGTTGGCCAATGCAATCTTGAGTTGAAAAGGATAGATGTGGAGTCTGTACTTTTGTACGGGAAATTGAAATAACAGATTTACATGAAGTAATTAGAGCGATTTAAAGTTTAAAGGGGCTGGAAAAAAGACTTTGCAAGAGGTCATGGTATGACCTGTTGCCGAGGCAGTGGTATTTGATTCCTTCATAGTGGGTCAAGTATTGTATGTTGGTGACATATAGATCGCTAATTATGATATGTTTGAAATTAACGTATTGAAAACTTGGTTAAGTGGGACATTTAGAATGAAAGAACGGGGGCTACAAAAATGGTTCTTGGCATTGAGACTGGAAGAAGAGTGGGCTTTGATTATCTCAGGCAGAATACCTTGGGTAGTTATTAATCAAGTATGTGATGGACCAGGTAAAGCCAGAGAGTGTTCCCTACATATCTCTCCTCAAGTTTTCCTCAGGACATGTCCCAAAACAGATGAGGAAAAGTATGATATATCTCATGAGCCTTATTCGAATGCAATTGGCAGTGCATGCCATAGTTTGTATTAATCCGGTTATTTCACAGGCTATCAATGTTGTAGGCAAATACCCACGTAAGCAATATTGGATAACAGTGAAATGTTAAGAAGACAACGTCATTCCTTTTGAGAAGACAGGAGCAAAGGTGGTTGGGCACGTGAATTCTGATCTAGCAGACATGCTCACCTACAACGTTCCTACAGAAAAGTTCAAGTTCTGTGTAACTTCTCTGGGCTTGGCGATGACATAAAAGAATGACGGAGTGTGCATGAGAAGCGTTGTTTGAAGCTATGATATGATGTAAAGATAAGAGAATAGGGCAGTAAGATACACAGTTGAAGATTAAAGACATGGTGGAGATTGTTGTCAGTTAGATATCTTAATTAAATCTGTAAAATAGCGTGTTAGACCAGTTAAGGGTCCGCTCAATCAGTAGAGGCTTATTCAACTCGAAGTCCAACAAGTAGTATTTTTTGGTGTCCAGGCCACTCAATCAGTCAAGGGTCAGGCTCGACTGGTCGAGAGTGCCCTTTAACCAATCGAAGCCCTGACTCAACTAGTCAAGGGTTACGCAGATTCTGCACGGACTGCGTAAATTTGATGCATTTTTCAGAATTTTTCAAAGAGGTGCGTAAGTGGAGTTTCTTATCCTAGATCTAAATCTGTGTGATTCCGTAGCACAAATCCCCAATAGCAATATGGGATGATATTGAAGAATTCAATTTAGATTGCGATGACTCCTACAATGATGAAGACCTTGGATCCCTTAGAGTTCTAATGGCCTCCATCACAACTAAAGACTTGGGTGGGGAATCTGACCATGATACTTTCAAAGAGGAAGAAGAGACATCCTTCTCTGAAGAAGAAGATATAGAAGATTTTCAATTGCAAGAGGCCCATAACTTGTTTTTTACTAAAACTTTAAAAATTATAAAAAATAAAAATAAAAATTGGGTTTCATAAAAGCCAAAAGAATTTAATTGGTTGACGATTTTAAAAAAAGTAAAATCTAAGAATTTCTCTCTAATATAAGAAAATAAAAATCTCAAGTTTGATCTGAATGAGACTTTGGGGAAATGCGATTGTGATTACTTTGTTTGATTCCTCTCTGTGTGCTTCCGCGAGTCCCAACAATGTACACTTAATTTAAAAAGGTACTTAAATGTAATTACCATATTTTGTAAAAATCCCTTATTATTATTTTTTAAATATTAGATATAACAGACTTTTGGTGTTAAAGAATGGAAAAACTCGACTAAGCAACTCTCCTCTGACTAGGGTATTACAGTTGGTCAGGGACATCTATTCTTTAAGTTTTGAGGCTCCAAAATTTCTTGATGAAAATATGTCTCTTTTGGGATTTGAGACTCCACAAGTTTCTGATGAGGATGGGTGGTTGGGAACCTAAATAATTTAAAAGAAGAAAAGTTTGGGTTTGTTGATGTCCCCAATTCCATTGCAAAGTTAATGTTGTCCCAAGACTTTTGAATGATGTGGAGGACATCTAGTCATTGTTGTCAGAGAAGATGTCTTAAATCTTCTAGGTTGCTTGATCGGTCGAGTGGACTAGTCGACCGGTCGAGTGGGCCGCTCGACTAGTCGAGGCCTGCTCGACTTAAAGTCCAGCAGCCTATGTTTTTTTAGTGTTTGGGCTGCTCAACCAATCGAGGGGATGGCTCCACTAGTCGAGTGGGTTGCTCGACCAGTCGAGGCCCTCCTTCGACTAGTCGAGGTTACGTAGATCCTACGTAGACTGCATAAATTTGAAGCGGTTTTCGGACTTTTTCAAAGGAGATGCGTAAGTGAAGTTTCTTAAACGATAAATAGGGGTCCCTAAGGCTATTCTAAAGTATTCTAAGGCTTCCTAAAGGTATTCTAAATGGTTCTAGGGTTATCTAAGGGTGTAGCAAGGGTGAGATTCGAGGTTGTTCAAATCGAGTAAGTCCTCTCTCTTTGTAATTTATGCTTTCATAGTGAATTTCTGTCGCTTTGTGCCGTGATTTTTTCCCGCAATGATTTTTTATGTTAAATATTTGTATTCTCTTGTGTGTGCTTAGTGCCATTGGATTACTATCCTAGATCTAGATCTATGTGATTCCGCAGATCAAATCCCAATAGTCATCAACCAATAGTACCATAAGAAACAAGCTTATGGTGCTACGATTAGACCGGATTGTCCTAATCCTATGAATAGATTTTTTATACAACCATATGTTGTTTAAAACTAGTGGATCACATATTTAGAATCATCAAAGTATTACTTTGGAATAATAAGAAATACAAAATGAGATCTATTGAATAGATGTTTCAAGACGGTGAGTGGACATATCTTTTTCTCAGCTTATGGTGCCGATTAAAAGCAATATCAAGTGGATCTATCCAATTGATGTTTTATGGATTTAAGATTTGGTATCTATGATTGACTCGTTAGGCCTTGAATGAAGTTGAGATTCGGTCGACTTTGCCATGCTATTGTGAAACCTGACTAGCTTGTGGTGCTAATTACCAAATTGGATTGGACTTGATAGGATCTAAGTTGACTTAGATAAGTCACATCTGACTTGGAGGGATGGAGTGAGAGAGGGACACCTAGTGAATAAGATCATTGTGAACGTTCTTTGAGGCGTGATGTGACCATCACCCTTTCTATCGCTCTTTGCACTTCAAATTTCTTAGTTTGTAATAGAGAAATGAAATTGACTTGAGAATGTGGTGCTTTTAATTTAAATTGCCACTAGTTAATGAAACTCAAAATCCATGATTAAGTAGACACCAGGAAATCACTGTTAGTTGGGGAATAAAAGACTCCCCAATTAGAATGACTCTCATGGTTGGTCTGGGACTAGAATTTTGAGTAAGAGGCCTCGGTGATGGAGAAGTAAGGGGTTAGATACATTTCTCTTCCCACACTAAATATTCTTATTGTCTAACTAGTTTTGGAAAAGATTCAAAGACTATTAAGGGACTAAATGCTCAACACTACCACCACCTATGAGAGCACAATGAATTGACTAGGGAAGCGATTCTAGCAGATAGTAGGTATTACAAAAGAGGAAAGAAAATTTTAGTAAAGCTAAACTTGGTTATGACCTTAAAGATGACTTGCTCACGCCAATCATAAGAATACGTTTATTATTAAGGCTAAAGATTAGACAATCCTAGATTTTTTATGCAGATCATTCGAAAAGCACGTTAAGGTACAAAGCATATGCTCAAAAGTTTTGTAAAGAGAAGAAGGGGGTGAATGAGAAGGAAAATATTGCAAATCAATTATATGCGAAGAAAAAAATAATAATTAATAAATAGAGCCGCATGGAGGTGACTTGACACTCCTCATAGAAGAGATGATTAGATAATTAAGCCTCGATCCTACTTTGTAGGATCCAGATCGTTGTGTGGATGGGTAGCTTGGATGGGATAGATGGGTTGGGTAAATTTGGCGATCCTCCCCAGGTAGTAAAAGATGTTGTGAAATGAGGGGTGTGAGGTATTTATAAATGGACTATGGCATTGATGTAATTATGGAAGATTGGGGGATGACATGTGACAAGCTAATTGGTTGACTATTGGCATCCCTAAGGACACATGGTACTTCCTCAATGGTTGTTAGAGTAATATATTAAGTAATTTACAGAAACTTTAAGGGTAATTAGTTACCGGTCGAAATCTAATTTATATAGGTGACTCAACCACTTCAAACAAACTTTAAGGGGTAGCAAAAATAGGATTCCCGCCACCTCTTGATTCTTAGTTTTTGACGTGATCAGATCGAATTGGAAACCCCTAGGGTGTCAATCCAATGTGGGCTGGTGGAAATCCACTAGACTATAAGGTTTATTTTTGTTGGACTATAGGGGTTATTTTGGCCTTATTTTAGTGTGTTGACAGCTGTGGTAAAGCCTTTGGCCAGTTTAAGTTGGGCCAGGAGAGTTTCTAGTAAGCTTTAGGAGCTAGTATGGGTATAGATATGGTTTTATGGGGTTAGTTATGGGGTTTATATTTTTCTAGGTCTAAGTGTTGGGGTTACTCTCTAAAAAACCAAAGTTATTACACCTCAATTTATTAGCATGCTGCATTTATCTTTTAGTTAATTATTATAGAACATGTTTATGTGAGTTTGAAAAGTATATTATTTGATATTGTTGGGCACTCAGATTAGAAAGAATGGCTTGGTAGCTAAGGGAGAGTTGTACTTCATAATTTTTTTGTCCTACCCACCATACAAGTTCCCGAGCATACCTATGATGTGATTTAATGATTATCTAATGTGAGGGGATTAATTTATTGTTAGGATAGATAGTCTTAGCCCATCGGGTCCAACTTCGTATCGTTTCGTCTCATTTTCTACCTCATGTGATTGTGTAAGCATGTCATTAATGGTTTCTTAGATTGGGCTTTTGGTCACCCACATTGACATGGATCACTTATACGTATCAAGACTATAAGACATCATTTCTAGACTTAAATAGCTAATGATTGTAGTAAATTTGTTAAAATCCCCACAACTTGAGAATATGTAGATAAAATGATCTTAATTGATCATGCATTGACTACTCTTACAAGTCTTTTACATAGCCATTAAAAGTGAGTGTAGTTGGATTTCTTCATCCAGATCTTCGAAGTACACAAGATCCAACATACGATTCACTTGGTCTTTTAACTATATAAATAGAAAATATAAATAGGTGTTTATATTAAAGTTTGGACGGTTCATCAAGTTTTTAGAAGGCTAGATGATACCTCTAAAGTTTTTCATAGGTTAACTGAAGTTTTTCAACTGGTTAATCGAAGTTTTTCAATACATAATTTTTATCTTTAACTATTAATTTGTTTTAAATAATACTTGATGGACATGTAATGGTTGAGATCTTACATGATTTATACCTTGGGTTGCATGTAAATTGCATAGGGATGGTAATTAACTACTGATAGTAGAAGACTTTGTATAGCTGCGGTGCATGAATTAAGCAAATTTATGGACATCCTCCATAGTAAGGTACACATGTTTAGTAGGATGGTGGTGTTGGGGGCCTTGCACAAAACCTTAGGATCTAGCCCTCCAGAACAAACTGGAATTATGGATAATAAAGCAATGAAATAAATCAAAGCATCAATCACACACCACATAATAGATTTTTACGTGGAAAACCCTCAAAAAGATAAAAATCATGGGACCTCGTTCAGATCAACAATTCACTACGAAGTAGAACGTTACAACCTTCTTCACTCTCGCAGGAGCGGATAAACAATAAAAGAATAAAAAATAGAGATATCTCACCGATCATGAGGACGTATAAGCGCTGAGACGACGACTCCCTTCCAGAAGCTTCCTCTCTCTCTTTTCTCTCACTCTCTCACCCTAAACCCTTTATCAAACCCTTGCAAAGCTTTTAGGAAACCCTTCTTGTATTTTTCTCATACACATCATACCCTAGAAAAACCCTAGGGACCCCTTTTTATAGTTTTAGGAAACTCCCTTCCGCATCCCAGTTGCGAAAGGACTTACGACACAAAATCTACGTAAAATCGCGAAACGAATCTGCATAACCACGACTGGTTGTGCATCACTCATGACCGGTTGAGCGCCACCTATGACCGGTCGAGCGCCTTGGAGAAAAATCGTCCAAACTCGCTGGACTTTAAGTCGTATCACGACTCGAACCTTCAACTGATCGAACACCAACCCATGACCAGTCGAGTAGGGCTCACGACTGGTCGAGCATGGGAAAAAAACCCCATCAAATCTCTCTCCTTTTGACCCAAGAGGGATCCACCTTCTTCAAGCCAGCCTGGTTTCTACAAACCTCAAATTTGCCCATGAGCAAAGCCTTGGCCATCATATTTGATCCATTATCATCCGTGTGGACCTTCTCAAGTTGTAACACCTTCTGTTCCAAAGTATCCATGATCCAGTGATACCGAATCTCTATGTGCTTCGACTTGGAATGCTGACTTGGATTCTTACTCAAGTGTATAGCACTCTGACTATCGTAATAGATCATATATTGGTCCTACTTCGGGCTAAGTTCCTGTAAGAACCTCTTCATCCAAAGTATCTCTTTATATGCTTCTGTGACTGTAATGTACTCGACCTCTATTGTCGACAATGCTACGACCTTCTATAGCTTGCTCTGCCAAGAGACCGCTATCTCTGCAAACGTGAACATGAACTCTGATGTAGACTTCTTGGAGTCTATGTCGCCTACCATATCTACATCTGTGTAGCCCTCTAACACAGGTTTACCATCACCATAGCATAGGCTCAACCTGGATGAGCCTCTTAAATACCGCAGTATCCATTTCACCGCTGCTCAATACTCTTTGCTAAGATTGACATGATACCGGTTGACAACACCAACCGCATATGCTGTGTCTGGGCGTATACACACCATAACATACATCAAACTTCCTACAGCTGACGCGTTGGGTATTTTCTGCATCTCTTTCACCCCTGCCTTCATCTTGGGACACTGTCTGTCGCTTAATCTGAAGTGACCATCCAGTGGAGTACTGACCGGCTTTGCTGCATTCATATTAAACCGCTTTAGGACTTTCTCAATATACCGCTCTTGTGACAGCCAAAGCTTCTTACTGCTTCTGTCACGAGTTATCTCCATTCCTAGGATTTGTTTAACCGGGCCCAAGTCTTTCATCGCAAAAGACTTGCTCAACTCCTGTTTTAGCCTGTTGATCTTCTTGATGTCTTTTTCCATGATGAACATGTCATCAATGTATAACAGCAGAACTAAGAAATCACCATATGAGAATATGCGCGTGAACACATAGTGGTCCGACTCCGTTCTGTCATACTCATGTTATAACATGAATGAATCGAACTTCTTGTACCATTGCCATGGAGCTTGTTTCAGCCCATACAAGCTCTTTCTCAGCCTACACACCATATGTTTTTTTGTCCTTGACTTTGAACCCCTCTGGTTGGTGCATGTAGATCTCTTCTTCCAAGTCACAATGGAAGAAAGTAATTTTAACATGTAACTGCTCTATTTTCAGATCCATGTTAGCCACCAACCCAAGCAACACCCGTATGAATGTCATCTTCACCACTAGTGAGAATATCTCTTCGAAGTATACGCCTTTCCTCTGACCAAACCCTTTTACCATAAGTCTGGCCTTGAACCTCATCTGTGAATTCTTCTGCTCAACCTTCTTTTTAAATACCCACTTGTTGCTCAAAGCTTTCTTGCCCTTAGGTAGTTTCATCATATCATAGGTGTGGTTCTTATGTAAGGATTTCATCTCTTCTTGCATAGCTTTCAACCACTCTTCCTTATGCTCGTCGGCCAGGGCCTCAGAATAGTCTTCTGGCTCTCCCCCATCAGTCAGCATAATGTACTCATGCGACGAGCACCTCTTGGAGGGCTGCTTGTCCCTAAATGACCTCCTCACCTGTGGCTCAACAGGTGGATCAGGTGGGGGCTGCTCCCCCGGTCCATCTTCTTTAGGAACTCCCTCGTCCTCTGTACCTTGCTGTACTCCCCCGTTATTAAGCACCATGGGAGGAATAACTGGATCCATGTCCTCTAGCTCACCTGAACTAGGCTGGTTCTTCTCTGGCTTCTCAATGTCTTCTATACACTGATCTTCAAAGAAAATCACATCTCTGCTCCTGACGAGCTTCATCTCGGTTGGATCCCACAATCTGTAACCGAACTTTTCATCATCGTACCCTAAGAACACACACTGCCTGATCTTCATATTGAGCTTGAACCTCTCGTCCTTTGGTACGTGAATGGATGTCCTGCATCCAAACACCCTCAGATAACTGTACGATCGATCCTATTCAGTTCACACCTTCTCAGGTACTTCTCCATTCAATGGGGCTAATGGAGACCTGTTTATCAGATACACTGCCGTGTGCATTGCTTTTCCCTAGAACGTCTTGGGCAACTTCGCATGGGTTAATATGTATTTGATTCTCTCTACAATGGTGCGATTCATTCGCTCAGCCACACCATTATGCTGAGGAGTCTTGGGAACTGTCTGTTCATGCTGTATACCCAGGGACTTGTAGTACTTATGAAAGTCATCAATGTATTCACCACCATTATCAGTGCAGATGTACTTTAATGATTTACCTGTCTCTCTCTCAACCATAGCATGAAATAATTTAAACACACCAAAGACCTCGTCCTTAGATTTCAATGCATAAACTTAAACCCTCATAGATGCATCATCTATAAAAGTTACAAAATATAATTCCCCACTCAAGGTTTTTGTCCTCATAGGACCACAAACATCAGAATAAACCAAATCTAATGCATGCACTTTATTAACATGAGAAACAGTTTTAACGAATGAAACTCTATGATATTTTCCTGATAAACAATCAATACAAGTTTTAAGAGGCGTACCTGTCATGTCTGGAAGGAGCCGCTTCCACGCTAGTAGTTGAAGCCCTTTTTCACTCATGTGGCCTAAACGCCTGTGCCACATGTCAATAGCTAAATCTTCCGCCGCGTTCAACCCACTCTTACATACACTGAGACATACCTTGTAAAGGGTGCAACACTTCTTTCCTCTAGCTGCGATCAATGTACCCTTGATGAACTTCCAGTGCCCACCAGCAAACTGACTTTCATAGCCATCATCATCCAACCTTCCCGTCAACATCAAGTTGAGGCGAAGGTCTGGAATATGCCTCACATCCCTGAGAACCAATGTACAACCCACATCGATCTTCACACAAATATCATCGACCCCTACGATCTTCGATATGTCAGAATTTTCCATCTTCACGGTCCCATAGTCACTTGACTTGTAGCTTGTGAAGAAATTTCTGTGTGGAGTCGCATGAAAAGAAGCTCCCGAGTCTATCACCCAGTCAGTGTCTTGACACGTAGCCGTGAGACATACATCATGATCTACAGAAATAATAACTACAACGTCGCCATCTTAAACGGCCACAGTGGAATCTGATTCATCTTCCTTCTCTTTTCCTTTTTCTTTCTTGTTGTTCTTAGCCTTACGACATTCATGCTTATACTGGCCCTTCTTGGCACAATTATAGCATTCAACATCTTTTATGTTACTCGACTTGCCCCTTGATTTATCTCGGGCCTTCCCGCCCTTTCTTTTCTTTTCTCTCCCCCGTTCCTGTGTCACAAGGGCCTCTTGCTGAGTAGACTCCTGAGACTTTCTCTTCGTCTCCTCATTGAAGAGACAGCTAGTAACCTGTTCCATAGATATCTTTCCGTCTGCCGCGAAGTTACTTAGAGACACCACCAGTGTCTCCCAGCTGTCAGGTAACGAATTAAGCAATAGTAAGGCCTACAATTCATCATCCAGGTCCATCTTCATAGCGAAGAGCTGATTCACTATATTGTTGACCTCATTCATGTGCTCGGCCACAAAACCACCATCCTTGAACTTGAGATTCACAAGTCACTTTATCAGAAAAATTTTATTACCGGCTGTCTTCCTCTCATATAGCCCTTCTAATTTCAGCCATAGGTTAGCGGATGAGGTTTCCGTAGACACATGGTGGAACACAGAATCATCCAGCCATTGTCTAATAAACCCCACAGCCTTCCGGTCCATCTTCTTCCAATCATCATCAGACATATCCTTGGATTTTGTTGATATGCCTAAAATTGGAGAATATAGGTCCTTGCAATAAAGTAAGTCTTCCATCTTAGCCTTCCATATGGTCCAGTTAGAACCATTGATGATGATTATCCTTGATGAGCCACCTTCCATAATTCCAAACCGATCCTACCCGTTCAATGAACTTGGCTCTGATACCACTTTTTTGGGGGCCTTGCACAGAACCTTAGGATCTAGCCCTCCAGAACAAACCAGAATTATGGATAATAAAGCAATGAAATAAATCAAAGCATCAATCACACACCACATAAGAGATTTTTACGTAGAAAACCCTCGAAGAGGTAAAAACCAAGGGACCTCGTCCAGATTAACAATCCACTATGAAGTAGAACGTTACAACCTTCTTCACTCTCGCAGGAGCGGATAAACAATAAGAGAATAAAAAATAGAGAGATCTCACCGATCACGAGGACGTATAAGCGCTGAGACGACGACTCCCTTCCACAAGCTTCCTCTCTTTCTTTTCTCTCACTCTCTCACCCTAAACCCTTCATCAAACCCTTACAAAACTTTTAAGAAACTCTTCTTGTATTTTTCTCATACACATCATACCCTAGAAAAATCCTACGGACCCCTTTTTATAGTTTTAGGAAACTCCCTTCTGCATTCCAGTTGTGAAAGGACTTGCGACATGAAATCAGCGTAAAATTGCGGAATGAATTTGCGTAACTACGACCAATCGTACGTCACCCACGACCGGTCGAGCGCCACCTACGATCGGTCGAGCACCCTGGAGAAAAATCGTCCAAACTCGCTGGACTTTGAGTCGTATCACGACTCGAACCTTCGACTAGTCGAACACTAGCCCACGACCGGTCGAGTAGGGCTCACGACCGGTCGAACACGGGGAAAAAACCCCATCAGGTGGAACACCAAATGGGGTTAATCCTCTTGTAACCTAGACTCCTTTTAAATACCTATCCAAAAGGGTAGGGTGAGAGAGCCTTCCACATTCAAACCTCCCACGCACTTATGGACGTCCCTACCAAAAGAAAATGAGGAAGTGAGAGAGAAAAGTGAAGAAGGAGAAGGAGAAAGTGAGCCATGCCCAAGCCCTCTTAACTCGATCATGCCCACATAGGTAGGGTGTGTGGGGCTGCTTTTAGGTCAAGACCCCACTGCATATGTAGCCTAGTCATAAGCTTATTAAGATATCCAAATCACTGATCCAAAACCTGTAATTAGTAGATGATGGTATCCACCAACTTTACCCATGCAATTTGAACCTCACTATTTTATTTTTAACCATTTACTAGGAGGTAACCCATGACTTGTATGGCTAGCATTACGTCATCCATGTGATTTTTCAGATACGTTTCAACATATGCCCCACAGTCGAGAGACTCATACAAACGGTCTTCATAAGAGTAGGATAGGTCACAGCTACCATGGCTCATCTACAGTTGCTCCCACAAGTTGCATGCTTTCAATCATCCAACCATCCATCCCACTGATACCATTGAAAACAACCTTTCTCTGGTTGAATACAATTAATGTTGGTTGACAGTTTTAATCGACTGGCCCACCTTCGAGGCTTTAATCCGTGGTATAATGGGAGACAAATCAAGCTATGATTTGGGATTTTGTGTTCCACGTGACTCTGAAGCCTTGATTTGGATTTTCTTTTTTGGGATTTTGAGGGAAAAATTCCTCACCGTTATTAACTTTACCAAACAGTCTCCACCTTTCTAGGGTTTTTAGTTCGTAATGCCCCTATTATTATTATTTATTATTTTTTTATTTTTTTTTTTTGTTTTTTAAGAAGTGTTATACGTTGTGACGCGGATTGCATGGTGAACAAAAACCCCAAAGAAGCCTGATGTATGTGTTTTATCCATGCCCTTCTTCCGTTTTCCAGGCTCATTTTAGGGCATGATCTCAAAAATATTGATAGATATAAAGGGATCGTATGGACCATGCCAAAGAAAACAGTGGGCATTGAATGCGTACCGTTGAAAAAGTTATGGGGCTCACAGAAGTTTTGGATCAAGCTGATGTTTGTGTTTTCCTTAACCCAAGTCTTTGTGTACTTATGAACCGGTTGAATGACAAATAAAAATCACCGTAGAACCTAGGTAGGTTTCAATAGTGGACATCATTTCCCCCATTGCTTACTGTGGTGTGGTCCACTTAAGCTTTGAATATGCTTCATTTTTGCATTCATGCACTAAAATGAGCGGTAAAAAAGAATGGACGGCATGGATTAACAAATACACACTGCTTCCTGTGGTGTGGTCCACCTGAGCTTTGAATATGCTTTAGTTTTGCCTTCATGAACTAAAATGAGCTGTAAAAAAGGATGGACGGCATGGATTAACACATACACCACAGTGGCCCCCCTGGTGACATGGTCCCCAGGCAATCCGCTTCCCAAATGCGCAGGCCCAGTAGCAGTTTTTCTTCATCCAAGTGTACGGTCAAAATAAGATGAGTGCAGATAGCCAAAGCCAAATTCCTGGTATAGAATGCATTTTCTTTAGCTTAGGTCTTTTCGTTTTCGATTTCGTTTTCCTCTTTTTCTTTATATCGAGTCTTCTACGGCCTTTTCTTTTATCTTCCTCTTTTCCTCTTTTTTCTTTATATCAAGCATTCACTACCATTTGCTTTATAATTTTCTCCTTTTCTTTATACCGTGTCTTCCACTTCCATTTGCCTTTTTTGTCTTCCCACGGCCTTTTCGGCATCAAAGCAAGCTACGTTGATATATGGATCAACTCCGTCTACGTTGTTTTAGACCCTACAAATGTTTGGGGCCGTTGTGGATGGCCCATGAATTAAAATTCAGTCAAAATAGCCTAGAACGGCTATAAAATGCAAAAGGAGTTGGTTATACTCTGAGTCAGTCCCAGACACATCTGAGTCTTAAAACCATGTTTGGGACCCACATGATATGTAAGTGGCATCCAACCTGTCCATCATTTTTGCCGTATCATATTAACATGTTAGCGCAAAAATTGTGATGATCCAAGGCTCAAGTGGGCCACACCACAGGAATAATGTTAATGGGATGCAACGGTGATGCAGGGATGAACGTGATGAGGTCGATCACCGTCTTCCTCAAGGATAACTACTCCGAATCCACGGAGCTTCTCTGGACTCCTCACAGAGACTTCTCCAATCTGCGAGGAAAGAAAGCAAGTGAATAAAAATAAATTCTAATAAAATTTAAAATTGATTAATAAATGAATAAAAACGAGTTCACATCCCTTTAAATAAGGGAACCAAGCAATAGGAAAGAAATCAGACTCAAACTATAACTAAAACTCCTAAAATCCGTGACTTACTATAAATAGTAAACTTACTATTTATAGATGATCGTGATGTCTACTAGTGCACAAGGTTTTCGGCCAAAAATAGTAAATGTCCTATTTGGCTTCACCAAACGCTTCTCCTAATTATTCTAAGAACTTTTCATGTTGGACACAATTCCTAAAGCCCAACGGATGAAGAGCTATAAGCAAACTAAAACTTACTATTTATAGTAAAAACGAAATTAAAACGGGGAAACGACCGTTGATTAGGGGGTTTCTCATAAATCCAGGCTGCGCAACCCCGCATAGCTGGGTTGGTTGGCTAAAGTAGCTCATTCTACCCCAAAATCATATATTTTACGTCAGATAACTCATTTCAGATTGCGAGATATGCCCGATCTAAGGTCTGATGGTCCGGATCACTTTTGTCGTCAACCGTGCCTTTTCTGATCCATCTCGGCCATGAAATTGTCTGCGACCCACTCTACATCAAACGGTGATTTGGATGAATCGCTCTTCAGGATTTCACTCTACATCAAACGGTGATTTGGATGAATCGCTCTTCAGGAGTGAAATCCGCACGGACCAGTAACCTATCCCCATTTGTTAAAGGCTAGAAATAAGGAAAATAAATCGAATCAGTATGTCCCCACGCACATTCCAAACACAAAATACCCAATACTATAAAGTAATTTAAAGATTTATGCAAATGAAATACATGCAGCTTATAAGGTTGTCAAAAAATCAGGTTCTGATCAAGTCCTATAATACTTGTACCAGAGTTAATATTCACTTGAAATAGCTGCAAGAATGTTCTGATTGCAAACATACCTTTTGTTATGTGAGAATATGCAAATGCCCCGTTATTGATCAAGTGGGGCTATGCAATAACCCCTTTTTGTTCTTGTGATGATGATCCACTAAGAAACATGTATAAAGTGCCAAGATTTGAATAATTTGTGGAATTTTATGGAGTATAGTTCTGGTACACTGTCAAGTAGTAAGAGGGTAAAATTCTTGCAAGTTAATTATGCATAAGATTTCCATTGTCACGAACATGGCTTCATTGTAAGATCATCTCAAGAATGCCTCTAATTTTCCCCAACATAGCTAACTGATGTAGAGTAGGTCGCAAAAACTTTCATGGAAAAGATGGACCAAAGAAGGCCTGATCGGAGGCAGAAGTGATTGGGACCATTAGAACCCTAAAGTAGGCGTATCTCGTAAATTAGAATGAGTTATTCGACATATAATATATGATTTCGGAGTACGAGAAGCTACTTTATCAATGGTCGAAAGTCTATTTTATTTTCATTTTTACTATTCAATCATAACTCTTAATCCTTTGAGTTTTAGGAATCATGTCCAACATGAAAAGGACTTGGAAAAATTAAGAGAATAATGTGGTTAGGCCAAATTGGACATTTACTATTTTTGGTCAAAAACATAAAGTCTAGTAGAAATCATGACCATCTATAAATAGTGAGTCACATTTTTAGGGAGTTTGAGTTGAAGTCTTATTTTGAAACTTTTTAATAAATTTGATATCATTATTTAAATAATTATAATTTGTTTTTATCATCAATTAATTTATTTTTGATTTTATTAGAATTTATTTCTATTTTCTTATTTTGTCTCGTGGATTTGAGTAATCTCTGTGAGGAGTTCAGAGAAGTTTCGTGGATTCGGAGTAATTATCCCCTGAGGAAGACGGCGATCGACCTGATCATGTCCATCCCTTTGTTAATTGGTATTAGAGCAGTAGCTCTGCTCAGACTAATGGAACATAACGAAGCAATAGACCGAAATCCCATGGACGGTGATGCAAGATTCTTTAGTTTTTTGGAAAGAATGAAAGTTTTTTACTAGGAAAGTCAGTTGACCATGCAAGAGCTACAGGAATTCTCGATCGTCTTATGGATATACTAATTCCGCCTTGAGCCCAAGGTAATGCTCAGCGTTAGTGGTTGCTGTACGACATAACACTGATTTCCACAGGGCACTTCCAAAGGTGAATCGTTACGCTACCCCAAATGAGTCGAGCTTTAGCGACGAGGACATCGATAACAGTTTTTTCTAATAACCAGTCCATGGAGGCGATCAACTAGAACATGCTAAAAAAGATTATTAAGGTAAGGCCAAACTTTCCAGTTTTAATGGCTTATTATGTGTAGAATATTTTCTCGACTAATTAGCCGAAGTAGAATGATATTTTGGTTACATGGACGTACTAGAACATAAAAAGGTGAAATTAATAGCATTCAAATTAAAGTTTGGTGCTTCTATATAGTGGAAGCAATTACAACTTACACGTGCTCGACAAAACAAGTCACCCATTCATTCATGGTCATAGATGAGATGCCTTCTTCAGTTACGATTCCTCCTTAGTAATTATGAGCAGATATTATTCTAACAATACCAAAATTGACGACAAAAGAATCGAACCATTACAGATTACACCAAAGAATTCTAGCAGTCGACAATGTGGAATGACCTGTTAGAAACCGAATCATAAAATGTAGCATAGTTTATAAGTGAGTTATGATCAACAATTCATGACTGAATTCAGATGTACCTGATCGAGACTGTGGATGAAATGGTTCAATTGGCAAGTAGGGCAGAAATATAGCTTATAAGAGTCCTAACTTGATTTTATCCTTCAACTCGACTCCACATGATGGATCCCATGCAAGATTCATAGCATGCACGAGGAAATGAACCAATAGGAGGACGTCCTCAATCTCCTACAACTACAAACCATGACACGTGGAGTGGTCCATCTAGGCCTCAACGTGTGGAACCCACAGTAGTGGGTTCGAGTAGAATTCTAAATCCTTATAGACGGCCAAGGGTGAACACTTGTTACCAATGTGGCCTACCAAGCCACTTATCAAATACTTGTCATCAATGTCCCGTGGCCCACTTGACCATTAATGAAGATGGTACTGAAGGTGATGCAGTGACAAAAGGCCTTAAGTTCGATAAAAATGAACAAGCCACTAAGAAAGGAGCTGGTGACTAAGAATGGTTGGCCGATGATCATGACATATACATTTACTGATTCACTTCCCTTAATCAAGGAGCACTTTTGCTAAAACTATGGCTTAGTAAAACAATAACTTTCTTTCTATATTTGATTCAGGTAGAAGAAACCAAAATTTACAAGTGTGAAAGGCATGGACAGTGCACCATCTATGACTGAAATGAATTCTAGATTGCCCACTTAACCTTTTTAGAAAGACAAAACGGTCTAAAAGGAAGATTCTCTAATCATATTTCATGCAGGATCCATGCACACTTTTCTACTTCCTATAATGTGCTATACGCATCAATATGGTGATTTCAGTGTTGAGTGGTCAATACACAAGGAGAAGAAAATACCAAATGTGCATTAATAAATCTCAACATAAATATAATATGTAGATACGTGTTGCGCCTGGAATAGGAAATAATTTGCACAATTATGCAAAGCTGTCGTTGATCTACGCATCAATCGATTGAGCACTCATGTTTGAGCAATCGAATATGTTCAAAACTATTTAGAAAATTTATAAGTAATTTTTAAAATTTCAAATTTTATCAATCGAGTGGAGGATTCGATAGATTGAGATTATCTAAAATTATTCAAAGGCCAATCTATATAATTCATGGTTCATTGGATTGATCAATGGAACCCCTATTCTATCTATAGATTTGAGACATCAGACAACAAGTGATGATTGAATGCTCACCATTAAAAAATCCTACGAGGATAAGAAAGTTTTGAATTAAACTGATATTTTTGTTTTCCCTTCATGAGGTCTTTGTGACCTACTTAGCAGGTTGAATGGCAAATAGATATTGCCGTGGTCCTTAGGAAGGTTTTAACTGTGGGTGTTCAATCATCGCCACTATTTTCTGTGATGTGGTCTGCTTAAGATTTGGATCCACCAAATTTTGGGCTCAACTCTTAAAAAGAGCTGGAAAAATGAATGAACGGCATGGATAAAACACACATCATGGTGGGGCCACCAAATATTTCCAATGCCGAACCGACGAGGTGTTTGAGGTACCGCGTCCAGTCCGAGTGGGAGCCGATTGGGTGGGACCCGGGCATAGAGATATCTCTGTGGACGGGGCTGTGTGGGGCCCGAAGAGATGTTTGCAACAAAAAGGCCACAGTTAACTGGAAGTTTAAAAACCAGGAAGATTCAAAATTCAGGTGGGGCACACCACACGAAACAGTGAGGATTGAACCTCTGAGGGGTTAGAAGTTTTGTATCAGGATGATATTTGTGCCTATAGTTTATATAAGTGTCAATATCCTATATATGGTTTGGATGGAAAGTAAAAATCAGGGTCAACTCCACGAAAGTTTCAACTGTGGACGTCCCGTTCCCACTGTTTCATGTAATATCGCCTACCTAAGTTATGGATCTTCCTTATTTTTAGTCTCCTGTCGTGATGTGGTCTTTTAGAATATATGGGCGGAGTGGATTTGTCATGACAATTTCTGTGGCCCCACACAGCCCCGGGTAGAGGGACGCTGATTGCGTCCTACCTGGCCCGGATCGTAATCCATCCGGGCAGAGCTCTGTGGACCTCACTGTTATGTTAGTATTTTATCCACACCATTAATTGTTTTCATATGATAATTTTAATTTATGAAACAGAAATTGAAGCAGATATACAGCTCAAGTGTACCACATCAAAGGAAGCTACAGTGATAATGACACCCAACGTTGAAACCTTTGTAAGGGCCACCGTGAGTTTTTTTTACCACCCAACCTATTAATAAGGTCATGCAAACTTGGATGAAGTGAAAACACAAATTTCAGCTTGATCTGGCACTTTTCCAACTCTCAAGAAGTTTTTAACGGTGGATGTTCAATCCCCACTTTGTGGTCGCCTTAAGCCCTGGAACTACCTCAATTTTTAGTTCACACATTAAAATGATCATATAAAAACGAGTAATGGTGTGGATAAAATACTTACGTTATAGTGAGCCCGACAGAGCCCTGCCCGGACGGATTACCCTCCGGGCGGGGGTAGGACGCAATCCGCGTACCGGGTAGAGAGGGTCACGGGCAATTCCCTACCTTCCGAGTCCGTTTGCACAGCACACGGAACTGCACGTTTTTAGAGTATTTTGCAATAATAATAATAATAATATCTTTCATTTATTATTACTAGTCACGTCATGGGGCTCCCTGCCACCAGCAACGGCTGGTGTTGGTGTTCTGTGGGACCCACCATGATGTATGTGTTTCATCTATCATTTTATGGTATGAGACCAGAAAAGAGGTACATCAGATCTGACGTCGACCACATTACAGGATACAGTCTTGAATGAGATCTTTGTTTTTATCTTTCATGTGGGTCTTTATGACCTAATCAACGGATTGAGTTTTAAATAAACGGTACAGTAGGCCTTTGGAGGATTTTAATGATGGATATTCAATCGCTATTTTTTCATGTGGTGTGGTTCACCTGAGATTTACAACCCTCTCATTTTTGGTATCAAGTCCTAAGCTGATATGTAAAAATGGATGAACGGAATGGATGAAGCACATACATCATGGTGGGGCTCACAGAGTACCGACATCAGCCACGGGGCTGGTGGCAGGGGGAGTAGCCAGTCCGTTTCCCTCGTCATGTCATCAGCGGACCAGAAGTGGGGCCTTTACTGTAAATAAAGAAGAATCCACTCCATTTTTCTCTTCGATCACTTTGGCTTTCCAGCATTCACAAACTTAACAATGGAGCTCCCGTCGACGAGCCTACCTGCAGTTTCGTCATTTCTCCTCTGCACCATCCTTCTCTCTTCCATGGACGTATCATGGTCGTTGGGATCTGCCTCTAACTTCTCCTATGAAACAGATCGTCTTGCTTTGATCAACTTCAAACATCTCATAACCAACGATCCTCTCCAATCTTTGAGCTCGTGGAACCATACTCTCCACTTCTGCCAGTGGAAGGGGGTCACATGCGGTCGCCAACTTCCTCAAAGAGTCACCGCTTTGAACCTCAGTGGCCAGAGCTTGGTGGGCCCCATATCTCCTTACATTGCAAACCTCACCTTCCTCAGGATAATCGATCTCGCAGACAACAACTTCCACAGGATGATTCCTGAAGAGATTGGCCGTTTGTCGCACTTGCAATCTCTCATTTTGTACAATAACAAATTCTCTGGAGAAATTCCAGCAAATCGGACCCACTGTTCCGAACTCAAAAGTCCTTAATTTTCGCTGGAAACAGCTCACAGGGAGAATTCCAACTGAGCTTGACTCTCTATTGAAGCTCACCTCTTTGCACCTTCGTCACAACAGTCTTACAGGAATCATCCCGCCTTTGCTTGGAAACCTTTCGTCTCTCACTTCCTTGATCTCTCAATAAATAGTCTGGAAGGCAGCATCCCAGAAGACCTTGGTCGGTTGGTGAGGTTAAGTGCTCTTAGCATTGGTGAAAATGAACTGTCAGGTACGATTCCACCCCAACTATACAATATCTCCTCTATTAACAGTTTGGAAGTGGTAGGGAACAAATTGCATGGAAATCTTCCACCAAACTTAGGCCTCACTCTTCCTAATCTTGAAGAGCTTTACGCTGCACTAAATCAATTCACAGGATCCATACCGGTTTCATTATCCAATGCTTCAGGACTCGTAGTTATTTACCTTGGTGGTAACAGAATTAGTGGTCCCGTGCCTATGAATTTTGGAAGACTCAAGGGTCTTAACATTCCAAGTCTAGGCGGCAATCAGCTCGGACTTGGGAAAGCTCATGACTTGAGTTTTCTCGATTCTTTGACCAATTGCAGTAGCTTGCTGGTACTGGAAATAAGCCAAAATTACCTCAGTGGTGTGTTGCCCGATTCCATGGCCAATCTTTCGACCCAACTGACATGGCTGAATATTGCAAGTAACAGGATATTCGGAAACATCCCATTCGGGATTCAGAATCTTGTTGGACTAACAGCACTGATAATGGGGCAGAACTTTCTAACAGGTAATATTCCTGTTAGTGTTGGGAAGCTTAACAAGGTGGAGGAACTTTTATTGGATGGAAATGAATTATCGGGGCAAATTCCGTCTTCCTTGGGCAACATCTCTCGACTGTTCGAATTCAATTTATCAAGAAATAATCTAATGGGGAGAATACCTTCAAGTCTCGAAAATTGTACATACATGCAGTTCATATACCTCCAAAATAGTAATCTTAGTGGTAGCTTACCCAAATTGCTTTTCAGCTTTACCTCTTTAATTGAACTCCATGTTGAAAACAACTTTTTTACCGGTAATCTGCCGGTGGAAACCGGCAACTCGAAAAGTCTCCAGATATTGGACGTTGCTAATAACAAATTGTCAGGAGAAATTCCAAGCTTGCTAGGCAATTGGCTTAGCCTAGAGTATCTCTAGTTGGATGGGAACTTCTTTCAGGGATCAATTCCTTCAGCATTTAGTACTCTAAGAGGCCTTCAATCCCTAGATCTTTCATGTAACATCTTGTCTGGAAAGATTCCACAATACCTGGAGAACCTTTCTGCATTGTAATATCTAAATTTATCTTTCAACAATTTCGAGGGTGAATTACCAAAACAAGGGGTCTATGGAAATGCCAGTCAAATTTCAGTACTCGAAAATAGCAAGCTTTGTGGGGATATTCAAGATTTGCAATTGCCAGCATGCTCTCCCCAAGTTTCCAAGGGGGGATATCTCTTGCTTCAAAAGTGAAAATCTCGATAATTAGTGTTGTCATGTTTCTTATTTCACTATCATGTTCATTTACCACTCTTTATTGGGTAAGAAAGTCAAGAAGGAAACCACTTGATGTACCTTCTATGGAGGATCCTTTAATGAACGTGTCATATGCAGAGGTTTATGAAGCGACAGATGGCTTCTCTTCTACAAATTTGATTGGCAGTGGAAGTTTCGATTTTGTATATAAGGGAAACCTAGATTGAGATGGAATTATTATTGCAGTGAAACACTATGCCAAAACAGCAAAAAAAGGACGGTTCAAAACTGTCTCAAATGACCAAAAACGACGGTCATGGACCGTCACATGGGCCGTCAGATTTCGACGTGTTGTATTACTTAAAGGACGATTGAAAACCGTCGTTCTTATTGACGAAAAAAGGACGGTCATGGACCATCCTTAAAAAGGACTGTCATGGACCGTATCTTATGAGCTTTCAAAGGATAGCCATGGACCGTCCTTAAAAAGGATTGTCATGGACTGTCTCCTATGAGCCTTCAAAGGACAGCTATGGACCGTCCTTTTAAAGGACGGTCCCTAAAAAGGACTGCTATAAACTCTCTTATGAGCCTTCAAAGGACGGTTATGGACCGTCCTTTAAAAGGACGGTCATGGACCGTCCTTAATAAGGACTGATATGAACCGTCTCTTATGAGCCTTCAAAAGACGGTTATGGACCATCCTTTAAAAGGAAGGTCATGGACCATCCTTTAAGAGGACTGCTACCAGCCGTCTCTTATGACCTTTAAAGGATATTTTCAAATTTGACCTATTATCATCGTATTTTTCTTGATATGCACCTGTTGTACAATATATTTCATCATATTCACATTCACATCCATCCAAACACAAACAATCTTATCCACATTACATTCATCCACGCATAATATATATAAGTTTAACATCATAAGTAAAAAAAAGAAAAAGAAAAAAAAAAGGAATAAAATCTTCAACCAACAAAACATTATAATTCAGAATCATGAAGAATTACAGAAACTTCTTCCAAAAAAGTAGGCACTTATTTAAAATAAAACTGATCATTAAAATAAAACTAATACGAGTAAATAATGCAAAAAAGTGTTTTAATTAATAGAAACAACAAAAATTAAAGCTTTATAAAAAGGGGCATGTGTTAAAAGGGATACATTCTTGTTTATTGCCATGTGATTAGGCTACATTATTATAGCAATCGGGTTTGGGTTCGGGATTGAGTTTAGGTTTGGGTTTTCAAGTTTAGGTTTAGGTTAGGGAGTGGAGATTAAGATTAGGTGTAGGTCTAAGTTTAAGGATTTGAGAATACATTTAGGTTTTAGGTTTAGGTTTAGGTTTAGGTTAAAAGGTTTAGGTTTAGGTTAAGGTTAGGTAATAGGTTATAAGTTTAGGTTATACGTTATAGGTTAAGGTTTAGGTAATAGGTTTTGGTTTTGGTTTAGGTTAAGGTTAAGGTTTAGGTTATAGTATATAAGTTATAGCTTTAGGGAATTGAGAATAAGTTAAGGTTAAGGTTTAGGCTTAGGCTTAGGAAATCAGGTTCGGGTTCGGGATCGGGTTTAGGTTTGGGTTTTTAAGTTTGGGTTTAAGTTTAGGTTAGGGAGTTGAGATTAGGATTTTGTTTAGGTTTTAAGGATTTGAGAATACATTTCGGTTTTAGGTTTATGTTAAGGTTTTAGGCTTAGGTTTAGGTTATAAGTGCAGGTTATAGGTTTAGGTATAGGTTAGGTTATAGGTTAAGGTTTAGGGAATTGAGAATAGGTTAAGGTTTGGGTTTAGGAAATCGAGTTCGGGTTCGGGATCAAGTTCAGGTTTGGGTTTTCAAGTTTAGGTTTAGGTTTAGGTTAGGGAGTTGAGATTAGGATTAAGTGTAGGTTTAAGTTTAAGGATTTGAGAATAGGTTAAGGTTTAGGTTTAGGATTAGGTTTTAGGTTATATTTTAAGGTTTAGGTTAAGGTTAGGGTTATAGGATATAAGTTTAGGTTATAGGTTATAGGTTAAGGTTTTAGGTCATAGGTTTTGGTTTAGGTTAAGGTTATAGGTTAAGGTTTAGGTTTAGGTTTAGGTTAAGGTTAAGGTTTAGGTTTAGGTTATAAGCTATAGGTTTAGGGAATTGAGAACAGGTAAAGGTTTAGGTTTAGGAAATCAAGTTCGGGTTGGGGATTGGGTTTAGGTTTGGGTTTTCAAGTTTAGGTTTAGGTTTAAGTTTAGGTTAGGGAGTTGAGATTAGGATTAGGTGTAGGTTTAGGTTTAGGGATTTGAGAATAAATTTAGGTTTTAGGTTTAGGTTGAAGTTTTAGGTTATTGGTTAAGGTTTAGGTTAAGGTTAGGTTATAGGTTATAAGTTTAGGTTATAGGTTATAGGTTAAGGTTTTAGGTCAATGGTTTTGGTTTTAAGGTTATAGGTTTAGGTTATAAGCTATAGGTTTAGAGAATTAAGATTATGTTAAGGTTTAGGTTTAGGAAATCGGGTTCGGATTTGGGATCGGGTTTAAGTTTGGGTTTTCAAGTTTAGGTTTAGGTTTAGGTTTAGGTTAGGGAGTTGAGATTGGAATTAGGTGTAGGTTTAGGTTTAGGGATTTGAGGATACATTTAGGTTTTAGGTCATAAGTTTAGGTTTTAGGCTTAGGTTTATGTTATAGGCTCAGGTTAGGTTGTAAGTGTAGGTAATAGGTTTAGGTTTAAGTTAGGTTATAGGTTAAGGTTTAGGGAATTGAGAATAGGTTAAGGTTTAGGTTTAGGAAATCGGGTTCGAGTTCAAGATCGGGTTTAGGTTTGGGTTTTCAAGTTAGGTTTAGGTTTAGGTTACGGAGTTGAGATTAGGATTAGGTGTAGGTTTAGGTTTAGGGATTTAAGAATAGGTTAAGGTTTAGGTTTAAGAATTCAGGTTCGGGTTCAGTATCGGGTTTAGGTTTGGGTTTTCAAGTTTAGGTTTAGGTTTAGGTTAGGGAGTTTATATTAGGATTAGGTGTAGGTTTAGGTAAAGGGATTTGAGAATAGGTTAAGGTTTAGGTTTAGGAAAATGGATTCGGGTTCAAGATCGGGTTTTAGGTTTGGGTTTTCAAGTTTAGGTTTAGGTTTAGGTTAGGGAGTTGAGATTAGGATTAGGTGTAGGTTTAGGTTTAGAGATTTGAGAATACATTTAGGTTTTAGGTCATAAGTTTTGGTTTAGGTTAAGGTTATAGGTTTAGGTTTAGGTTTAGGTTTAGGTTATAAGCTATAGGTTTAGGGAATTGAGAATAGGTTAAGGTTTAGGTTTAGAAAATCGAGTTCGGGTTCGAGATCGGGTTTAGGTTTGGGTTTTCAAGTTTAGGTTTAATTTTAGGTTAGGGAGTTGAGATTAGGATTAGGTGTAATGTAACACCTCAAAAATCGGGTAGAAACCCAACTCCCGAGTTCCAGAACCTCACTTATGCAACATAGATAATGATAAATGCATGTTATCTGTAGAATGACATTAAAAAAGATTAAGACTAAGCCAAAATACCATATCATACTCCAGAGACAGTTAAATTAGCAAGCGAAAGACTGTGATAAATACATAAAATACATAAGTAATTGTAAGTCTCCAGAGTGTGAACATGTTACCAAGTTAATTAAATACATATACACTCCAAAAATGGAAAGAAAAGAATATACATGAGTGCTCAAAAAATATAAAATGACAAGTGTCAAGGCGTCTAATCAACCTCCCTGTAATCCCGTCGATCAGAACACGCATAAAGGAGGGATCCTCCTCATCATCATCAAGTCAGGCTCCGCTTCACAAGCAGCGCCATCAACTGAAACTAAAATAGGGACTGGTGGGTGTCCGGAACACCATCCCGTAACGTGGGAATGAGTAATCAACTCAGTGAAATCATAGAGCAAAGATTAGCATGTTATCAAATCAATCACGCGATAATAGTAAAGCAATCAATCAAACATTCCTATATACTGTTGTTAATGTATGCATGAAATGACATGATGGATGCCCTCACCGACATACTCCCTGATACGACACCATCTTACGCCCGCGACATGCTTACGTTCCTCAGTGCTCTACATCTTCCAGGCACATGCAATGAAATATGGATAATGATTATCGAGTGGTTATTAGTCCTTTTCATACAGCAGGATTGAAAAACTAAGGTACCTTCCTTATATCAATCCCAATACAGATCCTGTCTAGGGTCGTCACTCCTAGTAATCTCATACGATGTTATATTTGTAAGTCGCTGCAAGGGCTGTCAGGGCTGTTGCTTGCACTCGTTGCACCGCTCCCCCATCACCTTATCAATACAGGCCTAATGTACTCTCGTCGCTACGGAAGGGTCGTCGCCTCCTGTAGACTCAGAATACGCTCGCGGTCACTATAAAGGGCTCGTCACCTGATCAGTATAGGCCGACAGCAAGAATATAGTGTCCCATACCACCATAATCTGCTCACGAGTCTGGGTTGCTCACTGGTCACTACGGAGAGATTTGTGGCCCCAGCGTAGGCCGACAGTTCGACCACGGTGTCCCATACCACCATGCCCGGCTCATGAGTCTTTATGGATCAAGGTACCATGGTTCATAGGGTTTCTAATGGTAAGTTCAGTACCCTAGGTTCAAGCAGTTATGACTCATAAAGGGTGAACATACAATGGTCAGTCGGGTTATTTGACGGGCTCGACTAGTACGATCGTACCTCAGGTTAAACGACAAGAAGTGCATAAAATACTTTGCGTGGCCTAACCACTGCCGCCAACCCAAAACACGACTCGTGTTCATCGATGCGTCCTTCGTGGTAAATAGAAGCCAACCACGAATTCGATCCATTACCGACTGTCTGGACTAGGTCATAGCCCCAAGCATTTGTATATCAACATCAGTAAGCATATGTGAGTAACAGGAATGAATATAAACAATACAAGCATGTTGACATATGTTATAACGCACAACATAAGCAAATCATCCAACACATGCATTTCATGTATATAATGAAATTAATACATATAGCCAACATGATGAAAATCATATACATCAACATGTTGATTGAGAATTAAATCTCAAAACTAATACACAACACCATTTACTCAACACATACTAATACAAACATTTATACAAACACTTAGTCTCCACACTTAAGTCTACATAGCGTATGTTGACTCAAAGTGCGCATAAGGGCGAATCTCTTCTCCAAACAGATCATGCACGCATTCCTAGTATCCTAACATGAAAAATAACCATGGCAAATATTTCAGCAAAATATGGACATAAACAATATTTCCTACAAATGACTAAAATACCCTAAATCTCATATTTTCTATACGCAGTCGAAATGGAAAACGGACAGCATGTTCTACATGTCAAACGGCATTCTCATCAATAATCTACTATTACGCGACATTGAAAGCTTTGAAATCAGTCAATCAAAGTGTCTCGAATCCTCACCTTTCGCCTTAGACGTGTATCGATTCGATTTGAACGTATACACTTCATCAACGGCGTAACGGCGACCTAATGCACAAGATACATAAGCTATTTCGATAATGAATCGAAGAAATCCCTAAAACAACAAGTGGTTAGGGTTTTTCTTACCTAGAAGTGCGTTAGAATCACCGGAAAAGTGATTTGAATGCCGAGATTTAGCACGCGTAACAGCCGTAGCAAGTGGCAGGAAAAACTCTTCCACACTCTCTCACAATCTCTCACTTTCTCTCTCTTTCAATCTAGGGTTTCTAGCAAATTCGGATGGGAGAGATATGTGAGGGTTTAAGGCCCTTATATAGGCTAAAACCTCACCTTTTTAGACTTAGGAACAAAGTATACTTGGGTTATAACCAAATCGGGCTGTTTCGATCCAAAAGAACGTTTCGGGAGGTCCCCCGGCCGAACGCGATCGGACTTAAGCTCATGGTCACTGGATGTTACTCACACCAAGTTTTCAGTCCGGTAGAGTTCCCAGATCGCACGTGGCGGTCCAGTTTCAGTTCAGCGGTCATCGTACCTAAATCAGGTCTACAAGTCTCATGATATGAAAGAGAAATTTTTCCTGACCCGAGGGTGAAATTTGGCTGAATTCTGACGGTTAGAACGCTTAATAATAACGCGCAAAGACCCGTGCCAGATTTGAATTAAAATTTCAAATCTTAACCCATTTCTCACTCTCTTCACTCCAGGCTCAATGAAATAGTTTCTGAACGTCGGTTGGGCTTGATTTTCGAAATGATTGTTAAGTCTAGCTAAGCGGTCATAACGGTTTAAGATTGTAGATATCGGACTTTCGACGCGCGGTCTAAATCTAATACGAAGTTTCAAAGGGTTCCTGAGAGCAAACGGGTTTAGAGTTTGATCCTAGATTTCAGGGTATTGTAGCGTCCTTGGTTCTACAAGTTTTGGGTCTTGCAGAACGTCTTTAAAGCGATTAGGGACAATTTCACAGCTAATCTAGCGTAGTGCTAGCTAATTCACATTAAATTTCTAAAGAAATAGGTTCTAAATGATTTCTTTGGCTTTGGAATCGAATTTTGAGAGGTTACCAAGGTGCTATGGTTGACCCGTTGCCTAAGGACGTCTAACCCAGGTTGGCAAAAAACCAAGGTGTTACATGTAAGTTTAGGTTTAGGGATTTGAGAATGTCATAGTTTTAAGTTTTAGGCTTAGGTTTAGGTTATGGGTTTAGGTTTAGGTTATAAGTGTAGGTTATAGGTTTAGGTTTAGGTTATAAGTGTAGGTTATAGGTTTGGGTTTGGGTTTAAGTTTTCAAGTTTAGGTTAGGGAGTTGAGATTTGGATTAGGTGTAGGGTTAAGTTTAGGGATTTGAGTATACATTTAGGTTTTAGGTCATAGGTTTAAGTTTTAGGCTTAGGTTTAGGTTATAGGTTTAGGTTTAGGTTATAAGTGTAGGTTATAGGTTTAGGTTTAGGTTAGGTTATCGACTAAGGTTTAGGGAATTGAGAATAGGTTAAGGTTTAGGGAATTGAGAATAGGTTAAGGTTTAAGTTTAGGAAATCAGGTTCGGGATCGGGTTTAGGTTTGTGTTTTCAAGTTAGGTTTAGGTTTAGGTTAGGGAGTTGAGATTAGGATTAGGCTAAGGTTTAGGGAATTGAGAATAAGTTTAGGATTAGGGATTTGAGAATAGGTTAAGGTTTAGGTTAAGAAAATCGGGTTCGAGTTCAGGATCAGTGTAACATCTCGAAAATCGGGGGTCGGGTAGAAACCCAACTCCCGAGTTCCAGAACGTCACTTATGCAATATAGATAATGATAAATGCATGTTTTTTGTAGAATGACATTAAACAAGATTGAGACTAAGCCAAAACAACATATCATACTCCAGAGACAGTTAAATTAGCAAGCGGAAGACTGTGTTAGATACATAAAATATATAATTAATTGTAAGTCTCCAGAGTGTGAACATGTTACCAGGTTAATTAAATACATGTATACTCCAAAAATGAAAAGAAAAGAATATACATGAGTGCTCAAAAAAAATATAAAATGACAAGTGTCAAGGCGTCTAATCAACCTCCCTGTAATCCCGTCGATCAGAACACGCATAAAGGAGGGATCCTCCTCATCATCATCAAGTCAGGCTCCGCTTCACAAGCAGCGCCATCATCTGAAACTAAAATAGGGACTGGTGGGTGTCCGGAACACCATCCCGTAACGTGGGAATGAGTAATCAACTCAGTGAAATCATAGAGCAAAGATTAGCATGTTATCAAATCAATCACGCGATAATAGTAAAGCAATCAATCAAACATTCCTATATACTGTTGTTAATGTATGCATGAAATGACATGATGGATGCCCTCACCGACATACTCCCTGATACGACACCATCTTACGCCCGCGGCATGCTTACGTTCCTCAGTGCTCTACATCTTCCAGGCACATGCAATGCAATATGGATAATGATTATCGAGTGGTTATTAGTCCTTTTTATATAGCAGGATTGAGAAACTAAGGTACCTTCCTTATATTAATCCCAATACAGATCCTGTCTAGGGTCGTCACTCCTAGTAATCTCATATGATGTTATATTTGTAAGTCGCTGCAAGGGCTGTCAGGGCTGTTGCTCGCACTCGTTGCACCGCTCCCCCATCACCTTATCAATACAGGCCTAATGTACTCTTATCGCTACGGAAGGGTCGTCGCCTCCCGCAGACTCAGAATACCCTCGAGGTTACTACAAAGGGCTCGTCACTTGATCAGTGTAGGCCAACAGCAAGAATATAGTGTCTCATACTACCATAATCAGCTCACGAGTCTGGGTTGATCACTGGTCACTACGGAAAGGTTTGTGGCCCCAGCGTAGGCCGACAGCTCGACCACGGTGTCCCATACCACCATGCCCGGCTCATGAGTCTTTATGGAACAAAGTACCATGGTTGACAGGGTTTTCAATGGTAAGTTCAGTACCCTAGGTTCAAGCAGTTATGACTCATACATGGTGAACATACAACGGCCAGTCGGGTTACTTGACGGGCTCGATTAGTACGAGCGCATTTCAAGCTGAGCTACATGAAGTGCATAAAACACTTCGTGTGGCTTAACCACTGCCGTCAACTCAAAACACGACTCGCGTTTATCGACGCGTCCTTCGTGGCAAATAGAAGCCAACCACAAATTCAATCCATTACCGACTGCCTGGACTAACGTATAGCCCCAAACACTTGAATATCAACATCAGTAATCATATAAGAGTAACAGAAATGAAATACAATAATGTAAGCATGTTGACACATGTTATAACATACAACTTAAGCAAATCATCCAACACATGCATTTCATGTATATAATGAAATCAATACATATAGCCAACATGATGGAAATCATTTACATTAGCATATTACTTGAGAATTCAATCTCAAAACTCATTCACAACACCATCTACTCAATACATACTAATACAAACATTTATACAAACACTTAGCCTACACACTTTAGTATACATAGTATATGTCGACTCAAAGTGCACATTAGGGCGAATCTCTTCGCCAAACAGATCATGCACCCATTCCTAATATCCTAACACGATAAATAACCATGAAAAATATTTCAGCAAAATGTGGATGTAAACAGTATTTTCTACAAATGACTAAAATGCCCTAAATCTCATATTTTCCATACGTTTACGAAACGGAAAACGGACAGCATGTTCTACATGTCAAACGGCGTTGCCGTCGATAATCTACTATTAAATGACATTGAAAGCTTTGAAATTAGTCAATCAAAGCATCTAAAATCCTCACCTTTCGCCTTAGACGTCTATCGGTTCGAATAGAATGTATATGCTTCGTCAATGGCGTAAATGCGACCTAATGCACAAGTACATAAGCTACTTTGCCATTTAAATCGAAGGAATCCCTAAAACAACAAGTGGTTAGGATTTTTCTTACCTAAAAGTGTGTTGAAAATCACCAGAAAAGTGATTTGAACACGTTGCTTTGGTACGTGCAAAGGATGGAGCAAACGGCAGGAAGTTCTCTCACAAAGTCTCTCACAATCTCTCACTTTCTCTCTCTCTCAATCTAGGGTTTCAAGAAAATTCGGATGAGAGAGATATGAGAGGGTTTAAAGCCCTTATATAGGCTAAAAACTAACCTAAATAGACTTGGAAACAAAGTATACTTGAGTTATAACCAAATCAGAACTTTTTCGATCCAAAAGAGCGTTTCGGGAGGTCCCCTGGCCGAACGCGGTCGGACTTAAGCTCATGCGCTTTGGATCCTGCTCACATCAAGTTTTTAGACCGGTAGAGTTCGCAGATCGGACGTGGCGGTCTAGTTTCAGTTCAGCGGTCGTCGTACCTAAATCAAGTCTACAAGTCTCATGACATGAAAGAGAAATTTTTCCTGATCCGAGGGTGAAATTTGGCTGAATTCTGATGGTCAAAATGCTTAATAATAATGCACAACGACACGTGCTAGATTTGGAATTAATTTCCTAAACCTTTAGCCATTTCTCACTCTCTTCAGTCTAGGCTCAATGAAATAGCCTCAGAACAACGGTTGGGCTTGATTTTCGAAATGATTATCAAGTCCAACAAGGCGGTCGTAATGGTCTAAGATTGTAGATATCAGACTCTCGACGCGCGATCTAGATCCAATACGAAGTTTCAAAGGGTTCCTAAGGGCAAACGGGTTTAGAGTTTGATCCTAGATTTTAAGGTAACGTAGCGTCAACGATTCTAGAGGTTTTGGGTCTTACAGATCGTATTTAAAGTGGTTGGTGCTAATTTCACAGGAAATCTAGTGTAGTGCTGGCTAATTCACGTTAAATTCTAAAGAATTAGGTTCTAAGTGATTTCTTTAGCTTTGGAATTGGGTTCTGAGAGGTTACCGAGGCGTCATGATGGGCCCATTGCCTAAGGACGTCTAACCCCAGGTTAGCAAAAATTCGGGCTGTTACAATCTACCCCCTTAAAACAAAATTTCATCCCCGAAATTGGCTAAGGGTAATGAGTCCCTAAAGAGACTTTCGTATTGACATTTTAAGGAAGGTTCAAATTCTATTTAATGACCTAACCTTACGTATAACCTAAACCAACTGTTTCGATCCTGGACCAGTGGGGAAGAAGCTAACCACGCTTCCGCTGCGCTACTCTGATTCAACGGTTGTATTAGATAATCCTAAGTAGATTGAGCTCAATACGTTCTACCCCCCTTAAAGCTTAATTCTACTTAAGGTTCAAGAATCTATGTCTCGATCCGTATATCGAAACGAGGTGTAACTTATGACCTATCCTTGACATGAAATGGAAAACAACCTCTCACTACATTAGTTTTTCTTTATTAATGATGCGTTCTATGGCATTGGTACCTATGGTTGTAGAAAAGAGCTGAAATCTCTATTGTGATTGAGTTCAGGGGCAGGGGTGAACTTGCGGCAAGATGTCTAATTCTCTACTGGCTATAAGTCCTTACCATTTTCCAAAGACAAATCGATAACTTTTGGGTTGTAAGTGGTTGGGCCAACACGGAAGAAAAGTTGTGTAGTGGGTCTGAGCCGGATACATAGACTTTCTGCCTAGAACAGAAAATTTACCGTATCAGTTATTAATCCTAGACAATGCCGATCTTCTGCTTGATCAGAGCATTGGATTTATTGGCAACTACCAGAATTGAGAAGTCAATTCAAACCGCGAATACTTCGTTTATATATACAGTTCCTTTACTCCGCATTTCCGAATGCAATAGGTCCTTGGGAAGGCAATTCTAAGGGAAATTCTAAGGGGCGTGCTGATTTATTCTAAGTTCAATCTGAGGGATTTATAAATTTTCCCTGAGAGTGAATGGTTCTATGTTAAAATAACTTTCCTAAGGGTTATAACAGAAGTCTATAAATATTAAGGGGACCTATCGAAGAAATGAGGTCCTACTCCAACCAAATCTAACCTATTATTCCTTAGCATATACAGGCTTTACACTACTTATTATAACTAGTAGCCTAGTCTGTAACTCACTAGCTGTAATCCAAAGCCTAAGCTTATACGTTAGATGGTTTCATACCATATCTACTACAGGGAATTGTTCTATCGCTTAGAGTCAAGATTTTCTAATTGAAATTTGATTTCCTATATCGTCAGATCTTTCAAATCGAGTACCACTCCAAGTCCAAAACTCGAAGGGCATATGTGGCCAGTGGTCTCAAGTTGTGTTAAATGGGACTGCTTTCCTACTCCCGCCCAAGAATTGGGAATGACATGTTTAGTAGGTGGGTGAGTTGGGATTCAAATCAACTTCGTAGGCTTTGAAAAATGGGCCTTGTGTTGGAAAGCGTGAGATGTAGCATAGCAATACACAATCCCTCAAGCATTCCACACACTTCATAGCAAAAGGGACTGCATGCATTTCATTAAATCCAAATTTGTCACAATATAAAAGATATATCCTTACATGCATCATGACAAGAAACACATGGGAACGGAACTAAGTTAGCCGAAGCTACAATTACAACATAAGCAAACTACTAGCCTTCTCAGGCTCACACACAGAAAGCAGGAAACAAATCAACTACAACCAACAACATCTAAAACCTAATCGCTAATCCGAGTCTGGCGATGGAGGAGGAGCACCCTTATCCTGCAGACAACACATGATGGCCTTCAAAGTACGAGTCATCTTGCTGAATTTTCATTTCATAACGGCCTTGGTATTCTCAAGATCTTGTTTCACCTCGGCCCAGAGTTCTTGGACTTCCCATCGCAAAGCAACCTGACTCTCCTCAAGCCGGGCTATATGAGCATCCCTAGTAGCCCGAGTCACAAGAGGAGGGCTCTCATCAGTATCCTGAGCCTCCTCTTCTTCTTCCTGGACTTCTTCCTCTATTTCTGCCCCAACTTCTTCTTCACTAGCATCCTCTGCGCTATCATACTCGCCCTCACTATCATCATCAAGCTGAGCCTCACGCTGCCGAGGCCCTATCTTCATGTGGTTCATGGTAGCCTCATCAATGAAGTGAATCGGCACAGGCATCTCCGGCCCAAGTCTGTAAGCAAACTCAAGCGCGATCTTGCATATGAGTCGGCCAAAGGGAAGTGACTCGGACGTTCTTCAAGTCCAACAAGGCGGTCGTAATGGTCTAAGATTGTAAATATCGGACTCTCGACGCGCGGTCTAGATCCAATACGAAGTTTCAAAGGGTTCCTGAGGGCAAACGGGTTTAGAGTTTGATCCTAGATTTTAGGGTAACACAGCGTCAATGTTTCTAGAGGTTTTGGGTCTTACAGATCGTATTTAAAGTGGTTGATGCTAATTTCGCAGGAAATCTAGTGTAGCGCTGGCTAATTCACGTTAAATTATAAAGAATTAGGTTCTAAGTGATTTCTTTGGCTTTGGAATTGGGTTCTGAGAGGTTACCGAGGCATCATGGTTGGCCCATTGCCTAAGGACGTCTAACCCTAGGTTAGCAAAAATCTGGGGTGTTACAATCAGGTTTTGGTTTGGGTTTTCAAGTTTTGGTTTAGGTTAGGGAGTTGAGATTAGAATTAGGTGTAGGTTTAGGTTTAGAGATTTGAGAATATATTTAGGTTTTACGTCATAGGTTTTGGTTTAGGTTTAGGTTATAGGTTTAGGTTTAGGATTAGGTTATAAGCTATAGGTTTAGGGAATTGAGAATAGGTTAAGGTTTAGGAAATCAGATTCGGGTTTGGGTTTGGGATCGGGTTTAGGTTTGGGTTTACATGTTTAGGTTAGGGAGTTGAGATTAAGATTAGGTGTAGGTTTAGGTTTAGAAATTTGAGAATACATTTAGGTTTTAGGTCATAGGTTTTGGTTTAGGTTAAGGTTATAGGTTTACGTTTAGGTTTAGGTTATAAACTATAGGTTTAGGGAATTGAGAATAGGTTAAGGTTTAGGTTTAGAAAATCAGGTTCATTTTCGAGATCCGGTTTAGGTTTGGGTTTTCAAGTTTAGGTTTATGTTTAGGTTAGGGAGTTGAGATTAGGATTAAGTGTAGGTTTAGGTTTAGAGATTTGAGAATACATTTAGGTTTTAGGTCATAGGTTTTGGGTTAGGTTAAGGTTATAGGTTTAGGTTTAGGTTTAGGTTAAGGTTTAGGTTTAGGTTATAAGTTATAGGTTTAGGTTTAGGAAATTAGTTAAGGTTTAGGTTTAGAAAATCGGGTTCAGGTTCGAGATCGGGTTTAGGTTTGGGTTTTCAAGTTTAGGTTTAGTTTTATGTTAGAGAGTTGAGATTTGGATTAGGTGTAGGTTTAGGTTTAGAGATTTGAGAATATATACATTTAGGTTTTAGGTCATAGGTTTTGGTTTAGGTTAAGGTTATAGGTTTAGGTTAAGGTTTAGGTTTAGATTTAGGTTAAGGTTTAGGTTTAGGTTATAAGCTATATGTTTAGGTTTAGGAAATCGGTTAAGGTTTAGGTTTAGGAAATCAGGTTCAGGTTCGGGATCGGGTTTAGGTTTGGGTTTTCAAGTTTAGGTTTAGTTTTAGGCTAGGGAGTTGAGATTAGGATTAGGTGTAGGTTTAGGTTTAGGGATTTAAGAATACATTTAGGTTTTAGGTAATAGGTTTAGGTTTTAAGCTTAGGTTTAGGTTTAGGTTATAAGTTTATGTTTAGGTTATAAGTGTAGGTTATAGGTTTAGGTTTGGGTTTTCAAGTTTAGGTTTAGGTTTAGGTTTAGGTTAGGGAGTTGAGATTAGGATTAGGTGTAGGTTTAGGTTTAGGGATTTGAGAATACATTTAGGTTTTAGGTCATAGGTTTAGGTTTAGGTTATAGGTTTAGGTTTAGGTTATAAGTGTAGGTTATAGGTTTTACTTTAGGTTAAGGTTGTAGGCTAAGGTTTAGGGAATTGAGAATAGGTTAAGGTTTAGGTTTATGAAATTGGGTTCGGGATCGGGTTTAGGTTTGGGTTTTCAATTTAGGTTTAGGTTTAGGTTAGGGAGTTGAGATTAGGATTAGGTGTTGGTTTAGGTTTAGGGATTTGAGAATAGGTTAAGGTTTAGGTTTTAAAAATCGGGTTCGAGTTCGGGATCAGGTTTAGATTTAGGTTTTCAACTTTAGGTTTAGGTTTAGGTTAGGGAGTTGAGATTAGGATTAGGTGTAGGTTTAGGTTTAGCGATTTGAGAATACATTTAGGTTTTAGGTCATAGGTTTTGGTTTAGGTTAAAGTTATAGGTTTAGGTTTAGGTTTAAGTTATAAGCTATAGGTTTAGGGAATTGAGAATAGGTTAAGGTTTAGGTTTAGGAAATTGGGTTCGGGTTCGGGATCGGGTTTTCAAGTTTTGGCTTAGGTTTAGGTTAGGGAGGTTTGATTAGGATTAGGTGTAGGTTTAGCTTTAGGGATTTGAGAATAGGTTAAGGTTTAGATTTAGGTTTTAGGTTATAGGTTAAGGTTTAGGTTATAAAATATAAGTTTAGGTTATAGGTTAAGGTTAAGGTTATAGGTTTTGGTTTAGGTTAAGGTTATAGGTTTTGGTTTAGGTTTAGGTTAAGGTTAAGGTTTATGTTTAGGTTTAGGTTATAAGCTATAGGTTTAGGGAATTGAGAATAGGTTAAGGTTTAGGTTTAGAAAATCGGGTTCGGGTTCAGGATCGGGTTTAGGTTTGGGTTTTTAAGTTTAGGTTTAGGTCTAGGTTAGGGAGTTGAGATTAGGATTAGGTGTAGGTTTAGGTTTAGAGATTTGAGAATACATTTACCTTTTAGGTCATAGGTTTGGTTTAGGTTGAGGTTATAGGTTTAGGTTAAGGTTTAGGTTTAGGTTTAAGTTATAAGCTATAGTTTTATGGAATTAAGAATAGGTTAAGGTTTAGGTTTAGGAAATCAGGTTCGGGTTCGGGATCGGGTTTAGGTTTGGGTTTTCAAGTTTAGGTTCAGGTTCAGGTTAGGGAGTTTAGATTAAGATTAGGTGTAGGTTTAGGTTTAGGGATTTGAGAATAGATTAAGATTTAGGTTTAGATTTATATTTAGGTTATAGGTTATTGGTTAAGGTTTAGGTTATAGGATATAAGTTTAGGTTATAGGTTATAGGTTAAGGTTTTAGGTCGTAGGTTTTGGTTTAGGTTAAGGTTATAGGTTTAGGTTAAGGTTAAGGTTAAGGTTTAGGTTTAGGTTTAGGTTATAAGCTATAGGTTTAGGAAATTGAGAATAGGTTAAGTTTTAGGTTTAAGAAATCGGGTTCGGGTTCGAGATCGGGTTTAGGTTTTGGTTTTCAAGTTTAGGTTTAGGTTTAGGTTAGGTAGTTGAGATTAAAATTAGGTGTAGGTTTTGGTTTAGAGATTTGAGAATACATTTAGGTTTTAGGTCATAGTTTTTAGTTTAGGTTAAGGTTATAGGTTTTCGTTTAGGTTTAGGTTATAAACTATAGGTTTAGGGAATTGAGAATAGGTTAAGGTTTAGGTTTAGGAAATTGGGTTCAGGTTCGGGATTGGGTTTAGGTTTGGGTTTTCAAGTTTAGGTTTAGGTTTAGGTTAGGGAGTTGAGATTAGGATTAGGTGTAGGTTTAGGTTTAGAGATTTGAGAATACATTTAAGTTTTAGGTCATAGGTTTTGGTTTAGGTTAAGGTTATAGGTTAGGTTTAGGTTTAGGTTAAGGTTTAGGTTTAGGTTATAAGGTATAGGTTTAGGTTTAGGAAATCGGTTAAGGTTTCATTTTAGGAAATCGGGTTTGGGTTCGAGATCGGGTTTAGGTTTGGGTTTTCAAGTTTAGGTTTAGTTTTAGGTTAGGGAGTTGAGATTAGGATTAGGTGTAGGTTTAGGTTTAGGGATTTGAGAATACATTTAGGTTTTAGGTAATAGGTTTAGGTTTTAGGCTTAGGTTTAGGTTATAAGTGTAGGTTATAGTTTTAGATTTAGGTTATAAGTGTAGGTTATAGGTTTAGGTTTGAGTTTTCAAGTTTAGGTTTAGGTTTAGGTTAGGGTGTTGAGATTAGGATTAGGTGTAGGTTTAAGTTTAAGGATTTTAGAATACATTTAGGTTTTAGGTCATATGTTTAGGTTTTAAGCTTAGGTTTAGGTTATAGGTTTAGGTTTAGGTTATAAGTGTAGGTTATAGGTTTAGTTTTAAGTTAAGGTTATAGGCTAAGGTTTAGGAAATTGAGAATAGGTTAAGGTTTAGGGAATTGAGAATAGGTTGATGTTTAGGTTTAGGAAATCGGGTTTGGAATCGGGTTTAGGTTTGGATTTTCAAGTTAGGTTTAGGTTTAGGTTAGGGAGTTGAGATTAGGATTAGGTGTAGGTTTAGGTTTAGGGATTTGAGAATAGGTTAAGGTTTAGGTTTAGGAAATTGGTTTCAAGTTCGAGATCAGGTTTAGGTTTGAGTTTTCAAGTTTAGGTTGAGGTTTAGGTTAGGGAGTTGAGATTAGGATTAGGTGTAGGTTTAGGTTTAGAGATTTAAGAATACATTTAGGTTTTAGGTCATAGGTTTTGGTTTAGGTTATGGTTATAGGTTTAGGTTAAGGTTTAGGTTTAGGTTTTAAGTTATAAGCTATAGTTTTAGGGAATTGAGAATAGGTTAAGGTTTAGGTTTAGGAAATCAGATTCGGGTTTGGGATCGGGTTTAGGTTTGGGTTTTCAAGTTTAGGTTTAGGTTCAGGTTAGGGAGTTTAGATTAGGATTATGTGTAGGTTTAGGTTTAGGGATTTGAGAATAGGTTAAGGTTTAGGTTTAGGTTTATATTTAGGTTTTAGGTTATAGGTTATAGGTTAAGGTTTTAGGTCATAGGTTTTGGTTTAGGTTAAGGTTATAGGTTTAGGTTGTGTTTTAGGTTAAGGTTAAGGTTTAGGTTTAGATTTAAGAAATCGGGTTCGGGTTCGAGATCAAGTTTAGGTTTTGGTTTTCAAGTTTAGGTTTAGGTTTAGGTTAGGTAGTTGAGATTAAAATTAGGTGTAGGTTTTGGTTTAGAGATTTGAGAATACATTTAGGTTTTAGGTCATAGTTTTTAGTTTAGGTTAAGGTTATAGGTTTAGGTTTAGGTTTAGGTTATAAACTATAGGTTTTGGGAATTGAGAATCGGTTAAGGTTTAGGTTTAGGAAATCGGGTTTAGGTTCGGGATTGGGTTTAGGTTTGGGTTTTCAAGTTTAGGTTTAGGTTTAGGTTAGGGAGTTGAGATTAGGATTAGGTGTAGGTTTAGGTTTAGAGATTTGAAAATACATTTTAGTGTTAGGTCATAGGTTTTGGTTTAGGTTAAGGTTATAGGTTTAGGTTTAGGTTTAGGTTAAGGTTTAGGTTTAGGTTATAAGGTATAGGTTTAGGTTTTGGAAATCGGTTAAGGTTTAATTTTAGGAAATCGGGTTCGGGTTCGGGATCGGGTTTAGGTTTGGGTTTTCAAGTTTAGGTTTAGTTTTAGGTTAGGGAGTTGAGTTAGGATTAAGTGTAGGTTTTGGTTTAGGGATTTGAGAATACATTTAGGTTGTAGGTAATAGGTTTAGGTTTTAGGCTTAGGTTTAGGTTATAAGTGTAGCTTATAGGTTTAAATTTAGGTTATAAGTGTAGGTTATAGGTTTAGGTTTGATTTTTCAAGTTTAGGTTTAGGTTTAGGTTAGGGAGTTGAGATTAGGATTAGGTGTAGGTTTAAGTTTAGGGATTTTAGAATACATTTAGGTTTTAGGTCATAGGTTTAGGTTTTAGGCTTAGGTTTAAGTTATAGGTTTAGGTTTAGGTTATAAGTGTAGGTTATAGGTTTAGTTTTAAGTTAAGGTTATAGGCCAAGGTTTAGGGAATTGAGAAGAGGTTAAGGTTTAGGGAATTGAGAATAGGTTGAGGTTTAGGTTTAGGAAATCGGGTTTGGGATCGAGTTTAGGTTTGGATTTTCAAGTTAGGTTTAGGTTTAGGTTAGGGAGTTGAGATTAGGATTAGGTGTAGGTTTAGGTTTAGGGATTTGAGAATAGGTTAAGGTTTAGGTTTAGGAAATTGGTTTCGAGTTCGAGATCAGGTTTAGGTTTGAGTTTTCAAGTTTAGGTTGAGGTTTAAGTTAGGGAGTTGAGATTAGGATTAGGTGTAGGTTTAGGTTTAGAGATTTGAGAATACATTTAGGTTTTAGGTCATAGGTTTTGGTTTAGGTTAAGGTTATAGGTTTAGGTTATAGGTTTTAATTTTGGTTAAGGTTATAGGTTTTGGTTTTGGTTAAGGTTATAGGTTTTGGTTTTGGTTAAGGTTATAGGTTTTAGTTTAGGTTTAGGTTAAGGTTAAGGTTTAGGCTATAAGCTATAGGTTTAGAGAATTGAGAATAGGTGAAGGTTTAGGTTTAGGAAATCGGGTTCGGGTTCAGGATCGGGTTTAGGTTTGGGTTTTCAAGTTTAGGTTTAGGTTTACATTAGGGAGTTGAGATTAGGATTAAGTGTGGGTTTAGGTTTAGAGATTTGAGAATATATTTAGGTTTTAGGTCATAGTTTTTGGTTTAGGTTAAGGTTATAGGTTTAGGTTAAGGTTTAGGTTTAAGTTATAAGCTATAGGTTTAGGGAATTGAGAATAGGTTAAGGTTTAGATTTAGGAAATCAGGTTCGGGTTTAGGATCGGGTTTAGGTTTGGGCTTTCAAGTTTAGGTTTAGGTTTAGGTTAGGGAGTTTAGATTAGGATTAGGTGTAGGTTTAGGTTTAGAGATTTGAGAATAGGTTAAGGGTTAGGTTTAAGTTTAGTTTTTAGGTTATAGGTTAAGGTTTAGGTTATAGGATATAAGTTTAGGTTATAGATTATAGGTTAAGGTTTTAGGTCATAGGTTTTGGTTTAGGTTAAGGTTATAGGTTTAGGTTAAGGTTAAGGTTTAGGTTTAGGTTTAGGTTATAAGCTATAGGTTCAGGGAATTGAGAATAGGTTAAGGTTTATGTTTATGAAATCGGGTTCGGGTTTAGGTTTAGGTTTTCAAGTTTAGGTTTAGGTTTAGGTTAGGGAGTTGAGATTAGGATTAGGTGTAGGTTTAGGTTTAGGAATTTGAGAATACATTTAGGTTTTAGGTTATTGGTTAAGGTTTAGGTGAAGGTTAGGTTATAGGTTATAAGTTTAGGTTATAGGTTATAGGTTAAGGTTTAGGTTTAAGGATTTGAGAATAGTTTTAAGTTATAAGTAAGGTTTTAAGTTTAGGTATATGCTTAAGTTATAGGTTATAGGTTAAGGTTTAGGAATTCGGGTTCGTGTTCGGGTTTGGATTCGACTTTAAGTTATAGGTTTTGGGATTTGAGAATAGTTTTAGGTTGGGTTATAGGTTAAGGTTTACAAATTTGAGTTAAGGTTATAGGTTTAGGTTTAGGTTTTAGGTTTAGGTTAAGGTCTAGGGATTTGAGTTTAGGTTATTGGTTTAGGATTAGGTTATAGGTTTAGGTTTAGGTTTAAGTTATAGGCTTAGGTTATAGGTTATAGGTTATATGTTTAGGTTAAAGTTTAGGAATTCGGGTTCGGGTTCGGGTTTGGATTCGGGTTTAGGTTATAGGTTTTGGGATTTAAGAATAGTTTTAGGTTATGAGTACAGGTTTAGGTTGGGTTATAGGTTAAGGTTTAGGGATTTGAGTTAAGCTTATAGGTTTAGGTTTAGGTTTAGGTTTAGGGAATTGAGTTTAGGTTATAGGTTTAGGGAAAGGTTAGGTTAAGGTTATAGGTTTTGGGATTTGGGAATAGTTTTAAGCTATAAGTATTGGTTTAGGTTAGGTTATAGGTTAAGGTTTAAGGATTTGAGAATAGTTTTAGGTTTAAGTAAGGTTTTAGGTTTGGGTATAGGCTTAAGTTATAAGTTATAGGTTATATGTTTAGGTTAAGGTTTAGGAATATTTCAGGTTCGGGTTCGGGCTTGGGTTCGGGTTAAGGTTATAGGTTTTGATTTTGGTTTAGGTTATAGGTTATAGGTTATAGGTTAAGGTTTAGGTTTAGGTTATAGGTTTTGGGATTTGAGAATGGGTTCGGGTTTAGGTTATAGGTTTAGGTTATAGGTTTTGGGATTTGAGAATAGGTTCGGGTTTAGGTTATAGGTTATAGGTTTAGGTTTAGGTTATATGTTTTGGAATTTGAGAATAGGTTTAGGTTAAGGTCATAAGTTTAGGTTTAGGAAATCGGGATCGAGTTCAGGTTTTGTTTCTGGTTTTCAAGTTTTGGTTTAAGTTTAGGTTAGGGAGTTATGATTAGGATTAGGTGTAGGTTTAGGTTTAGGGATTTGAGAATACGTTAAGGTTTAAGTTTAGGAAATCAGGTTCGGGTTCGAGATCGGGTTTACATTTGGGTTTTAGGTTTAGGTTTAGGTTATAGGTTATGAGTGTAGGTTTAGGTTATAGGTTTAGGTTTAGGTTGAGGTTATAGGTTTTGAGATTTGAGAATAGGTTTAGGTTATAAGAATAGGTTTAGGTTATAAGTATAGGGTTTAGGTTTAGGTTTAGGTTTTATGTTTAGGTTAAGGTTATAGGTTTAGGTTTAGGTTTAGGTTTTATGTTTAAGTTAAGGTTATAGGTTTAGGTTTAGGTTTAGGTTTTATGTTTAGGTTAAGGTTATAGGTTTAGGTTTAGGTTTAGGTTAGGTTATAGGTTAAGGTTTAGGGAATTGAGTTTAAGTTATAGGTTTAGGTTAAGGTTTATGTTAAGGTTTTGGTTTAAGGATTTGAGAATAGTTTTAGGTTATAAGTAAGGCTTTAGGTTTAGGTATAGGCTTAAGTTATGGGTTATAGGTTATATGTTCAGGTTAAGGTTTAGGAATTCGGGTTCGGGTTCGGGTTTGGATTTGACTTTGGGTTATAGGTTTTGGGATTTGAGAACAGTTTTAGGTTATAAATAGGTTTAGGTTGGGTTATAGGTTAAGGTTTACGGATTTGAGTTAAGGTTATAAGTTTAGGTTTAGGTTTTAGGTTTAGGGATTGGTTTAGGTTTTAAGTTTAGGTTAAGGTTTAGGGATTTGAGTTTAGGTTTAAGTTATAGGTTTATGTTTTGCTTTAAGTTTTAGGTATAGGTATAGGCTTAGGTTATAGGTTATATGTTATATGTTTAGGTTAAGGTTTAGGAATTCGGGTTCGAATTTGGGTTCGGGTTCAGGTTTGGATTCGGGTTTAGGTGTTATAGGTTTTGGGATTTGAGAATAGTTTTAGGTTATAAGTATAGGTTTAGGTTGGGTTATAGGTTAATGTTTACAGATTTGAGTTAAAGTTATAGGTTTAGGTTTAGGTTTTAGGTTTAGGTTAAGGTCTAGGGATTTGAGTTTAGGATCAGGTTATAGGTTTAGGTTTAGGTTTAAGTTATAAGCTTAGGTTATAGGTTATATGTTTAGGTTAAGGTTTAGGAATTTGGGTTCGGGTTCGGATTTGGATTCAGGTTTAGGTTATAGGTTTTGGGATTTGAGAATAGTTTTAGGTTACAAGTATAGGTTTAGGTTGGGTTATAGGTTAAGGTTTAGGGATTTGAGTTAAGGTTATAAGTTTAGGTTTAGGTTATAGGTTTAGGTTATAGGTTTAGGTTATAGGTTTTGGGATTTGAGAATAGGTTCAGGTTAAGGTTATAAGTTTAAGTTTATGTTTAGGTTTGGATTTGGGTTGAGTAGATTAGGATTAGGTGTAGGTTTAGGTTTAGGGATTCTCTAGTATTATCTACTATTGAACCTAGTATTATCTACTACATACTAGTAACATACAACTAATATGGGGCACCATACCATAAGCTACAAGAATTTCATGTCCCCCTAAACAAGGTATCCTCCATTGATAACATATCTATATATATATATATATATATATATATATATATATATATATATATATATATATATATATATATTATAAGTTTTTTATTTTCATTTACATTCCCAAATAAATTCTTCATCCATCCAAGAAAATTGAAACAAGTATTGTCAATCTATGACTAACAATTGAAAAGAAAAATCATGCATCTTATCTTACCAACCGCCTTATGTTTCTTTTCACCTTTGTAACTCTCATATTTGTTGCAGCTGCTAGTTCACCATCAGCAGTCTCCCTAACAAAATCTTTATGCAGTCCCTCCATTTGAAACAGTGGCTGAAGTTACAAGAAGTAGGACTGATTAGTCTTTCCATGTTTTGAAAAAAATCAAATTCTTTATTTTTGGTTACAAGTCTACTTATAATTATCATTGGCTGTTAATGGCTGCAATTCTTTATTTTTGGCTGAAAATTCTTTATTATCAAATTCCACTGTTGAAACCTTCTTAGGGTCTAAAGTAATTTTTATTTGTCATCCAACCTGTTAATATGATCACAAAGACATGGATGAAGAGAAAGCACAAACATCAGCTTGATCCAAAACTTCTTTGGCCTCCAAAAAATTTTCAATGGTAGATGTTCAATCAAACTGTTTCCTGTGCTATGGTCCACTTGAGATTTCATGTGCTATAATACTTTCATATTCTCATACATGCTTAAGTTGGATTGATGTTGTGGAGATGTTTTTCTTATAATGTTTTCCTAATGGACGGTCCAGATGGGTGATGTGGAGGCCAATTGATCCAAATGCAAGTTGATATGTGGAAAGTTTTCCATACACTTGTACCCTGTAGACCGACAAACATCACTACACCAGAGAGAGATGTAGAGAGATACCTGTTCTCAGGTGATTGGATGGCAGCAGCTATGGATTATTCTCAGGCGATTGGACGGCAGCAGCTTCGTTGGCTTGATCTCGCCAGATTCGACGTCGGACTCCGATTTCTCCTTAAATAAGTCACAGTGGTTTCTATCATACCCTATTCCTCGTTGCTCCTCTTCTTCCTCGTCGAGAATCTCACCCTCTTCCTTGTCATCGTTGTCATAGGGCCGAGGCTCAGAGGGGATTACATCCACGGTAAGCGGAGGAAGTTCATTTTCTTCGCCGCTCTTGATGTGGTCATGGTGATGGTGGTGGCGATGGCTGTGGTGGTGGTGGTGATGGCGGTGGCTGTGGTGGTGCAAAACGATGGCCATGTCATATATAATTTGCATCTAACACTAAAATATTTTGGTTTCATCATCAGGAATGATAGAATCAGTTAATCCTAGGAATTTGGCATGCTAATCAGCCACAAACAGTCATGCCTTTGTCACTATATATATTAACTACTTGAATTGTCTTTCATAAAAAGAAAAAAGAAAAAAAAAAGAAATAATTACTGACCATATGCACTAGTGGATTTCATGCATGAGGGTTTGTATGTGGATTTCACAGGGTTTGTACTCTTAAGGCAAGGAGTGATGATGTACTCTCCTCCATCTCTTTGAGTGTCCTTAATAGTTGCATCACAATCAAATTTTCACTGGTACAATTTGGAATATACAAAATAATGGAAAGTAGATTATTGAATCACAATTTCATGTAAAATCTTTCTGCCAGCTCCAGATTCCTTCCTGAGGTATTTCAAATCTACCCTATGATTAGAAGCTAGATTTGAAGCAAAGAACATTATGGAATCAGGTTGCAATGTGCACAATGAAAATAACTTAGAAAAGGATGAAGCTTGTGGAGAAAGTTTTTGCAGCTCTAGCAAACCCATTTGTAAGTATTAGATCATTCAAGTGTAAAATATTAAGAAAGTTTTTTAGTGTAGTACATATGAAGTAAAACTACACTAACAATAAACTATTAACTATAAGAGGAACTAAGGCAATGGTAATTAAACGATAAACAAAAAATAACGAAAAAAAAGATAGATCTTATCCAAATAAGTGTGTTGGCATGTGTGACAAGCAAGCATATTTGGTTGAAACAGAATATAGGAGTTTTTGTAACATTGCTAGACAGGTCACAGATTCTAATAAGGTTACAAGTACAAAGGAACATACCAGCAAAAAAGTAAGATTAAGATATATATTTAAATAAAGTGGGTGGACATAATCATCAACAACATTTAGTTCACAAAACTGCCATAGCAAGGTGTCCAGTTCTATTTATTGTAGGACTTTGGTGGTACACTTAATACCTAATCATATCAGCCCTATGAAAAGGTAAAAATCTCATCAATTTCAAAAAAGGAAGGAAAAAAAAAACACAAATCAAAAACAAGGAAATCAGATCAATCCATCTACATAGAGTGGTAAATAGAGGCAAAAATCAGGAAAAAAGATGTGAAATATTATCATTTTGGCATGCGAAAAAAGGAGAAAATTAAATTTATTAAGAACGCCATCCAAAAAATGCCATTATTTTAGTAAGAAAATAAATTTATTTCAGTTTGATAACCATTAACGGTTACTTTGAACAATTTCAAGAAAAAACAAAGCACCTGAGGAAATGTATCTTCCGGTGTATAGTCCCTGGCTTTCATTCTTTCTAATAAAATTTTGGTTTTTATATATATATATATATATATATATATATATATATATATATATATATATATATATATATATATATATATATATATCATCTCCAAGAATACAAGAAATGCCCCACCATTTGTCCTCTTCAACAACTGGTTGTTCTACTATCAGGTCTTCATTGCTTTGTTTTTAACCAAAATGCCAAAAGGTCAGCCAAAGATTAGGCTTGATGGCCACCAACATAGCATGAACACACTTTTAAGAATGAAATATGTAGAAAAAGATATGCATAACCCTACCTAATTAGTGGATGCATAAATAATCGTCTATCTTGGTTAAAGGGAGGAATTTACTTCTGACTCAGGCACTTGACTTTGAATACAGAAATCTTTTACATGTTGCCTTATCCCAGAATGCACCCAGGAAATCTCTGTTCTTGGGAGAGTCATACAAATTTGATAAAAAGCATGGTAAGGGAATGTTAAGAGAGGAAAAATGAAGAAGACAAGTATAAACATTGACACAAAATTACAAACTAACTAGATCTCACCAAACCAAGGTTGCTTAATTTGAAAAAATGAGTTTAAATGTCTAAATATGTAGAAATGACAGGATTACAATTCTGAACCAACATTTACAAACTTGCAAATACAAACACATGCACATATCTATAGTTCAAATTATAAATTAGTGTTGTTGGCTCCCATTATACATGATTACTATAATATGAAAGCTAAGCAGGTTGGTAATCCATTCATGTAGCCAAAAGACTGAAAATACTAGAAATTTTCATCTTGAGTTAACCGACAAATAAAACAATGAAAAAAAAACAATTTTCTTTGGTTGAAATGATAATGCAACGAATAATTTGATTACAGTCACTAGTTGCAGTCATACAATAATAGTTCCAACTATTAATGACTTCAACCCGAAGATAGCCAGTCAATAACATAGATCCCACTGCTTCAACCTAAAGAAAACTTATGGCTAGCTACAACTGAAATACCTGCTTGTGACACTTGACATACATTTTCAAGCTCACCATTGGCCTTTGTAGCGGCTTGCGCCAAGGCAACAACAACTTCATGAAATTTAAGAGTTTGCAGTTGTTCAGAGGTGCTTTGTGCCTGTTTATAGGGAGTCCACTACACTTTTTAAAGGGTTCAAATTCCTTAACACCATTCATCTTAGGTGCAATGTGTACACATTTGATGCTTTAGGACAATGTAAACTGCCATTTGCTGGGGCTGGAATGGCATGCAATGGCATCACAAAAAATAAAAATAAAAAATCATGGAACTCATCATAACATTTTAAATCCCATATTGTAGCGGCTTATGACTCACTAATATTATCAATAAAAGAAATCACGGAACTCGTCATAACATTTTAAACATGGGAACAACAAAAAACCAGGCGGTTGCATATGCATGCACCTAGAAAACCATATCAATTTCAGCACGCATGACCCTTAACGTAAGTGATGTAGCAAAAGCAAAAAGGCTGTTGTGGATGAGCACGAAATCCAAAGCAGTTTGAATAACAATTTAGTTGGCAACCGGACACCTGCTCCTCTCACTGCTTAGCAATTTATTTTTTTAAATGAAACTAAGCAAAATAAACAGATACATAATACAATGCAGAATCTGCATCTTTGCACAACATACATGGACTTTCAGTTCTGACAAGTAGGGCTTATGGTTTTGTATGGCCCAAACCTTGCTCTGTTGCATGCCATTGTGAATGGATCATGACCCAAAAGACTTCCAGATTAGAAGATCCCAGTGACCAATCATGAGACTTTTTTCTTTTGTCTTTTTTCAGTTTGAATTAGATGATTGTTGCATTTCTCTTCTTAACCATCAATACATATCAAGAGATCAAAAGGTTAAAATGTCCTATTGAGTATATATCTGGTACACAGCTCATCAATGGCAGGATGCAACGGATAATATTCCGAATTACTAAAAAATGAGTCCCACCTAATAGAAATGGAAACCATGCATCATATAATTCCTCATGAGCAATATCATCCCATTTGCAAATTGACCAAACAACCCCAACAAGCGACTCTCTTGCAGTATTGATCACAAAACTCTGACAAATAACACAAACCATCTAGTTTCTGTCAATCAATCGCAACAAACAAACATTTCCATATTCAGACCCGTCTCAACCAAGTTAGATTATGGAAATAATCCCAGTAACACCAGACCTAAGAAAAAGAAGAAGAAGAAAACAACAAGGTAATTTACAACAAGTTACATGCAGATTTATCATGGACTAGCAAATGTAAATGCGGTAAATAGTTCCCTAAATTGCCTTGACAAATTATCTGTCGCAAATGCTATCAGTATCAAGCTCCAGTAACAACATTTCAAGGCATCCGACGTAACATGAAAACGAATTACTAATAAGAAATTTAACCTCAAGAAGTCCAATCTAGATCTGCACAGGCTGAAATGAAATAATCGAGAGAGAATTCATGTGAGGATCGAAGTTGTAGAAGCAATACAGTAACCATGTCCCAATATACCATAGAAATCATGAATGAAAAACCCACCCTTATTGAAAGCCATGAACAAATTTGCTTTTTAAAAAAATAAAAAATTATGTGCTCCCAATTGCATAGGACTACCTAGATAGACCAATCAAATGATTTTGACAGTCCCTTTGACCCAACCCACCCTTCGTTGGGACACAAATCAAGCCATCCAATTAATAGAACCATAAAATGGAGAGTCGAGATTTCTATGAAAAAGGTCCAATTAACATATTAACCACCCATTTGGTGGGGCACATTTGTTAATGATTCCAAACAATCACATTGCCCAGATGACTCTGACCAACACATCCATGTTTTGGAAAACAGAATGTCAGCAAATGAAAGTTCAACTTTTGGACAGTTATGATAATCAAATTAGTGTATTTTGCATGGTGGCCCATGAAGTGTGGCTGAACCTAATGGACAATCCAAATCTATTGATTGGATAATCCATGTCTCTTCATTCAACTAGGAGAAAACTCAGTAGGGCCCACCTTAAAACCTAGATCCCCAAATTCCCAAATCCCTAAATCCACAAATCCTTAAATCCCCAAATATCTAAATCCCTAAATCCCTAAATCCCTAAATCGGTATTGAGATTGAGAGAGATTGAGAGAGAGAGAGAGATACCTCACTGTCGTGAATGACCTTCAACCGAGCTTGAGAGAGAGAGAGAGAGAGAGAGAGGGAGAGGGGGGGGGGGGGGGTGCATGTGTGGGTAGGGCGTTCGGCAACAGACCGCAAGAGACATCAGAGAGAGAGAGGAAGAGAGAGACAGAGAGAGAGAGAGAGAGGAGGGAGAGGTTGCGAGAGAGATAGAGAGAGGAGATGGTGGAGAGATCAGAGAGAGAGAGAGAGAGAGAGAGAGAGAGCTAGAGGATGGAGAGGGTGCGAGATAGAGAGTGAAAGTGAGCGAGGGAGAGGGCGCGCGGCTTAGGTTGAGTAGCGAGTTGGCTACTGAAGTGACGTCACCAACTTTCGTGGGCCCCACTATGATGTATGTGTTGTATCCACATCGTCCATCCATTTTGAGATATTATTTTAGGGCATGAGGCAAAGAATGAGGCAGATAAAAAGATGTAGTGGACCTCACCACAGAAAACACTGGAGAGAGTGATTACCACCGTTGAAACTATCCTAAGGCCCACCATAATTTTTATTTGAAATCCAACCCGTTCAAAAGTTAAAAAAGACATGAAATAAGGTAAAACACAAATATCAGCTTGATATAAAACTTTTATGGCCCCCAAAATGAAAACAATAGTGTTAAGATATCCATCATTAAAATCCTCTTAAGGCCCATTGTACTGTTTATTTGGCATCCAATCTGTTTATTAGGTCATACAGGCTTAGATGAAGGGGAAAACAAAAATCATCTCGATCCAAAACTTTTATGGCCCCCAAAATGTTTTAAATGGTTGACGCTCATTTAACAGTATTTCCTGTAATGTGGTCCATTTCAAATTATGATATGCCTCATTTTTGGTGTCATGTCATAAGATGATCTTTAAAAATAGATGGACGGCATGGATTAAACACATACATCATGGTGGGGCCCACACAGCACCAACCACCTGCCATTGGATGGTGTAGGGGGAGTAGCCAATCCGTTCCCCTTATTTGTGGTATGGTCTATTTAATTTTTGGATATGATTCATTTTTGGGATAATTCTATAAAATGATCTCGAAAAATGGATGAACGGTGTGGATTGATCCCAAATTTTAAGTAAATCGAAAACTCAAGTGGACCATGCCACATAAAAAAAGTATGGAATAATGATTTCCACAGTTGATACCTTCCTTGGGCCCACAGTAATGTTTATTTGTCATCCAACATGTTCATAATATCAAAAAGATATGAATGAAGGGAAAACACAAACATCAGCTTGATCCAAAACTTCTATAAATGTTATTTTTAATGGTGGATGTTCAATCCCCACTTTGTAGTCCACTTAAGCCTTGGAGCCACCCCATTTTTTAGTTAACATCTTAAAATGATCCGGGAAAAGCGTTGAATGGTATGAAGAATGTCAATCAATGACATGGGTGGGCCACACCACAATATATGTGGATAGGGGTTTCCTTAAGGGCCTGTTTGATTTTCTGGCTCAAACATAATTATCTTGTAAATGAGTAATCATTATTTACCAAGGTAATTACTTGCATCTTTCCCAATGCTGACTTGACCGGTTACTTTTTAAACACTTAAATTGAGGAATTTGTAAAATAAATATGGGGTCCACCATAATGTGTGTGGCTTATCCACACCACCCATTCATTATGCCAAATGAATTTAAGGCATGAGCCCAAAAATTAGGCAATTTCAAAGCTCAAGTGGACCACACCACACGAAATCGTGAGAATCGAATGCCTACCATTAAAAACTTGTTGAGGCCCTTAGAAGTTTTACATCAGGCTTATATTTATATTTTTCCCTTATCCATGTCTATGTGACCCTATGAATGGGTTAGATGGTGAATAAACCTCAATATGGGCCCAGTAAAAGAATTAACTTTCAATGGTGGACAAATTAAGTCTATTGTTTCCTTTCATGTGGCCTACTTGAGCATTAGATCTTCCTAATTTTTTCGGATCATGTCCTAAAATATTCTAATAAAACATATGGACGACATGGATATATTATATACATTATGGTGGGGACCACGGATTTAAGTCAATATTTTTGGACCGATTTTTTAGGTGGAATTACAAACTCATTTTCAAACAAGTGAAAAAATAATAATTACTTCTTTACTAGGGACTTACAAGGATCATAGAAAATCAAACAGGCCTTAAAACTTTCATAATCATATATTGGGCATGCCTAAATGTGATTCACATATCCAACCCACTCATTATGTGTGTCCCACTTGGATGAGGGGTCAAACCAAGTTTCAATCACATCCAAAACTCATGTAGGCCCCACCAAGTGCTTTTATATATTTTAGGATGTTTTCACATAGTTTTAGATGGTATGGCCCACTTGAGTTTCGTATACAGATGATTTTTGAGATATCTCATAACCTAAATGGGACACATCAAATCCACAATGTTGATGTTCGACACACATTATGATGAGGCCCACAAAACTTACTAACATCAATTCTTAGGTTCTCACGAGGTCAATAAGTTGGGTCACAATTTTGAACAAAATTTTGGCTCCTTTTACATGTCTGGTCCATTCACTCTCAATACCCTCAATTTAACTAATTACTCACCTCAATTAGGCTACATATGAGAAAAGATATTGGGCAAACAAAATTGATCAACAATTTGAGTGAATTTTGATTTAAACATATGAAGTTATTTACTCTTCAATGTAGACTATAGAGATTGTCTAAAAACAATTAAAGGTTCAATTAGTGGATGTGCATAATAATTTAGTAATTTTATTTTTCATAGATAAATTTCAGTTTCCTTTTAAAAATAATATATTTTTTTAAATGTATATATTTTCTCTTTTAACAAAATATCATTTTTATTAAGAAATATTTCAAAAAATATTTAAAATACAAATTCAGATTTTTTTCTTTTCAAAATCTCAAATTTTTTCTCATATTTTAATTTTTTCTCAAAAATTTCAAATTGCTAATTTTTTTCTTCAAAAGAATCATTTTGTTCTCAAAAATTTTCTCAAACATTGTTAAAATTTTTAACTTCTCAATATTCTTTTTCATGTGATATTAAAAATTTTAGTCTACTTAAGATTTAAATCTACACAATTTTTTATACCCGGCCCAAAAATGGGTTGGAGAAACGTATGGGCGGCAAGGATATACAACACATCATCAAAATTTTACTTTTGTTATCTAACATTTCAATTTTTCTTGTTAAAATACAAAATCTAGTTTTCTTTTTTATTATTATTTTTTTTTTTACAATTTGTCAATTTTTTCACAATTTTGTTTAATTTTTAAAATTTTCTTTTTCAAAATATCATTTTTTTTTATCGAATCTTTTTTTTTTACAAAATTATCAACATTATTCAAAGTTCTTAATTTTTAAAATCTAATATTTGGCCCGTTTTACATGTATAGTCCATTCACTCTATTTTACTAATCAATACTCTTAATTTGACTAGTTACTCACCTCAATCAGGCTACATATGAGAAAGATATTGGGCATACAAGATTGATCAATAATTTTAATGAAATTTGATTTAAACATCTAAAATTATTTACTCTTCAATTTGAACTGATTAGATTGTCCAAAAATGATTAAAGGTTCAATTAGTGGATGTGCCTAATAATTTAGTAATTTTATTTTTCGCAAATAAATTTAACATTTTTTTTTTTCAAAATGTATATTTTTTTTACTCTTTTAACTAAATATCATTTTTTTTATAAATAAATTTAACATTTTTTTTTTTACACAATTTAGTTTTCTTTTTAAAAAATATTTTTTTTTTTACAATTTGTCAATTTTTTCACAATTTTGTTTAATTTTTTAAATTTTCTTTTTTAAAATATTATTTTTTTAATCTCACTTTTTTTATATAACTTTTTAATTTTTCTTGTCAAAATACAAAATCTACTTTTCTTTTTTAAAAAATATATATTTTTTTATAATTTGTCAATTTTTTCACAAATTTGTTTAATTTTTTATTTTATTTTTTTCGAATTAAATCTCACTTTTGTTATATAAATTTTTAATTTTTCTTGTCAAAATACAAAACGTTGTTGTCTTTTTTAAAAAATATATTTTTTTTACAATTTGTCAATTTTTTCACAATTTTGTTTAATTTTTTAAATTTTTTTTTTCAAAATATCATTTTTTTTATCAAATTTTTTTTTTTCAAAATTATCAACATTATTTAAAGTTATTAATTTTTTTTTTCAAAATCTAGATTTTTATAAAATTACAGTTTTTTTTTTCAAAATTTAAATTTTTATTAAACATTGTTAATTATTTTTTTTAAGCTTCTTAACTATTTTCCTTTTTGAAATTTATAATATTTTTGAGCTTCTTAATTTTTGACCTGAGTACTAAAGACGGCCTTTGACAGTCTTTAATAGAGACGGTCTTTGACAGTCTCTAATATAAACGATCTTTGACAGGGCTATAAGACGGTTTAGGACCATCTCTAATTGAGATGGTCATTGACAGTTTCTAATAGAGACGGTCATTGACAATTTCTAATAGAGACGGTCTTTGACAGTCTCTAACATAGATGGTCTTTGGCAAGGATATAAGACGGCTAAGGACCGCCTCTAATAGAGACGGTCTTTGACAGTCATATTTCAAGTAAAAGACAGCCAATGACCATCTCTAATGCAGACGGCTAATGACCGTCTCAGATGACCACATATAAAATGGTCAAAGACCGTCTCTAATGCGGACGGCCAATGACTGTCTCAGATGGTCGCATATAAGACGGTCAACGACCGTCTTAAATGATTTGTAGATATTCAAGTTTCTAAGACAATATTAAGGACGGTCAGGGGCCGTCTAAACTTTTAGAGACGGTTTACGACCATCTCTACAGTGTTATTAAACCAAGCAATTTTAAAGACGGTCCAAAACCGTCTCGAAATCTGTCCTTTTTTTTCCCCATTTTTCACATAGTGAAAGTCCTCAACCTTCAGCAGCAAGGAGCTACGAGGAGCTTTATGGCAGAATGTGAAGGCTTGAGAAATGTTAGGCATCGGAATCTTATTAAAATCTTAACTTGTTGCTCAAGCATTGATTATAAGGGCAGTGAATTCATGGCTTTAGTTTTTGAGTACATGCCCAATGGAAGTCTAAGCAAGTGGCTGCACAGAGATGGGCATGATCAGTTGGGGAGGAATTTAAACTTTATTCAAAGGCTAAATATAGCTATTGATGTGGCTAATGCACTGGATTATCTACATCACCATTGCCAAACACCGATCATTCATTGTGATTTAAAACCGGATAACATTCTCCTCGATGATGACATGATTGCTCATGTGGGTGACTTCGGGTTAGCGAGGTTCCTATCTGACTTTCGTCAAACTAGCTCGGTTTGCGTGAAGGGATCTACTAGGTACATCGCTCTAGGTAACTATTTCATCCATTTTCTTTTATTTTATTTTCTTATGTCCTATGAAGTTGTAAATTTTTTTACAAGTGGTTTTCTAGCCCACACAAACCTTATGCCAGACTTGGGTGCCACATGATATCTAACCATGTGGTAAATTGATGTTGTGGCCCCTACCATAAACATAACCTTTTGCAAATGTGAGGTTGTTCCACTCATAGTGACAGCTTACAAAAAAATACTTATTCAAGGCACATATCTAGCCTGCCTAATGAGTGGATTGCCTGACTTATGTGGACTTTCTTCTTAGAGAACCTGTCACATCTAAAAAAATGTGCATATATGTTAACACGGTTTTGTGCTTGGGGTAGCAAAATTCTAATTTTAAATTAGTAGGAAACAGATAAGGCTTTAATTAGCATAGATAATAAGTAAATTAGTTAATGCTTATTTAGAGGAGAAATGTTCATGTGCCACATTGTATGTGAACTTTCACAGTCAGTGCTTTCTTCCTCACCAATGAGCTTTCTACTTGAAAATGTATCAATTGTATAGAAACCTGAGCCATGCAAACAGTGGCTCTAACAAAAATATCACTTGGGTGAATAAAATTGGAGCAAATGAGATATTAGGTGAGCCATGATCTTATTTAGTTAGACAATTTGAATGTTCATATATTTTGATGGTTTAGGCTTTTGAATGAATGGACCATCCTAGTTTTTGTCCCAAGTCAGGTGCACCACCTTTTGCAAGATGGATATTCTACACCAAGTAACACATTGTTAAGAAAAAAAAAAACATTCTACACCAAGTAACACATTGTGAATTATCAAATGAATGGATGGATGTTCTTGGCGGCATATGTACAACAATAGTAAACTATGTCATTGTGGCACACATTCATAAAATCAGAGCCATCCATCCACCGAGACCTATTTCAAACAAGCATTGGGCTAACATCATGCTCCTGAGTTGAATTGACAAGACTGATGTACATTGATTAGCTACATGTGCCTTGATTATCAAACATCAGTCATATAGCTGTAAGTTTCCAATTTTTCTCATGCTCGAGGCCCAATTGATAAATGGAACTTCTTCTTAGTCTACTAATTTCATAGTGGGTCCAACCTATTCAATGGCACACATTTATGCATTCCACATATGAGGGGCTTGTTCATAGGTGGGCTTTTGTTGGTATTGTGCTTGGCCAAATCGCTCTGGTGATCAGGTAGGCCATTTGTACATGTATGTGGACCACTGGTAAATCCTCCAATCGTATTTTTTTTTCTAGTACAACTTTGGTAAATGTTTATGATAAATCCTCTAAATTTCTTTTTTCCCACTACAATTCTTGCACGCATTTAGATAAGACCATCTAAAATTCTAGGCCATAACACATTCCTGGATGTAAGCTAGAGTGTGTTCCTATAGCTACAGATAGTAGGATTCTAAAAGCTAATCAAGTAATAAAAAAATAATAATGATAACATTAATAATAAGATCAGAAATGAGTACCGCTTCTCAAACTAAAGTTCGTAGCACATCAATTGATATTAGAAATTTCGACCTTTAGGAAAAGCAAAAATGTTAATTACCTGTTTAAATGGAATACTCCGTCTCTCCTTATATCTCTCTCAAAATTCAAAATCTAATTTTATTTGTATTTAAATGGTTGCTTTCATTTAAATATAATATGTATAAATTACAGAGTATGCGATGGGCACTAAAGCATCTATACAAGGTAATGTTTACAGCTATGGAATCCTTCTATTGGAGATGATAACCATAAAGGGGCCAACTGATGACATGTTTAAAGATGATCTAAGCCTTCATCATTTTGCTAAGTTGTCATTGCTTGAACGAGTAATGGACATTGTCGATCCAGTTCTCTTAGAAGAAGCCAAAGTTACCGAAGGCAGCGGAAATCATACAAACACAAGAAAAAGAATGCATACTTACTTAATTTCAATGGTCAGAATTGGTGTGTTGTGTTCTACAGAATCTCTAAGAGAACGAATGTAAATGAAAGATGTTGTCACAGAAATGCATGCAATCAAGGATTTATATCTCAGTGTCAGGATTCAGCAAGATGAGCAAGTTATGTCACAACTGTCAGGTGAAGATCCATCTTACCTCAGTTATTACTACGATACTATTGGTAGCTATACATTGAGAAGATTTCAAAATAAAATGAGCTTGTTGAAAATACTTTTCTTAACAAGTGTTAGATATGTTTAGTATTCGCATAGGAGTGCTTTTAAAAGATGTCTTCTTCTTTCTTTCTTTCTTTCTTTCTTTCTTTTATTTTGTGTAATTCAAAGGGAGATCATATCATGAATGTAATGCGACATAGACATTATCTTTTTACATTAAGAATACTATTAGGATATTGAGATGTTTAATAGCTGTGACATTTTTTCAACTCTTTTCAAAATGTCATCACAATCCAGTGGAAGTGCTACTGCAATTGGACTACCCATTGGAGAGTAATCTGAGGAAGTATTCATCAAGTGAGTCCCATTAAAATATTATGTTGTTTTGCCATGAATGTGAAACATTGCTATACTTTCAAATGTCCGTTGTTACACCACCAACAAGATAGAAACATCGAAACATAATAATGTCCTACAGCCAAGCCTTAATGTATGTTTAGATAGACTTTTTATTTTATTTTATTTTTCATAGACTATGCAAACATCAACATGTGCAAATGCAACTATGTTCATGGAAAGGTTTCCATGCACTTGCCCCACCATATCATTCCTCATTCTTAATTATGACCAACATGTCTTTTCAATTAATTTCTCTGTCCAATAGTATAGGCATGAAAGATGTAATATATCTTCACTACAGTTGAACAGAATGAGGAAAGAAACTACAATGCTTGGGCTGAAAAATGAATCATGCTTGACATTTCTCTAATGATCCAAATCACTGATATTTTGTCTTCCACGGTGTATAGAACATACCCTTAAAAGCTCCTGCATTGGTCATGCATGCTAAATATGGACCATTGCCTATTACTTGTCATTTTCATCAAATAAGAGAAATATTATGACATGTCATTGCCCATTATGGAGTCCATGATATCAATGGACTTGGTTACCAAGACGTCTGGCTCATTAGTAACATTTATGGGTCAAGCAAAAGAAATATATTATTTTTGGACGAGCATCACACAATATATGAAGAGAATGGCATCACCCTCTCTACTTTTGGATTCGAAGTAGGGATTCTGAGAAAGTATTTTTCCCACTACACCAAAAACGTCATTTAGGAACGGTTTTAAACCGTTTCTAAAGGAGGCGGCGTAAAAAATCTTGAACGGTTCAATACCGTTTCAAGCACTGTTTCAGATTTTAAGAACAGACCCTTAGGAATGGTTTTAAAACATTCCTAAGGCTGCAAACGGTCAGTTTCAAATTTCAGGAACGAAATTTTAAGATCAGTTTTAAACCGATCTTAATGTTGATAGCAGCCAGATTTTCAATTTCTGAAATGGTATTTTTCAATATTTACAAATGGCCAATAAAAGCTGTACATTTTTTTTATTTTTTTTATATTGAAAAACCAAAGAATATTATATACAATTAAAATTTAATATTGAATAAATATGTTACAACTTTATAATAAAAATTATATATATTTACAACAATAAGTTTACAATTGCACGAATTCATTAAAAATAAATAAATAAATCCTCACCGTCTATTTTACAGCCTAGAAAGTGAAACATCTGAATCACCGTATCGAGGAGATTTCATGTGTCATGATCCATAATAGTAGGCCATCAAACCAATGGCTTAGATCACGGGACCATGGGCTCCACCTGTATAAACTAACAACTTGAGAACACTGTGCAAATCCATAACTGGAAGTTCCTAACCTTTTTATTCATTGGCCTACAAATAGATGGTTAATGAGAAAATACAGCAATGGTCTAGATTCAATGGGAGATCAATGATTTTTTTTTTTTTTTTTAACATGCGCACACACCCCCACACACACTAGTGGAATTTCAGCACCTATGGGTACTCAAACCCTAGACCCAGTGTTGAAACTCACGAGAGTCTACCACCGAAGCAAGAGTAAGGACTGAGATAGTTCAATGATTATAAGGTTATAAATATCTACCTACAACAATGATTATAAGGTTAATGAGAAAATACAGCAACGATTATAAGGTTAAAAAAAAAAAACGTAACTTCGATAATCCTACACTTGAACATTCGCCAAACCTAACCACAGTTGGCCTAAAATCAGCATTCATACAATCCTTATTTCTTCACGTACTTTGATTCAACCCAAAAAAAAAAAGAGTTTTGATACCCATTTTTATGTTCCCAAGAAGTGGAGTTTGATAGTCCTACTGTGGGGGGAGGAAGTCATGATGATCTATCATTTGCACTAATTTTTTTTGGAAAGATTGGACCGGAGGGTTGGCCAGTTTGAAAACATGCTGGGTTGGATGACCATCCTGGAAGGCAACAGTAAGAAGGACGATACTAACCCTTGGATCAGCAAGATGCTTGAGGAGCATCCAAAATTGGAAGTATGCATTTAGTCTGGAACTACTGCTCCTCGGCAACAACCCAACCCTTGATTGCTAGGGAGAAGTGACGTTAGCTACAGGTATGAACACAAGGCTTGTCCAAGTTATTAGTCGCCCTAATATATTCAACAAGGTCCACGGGCACTTGCGGCTCCTCGTCATCATTATCCAGATTATATTTAAGCCACCCAATCAACTCACATGGAAAATCCGACTAGGCACATGAAGGCGGAGATCACAAACTACAATCGTAGTGTAGATCCTGACATTCTGCACCATTGGTTGGAACCAATGAAGAGTCATAGATTACAAACAAGCTTTGAAACCTTTCAATATGTAAATATTCACATGATTGATTTTGATAATCTGTATGAGAATTGATGATTCTAAAGCAGCAGAATTCGTTTTCTATAGAATTCAAGTCCATTTCCATAAAATGCAATCCAGGCGCACCCCCCCCCCCCCCCCCCCCCCCCCTCAAAAAAAAAAAAAGAAGAAGAAGAAGAGATCTGCATACATGCAATCATGCAGGATCCATTTTATAGGCAGCACAATCAGGCCTGCCCATTGGTCCACCAAAAAAAAAAAGGTTGATAGAAATCTGAGAATTGAAATTCTGACTACAACATGTAGATAAATCAATTATAAAATAAGATTACTGGTAAAAGACAGAAGAATCAAACCTTGTCATTGTTGTTTTTTTAATCTGCAAAAATTTTGAGAAGTAAAACCATACATTAAAATTGATTGAAATATCTCAAAAATAAGGCCTTTACTTTTATTTTCCATATCAATTAAACCACAAAATCTTACTAACTACTGGAAGTTGGATAAAAACTAAAATGAGAAATGATCACACAAATGCACCCAAAAAAAGAAGAGCATAGCCAAAAGAAACCACACTAATTTAGATTACTAAACCATCTGGTACTGTCCATTGAATGTGAAAGCTGAGCATTTTCCTTTTTAAGTGATTTAGATTACTAGACCATCAATATGATCTCTGGTAATCTAGTCCTGCTTCTAGTGTGAGAGGTCATCGTCTCATTGTCTACAAGATTTTGAAGAAATCTCGGAATCGGTGGCACACTCACCTCTAAAGCACCCTCTAGAATTTGAACAACCTGACCCATCGATGGTCAAGACTACTCATTCTCTTGAATACACCAACAAGCAACTCTGCAAGCTCTGTTGAGTTCTTCCATGTCAATAATCCCCTCCAATATGTGGTCTAATAAGCAGAGGACATCACCTTCTTTGATCTTGCCTGCTGCCCAAACAGGGAAATACCCAGCCTCAGAAATTTTAGATTGCTTTGTGTTTCTATTACCTGATACAAGTTAAAAAATCATCATTTCATAGCTGTGAAAGAGCCAAATGCCAACTAAAATGGAAATCATATCAGATGCATAGGGGGCAATCAAAACCAAATTCCAACTTGTTTCAAAACAAGCTAGAGCAAAGTACTTACAAAAATTGCATGCTTCCAGAACCATCTATGTGTATAATTTGTCTAAAAGAATTCGAAGAGATCTGGAAATGTACAATTGGGGTAGAAACATGCTTTCAGCAGAAATCTAACTAAACATGTGGAAAGTTACATGAAGCAACAACAAAGGGCAAGACTGTCGTAGAAGTCCTTTGCAAGGATTCATTAGACACTGAAGCCATGCATCAAGGACAAGGTTGAATGTAACATTTTACAATCCTTTTATAGTACGCACGCAATCTGCTTCCAAATCTCGGATGGACTGCACTACATGATTTAAGTGATCATGGAACACCCACCACTAAAAACTTCCTAGAGGTCACGACAATGTTTAAATGTTGATAACGTCGCACAGACTTGATCAAAGCAAAACACAAATATCAGCTTGCCAACAAATAGTTTTTAATGGCTATTCACAACTATTTACTGTTGTTTGGTCAGCTGAGATATGCCCATGTGTTAAATGGATATGAAAAAACAAATGAAGAGCATAGATATACGGATGCAGATTTCTTGCAAAAGGCTTTTGCAAGAAGTTTTTGGGAACTGGGTGGGGACCACTATGATGCTTGTGAGAAATCCTCCCGTTGAAAATTTCTTCGGACCCACAGAAATTTTGGATTAGGCTGACACTACAACAAAAGGAGGATTAGACGACGATATATTTGGCTAATCAGCGGTGCTAATTAAAATGCGGCGTCGGTTTGCAATCGGGTATAAATACCGTACGAAAAGCCCTGATCCTCTTTAGCGTCTTTTGCTCTCCTCTCCCGACTCTCTCTCCCTCACCGCCCCCAACGCTCTCTCTCTCTCTCTCCATCCCGAGTCTCTCCCTACCTCCCTCCCTTTAGATGCAGCGACAGCCATCGCCATCTCCACCTATTTCTCCTTTCTCAATCGACCCTCTCTCTCTATTTCCCCTTTTCCCTCTCTCAATCGACCATCTCTCTTTGTTTCCCCTTTCTCAATCCATCTCTACTCCTCTAGGGTTTCTCTCTCTCTCTCTCTATGTGTGTGTCTTTTACAGACCAGATCTAGGTTTTTCTTTCTCGATCTTTCTAAAACAGATTTGGATTTTTCTCTCAAGCTACAACAGATTTTCGACGAGATCTGGGGTTTTAGATTCTGTTTTGTTATTATTTTTAATATTCATGAGTGCTAATGATCCTAGCTTCTTGTACTTGTGAAAATACAGTTGTACTTCAATGCATCAGATCCCTTGAGCGAGCTGTAGGAAAGAGCTTGGATCATCCCAACTTTTTGGAACATCCTTGCATAGTCGTTGCAATATGTATCCTTTGGGCCCCATCGCATAACCCAACTAGGTAATTTCTGGAATCTTTTGCTTTTCCTTTTCCCTTGTCTACTACTTGCTGAAAATTTCAATGTTGCTGCTGTTGCAAATTAGGGTTTACTCCTCTGCTGTACAATGTATCCTGCATGGTAAGCCATCAGTTCAAAGCCACCACTTTTTGAGAAGGGCAATCTTCATCTGATTGATTTGCACACAACACAACTAAGTAATATTTATGTCAGTGATCCTGATCATTCCACTGAAATTTTTTTCTGGAGAGATTCAAGCCTATCAGTACATTCTAGGACATCTGAAAATGGACATCCTATGGATTAAGATATAACCAGAGCCACCGTAATGATCGTAAACTGGCCTCCTAAGATAACAAGTGACATTTCAAGTATCTAGACCATTCATCCCAAATCACATTAGGAGTTTTTTCCATTACACAATGGAGCCCAAGATGAAGAATTGGGAAGGGAGTCAATTAGCTAAGGATTGCTGCTGTCTCCTTGATTTGGCTAACTTCTAAATCAACCCCATTATGACGTTGAGATGGTTCTTTCTTAGTTTTATTTTTAATTTTTATTTATTTACTTCTTTGGGGTACCAATTTCCTGCTGATTTAGGTGGAATCGAAACCTGGAAAATAGGACCTATGCTGACTATTAGAGAAATCATAAATCAAGTCTATCAGAGAAGAAACAGCGCAGCTGCAAAAGTATTTAAAATAAACAATAATAAATGCTCTAGCTGTGGAACCCCTTCGTTGAATAAGAAATGTCAGGACCGTTTCCAAAGCCAGTGGTGCATCAAAGCATGATTAAAAGTATCTCTATGATTGCCATGTCCCATGTGATGGAACCTTTATTATTCAGTGACCCTCCCCTAAAGCAAAAACCTGCACCTGCAATTTTCAGATCCAAGCATCAATTTGCTAGAATATAGCTTTCTAGCTCATCAAATAAGAAGCTGAAATCCACAGCAAAACTACAAACAGGCGCGACCACTAAACCCTCAAAGTACTGTATGGAAAAAACGCAGTTCTATGGTTTTGAAAAAAAAAAAAAAAACCCACATTCCAGGCAAGAAAACAAATAAAAATTTTGAACTCCAAGAAACAAAGGACATGAAAGGAAAACCAAAAGAGAATTCTAATGTGAGAGTATATGTATGTATATTATACAACAGATATCACTGTATTTTGGAGACCAATTTTCCAAATTTGAAACTCCTATGAAACTCTTCAAGTCTGCATCAAACGGAGAGAACCCCAAATAAATATCCCAGCCAAAAACTCATCACAGCTATATCAGGACAAGGGAAGGGAAAATCAGAAGTCAAGTATCTTAGACAAGAGACAACCCAATAAACATGGACAATGACTTCCCTTTCTCTGAAACCATGAAAGCATTTCACCTAAAACCATAAACAAACCAAATTAGGAAAAAACAGTGGCTGTCTATTTCTTTGAAGAACTAGCTGCTAAACTAGTCACAAAAAACAAGCAACCACCTAACGCCCTTCATTAAAAAACAATGTCAGGATTATTTCCAAAGACTGTCGCATCACTGCATCATTCATGAACCTTTTATTGTCACTGTATCCTACATGAATTTTTATTTATTTACTTCTTTGGGGTATCAATTTCCTGCTGATTTAGGTGGAATCGAAACCCAAAAAACAGGACCTATGCTCACTGTGATCTCCCTTCCATGGGGAGGGTGACCAAAATTGACAATGGAGTGGTAGTTGCCCTCGCCCAAGGTGGCTCCTTGCTGTTTTTCTTTCTCACATTGAGGTCATGTGCGTTGCCAAATTATCTGAAAGAAAAATCTATTATCTGATGCTTCTGCCATGCAAGTGTTAGAGATTTGGTAGTGGCTGTGTAATTTTTGATATGCAATATATGCCTCACTTTTGATCATAATATATTTACTTTTGATGTGCACTGTGTTTCCATTGCAAACATGTATTTAAACTCTTCTAAATCATAATTTGGCAGTGGCCACTAGGGCTTTGTTTTTTGTTGTATTTCTCTCCTGTGTGAGTCTCAAGTCTTGACTCTTTCCCATTTGTTAGTTTTTACTTTTTTACTTGTTGGTTTCCTAACTAGCCCAGTTGCTTTTTTGTGGGATTGCTCACCAGATCAATTGTCTGGAATCTTGAATCCTGAAAAAGTGGGTCACACTGCATAATGCCTCAAATTGCAAATGGGATCCAAAAATTTTAATTGGGTTCTTTGATTTGGTTATATTCAATGTGTTTCGGCACTCGGTTTGGAAATTCACCTTCTTCTTCTTTTTTTAAATGTTTCCATGCTTTTATTTTCTATTACAGGATACCTTGGAATGGAAAACAGAATATATTGATTGACAGGTGAATTGCACACTCATTTTCATATATGCATTCGTCACAGACATTGCCTTCTCAATCAAATGCTTCTTTTTTGTTGAGCAGATTAGATGGCCGTGCTCTCCTTGATTTCATTCGTGATTCTGATTCACGAGTTTTTCGGGTCCAAGAGAAAACAGAGGAAGAGGAAGAACTAGAAGAGTTTGATAATTTTGAGTGTTATCAGGATTTAATTAAGCATCGCCGTAGAGGATATCAGTACTTTTTGATTTTTTAATCGTGTTGACATTCTTGAACACATTTAGTTTTTGTAATTTTCCTGCAAAGCTGTTTTTTTTTTTTTGGCCTGATTGTCCACCTTTCTTTTATTCTTGATGATAAAATTATCCATGTCAATGATTGTCACTCTTCCTTGGGAATTGATTTTATGCCACTACATTACTTCAACTGTGGTCAGTTTCACCGGCTAACAGTGTCTATTAAACAGTTACCAATGAAGAGGGTTTGAAACATACTAACGAAGAACTAGAGGCAAAGATCATTGCTCCTTTTGCATCTGACAGGTTTGATATTTACCCTTTGCTCCCATCAATTGCATGCTTTTACGTTTTTCTAGATTTATTGATGAGGGTTCTCAAAGTTCATTATTTATTGTCTTGTTGCTACGTCTGTAATAAGCCAGTAATTGCTGCTTGGGTGGACATGTCTGTAAGGTGGAGTGTCTAAATTAGACCAATATAGTATTATCTAAGAGTCTGTGATTTTTTTTACTTTTCTGCATGGTGTTCATTGTTTTGCTGGCCAGTTGCTTGACTGTGATTTCACCTTAAGAAGTTACTTAACAGAGTTATAATTTTGGATGCATATATAGATATAAAATACATGTGGTGCATAGTCATGTACATTGTTAACCAGGTGCATGGCACATGCACGTAAAGAGAGAGAGAGAGAGAGTTGGTTGTCACGCCCCAAACTCGGAAACCGGGCTCACAAAATTCCCGATCACCGAATCCGGCACCGACAGCCTCCGTAGAACCCCATTCTCGGCTCCTAGCTCCCATTCGCCAGGTTCCGATCCTGGGATGCTACGAGGAGGATTTTTAACATCAGTCTGATACGTAATAAGCATAACCAAAGGCATAACCCACAAACAACAACCAAGAAACCCATTACATTTCCACTATGATCAAAAATTTTTACAAGTACAATGAGCATAAAGGGAAATACAATGGTAAATAACAGAAAACTCCAAAATGATCAGCGACGCGCTCCTGCCTCAACGCTGCTGTAGTCCAACGTCACCTGCACGCAACGGTCGTGCATAAGCTTACAGAAAGCTTAGAGGGTGGTGAAAGTGTGTGCACAAGGTAGTAATATGAATGCAATGTCAGAGTAATGCGGAATATGCAGATGGAACCAAAACGTCATGAGCCGTACCAAGGCTATGCAATACAAGACATGAATGGTATCGGCCATCCCAAGGCCATGCAATGTACAATGCAACTCAAGCATACAGATACTCATCAATGTCCACACGCCAATACAGCTCATAGTAATGGAATATCACCGGGGTCTAGTACACTCTAAACCAGATTGCCGCCACATCGCGCGCAATAAGGTAAGTGGAAGAGACCTCACTATCCGTCTGCCAATATCGGGCGCGACTTGTCGATAGCGGACCCATTCCTCGAGCTGGTCAAACTCAGCCTAGCATTGCCCCCTACACTCGGGCGGGTAAGGCCGTACCCCCTTCCAACCGACCACGACACAGTGGAGAGCGTAACCGTCTGGTAATCGGCACTCAACGCTCATCTACCCACTCGGTCTAGACGTTGGAGCAACCTCTTGGTACCATAAGGGTTTAGGGACTTTCACCCAGGGATATCTATAGTACCCCATGTAGAACAAGATTTCCGGTATCCAATCCTGCCAACCACGATGCGTCTGTGGAGGCTACGACCCTGATGTTGCTAGGGCGTACAATACCCATGTCACACAAGTGCGAAATGCATGATTCACGCTGTCCAGTCATGCAACAATCCATGCGCATATCGTGCGCTCATGTAGGGCAATACTGCCTAACCAGGAGCCCATAACAACCTGCCCGAAGGCATATGCTATGATCAGTCAGTCCTCATATCAAGCATACATATGATGCATATGATCGTGGGTCATGAAACTATACTAAACATGTTATAATGAAATGAACTATTTTACAATGCAGACGGACCTGGATGGCCTATACACGGCAAGTACGGCCGGTAATGGGCCCTAAGGAGAGTCGTAACGTGGACATCCAACCAACATTACACTCGCAATGTGGACGTCAAACCAACATTGCTCCCAAGGCACGATCTTTGTAAACATCAACACTTAGTCTGAGATGGATTTACACATTGCAATGGACCGTAAGTTGTCCCCATTGGACCGTATATATATATATCAAATGGGCCATATCCTATGGGCTCTCATCCATCAGATGGGCCACATAAATGGGCCAAACCAATGGGCCTTAAGTGCATTGCAATGGGTCAAACCCATGGGCTTGGATTGCATCAATTGGACCTAGTCACATGAGTCTAATATGTATCAAATGGGTCACACCAATTGGATTCCATACGTGGATCAAGTGGGCCTAAACCGCCAGGCCTTAATTAAATAAAGTGGGCCTAACTCATGGGTCTCAAATACATCCAATGGGCCTACTCCCAATGACCCCTTTTTATAATCAAATGGGTTTAGTCCCATGGGCCCTACAATATATCAAATGGGTCCACTTGCATAGGATTTAAGAATGCAACAGATGGGTACAAATTTCATGGGCCCTGACATACTTCAAAAGGGCCTACTCTTATGGACTTAGAACATAATCAGTGGGCTTAAACCGATAGGCTTAACATATGTCGAGTGGGCCCAAGTTCTTAGGCCTAAAATGAGTCAAATGGGCCTAGCCCATAAGCGTTTCCCAAATCAAATAGGCCTATCCCATAGGCCTGCTACAAATCAATGGATGGACGGTATGGATGCCTCACATGCATCAAGGGGGGGGTCCCACTGTCCAGTGGACAGTATGGGTATAACACATACATCACACAGGGCCCCACCGTCCGTGGACGGTGGAGGCAGCCCGTGCGTCAGGTAGGTGCCACCGTCCGCCTGGACGGTGGCTATAACATATGCATCAATGTGGGTCCCATGTGGGGCCCACTCTGAAGTAGTTATTTGACATCCGACCCATTCATAAGGTCCATTGGACCTGGATGAAGGGAAGATAAAAATTTCAGCCTGATTCAAAACTTATGTGGACCCCAGGAAAATTTCCAAGGTCAACACTCTATACTACTGTTTCATGTGGTGTGGGCCACCTGAGTTTTGGATCTGTCCCATTCTTGGAGGGGGGCCCACCACTGGGGTGGCCCACCAAATGAACGAGTTGGATGGCAAAATAAACATTATTGTGGGGCCCACGGCTGGAGCCGTGGGTCCCTAAACGGACGCCGCCACCACCCGCTGGACGGCTGCACGCAGCAGCGTCCAGCGCTGCCACCCGCCTGACACAAAAAAAGGAGGCTCTGCCTCTTCTCAATTTCGGGAAAAACTTGTTTTCCTGGGGTTTTTCACGTATGGAGCCCACTAAAATGAAATCCGTCCCAGCCATTGCGTCCAGTGGCTCGACGCCGTCCAAATGAGTCCAGAGTTAGAATTTTTTTGATGATTGGAAGTGGAATAAAATAAGAATTATCATTTGAATGGTGACAATACAATATTTAGTAGTATGGCCCACCGGGTGATTGGATCAGCTCCAAACTTCTACCCAACGGCTAAAATGCCATGGGTGAGAGGATGGGCGGCTTGGATCGAATCATAACATCAGGTTGGGGCCTATGCAAGGGGAAACACCCCATTCCCTTTTCTTTTCTTTTTTTTTTTTTCTTTTTCCTTTCTTTTTCTTCTTGTTCTCGTTCCCTTGGAAACGTCCAGCGTCCTAGACGCTGGACGGCTGGCTAAAACTTTCTGTGGTGGGCCTGATGAAGTGGGCCACCACTGATGGATGCCATAGGTTCAACGTCTAGGGTGGGCCCCACTTGAATAAAATAATTATATCAAGGTGGGATCCTTCAAGTGGGCCAAACCATCCTTTTGCAATAAATAAAATAAAATAAAATAAAATAGAGAGAGAGACATGAAGAGTGGGACACGGCTAGTGATGGAGGGACCCCGTCACTATGGGCCCTCCCATGCATGAAATCATACATCAATTGGGTCCTTTTGTACATGTGACCCTCAAAATTAAAGATCAACGGTGGGGATCCCTTCCCCACCAATATGAATGGTCTAGATGACCTTTCCAAATGAAAGTAAACATCATGATGGGGTCCATGGAGAATGGCCCCATCATGGAACGATCATGACGATCCAAGTGGTCCATCGGCCACAAATAAGGGTCCCAAGTGAAATCCACACCATGGATCGGTGGGCCTCACTTGGTTCACCATAAAATCAAGAAAATCTACCCTATAGAAGCACCCACCGTCCGATCTTCTCGCTCCTAGGGGTTCCTTGGCACCTTGGCTTCAACTTCAAGGGTTAGGATGAAGAATGGAGGGTTGAAATGGGAGATTTTGGGGTAGGAAGGTGGGCCACTTGAAGTTTAGAGGGGCTTGGAAAATTCCATACGTATGGAACCCTTGCAAATTTTTGTTGCTTGGATTTTTTTGGAATGAGGGAGAGTAAGAGAGAGAGTGATGTAAAGGGAGAGAGAGAGAGTGATGGATGGATGGGTGAGTGATGGTTGTGTAAGAAAGGTATGGGTTAGGAAGACTTTTGTGGTTGCTTGGGAAAAGGGATGGAAGTGATGTGTACTTGACCTTTGATGGGTTGATGGGTGATTGATTGATGGGATTGATGTGATTGATGTGACACATCGTTGAGATTCCCTTGGTTTTCGCAACGCGCGGCGTTTTCTCGCACCGAACGTTGGCTCATATCTCTTGATCAGGGTATCGCCTTGGCGCACGGGTCGCGGTATCGGAACCGCAACGACGGCGCGGTCGCTATGGTATAGGTCTCGGGTTGAGTCGACTCGGGTTGTCGGTACATGAATCCAGGTCGCGCGTCGATATTGTTTAAGGGTCGAAAGTTGCCGGAATTCGACCGGTACGACCGCGGAAGTGTACGGAAAGGTACGGACCAAGATACGGGTCTTACAGCTCTCCCCTCCTTATAAAAATTTCGTCCTCGAAATTTACACAAGCGTCGTAACTAAGCATAACTCGCGAGAAATAAGAAACATAACGTCATCATATAGAATCAGGGACAGCGTACAAAATACAATACATGATCATCAACCATCAAAGAGATGAGGATATCGCTCTCGAATCTCAGCCTCACGCTCCCAAGAAGCCTCCTCAACAGAATGGTGACCCCACTGCACCTTCACCAACGGAATGACCTTGGTTCTGAGGACCTGCTCCTTCCTATCAAGGATACGAACTGGCTGCTCAATGTAAGAAGCGTCCTCACGAACCTCCAACGGCTGCCAATCAATAACGGGAACTATGTCTGACCCACACTTCCTCAACATGGAGACGTGAAACACGTTGTGGACGCCAGACAACTGAGATGGCAAGGCAAGCCGATAGGCCACGGCGCCAACGCGCCCAGTGATCTCGAAAGGTCCTATAAATCTCGGGGCAAGCTTGCCCTTCGCTCCAAATCGAACTACGCCCTTCATGGGCGAGACCTTGAGATACACATGGTCCCCTACATCAAACTCCAAGGGACGACGCCGACGATCAGCAAAACTCTTCTGTCGGCTCTGAGCTGTGCGCATCCTCTGCCTAATGATGTCAATAGCCTCTGAAGTCTCCTGCACAAGCTCGGGACCTAGGAGACGACGCTCTCCAACCTCGGTCCAACAACTCGGTGATCTGCATGGTCTGCCATATAGTGCCTCAAAAGGAGCCATGCCGATGGTCGCCTGATAGCTGTTATTGTACGCGAACTCAGCCAATCGCAGATGCTCATCCCAGCTACCCCCGAAGTCAATCGCGCAGGCCCGAAGCATATCCTCAAGTATCTGATTGACCCTCTCGGTCTGGCCATCGGTCTGCGGATGGTACGCGGTGCTGAGCCGCAAATCAGTCCCCATCGCACGCTGGAAGCTTCCCCAAAACTGAGACGTGAACCTCGAGTCTCGGTCAGAAACGATCGAGACTGAAACACCATGCAGTCTCACAATCTCCTCAATAAACAGTCTCGCAAGCCGGTCCATAGACCAAGTCGCACGCATCGCAAGGAAATGTGCCGACTTCGTCAGACGATCCACAACAACCCAAATGGAGTCATGACCGCGCTGAGTCCTCGGCAAACCCATAATGAAATCAGTCGACACGTGCTCCCACTTCCACATCGGGACGCTCAACGGCTGCAAAAGACCAGGAGGTCTCTGATGATCGGCCTTGACACGCTGGCACGTGTCACACTCGGCCACAAAACTGGCGATCTGGCGCTTCATCCCCGCCCAAAAATACTGTCGCCTCATGTCACGATACATCTTCGTCGAGCCCGGGTGGATAGAAAATCGCGATCGATGTGCCTCGGTCATAAGATCTCTGCGTAACTCTGGGATATCCGGGACACATAATCTGCCTCTGAAGCGAAGTCCACCGTCTGTACCGATCTGCCAATCTGCCTGACCCTCAGATGCCGCCTCAGCCATATAACTCTGCAACGACTCATCAGCCTGCTGAGCCTCGATCACCCTAGCGACAAGAGAGGGTTGAATCGACAAGCTCGATAACTGTACAATGGAAGACTGCAGGCCGAACTCAAAGTCATATGCAGCAATATCCTCAAGCATCCGCCACTCCTGAATCATCATGTGCGCCACTAGGCCTCGTGGCTGACGGCTGAGGGCATCTGCCACCACGTTCGCCTTGCCCGGGTGGTACTGAAGGTCGAAATCATAGTCCTTCAGGAGCTCCATCCAGCGCCTCTGTCTCATATTCAACTCAGACTGCGAGAAGAGGTACTTCAAGCTCTTGTGATCAGAGAAGAGCTCGAACCTAATCCCGTAAAGGTAGTGCCTCCACACTTTCAGTGCGAAGACAACGGCAGCCAGCTCCAGATCATGTGTAGGGTAGTTCAGCTCATGGACCTTGAGCTGACGAGACGCGAAGGCCACTGGTCTCCCGTGCTGCATCAGGACAGCACCTAAACCGATGTGCGAGGCATCAGTGAATACAATGAAGCCGTCACTCCCAGATGGAAGAGTGAGGACAGGAGCGGACGTCAGACGGTCCTTCAACTCCGTAGATGCTCGCTCGCAGGCGTCGCTCCAAATAAACTCTGCGCCCTTCCGAGTCAACCTGGTCAGCGGGGCTGCAATACGAGAGAAACCCTCAATGAAACGCCGGTAGTAGCCCGCCAAACCAAGGAAACTACGGATCTCTGTCGCAGTAGTGGGCTGGCCCCACTGACGCACTGCCTCGACCTTCGAGGGGTCCACTGCGACACCCTCCCTCGTCACCACGTGACCGAGGAACTTCACCTCCTCCTGCCAAAACTCGCACTTCTCCAGCTTCGCATAAAGCTGGTGTGCGCGGAGGGTCTGTAAAGTAATCTCCAAGTGCTGCTCATGCTCCTCACGGGTCCTCGAATAGATCAGAATGTCGTCGATGAAGACTACAACAAACTGATCTAGATATGGGCGAAAAACCTCGTTCATCAACTGCATGAAGACCGCGGGTGCATTGGTCAGTCCGAAGGACATGACCTGAAACTCAAAATGACCGTAACGCGTCCTGAATGCCGTCTTCGGAATGTCCTCATCTCGGACCCGAATCTGATGATAACCGGAACGCAGGTCAATCTTCGAAAAGAACTGTGCACCCTGCAGCTGGTCGAACAAATCATCAATCCTAGGGAGCGGGTACTTGTTCTTGATCGTGACTTTGTTGAGCTCGCGATAGTCAACGCAGAGCCTCAACGAGCCATCCTTCTTCTTCACGAAGAGTACCGGCGCTCCCCACGGAGAACTGCTCGGACGGATAAAGCCCAGCTCACGCAACTCGTCCAACTGCTTCTGCAGTTCCTGTAACTCCAACGGTGCCACACGATACGGGGCCTTCGAAATAGGCGCGGTACCGGGCACGAGATCGATCTGGAACTCGGTGAGTCGACGAGGCGGTAATCCCGGAATCTCCTGGAACACATCGGGAAAATCGCAAACTATCGGCAAATGGTCGATGCCAACGGCGACATGCTCCTCTATGGCGCACGACATCATACAAGACAACTGCTCTCCTCTGGCCTCTGCAACGAACTGGAACTGTGGCACGCCGGGTATACAGAACGTGACGGTCCTCGCGGCGCAGTCCAAAATGGCATAATACTCAGCGAGCCAATCCATGCCCAAGATAACGTCGAACTCGGACATCGGCAAAACAAACAAATCAGCAGGCAGGAAGGTATCCCCAACTAGAACGGGGCATGACGAGCAAAATCGTCCTAACGCTGCAGTCCTCCCCAAGGGAGTAGATACTGATAGGCTCTCACCAGCAGTCTCCAACGGTAAGCCAGCCGATCGACAAAAGCTCTCGGCCACAAAAGAATGCGATGCACCAGAATCAAACAATACACGTGCAATGCATGCAGAAACTGGCAGTATACCCTCAACGACTCCCCCAGACGACTGCGGATCCTGCTGAGCCGCATAAAACCTAGCCTGAGCTGGCTGGGGAGGTGCCTGTCCTCTCTGAACGTGCTGCTGCTGCTGCTGGGGTCGCTGAGGTGGTCGAAACTGCTGCCTCTGCTGCTGTGGCCTCTGAGGCTGGTGCTGATGCTGATGCTGCTGCTGAGGTGGCCTCGGTGGTAGAGGCTGCTGTCGCTGCTGCTGTGGGGGTCTCTGCTGCTGCGGTGGAGGTCTCTGCTGCTGTGGACCTCTCTGCTGCTGCTGGGGACTGGGACACTCCCATGAACGGTGTCCCGTCGCACCGCACCTGAAGCAAGTGCCAGTGAACTGCCTCTGAGGTGGTGGTGGAGGTGCTGATGGTGCTGATGGTGTACGGAAAGCTGGGCGACCAGTGCGCCTCTGCTGCTGTGGTCGACCCTGCTGCGAATGACTGGAAGAAGCCTGCCTCTTCCGGTCTCCCCTCTGACCACGATCAGACTGAGAACCGGCCCACTCAGTCTCGTATATCTGAGCCTTCCGCACCACTGCCTGGAAGGTAGGAAGCTCATGCCCAATAACGCGACCTCGAAGGCCGTAACGTAAGCCGTGCTCGAAACGGCGGGCCTTCCGCCCCTCATCATCAACCATGTATGGTGCGAATCTCGATAGTGCCATGAAACGGGTCGCGTACTGCGCCACAGTCATATCTCCCTGCACCAGAGTCTCGAACTCTAAGGCTCGCTGACGACGGATGTGGTCAGGGAAGTACTGCTCCTTGAATCGCTCCACAAAGTCCTCCCATGTCCAGACATAGTCAGGTCCGGCGACACGGGCGACAGAGGTCCACCAATGCTCGGCCTCACCGTGGAAGAGAAATACTGCTAACCGGACGCGCTGCTCGGTCGTGCACAACATGGTATCGAATATCTTCTCCACATCGGAGCGCCATCTCTCGGCTGCAGTCGGATCCGGCTCGCCCTGGAAACGAGGGGGATCATGCCGTCTAAACTCACGAAGTACGGCGCTCGCACGCTCCTGCTCCGCCTGAGCTGGTGAAACAGCTGGGCGTCTACCCTGACCCTGGAGTGCAACTGTCACAGCCTGCAACATCTGCTGTAACTGAGAGGCACTCACAGTCACAGTCGGCTCCTCATCAGTCTCAGGTGGAGGAATGTCATCCTCATGGGAAGAAGCAGGAATCTCTGAGGGTGGAATGGGAGACGCAGGTGGTAGAGCTGGAGTCTCCGATGGTGAGGTAGAATCCTCAGGTGGTGGTGCGGGAGTCGATCGAGTAACAGGCGCCATACCCTACAGGAAAGAGCGAAAGCGCCTATCATCTTCCAGAACTCTCGAATGTACGCATGTTAATGGTCTGATTCGGAAGGTCGTGAAGTTATCCGAACTTCAGAACTTAGCCATTCTTCACTCATAGCAAACATGTAATGTTGTTCTCGGTTATTCCCAAGTTATGCTCTGATACCAACTTCTGTCACGCCCCAAACTCGGAAACCGGGCTCACAAAATTCCCGATCACCGAATCCGGCACCGACAGCCTCCGTAGAACCCCATTCTCGGCTCCTAGCTCCCATTCGCCAGGTTCCGATCCTGGGATGCTACGAGGAGGATTTTTAACATCAGTCTGATACGTAATAAGCATAACCAAAGGCATAACCCACAAACAACAACCAAGAAACCCATTACATTTCCACTATGATCAAAAATTTTTACAAGTACAATGAGCATAAAGGGAAATACAATGGTAAATAACAGAAAACTCCAAAATGATCAGCGACGCGCTCCTGCCTCAACGCTGCTGTAGTCCAACGTCACCTGCACGCAACGGTCGTGCATAAGCTTACAGAAAGCTTAGAGGGTGGTGAAAGTGTGTGCACAAGGTAGTAATATGAATGCAATGTCAGAGTAATGCGGAATATGCAGATGGAACCAAAACGTCATGAGCCGTACCAAGGCTATGCAATACAAGACATGAATGGTATCGGCCATCCCAAGGCCATGCAATGTACAATGCAACTCAAGCATACAGATACTCATCAATGTCCACACGCCAATACAGCTCATAGTAATGGAATATCACCGGGGTCTAGTACACTCTAAACCAGATTGCCGCCATATCGCGCGCAATAAGGTAAGTGGAAGAGACCTCACTATCCGTCTGCCAATATCGGGCGCGACTTGTCGATAGCGGACCCATTCCTCGAGCTGGTCAAACTCAGCCTAGCATTGCCCCCTACACTCGGGCGGGTAAGGCCGTACCCCCTTCCAACCGACCACGACACAGTGGAGAGCGTAACCGTCTGGTAATCGGCACTCAACGCTCATCTACCCACTCGGTCTAGACGTTGGAGCAACCTCTTGGTACCATAAGGGTTTAGGGACTTTCACCCAGGGATATCTATAGTACCCCATGTAGAACAAGATTTTCGGTATCCAATCCTGCCAACCACGATGCGTCTGTGGAGGCTACGACCCTGATGTTGCTAGGGCGTACAATACCCATGTCACACAAGTGCGAAATGCATGATTCACGCTGTCCAGTCATGCAACAATCCATGCGCATATCGTGCGCTCATGTAGGGCAATACTGCCTAACCAGGAGCCCATAACAACCTGCCCGAAGGCACATGCTATGATCAGTCAGTCCTCATATCAAGCATACATATGATGCATATGATCGTGGGTCATGAAACTATACTAAACATGTTATAATGAAATGAACTATTTTACAATGCAGACGGACCTGGATGGCCTATACACGGCAAGTACGGCCGGTAATGGGCCCTAAGGAGAGTCGTAACGTGGACATCCAACCAACATTACACTCGCAATGTGGACGTCAAACCAACATTGCTCCCAAGGCACGATCTTTGTAAACATCAACACTTAGTCTGAGATGGATTTACACATTGCAATGGACCGTAAGTTGTCCCCATTGGACCGTATATATATATATCAAATGGGCCATATCCTATGGGCTCTCATCCATCAGATGGGCCACATAAATGGGCCAAACCAATGGGCCTTAAGTGCATTGCAATGGGTCAAACCCATGGGCTTGGATTGCATCAATTGGACCTAGTCACATGAGTCTAATATGTATCAAATGGGTCACACCAATTGGATTCCATACGTGGATCAAGTGGGCCTAAACCGCCAGGCCTTAATTAAATAAAGTGGGCCTAACTCATGGGTCTCAAATACATCCAATGGGCCTACTCCCAATGACCCCTTTTTATAATCAAATGGGTTTAGTCCCATGGGCCCTACAATATATCAAATGGGTCCACTTGCATAGGATTTAAGAATGCAACAGATGGGTACAAATTTCATGGGCCCTGACATACTTCAAAAGGGCCTACTCTTATGGACTTAGAACATAATCAGTGGGCTTAAACCGATAGGCTTAACATATGTCGAGTGGGCCCAAGTTCTTAGGCCTAAAATGAGTCAAATGGGCCTAGCCCATAAGCGTTTCCCAAATCAAATAGGCCTATCCCATAGGCCTGCTACAAATCAATGGATGGACGGTATGGATGCCTCACATGCATCAAGGGGGGGGGTCCCACTGTCCAGTGGACAGTATGGGTATAACACATACATCACACAGGGCCCCACCGTCCGTGGACGGTGGAGGCAGCCCGTGCGTCAGGTAGGTGCCACCGTCCGCCTGGACGGTGGCTATAACATATGCATCAATGTGGGTCCCATGTGGGGCCCACTCTGAAGTAGTTATTTGACATCCGACCCATTCATAAGGTCCATTGGACCTGGATGAAGGGAAGATAAAAATTTCAGCCTGATTCAAAACTTATGTGGGCCCCAGGAAAATTTCCAAGGTCAACACTCTATACTACTGTTTCATGTGGTGTGGGCCACCTGAGTTTTGGATCTGTCCCATTCTTGGAGGGGGGCCCACCACTGGGGTGGCCCACCAAATGAACGAGTTGGATGGCAAAATAAACATTATTGTGGGGCCCACGGCTGGAGCCGTGGGTCCCTAAACGGACGCCGCCACCACCCGCTGGACGGCTGCACGCAGCAGCGTCCAGCGCTGCCACCCGCCTGACACAAAAAAAGGAGGCTCTGCCTCTTCTCAATTTCGGGAAAAACTTGTTTTCCTGGGGTTTTTCACGTATGGAGCCCACTAAAATGAAATCCGTCCCAGCCATTGCGTCCAGTGGCTCGACGCCGTCCAAATGAGTCCAGAGTTAGAATTTTTTTGATGATTGGAAGTGGAATAAAATAAGAATTATCATTTGAATGGTGACAATACAATATTTAGTAGTATGGCCCACCGGGTGATTGGATCAGCTCCAAACTTCTACCCAACGGCTAAAATGCCATGGGTGAGAGGATGGGCGGCTTGGATCGAATCATAACATCAGGTTGGGGCCTATGCAAGGGGAAACACCCCATTCCCTTTTCTTTTCTTTTTTTTTTTTTTCTTTTTCCTTTCTTTTTCTTCTTGTTCTCGTTCCCTTGGAAACGTCCAGCGTCCTAGACGCTGGACGGCTGGCTAAAACTTTCTGTGGTGGGCCTGATGAAGTGGGCCACCACTGATGGATGCCATAGGTTCAACGTCTAGGGTGGGCCCCACTTGAATAAAATAATTATATCAAGGTGGGATCCTTCAAGTGGGCCAAACCATCCTTTTGCAATAAATAAAATAAAATAAAATAAAATAGAGAGAGAGACATGAAGAGTGGGACACGGCTAGTGATGGAGGGACCCCGTCACTATGGGCCCTCCCATGCATGAAATCATACATCAATTGGGTCCTTTTGTACATGTGACCCTCAAAATTAAAGATCAACGGTGGGGATCCCTTCCCCACCAATATGAATGGTCTAGATGACCTTTCCAAATGAAAGTAAACATCATGATGGGGTCCATGGAGAATGGCCCCATCATGGAACGATCATGACGATCCAAGTGGTCCATCGGCCACAAATAAGGGTCCCAAGTGAGATCCACACCATGGATCGGTGGGCCTCACTTGGTTCACCATAAAATCAAGAAAATCTACCCTATAGAAGCACCCACCGTCTGATCTTCTCGCTCCTAGGGGTTCCTTGGCACCTTGGCTTCAACTTCAACGGTTAGGATGAAGAATGGAGGGTTGAAATGGGAGATTTTGGGGTAGGAAGGTGGGCCACTTGAAGTTTAGAGGGGCTTGGAAAATTCCATACGTATGGAACCCTTGCAAATTTTTGTTGCTTGGATTTTTTTGGAATGAGGGAGAGTAAGAGAGAGAGTGATGTAAAGGGAGAGAGAGAGAGTGATGGATGGATGGGTGAGTGATGGTTGTGTAAGAAAGGTATGGGTTAGGAAGACTTTTGTGGTTGCTTGGGAAAAGGGATGGAAGTGATGTGTACTTGACCTTTGATGGGTTGATGGGTGATTGATTGATGGGATTGATGTGATTGATGTGACACATCGTTGAGATTCCCTTGGTTTTCGCAACGCGCGGCGTTTTCTCGCACCGAACGTTGGCTCATATCTCTTGATCAGGGTATCGCCTTGGCGCACGGGTCGCGGTATCGGAACCGCAACGACGGCGCGGTCGCTATGGTATAGGTCTCGGGTTGAGTCGACTCGGGTTGTCGGTACATGAATCCAGGTCGCGCGTCGATATTGTTTAAGGGTCGAAAGTTGCCGGAATTCGACCGGTACGACCGCGGAAGTGTACGGAAAGGTACGGACCAAGATACGGGTCTTACATTGGTGGAGAGAGCTTTTTGGGGGTAAAAATATATCCATTGAGGGCTTTTTGCAGGTGAAATCCCTATTGTACATTGGTAAGCAGCCACAATTTTATATAACCAAAAGACACCTTTAAATCACCAAAATGCCCCTATCTTTTTTTTTTTTCAAATCCCTTCCACGTCCTTTGAATATTGTCGAAGGTTCCCTGTTCTTGTAAAACTAATTGCAGCCTTGCGGGGGTAAAATTGTCACCTGCTGCTTGCATTATAAACAACATAGCTGGACTGTTTGCCATAATTCATGCAATTGTATTATTTCCATGGACTGTATGCCACAATATCAAGAACCATACCTTTACTACGTCTTGGATTTCCCATGAAATCACATTGTATACCTCCCATTTTAGTGCTGGTGCTGGCCTTGCATTATTATAGGGCTCCACAAGTGATATAGATTGCATGTTCTTGTTATACTTGAGAAGGTTCATTTTACGTACAATTCTAACCTCTAGTGTTTGCATGTAAAAGTCAAGTGAGATGATAATGTTGCCTTGTGTTTTGTGGAATCATGATCAGTAGTTCCTGCTTATTGTATTTGTTGTGGTAAACTGTTAATTATTTGGGGATGCTGACTGGACAGAAGATGGATTACTGTGACCTAGTAGTGGCTTGTAGACACTTGTGACATATTTGGGATAATATGCTGTCATTGTTCTTCATTGTGGAATAGATCCACATTGTCTTTTGGGTTTTTTCTTTGTGTGTCTTAAGCATTTGTCGTGTGTGTGTGTGTGTGTGTGTGTGTGTGTGTTTGTTTATTTATTCAACATGGTACCCTTAGGAAAAGTTATATTGTGGCTTTTGTTCACCAACCCCAAGGCATCTCTACAGATTGAGCATGTGCCAAGAGACACATTTGGTACATCTGGGAGGTGCATGAGATGGGCATGCCACATGTATGCATTGAGTGCTTACTGTTCACTTTTGTTTTTTTTTTTTTTTTTGTGCATACTGCTCACTTTTTTTTGTGCCACATGTATAGGCGTACTCTGCTGTCGGTACCCCTGATTATATTGCTCCAGAGGTTTTGTTGAATACGGGTTATGGAATGGAATGTGATTGGTGAGTATTTATACATGTTCTCCGTCCTTACAAGTGTTCGAGAAAATGCCCATGTTAACAGGATTCCCTCCCCTGCTACCCCTGCTACCCAGGCTGATTCTCAATTCTCTCCAAGGCCTCAGAACTCTTCAGATGATGGTTTACCTCACAGACAGCTTCAGCTGGCACTATGCTCCCAGCCCTGGTGTAAGATGGGATGACGTTGCAGGACTTTCGGAAGCTAAAAGACTTTTGGAGGAAGCTGTGGTCCTTCCTTTGTGGATGCCTGAGTATTTTCAGGTAGTCACAGTTCCATTACTCCTGAATGCAAACCATTAATGATACATTCAATTTCACCGGCCAATCATATACTCAAGGTGTTCTATTTATTTCTTATTGTTAAGGGAAACACAAGATAATCTTATCATTAGTTGAGCATGAATCTTGTCGAAGGTGGCAGCAGATTTCTGGCACCATTTATTTCTTATTGTAATATTATGTTTTCATGATTTTTTTTTTTTAATTTTTTTAATTTTTTTTGTCTTTACTCTCTCTTAGTATTGGAAAAAAAAAAATGCATAGGAGTTGTTTGTTAAAACTTCAAAGAAATGTGATTTTGTGGAGAATGGTATGATTTTAGTTTGGTTCTACTCTCTCTCTCTCTCTCTCTCTCTCTCTAACTTCTTGAAATGCAGAAAAAGCAATGGATGATGATCTGTCTTGGTTGAATGGTTTGAGCCATGAAACCAATGAATGATGTTCAGGAACTCATAAATAGTTGGTTATGGAGACTGATTCTGTTTTTTCTCTGTACTGGGCAGGAATACTTGCTAATGTTTCGGAGGCTTGTAAGCAAGATGTTGACTTTATGTGTCCCAACCATTGCAGTAATTCGGTGAATTTCTACATAGGAGATAAATTACAATTGTTATTTCTAGCTGACTCCAATTCTAACATGTTTCCAAGTTCAAATGATTGCATTTATTTCATAATCTTGGAATTAGTTTCTAATACAAGGTGGTTGTCCAAACAGAGGACATGCAGTTGGCGCGGGCTGCATTTTTGCATTGGCACATGACTATCGGCTCATGGCCTCTAACTATGGTTATATTTTCATGAATGAGGTAATGATTAAAATCACCAAGGGTGCATTTAGATGTGTAATTGACCATCATTGGTTTAAAATGGGGCCACACCCACATTGGTACTTTTCTTCATTGTAGGTGAGTTTGTGTGGTAAGTTGCACTCTTTTCAGGTGATTACGCTATAGTACCAGGCACTAGAAATCATCCTTGGATCCCGACATTACTCTACTCCTGTTGATGTGTGGTAAGTGGCACTACACCAAAATCATTTATTAGGAACAGCTACTGTTTTTTTTTCCCTGCGGAACTGTGATTTATGTGGGTCCACTTCCTGCTTACAGAGTTTTCTATCATTTTGTTGGTCTTTTCTTTCTTCCTTGAAGATATTGATCATGGCCTTTGTGTTTGGGCAGTTAGAAAAGTAGGAAGCTACAAGGAGACTGCAGGATTTGTGGAATGGGATTGAAATATAGCCATAGTTGTATGTATTGTCATCTAGAAAAAGAAAAAGATCAACAAAATGAGACTAGACCAAAATGAAACAACAACAACTGGCCAAACACTTTACAGCACTTTCGTGTGGCCACTCTAAATCAGTGGGTCACCTAGTAGAGGCATCTGTACAATTATCCGTGACAGATCACTGTAGTTGGCTTGAAAGAGGCACTTCTCCATTAATTCTACTTTGAAGTTCTCCTGGTTCATTTTGAATTTGGAAACTTGAGGCTCTTATGAATTTCCTTTAGGAGCTTCAAGAAGAGGCACAGTGACCACCAGATCTTCCAAAATCTTCAGCGCAAAATAAAAGAGTGTCCTATCTCTCCGTCAATCTTCTGCATTTTCTTCTCTCTCTCTCTCTAATTAGAATTTTTGGATTGATACCCTTTACTAATTATATCATTTTCAGCATTGCTATGATATAATTTTATTTTATTTTTTCTTAAATTTAGATGTTTCCAGTTGCAGAGCTTGCAGAACTTATTAAAGTGTTCTAAAATCCATGACCCACTTGCTTGGACAAATGCTCTAAAGGTGAAAAGGGACTGGCAGTCCAATCTTCTCAAGTCACATTGAAAAGATTGCACCGTTTGATCACTACGTTCGATCTTGGTTAAGATTGTTTTCTTGAGAACCATAAGAAATTCCAGGTGATGCCCACTGAAAATGATGGCTATGAATGATGATTGAACATTTTGTTGCCCTTATGGTTAAGATTATCCAATCAGTGAGATATTTCATCATGGCCCATATGGAATGGACTATCTAGATCAATAATGCTAGGATGGTCCACATGCACAAATGTAAATTGCATTTTCATTTCCAATTCTGTAGGAATAATTCTAATCTTAGGAATAATTAATGGTCCACTAGTGCCATCCTTTCACATCTTCATTGTGGCAGAATCATAGTTTAGAATAATATTTAAAAAGAAAATACATTAGCGATCGACTCCTTAGATAACTGGACTTAGTTTAAAAGAAAAACACGAGGTATATGCTGAACTTATTTATGTTCGGATCAACTCCTTAGATAACTGTACTTAGTTATCTCAATTTACTTCCCTGAGATTTTAAGTGCTGGTGCTTGTTTCTGCATATCCATTTCATTATGTGGTTACGCTTTTTTTTATTTTTATACTGATTACCTGCTTGGTATTGATTATTTCTAAAAGTTCGTGCTAGTATATTTGTTCCTTTTCCCAATGTAAGGAGTTGTTAAGTTGGGAGAGTGAGGACATGTTAAGCTGGTGACTTTTTTGTGATCTACAATACGCCACATGATCTGTTGATGCTGCTATATTTTTGCTTTCAAAATACAAATCCCATCCAGTTTTTGGTTTTGTTGGGTTGGTTGTTTAGTGTCAAACAGTTGCAGTTCCACTCATATTTAGCAATTGGAGACTTCATCCTTTTGAGCCCCTTAATATGATCAAAACAGGTGTGGTCTATAGAATTTAGAATTCTCAGTTTGTGTCTCTCATGCAATGTCCATAAATCCATATTATATTCCATGTCCTGCCAATGCCAAGTATTTAAAGTTCCTATTGTCTATTGGTTCTATAATAATTTGTCATGTAGTGAAGTCAATTTCCTTAATGAGATTTTCGTTATCTACCATCTCACAGAATTTGGTTAATTGGATGATGAATGATACTTGTGATTGGGAATGACAATAAATAACTTTATATATATATATATATATATATATATATATATATATATATATATATATATATATATATATATATATATATATATATATATATGTTTGATACTTTTTAGTTTTTGAGAGATGGTTAAACCTGGAATTGTACTGTGTGATATTTTCCTTCTCTTCATAATTGTAATAAAAAGTTTTTATTGTGTATTAATATAAATTTTGTTTAATATTTATTTTATTTGTATTGCATCATTTTTATGTTTCAAATGTTTTAAAAATACAGGTTTTGATTGAATCATATATAATAATAAAAATTACTGGCATGCTAGGGCCTCTCGAATCCATACAAAGGCTTTTAACGGCGCTTGCATAGAAATCTTACGGCGCTTTTTCGCGAGAAAAAGTGTCTACAAACCACTTTCAGCGGCGCTTATTCGTGTCGCAAAAACCTACAATGGGCGGCGCTCAGAAAAGCGCCACGAAAAGTTACCTAGCGCCGATACTTTTAGCGACATTCCCATTTTATCGGCGCTTGACTAACGCCACTAATAGAAACACCGGCGCTTTTATGGTTGGCGGCGCTTCCCGTTTATTATAGTGTGATATTTGTGTTTTACCTTCATCCATGTCTATATAATCTCATGAACAGGTTAGATGACCAAAAAAAAAAGCACTGTAGGCCTAGCAAGGTTTCAACCCTGGAAATCATTATTTGCATTGTTTCTGGGGTCAACTTGAGCTTTGGGAATACTTCTTTTTTAGAGTCAACTACTAAAATCCTCTGAAAAAAATGGACGGACGGCATGTATAACCACATACATTCAGTAGCCCAACTAAGTTAACTAAGTAGGATAAAAGCGTACTGACTAACTCAGTACGTGACCCCATTTCCCGATATTTTTATCTGCTCCATGTTTGTGTCCACGCCCTTAAATGATTTAGAAAAATAGTTGGATGGCATAGATATAGACATGCACGAGTAAGTCGCGCCTGTCCACTTGGCAGAAATCTTCGGCAATATGGCTGAAAATTCCACCCCGTCCAACTCACTTTAGACACACGTGCGAATCGGACGCCGACTAAAGGCTTTCGCAGGAAGTTCCTGCCGGGAAGCTTAGGTGGGGCCTAACGTGATGTTTGTGAGAAATCCACCCTGTTCATCCATTTTTTTGAGATAAATTTAGATCTTGAGACCAAAGTTTCTCATGATCCAAGATTCAAGTGGGCCGCAATAAAGGAAAAGATGGGTAGGGAAATTCCTATTGTTGAAACTTCCCTAGGTCGACAGCGATGTTTACATGCCATCCATACCGTTAATAACGTCATTCCTATTAGCATGTACTGATAAAAAAAAATATTAGCCTGATTCGAAACTTCTGTGGCCCCACAAATATTTCAACTGTAAACGTACAAACCTCACGTTTCAGCCACCTGAGCATTGGATCAGGCTCATTTTCGGCCTTTCGTCATAAGCTGATCTGGAAAGACGGATGGACATGGTGGATTTCTCACAAACATCACGGTGGCCCCCACGTAGTTTCCCACCGCAGGAACTTCCTGCTAAAGCCGGAAATCCGTGTCCGTGCGAATCATCTCACACTTTCTGTGGGAAACGGATTGGCTACTCCCCTGCCATCAGCTCCGTGGCTGATGGTCGGTGCTATGTGAGCCCACCATGATGTTGTGTTTCATCCATTCCATTCATCCGTTTTTAAATATTATTTTATGGCTTGATCCCAAAAATGAGAGGGATATAAATTTCAGATGGATCACACCACATGAAAACAATAGTGATTGGATATCCACCATTAAAATCCTCCTATGGCCCGATATACTGTTTATTTGAAATCCAATCTGTTGATTAGGTCATACATGCCCAGATGAAGAGAAAAAGGAAAGATCAGCTTGATCCAAAACTTTTATGCCCCCAAAATGTTTTTAATGGTTGACCCTCATTCAACATTGTTTTTTATAATGTGGTCCACTTGAGATTTTTATATACCTAATTTTTGGATTAGTACCTTAAAATGATCTGTAAAAATAAATGAACAGCATGGATGAAACGCATACATCATGGTGGGGCCCATATAGCACCAACCACCAACGGTGTCAGGGGGAGTAGCCAATCCGTTTCCCTTCCTGTGCGGCTCCTCTTATTGAGTCCGGATCCTCTGTTATCTGGTCAACAGAGGATTTGGCTTTCCAGCATTCACAAACTTAACAATGGAGCTCCCGTCGACGAGCGTACCTGCAATTTCGTCATTTCTCCTCTGCACCATCCTTCTCTCTTCCATGGACGTTCCATGGTCGTTGGGATCTGCCTCTAACGTCTCCTATGAAACCGATCGTCTTGCTTTGATCAATTCAAACATCTCATAACCGACGATCCTCTCCAATCTTTAAGCTCATGGAACCATACTCTCCACATCTGCCAATGGAAGGGGGTCACATGCGGTCACCAACTTCCTCAAAGAGTCACCGCTTTGAACCTTAGTGGCCAAAGCTTGGTGGGCCCCATATCTCCTTACATTGCAAACCTCACCTTCCTCAGCATAATTGATCTCGCAGACAATAGCTTCCACGGGATGATTCCTGAAGAGATTGGCCGTTTGTCGCACTTGCAATCTCTCATTTTGTACAATAACACATTCTCTGGAGAAATTCCAGCAAATATGACCCACTGTTCCGAACTCGAAGTCCTTGATTTTAGCCGGAACCAGCTGACAGGGAGGATTCTAACCGAGCTTGGCTCTGTATTGAAGCTCACCTCTTTGGGCCTTTTTCGCAACAGTCTTACAGGAATCATCCTGCCACTACACTAAAATCCTCATTTAGGAACGGTTTTAAACCGTTCCTAAATTCTTCAGGAACGGTTTATTGCCGTTCCTAAATGAGGCGTCACAGAAAATCAGGAACGGTTCAGAACCGTTTTGGGTACCATTTGAAAACGGAATTTCAGGAACGGTTTTAAACCGTTCTGGTGCCAACAGCTACATTCGAGAACGGAATTTTTTCTTATTTCAGAACGATTTTAAACAAAAAAAAAAACCTGTGTATAAAATAAAATAAAATATATTTAAACCATATTCATTTAAGAATAAAAATATAGTAAAAACAACCATGATGTAATTTGAAACATTATATATTTGACTTGCAAACCTGACAATAAAAACTAAAATCTATAATGGAAGACTTCAAAATAAAGTGACAATTCAATGAAAGTCCATCAAGCAGATGAAGAGTTCCACAATGTGATGGCCTTTTATGTACATAACTACAAGCAACAAGTAAAAAATAAGAACAAAAACATGTGAATAAATTGAAAGAACAATAAACTATCAAAACAGTGAAAAAAATTGTGACAATTGAACATACATGTGGGAGTGTTGTTAGTTGACTCACCTGGTTTTTGGATATGCTCGATGCACTCCTAACCCGAGGGGAGCTCGTTCTAGACCAAGCGGGGCTACGAATGGTAAGGGAGACGTAATCATCTCGTTCTAAACCAAACGGGGCTATAATGTTTAGAAATGAGTTGCAGAGAGTTACATAGACAACAGACCTTCTGGTGATCCAAACCGTTTAGAAATAGGAAACTGTTTTGAAATAATTAACAGCTAAAATAGGGAGGACAATTCAGCTCCCACTTGTAAGGGAATTAGTTACCAGTGAAGAATATTAGGAAAGAAGAATATTCTTATTTGAATTAATGTCTTCTTGAAAAGTCTAAAGTGAAATTTCTGAAGGACGAGACAAGGACATGAAAAGCACAACAGAAGTAAATAATATATAATGGAAGAAACAAGAGAATAGAACTTACAAAAATGAGCTTTCCAACCTTTTCTAGCCTCTTTGCAATCTTAATTACAGTAGCAGGTGCTGCTCCAGATGATATCTTGACCCATGTGTTCACTCTCAATCATTGTAGGGGGGTAAAAGAGAAAAACTAAATATTTTGAGTTTCATAATAAATATTTGTAGATTATAGCTACTTCTGAGACTACATGAAGATAACTATTTGCCAGACACGAGAACAAATCGAAGTTCTAAAGACTCATTTGGCCTCACCTTTGAAACCCAAGGCAGGGCCTCACATGGATGGACCTTAAAAACCCATTTGGGCTACCCATCCAGTTGCATCCCCACCTATACTCATAGCCAAGGATTAAAAAAATCAGGACTCCCGACCTTTTTCTTCTTCTTTTTTTTTCCTGAGTTACTGAACTGGGACTTACGCCTTACTTTCTCAATCAAGCACTATCTAATAGTCTATTGATGTAGCTTGATTACAATCAACAAGTTGGATATATAAAGAATACATAATATCAAAATTAAGACAATCAAATTCAGAAGTAAAGATATTAAGTGCAAATGTTTTGTTTATTTCATCAAAACTACTAGTGAGCAACAACATGGTATAACACATAAGCAACAAGGTGAACTTAAAAAAATTGTTAGATACTTATATCTGCTACCCATTCACTTATACCTAAAAATAGAAATTGCCACTAGATTAACCTATATGGTGAGTCCTATAAATGCAACGTCAACAACTGCTCCAAATTAAAGCTCAAAACTCATAGGCATCACTCACAACCAACCAAATCAACTAGGATCAGGAGACCAAAAGAAAACTCTGAAAGAACTCATCAACAACTAGTATCACTCATATTGACTCATAAGTAACAGGTTGGTGATGACTTTTCTGAGAAAACTGAACCTAAACCAGGCATCTCTTGAAATTTTAACTTCTTTCAGTTTTTCCATAAGGCATAGCTGATAACATTAGTTAACTTGCAGAAAATAACAGTCATATCAAACATATCTAACACATTTAAAACTTTCATAGAATGAAAAAAAAAAAAAAAAAACATTTACAACTATAACCTAATACCCACCTAGAATGCAAAGCACCACACATCTTTTCGGGAACTTTTGGATTGTAGAAGCTATATGAGTAATAATCTCTATAACTTGTTGTTGAACCTGCATTCATTCACGAGAATTTGACTGCACTGCTATACATAAAATATTAAAAATAAAGGACAAAATGAAAGGATGAAGTACCTGAACATTTTTCTCACCCCATCCAGGAACAGCACAGAGAAAATGGATCAAGATTTCTGCAAACTGGTCAAGGTTGTCAAGACCTTCTACTACATGTTTTAACGAGATAGTTGCCGCCAACAGAATAGAGCTTACTAAGTACATCTTTTTTTTTTTGAGAGAGAGAGATTACAAGAATTAATATTTTTATTAAACCACTGCCAAGAGATCAAGGCATGCAACAAAAGAATACAAGGCAGCCGCAGCTATGAAAAATAGGTAAAAAGGGAGGCAGATCTCATATAACTCTAGACCTTACTTTCCACAAAATAAATCAAATGGAAGAAACAGAAAAAATAGCAGAATGGAAACCAGTAGTGCAGCTCGAACTAAAAAAATTTAAAAAAAAATCTCACAATTTTACCGATGTGTGAAAAGGTGTGAGTACGACATCTAATAGTCAAGGCTTTCCCATCATTGACACACCCAGACATGCATGAATTAAAAGTATAATCATTGAAGACCACCAACAACCTGGTCAAGTCTTAAGAGACTGAATGCACAACAACAGCAGCAGCAAAAAAAAAAAAAAAAGTTCACCCAATTCAGGCCCTTCTAAGGTATCCTAGTAGCGATCTACTGGTGACATTTTTCTTATAATTAATTTAATTTGACTTATTTCTAGAAAACTTGAGGCATTGCAAACATATATCTCGCTCATGAAACTTATACTTTCCTGTCACTCTTTTTCTGTATGCAGCATTTCCTACTGATACAAAACCACCAACTTGTCATTAGCCCTCAAATAAGAAACTAAGGCCATCATTCAATGCATGACATTAGAAAAGCTTACCAGATCAGGCAAATGTGAACCAATTGAAACAAGAAGACCTGCTACTGCCCTTTGCCAATTAGCATTGAGTTCCTACAAAAGAGAATATTTAGAAGATGTGAGAAGTCCATGAAAGAACCAAAAATAATCAGTAGATGAGTTGTTCACAATTCATGCTAATCGCAGTTCAATTTAGTTTCACTACCCTAAAAAGTTTCTCAATTCAAAATTCCAAGAAACTCAACAATTCTGTGCCACAGCCATAGAGCACACAAAAAAACATCTAGGATAGATCACAATAATTGCAATAAACTAGTTTTAAAAAGATAAATCTTCTTAATTGGTACCTCTACTATCTGCATAACATTGTGGTTTGCAGCTAAATCATCTACTAAAATTACCATAATGGCGCTAAATGCTAATGGGTATAGCATGTGCCAAAAAAAAAAAAAAAAACACCAAACAAACAATGAAGGCTTTCAAAGGAGCTTGGAATATCGCCAGTCAGGCTGTTAAAGCTGAGGTCTCTGCATGGAGAAAGCACAATGATAGATAATGAACCTGTAACAGATATGTTTTTTGTGGCACATTTTGCAGACGAGCATTAGCACATCCAACTGTTGATATTTTTCTAGATGCACCAAACAGCTCAAATCCAGTGAATGTGCACCAACCGATGCATACTCAATTTCATTCTCATTCTGGAATACATCTAAACATGCCTTAAAATACAATACATAAATACAGGGGAGAGTAATGGGATATTAACATACAATACACAAATGCAAGTGAGTAATGGTGCATTTTACTACATTACAAGGAAAATGTCAAAATCTGCTTATAGTACTTTAGCTAGTTCAAATCCAAAATCTGCTTTTGTGTAAACAAATTCTATCCATGATACAAGACCACAACAATTTGCAGATGATTTCAGCAAAGATTGAAATTCCTCTAGAATAAACAGATATCATGGAACCATGATAAGATCTCAACAGCACAAAAACAGGGGCAGTTTCAGTACTAACAATGACCTTTGTTCTATCAACATTGGATCCCATGCCTAAAACTAACACAAAAATGGGAAATGAATAAGAAAGTCTACTAAAAAGCACTGAAAATTTTGAATATTTTCAGGGCGAAGAAACTTCAGTATGCAAAGCCATTACCATTCAATCTAAGCGAAGTTTGGGTGATGGTGGAGAGCTGCTTGCAAGCATCAATGTTCTTGAGGACCGCTTCGTCAATGCCAGAACCAAAACCATTATGACACGGTTTTAAGCCGTTTCAGAACCAAAACCATTACCGTTCCTGAATGGGGTTTTTGGTGTAGTGAAAGAAAAGGAAAAACCTCTTGCGACATTATGAACATATTGGATGAAAAACAAACGTCATGGTAGATCTTATAAATGTTTTATCGATGAGAATCATTGTCCCCAAAGGTAATTTGTGGTGTGGTCCACTTGAGCTTTAGATATGAATAATTTTTGGGGTTGTGCTCTAAAATGATCTCGAAAAATCGATAAATGGTGTGGATATAATAAATATTTCATTTTGGGGGCCACGTAACTTTGAACTGGGTGGTGTGTGGTACACCAGTCAATCAGGATTGGCTGGTGTGTTAATGTCACTAAGTTTTGTGGGTCTCATCATGAGGCATGTATTATATCCAAAGTGTATACATGTACAACTTGCTGAAGGTATTAGCAGAAATGCGTAAGAAACTAATTTGAAAGTTATAGAGCACTATGCTAGGAAAAAGGCAAATAATGACACCCCAAATGAAATGAGAAGTCTCAGAAAAACAGGACTCCTTAGGCCTCCCTACAATGATGCTACATACCTACCAATACGAATGTCAAATGTGCGAGCAGTTCCATCAACGCTTCCAACAAGAATTTCACTTTTTGTCAAACAAACAGACATCACGCTATCAGAAAATGTATCGATTATCTGCCACACATCAACGATGAATTTGTGAAACATAGCGAGGACATTAAAATGAGCTTAGTTAGGACTGCTACATACTCAAATTTTAGTTGTTGAAGAAACGGCGAGGGGGAAGAAATTAGAAGCACGACTGAGAAGAAGAACCACGACTGAGGAGAACAAAAGCAAATTCTCCTATTTGTGCAAAAGAGATGCCAACCTACACAGAGCACACAACCTAAAGTCACCTTCATCTGCAGCAATATATGGAAGGCTCAAAAGAAAAATATATGGAAACAGTTGTAATTAAAATCTTACGAGAACTGAAGTCTTATTGGTATAGCCAAATCCCTTAACAACTGAGACACATCTCCACATCATCCACCCAGGAAAAGTAAAAGGAAAGAATGAATCTTTACCTGTTCAAGGGTATGTTGTGAAAGATCAGTAGTTGATATCATCACTCCCGCAGCAAATGAGCCCAATTCAAGGCTTAGACCCAACTTGTCATTACACTGAAATGATAAGTATCCAAATAAGAAATTCCGTGGCATTGAATAGTTGATGAAAAACTGAAAACTGAATGCTACATAGAGGAAGTCACACACAATAACAAGCTCAAGGCTTTCCTAAAATCCATGAACATGAGAGACTTCAAACAATTTTGTGACATAGGGTAAGGGTCCATTTATAGTCTGATGCCAGGAGAAAGAAGACAATTACTGCTACTTCACCATATAAAATTGCATTTTTTTTTGGTTATTTTATTAAATAAACTTCGAATTGTCTATACATGGTCCTGTTAATGACCATTCTAGTGGTCAAGGCTTAAAAGTTCAAACTAATAGCTGCCTTCCTTGGCCGAGCCTAGCTGAACTAACTCTGTTTCAGTCTCAAGTACCATATGCATTTTAGAAATCATAAACAACAACACAAGCGGTTGCTTATGCAGAATCATTCCAAATGTTGGTGTCGGAATGGTTTTTGAAAATTGGGACTGACAGTGTGAATTTCTTATGCAAGAACAACATGACAACATATCCAGTGATTCAAATACAATACGGAAATATTACAAAGTACTAATCAAAACTGAAATAAAGGCATCAATATATTAAGAAATGACATGGCACAAACCCAAGCAACAAGTAAACAAAATGCAACTGCCGCCAGTTGATAAAGTTCATTAGTCTACACAGAAAACGTCAGCACGTTAGAAAAATGGGTAACATTTCAGCAGTAAATAACACAATAGAAAATACAAAGCAAACCATATGACTTTGAAAATCCTTTACATACAATATATAATTAAATTAAAGAAAACATACCTGTGATGAAAGACTGATAATCAGCTTAAGAAACCGTGGAACACACGTACGAGATAGTATAAACAAAATACCCAAAAATGTACATAGCACAACCATCCTGGCAATGAAAGAAATATACAACAATTAGATTCTGTGATTTTTAACATAAAATAAGGGTTAAGCAAAATTAAGGTATGGATAACAGGACAATACAAAAAAAAAAATAAACTGTATCGGCCCTGTAATGGACCATTACGGGGCTGCAATGGTTGTTACAGGTCATTTTTCAGGGTGATATTACCATGGAGGAAAATTCACATCTAATGTGCAACCAGGTGCAAGCTCCTCTAAGGATTCAACTAGGATGCTTTTTCAGCTTGTACTAGTGATATTGATTTACTCCAAGTAGGACAGATCATTATGAATTTCCTATAATGAAAAAAGAGAAGCCTAAGTTCCATGACATCCTATCAGCTGACAGAAAAGGTAACAGTGGCAACCATTACGCGTTACGGGGTTGCAATTAAATTCCTTTCTAGTTGAACTTGGAGTAATGATCACACAATACAAATACTGTGATAGTTTCAAATTGCTCATTTCAGCTTCACTGAAATGATTATTGCATTTCTAAATGATAGCATGTCCAAACACAACCATAGCCTTGCATATAATCTCACCTTGAGCTGTCCTCAAAAGCTGTCCATACATATTAACTTTGGAATTATCTATAAGTCAGAGAAATTGAATGTTAATCTATATGCAAATAGAGATCATCATAGTTCCAACTCCACTTATGTCCCTTAAATGAAAAAAAAAAAAAAAAAAACATTGAATATCATTCAAAATATAGAACATGAAAGCAGTGAAACACAAGTTCTTCGACATGTGACAAAATCTGCTAATAGGAAGAAAAAGAGAATTGAGTGACAAAAAATGGAGAAAGCTAATGACGAATTGGAAGTATGAAACAGTGTCCATGCTACATAGATGGCTGCGAGCAAGCTGCATTTATATGAATTGAATTTTCTTCCTTTTTCCTTCTTTTGTACAAAGGTGTTGGTATTGGACTATCTAAACAACTACCTGAACTCCACCTACTCCTTTTCAATCTGTTTTCCTATAAACCTCTCCACATGATTGTCCCTGCAATTAAAATCCACCACCAATAAACTTTTCAGAAAGAAGAACAGAGAAATGAAACGTCACAGCTTCAGGAAATCCTGTACTGAAGTTAGTTAATGTGGTCATTGTACTACAGAGAAGCTAAACATACTAAAAAATCATTCAGTAAAAACAAATCATTCAGTAAAAGGTGACGAAACATTTAGAAAACAAATCACCGACCGCCCAGAAAGCACTAAAGCATGATATAAACAAATGGCATGGATTCACCAACTGGAATTTGACAATTTCCACATTGAACTTCTTTAGTACATGGAGAAAAAGGGAGTTGGAGCATCGCTAAACATGCAACTAATGGGAATATCCACTTTTGAGTATGGCTAGGCCTCTTACCAGTTCTAACTGGCATTGTGTTTATAACTAAACCTGGTTTCTTCTCCTCTTCTGTGATTATTCATGAGAAATGATCACTTGTGTCCATCACTTGTCACTCTAAAATGATTCCATCAATGCAAGAACTTAAGTATATGGAAGTAATCTGAGCCATGCACTATGGTGAGTAGGATTCGTCCTGAAACGCAACTTAGTCCACACACCAGATGGGCCATGTGTGTACATCGAAATAAGCCATTGGTGATTTTCTTTCCAACCATTCATTTTCCTCCTAAGCGTATGGTGTACCTGATGAGTCTATTGGCCCATTTTATGGGACGATACAAGTTCATGGTAAGCCCCACCTAATGGTTGGTCTGGATCTTGTCCACATTGCATGCTGTGAGCAAACATATATATATATATATATATATATATATATATATATATATATATATATATATATATATATATATATATATATATATATATATATATATATATATATATATTCTCTTCAACTAGCCATAGCATTTCTCTTGATGATAATGTCGTGGGAACAAGGGAATTTTTTATGATTACCATTTGGAACTAAGCTTTTGCAACTTTGCAAGTCACATTCTCAATCCACATAAAGAGAAAAAGAAAATTCACATCCACCTCCATGGACAGCAAAGCTACTGTGCATTGAGTTGCAGATGGGCCACCACCTTACATGTAAATGACATCCAAACCATCCAAAAACAGCCATCCCTACCTTAGAAGATCATTGATGGAAAAAATCAAGAGATTCCATTCACCCAGTGCCCACACACTGCAGAAAACTGTAGAAACCAGTAGGCAGACATGGATCAACTCAATGTACATGCATGGCCCACCTAATCAATGGACATCACATATCACCCTATATCAGTGAGGTTTAAAATCCGTGCATTGGGTATTGTATCTTTCACAACCGATACAATCCCGCAATATCACGTATCATCCTATATCGGGTTGTTTCAGCCCGATATGGCTGTATGTTTCATGGACAATACCGGTCAGTATCAGGCTGATATGTACCAATTTTGACATATCTTGCGTTTCTGAGAGATGGCCCATACACCGTAAGATCAAAGTCTAGAAGAAGATTAATCATCAGGAACAAAAGACAGTTCTCACTCATATAATCAAATCTCTCAAGAAAACAAAGCAATTGATTCGAAACCTGGGTAAACTTTCAAAAAGTACTCAATTGGGATCAAATCTCAACCGTAGAAAGATGTATAGATTTAGATTGATGGATGGATGAAAAGAGAGAAAGAGAAGACTGACCAAGATCACCGCCGCGCTTAGCTGAGCTGCAATCGGAGTAGCAGGAAGCAAGGTCCTCGAATCTAGCCTTGTCGGTGATGATATCTTCCCTGAGGGTTTTGAGCTGGGCCACGACACTGTCCCTGCTGGCATTCTTGATGACTTGGCCTTCTGGATCCTTCCAAGACGCTTTCCTTCAAGAGCCCAAGTGCTTTATCAGCAGATGGGAAGCACGAACCTGCTGTGACTAAGAAGATGAGATCGAAAAAGAGGGAGATTGAGAGAAGGAGAGGGAGAGGGAGATCGAGATCGGGAGAGGGAGATGGAGAGAGGGAGAGGAAGAGAGAGATCAAGATCGGGAGAGGGAGAGGGAGATGGTTGAAATAAGGGTTTAGGGCATTTTGCCGTAAGGAAATGATGAAAATATTTTGGTAGTCTGTGGTAGATTTACAGTAATGTGACTCTCGGGCCATGTGGGGTCCACTTAGAGGGTTCTAATAGAATCCATTCCGTCCACCTGTTTCAAAATAAAACAATAAAACACAAATAATAGGATCCAACACTCAATTGGAACACACCAACAAAACAATGGAAATAACGGTAGAAAACAGTAACGAATTTAAGTACGGTTCATTACCGTTTCAAGTCAGAAACGGCTTTAAGCCGTTTCTGAACCAAAAAACCATTCGTTCCAGTTTGAGGATTTTGGTGTAGTCTTAGAACATAAAACATAACAAGTTTAGGCCAGATTAAATTTCCAATTCCAAAAATAAAAGAAAACATAAGAGGTCTTTTATGTATGTGTTACCTGCACGAATACAGGCAATGACAACCAAAGAAGTATAGCCCAAGCTAAGAAGAAGAGAAGTGAGGCTGACGTATCTGAGGGAGTGAAAAGATGGCAGCTGAGAAAGGAGGATCATCACCATTGTCACCATGGCTATGATAGATACTAGAATACATGATCTTCTGTGATGGCAATGAAATTTACAATGATTTGGGTAAGAAAACCAGATAAAAGATGTTAGTGAAAATTTTCGAAAGCACATCTTTTCTGGTCCATCTTTTCCAAATTGCAGAAACATTCCTTGAGACAGTTACAAGGGTCTTCTCTGGTCCATCTTTTCCATGAAAGTGTCTGCAACCCGCTCTACGTCAGTAACTCTCTTCGTTCCTCATTTCCAAAAATTCCAGATGCACAGTTTCAAAATCCAAACATACAAGACAGCCAGCCAGCCAATAAGCCATTTGTATTTCGCAACAAAACTAGGTGGGGTCTGCAACCAGCTGAATTGTTTTATCTTCTGCTAGCATTTGAGATATATATATATATATATATATATATATATATATATATAGAAGCCTTATTTTTTAAAAAAAAAATTGATATCTCAGCCCCTCTTGCATACGTGCATATGACCCTCAATGCTCTCAGTGACAGACCCAATTTGGTTCACCTGTCCCGCCAAAGAAACTAGGTGGGATTCATTTAGCTTCCTTACAAACAGCCTACAACCCAAGACATGTACCAAAAATAGAAAATGTGCATTGACTATTATTGATAGGAGGGATCTGAAAGAAAGCACAATCTGAATTTCGTGAAGGACATTTTTTGCTTATCTTTTCACATCATAAACAAGAGGGTATTTTTACAGTTCAATACTTTCCAAGGACATGATGTGCTATCTTTACCACCACTTTATGCATATAATGGCAACAGAATCCATTCTACTACACTGAATTCATATGTGTTCATCCAGACTGTCCAAACCAGTGGCTCCACATTCTAAATGTAGCATAGTGACTAATGAGATGATCATAGCAATTCAATTCACCTTTGGAATGGGACCAATCATTTCCATCTCAAACCATCCATTTGTTGGCCACCAATGGGACGGTTAGAATCATCCATCAGTGTTAGTTGGGGCTTGGCCAAACTGAATTAACATGCATCTATGTGACATGAAGAGAGGATAGGCTGTCACTAGGTAGTGGGAAGTTGATACCATATTCAGTCCCACACCAAACTAAAAAGCTAGTTGCCATCATTATGTCTGGTAAAAGATTTCATTGGTATTTGCTTCCTAAAGCTAAAGCTGGTTTTCCCATGCCATTTCCTCATATTTCAGAAGCCTGGTCAGTTGAGGAACACCTAATCCTATTGCACTATATACAGAATAGAGGGAAAAGTTCATGAGAGTACCTATTTAAAAAGAAGAAGAAGAAGAAGAAGAAGAAGAAGAAGAAGAAGAAGAAGAAAATTAGGGGGGGCAAGGGAGGGAAGGAAGAACAAGAAGAAGGTTGATAGAGTACCTTTTTAAGTTCAACCTTAGGAGGAGGTCCCTCGTGGTAGAAGCTCGGCATTGGACTTGCTTTAAACGTCAAGCTCTTCCTAAGCTGCTTTAAAGCTGCATCCTGCTCTTCCTGAAAAGATCAGATTGGTTAAAGGCAGAAGATAATAGAATCATATATGTTCAGTCGACAGCTTTCCCCTCTCACATTGCCATAATTAGCAAAATAAAGAAAATAAAATAAAATAAAATAAGAAGAAGAAGAAGAAGGAAAGAAAGAAAATGGATGTCACGTAACACCTGGCCTACAGAGATTTATATATGATACATGATTGGAAAAGGAAGTGTGTTTTCCTATTCTACCCAGCAACAGTGGGGCCCATCATGGGAAGGGCCATGCGTTAACATCTTTGTAAGATGATCCTATCCATAACTGGTGGCTTGTGTGGCTTGTGAATGGCAAAATTACAGCTTACTGTCCACAGTCCGATTATGAAATCCGATTGTGTTTTTAAGATTTGTTGGGTTCTGTTTTTTAGTTTAGATCCCACCAATTGTTTCGTTTTTCAGCCTTGTTTGGATAGAAGTTCTAACATATTCTGAGTGAAGAGATATTCCCCAAAGCAACAAGAGAGAGAGAGAGAGAGAGAGAGAGAGAGAGAGAGAGAGAGAGAGAGAGAGTCTGAAACAGATGATTAAACAGATGATTTTCTGAGAAGTTTCTGATCAGAATTGATTAGCTATCCCTTCAAATAGAAACATAGAAAACAGATTAGGATTCTATTACTATTTCAAGCAAATATTCATCCTCCAGATGCAAATTCTGCTTTCTTTACTTCGTTGCACATAAAGACAAACAGTTGTATTTTTTGAATAGTTGTAAATAGTAGCACTTGTTTGCTAAAGAATCTTGGATTAGAAAAAATTAAATAAAAAATCATATGAGTATATCAGCATTACATTTGGATGCAAAACATTTAGCTCAAGCAAGAGAAAACGACAAACATTATCGACATATCCATGAATTCATAATAATGAACTACTCCTTGAATTGAGGATGTGTATCATTCAATTCCAACTTGAAAGTTGAAAGTAATGTGCTAGCAGCAGGGAGCACAGACAAATCAGAGGCACGGTGGGCCTATCAATCACATCTTCTTGAACACAGCAATGCAAACTTTGGGTTATTGGGTCCAATTTGGGGACCGACGTCCGACTTGAAAATCGTAAAATTACAAACAATCAATTAAATCGTAATTTTGTTGTGTCCAAACAGCCTTTTTCCCAATCCTAAATTTGAAATTTGTAAAACTACAGGACCACAATTAAACTGCAATTTTACTACTGTCCCAACAAACCCTGAAAGTCCTTTCAAACTGATAACATTAATAAGAGCAATCTAGATGTTCCACATTGATAGAGTACTACCCATTCAAAAAAGAGAGAGTTCCAGATTTGATGCAGTTTATAGGCAAGTTTATCTCCGTCTCCTTGCCAACAAATAGACAATTGGGAAAAGAGAAAATTGGTCGCAGGTACCCAAACTAAGAATTAAAAAAAGTTAATGATGTCCCATCTGCTTCTTGTTTGGCATCTGCATCTTTTAGGAAGCATTGCATCTGCTTAAATTCTTCCTCGAGCCATTCAACTTGGTGGCAAATCCCATGCAAGAAAATGGCTTCTTGAATGAGTGGGTCAGCGATTTTAGGACTATTTCAGCCTTCCTCACCCTTTTCATCCTTAAAATATATCAATGCAAATTTTAATCAAGGCCACCAGGAAGCCAACTGAATTTTGGTACTGAAAAACCTAATTTCAGGAAAATTAAAATGCAAAATTAAAAGGGCAGCATCAGAGTAACCAGTTGCCAGCAAAAAATAATTTGGAATGTCTAGACACTGCAGGAGAAAATAATTTTGGAGTTGAAATGCTTGCTAAAACTATAAAATTGTTTTCTTCAAGAGAATTATTGAGACCTTATGTGTAGAGGGTGCAGACAACAGAAGTAACTTGGTAATTTCAGGGTGATCAACAAATTTCCATCAATTAACTGTAATAAGAACTCACAACTTACGAACTTGAGGTAAGTTGACACGAACATTTTAAATAAACTATACTCAATTTACAGGAACCGTGTCACTTATGTTTAAAGGTTTGACATTAGAGATTTCAGGAACTTCATGCTATATTCACCTGTGAAGTATACTATAAAGTCCGGGCCTTGCTTTCATCCAGTCAGCAAAACTGCTTTGACCAGATGAAGTAGGGCGAAGAGCTGTTCTCTCTGTATGGATATATATAGCAAAATAGATGAGGAATTTCGTTAGTTTCAAGTTGGACTTGAAATGAATGTAACTGGAATTTGAGGGTTAATCCCTCAATACAAATACTAGGAAGCATTCTTCAATCCCATCCTGCAAAAAAAAAAAAAAGAAAATCAAGATGTAAGCAGTGCTACCGTTGCCTTCTCTTCTTTTTTGCCTTTTGATTTTTTTCATTGTTTGGATCCCTGTGACAACTAAGAGCTCCTAAATTAGTGTACAATAGAAAGCACCCAGGGGAAAAAAAAAAAGTCCTCAAATCTGCCAACGCAAATCAGCAAAAACAGCTTTCCTGAAGAGCGGATACATCTCTTCAACAAACACCTCCACATCCAGCTTCTCAATATGAGTCCAGATCTGCACACACACAAAACCAAATGACATTTTAAATATGAAAAACAAATGATGATTAAATATGAGAAAAAGATTGACGGTCAATAATGCTTGAGGTCCCCTAAAAAGCAATTGTAATGCAATAATGCAAAACTTCTATTTAGACTCACCTAATTGGAATGAAGGGGCCCTGCTGCACACATGCCAAACAGGCAGAAAAATTTAAAAATCCTTTTTTACCAAACAGAAGAACACAATCTCTTCCAAAAAGTATAAAACGGATCTATCTGCTACTAAAACTGCATTTTCCTTTAAAATCAGAAAACTAAGAGGACAAAACAGATTTTTTTCAATTTAAAAAGAAAACCCTAAAAGTATTTCAAAATTCGTGAAAAATCCCGTTCTTCAGATGACAGCACGGATCAGATCCATCCGCTGAGACAACTAGAGTTTCCATCAAAATCAGAAAATGGTAGAAAAAGTCGAAACATTCAGATAAAATAACAATATGAGTAACAACCAATTTCCAGAAAGAAAAAAAAAAAACCCTTTTTCCTCTGCCTGAACCAAGAAGCTTCTCCCAAACGCTAAGAAAAAGAGGCGATTGATCGATCCGGCATGGAAAACAGCTCCGGAGATAGAAATCTGGTAGGGAAAGAAGAGATGGAGCTACTGAGAAGAAACGAAAAAGAGCAACATCTCAAAACCCTAGAAAAGAGGAGGTAGATCTCACCATGGAAGTCGCTCTCTCGCCTCTCTTGCTTAAGATCTACTGCCATTAACGAATCTCTCACTCAGTCTCTCTCTCTCTCTCTCTCTCTCTCTTTGAAGAGGGAAAAATACATTTGATTTTGCATTTACGGGAAGAGAGAGAGATGAAGGAACAAAAATAGGTAAGAAATGAGTGTGGTTTCCTTTTTCTCCTAAAGATGCGGTAAAACCGTTTTAAATTTCAAGAACGGTATGAAGCCGTTCCCGAACCAAAACTCTTACCGTTCCTGAACGGTGATTTTGGTGTAGTGCGCCTTCACTTGTAAACCTTTCATCTCTCATAGGTCTTCATCTCTCGAGTAATAGGCTAGAAGGCAGCATCCCAGAAGACCTTGGTCGGTTGGTGAGGTTAAGTAGCCTTGCAATTGGTTTAAATGAACTGTCAGGTACGATTCCACCCCAACTATACAATATCTCCTCTATCAAACATTTGGGAGTGGTAGGGAACAAATTGCATGGAAATCTTCCACCAAACTTGGCCTCAGTACTCTTCCTAATCTCCGAGGGCTCTACGCCGCACTAAATCAATTCACAGGATCCATACCGGTTTCATTATCCAATGCTTCAAGACTTGTACTTATTGACCTTGGTTATAACAGAATTAGTGGTCCCGTGCCTATGAATTTTGGAAGACTCAAGGGTCTCAAAACACTACTTCTAGGCGGCAATCAGCTCGGACTTGGGAAAGCTCATGACTTGAATTTTCTCGATTCTTTGACCAATTGCAGTAGATTGCTGGCACTGGAAATAAGCGATAATTACCTCAGTGGTGTGCTGCCCGATTCCATGGCTAATCTTTCGACCCAACTGATATTGCTGAATATTGGAGGTAACAGGATATTCGGAGATATCCCATCTGGGATTCAGAATCTTGTTGGACTAACAGCACTGATGATGGGGCAGAACTTTCTAACAGGTAATATTCCCGTTGGTGTTGGGAAGCTTAACAAGGTGGAGGTACTTTTATTGGATGGAAATGAATTATCAGGGCAAATTCCGTCTTCCTTGAGCAACATCTCACGATTGTTCAAACTCGTCTTATCAAGAAATAATCTAATGGAAAGAATACCTTCAAGTCTTGGAAATTGTACATACATGCAGTTCATACACCTCCAAAATAATAATCTTAGTGGTAGCTTACCCAAACTGCTTTTCAGCTTTACCTCTTTAATTGAACTCCATATTGGAAACAACTTTTTTACCGGTAATCTGCCAGTGGAAACCGGTAACTCGAAAAGTCTCCAGACACTGAATGTTTCTAATAACAATTTGTAAGGAGAAATTCCAAGCTTGCTAGGCAATTGTCTTAGCCTAGAGTATCTCCGGTTGGATGGGAACTTCTTTCAGGGATCAATTCCTTCAGCATTTAGTACTCTAAGAGGCCTTCAATCCCTGGATCTTTCATGTAACATCTTGTCTGAAAGATTCCACAATACCTGGAGAACCTTTCTGCATTGCAGTATCTAAATTTATCTTTCAACAATTTCGAGGGTGAATTACCAAAACAAGGGGTCTTTGGAAATTCCAGTCAAATTTGAGTGCTCGGAAATAGTAAGCTTTGTGGGGGTATTCAAGAATTGCAATTGCCAGCATGCTCTCGCCAAGTTTCCAAGAAAGGGGGAATATCTCTTGCTTCAAAAGTGAAAATCTCAATAATTAGTGTTGTCATGTTTCTTATTTCGCTATCATGTTCCTTTACCACTCTTTATTGGGTAAGAAAGTCAAGAAGGAAACCCCTTGATGTTCCTTCTTTGGAGGATCCTTTCATGAACGTGTCATATGCAGAGCTCTATAAAGCGACAGATGGCTTCTCTTCTACAAATTTGATTGGCAGTGGAAGTTTCGGTTCTGTATATAAAGGAAGCATAGATCGAGATGGAATTGTTATTGCACTGAAAGTCCTCAACCTTCAGCAGCAAGGAGCTACGAGGAGCTTTATGGCGGAATGTGAAGCCTTGAGAAATGTTAGGCATCAGAATCTTATTAAAATCTTAACTTGTTGCTCAAGCATTGATTTTAAGGGCAATGAATTCATGGCTTTAGTTTTTTAGTACATGCCTAATGGAAGTCTAAGCAAGTGGCTGCACAGAGATGGGAATGATCAGTTGGATAGGAATTTAAACTTTATTCAAAGGTTAGATATAGCTATTGATGTCGCTTCTGCACTGGATTATCTACATCACCATTGCCAAACACCGATTATTCATTGTGATTTAAAGCCGGATAACATTCTCCTCGATGATGACATGATTGCTCATGTGGGTGACTTCGGGTTAGCAAGGTTCTTATCTGACATTCCTCAAACCAGCTCGGTTGGCGTGAAGGGATCTACTGGGTACATCGCTCTAGGTAACTATTTCATCTATTTTCTTTTATTTTATTTTCGTCAGTATGTCCTGTTAAGTTGTAAATTTTTTTTCAAGTGGTTTTCTAGCCCACACAAACCTTATGCCAGACTTGGGTGCCACATGATATCTAACCATGTGGTAAATTGATGTTGTGGCCCCTACCATGAAGATAACCATTTTGCAAATGTGAGATTGTTCCACCCCATAGTGACAGCTTACAAAAAATGGACGCGGATTTCCTGCGAGAGCCTTTCTTCCTGTACCGGGATCGATCAGAGGTGGGGCCCACTGTGATGTTTGTCAGGAATTCACTCTGTTCATCCATTTTTTAGATCATTTTTGAACATGAGATCAAAAGTGAACAGGATCCAAAACTTAAGTGGGCCGTATTAAAGGAAAAGGTGGTTAGGTAAATTCCTACTGTTGAAACCTCCTTGGGTTCGACAATGATGTTTACATGAAATCCATACCGTTAATAATGTCATTCCAACTGCGATGAACTGAAAAAACAAATATTAGCATGATTCAAAACTTCTGTGGCCCCACGAATATTTCAACTGTGGATGTTCAATTATCACTTTTTTGGCCCACTTGAGCATTTGATATGGTTCATTTTTAGCCTCATATCCTAAAATGAACTCACAAAACGGATGGACTGGGAGGATTACCCACAAACAACACAGTGGGTCCCACATGGGTTCCAGCGCAGGAACTTCCAGCGAGTCGCAGGAAATCCGCGTCCCAAAAAATTACTTATTCAAGGCACATATCTAGCCTGCCTGATGAGTGGATTGCCTGACTTCTGCAGACTTTCTTCTTAGAGGACCTGTCACATCTCAAAAATTGAGCATATATGTTAGCACGGTTTTGTGCCTGGGGTAGCAAAATTCTAATTTTAAATTAGTAGGAAACAGATAAGGCTTTAATTAGCATAGATAAGTAAATTAGTTAATGCATAATTAGAGGAGAAATGTTCATGTGCCACATTGTATGTGAATTTTCACAGTCAGTGCTTTCTTTCTCACCAATAAGCTTTCTACTTGTAAATGTATTAATTGTATAGAAACCTGAGCCATGCAAACAATGGCTCTAACAAAAATTTCACTTAGGTGAATAAAATTGGACCAAATAAGATATTAGGTGAGCCATGATCTTATTTACTTGGTGTAGAATATCACTTAGGTGAATAATTTTGATGGTTCAGGCTTCTGAATGAATGGACCATCCTAGTTTTTGTCCCAAGTCAGGTGCACCCACCTTTTGCAGGATGGATATTCTACACCAAGTAACACATTATTAATAAAAAAAAAAACATTCTACACTAATTAACGCATTGCGGATTATCAAATGAATGGATGGATTTTCTTGGTGGCATATGTACAACAATAGTAAACTATGCCATTGTGGCACACATTCATAAAATCAGAGTCATCCATCCACCGAGACCCATTTCAAACAAGCGTTGGGCTAACATCATGCTCCTGGGTTGAATTGATAAGACAGATGTACATTGATCAGCTACATGCGCCTTAATTATCAAACATCAGATATATAGCTCTAAGTTTCCAATTTTGCTCATGCTCGAGGCCCAATTGATTAATGGAACTTCTATCATAGTCTACTAATTTCATAGTGGGTCCAACCTGTTCAGTGGCACACATTTATGCATTCCACACATATGACATAGGCTTGTTCATAGGTGGGCTCTTGTTGGTATGTTGCGTGGCCTAATCGCTCTAGTGATCAGGTAGGCCACTTGTGCATGTTGAATGTGGACCACTGGTAAATCCTCTAGTCATTTTTTTTTCTAGTACAACTTTGGTAAATGTTTATGATAAATCCTCTAAATTTCTTTTTCCCTACTACAATTCTTGCACGCATTTAGATAAGACCATCCAAAATTCTAGGTCATAGCACATTCCTAGATGTAAGTGAGACTATTTTCCTTTAGCTACAAATACTAGGATTCTAAAAGCTAATCAAGTAATTAAAAAAATAATAATAAGATCATAAATAAGTACCACTTCTCAAACCAAAGTTTATAATACATCAATCGATATTAGAAATTTTGACCTTTAAGAAAAGCAAAAATGTTAATTATGTGTTTAAATGGAATACTCCCTCCTCCCAGTGTCTCTCTCAAAATTCAAAATCTAATTTTATTTGTATTTAAATGGTTTCTTTCATGTAAATATGATATCTATAAATTACAGAGTATGCAATGGGGGCTAAAGCATCTACACAAGGTGATGTTTACAACTATGGAATTCTTCTATTGGAGATGATAACCAGAAAGGGGCCAACTGATGACATGTTTAAAGATGATATAAGCCTTCATAACTTTGCTAAGTTGTCATTGCCTGAATGAGTAATGGACATTGTCGATCCAGTTCTCTTAGAAGACGCCAAAGTTACTCAAGGCAGCAGAAATCATACTAACACAAGAAAAAGAATGCATGCTTGCTTAATTTCAATGGTCAGAATTGGTGTGATGTGTTCTGCATAATCTCCAAGAGAACGAATGGAGATGAAAGATGTTGTCACAGAAATGCATGCAATCAAGGATTTATATCTCGGTGTCAGGATTCAGCAAGATGAACAAGTTATGTCACAACTGTCAGGTGAAGATCCATCTTACCTCAGTTATTATTGAGATATTATCGGTAGTTATATTGAGAAGATTTCAAAATAAAATGAGCTTGTTGAAAATACTTTTCTTAAAAAGCTTTAGATATGTTTAGTATTGGCCTAGGAGTGTGCTTTTAATATTTATGGTGAATGATGGAAATTAAGATGCATTTCTTCTTCTTTATTCTTTCTTTCTTTCAGCTTTCTTTCTTTCTTTTATTTCGTGTAATTCAAAGGGAGATCATATCATGAATGTAATGAGACATAGACATCATCTTTTTACATTAAGAATACTATTAGGATATTGAGATGTTTAATAGCCGTGACATATTTTCAACTCTTTTCAAAATGTCATCACAATCCAGTGGAAGTGCCCACTGGAGAGTAATCTGAGGAAGTATTGATCATTAAGTGAGTCCCATGAAAATCTTATGTTGTTTTGCCATGAATGTGAAACATTGCTCTACTTTCAAATGTCCGTTGTTACACCACCAACAAGATAGTTAGAAATATCCAACAGAATAATGTCCTACAGCCCAACCTTAATGAATGCTTAGATAAACTTTTTAATTTTTATTTTTATTTTATGTTTCATAGAGTATGCAAACATCAACATGTGCAAATGCAACTATGTTCATGGAAAGGTTTCCATGCACTTACCCCACCAGATCATTCCTCATTCTTAATTATGACTAACATGTCTTTTCAGTTAATTTCTTTGTCCAATAGTATAGGCATGAAAGATGTTATATATCTTCACTACACTTGAACAGAATGAGGAAAGAAACTACAATACTTGGGCTGATAAATGAATCATGCATGCATGGCATTTCTCCAATGATCCAAATCACTGATATTGTGTCTTCCACGGTGTATGGTGATGGGATTTTCCTCCTCAGATCAGAGGAGAGATGGAGCAACCGGTAAAAAATCGGAGTAATTCACCGCATTGCTCGACTGGTCGTGGAACAGCCACGACTAGTTGTGGGAGGCGCTCGACCGGTCATAGTTTTGAGCCCTGGAACAACTCGAAGTCCAGCGAGTTGTGCTATTTTTTTCCCTGGTCTAGGACTAGTAGTAGGGGAGCTATGATTAATCATAGGTGGTCTACGACCAGTCGTAAGAGATCTACGACTAGTCGTAGGTTATGCAGTTTTTGCGCAAAACTGCGGATTTGAGTCCTTTTGCAACAGGGATGTAGAAAGGAGTTTCCTAAAACTATAAAAAGGGTTCTCTAGGATTTTTCTAGGGTATGAGAAAAACACAAGAGGGTTATCAAGGGTGAGAGAGAGAGAAAAGAGAGAGAGGAAGCTTGTAGAAGGGAGTCGTCGTCTCAGCACTTCTACGTCCTCGTGATCGGTGGGATCCTTCTATTTTCTTTTATTCTCTTATTGTTTATCTGCTCCTGCGTGAGTGACGAAGGTTGTAAACGTTCTACTTCATAATGGATTGTTGATCTGGACGAGCTCCCGTGATTTTTACCTCTTTGAGGGTTTTTCACGTAAAAATCTCTTGTGTGGTGTGTGATTGTTGCTTTGATTTATTTCATTGCTATTATTATCCCATAATTCTGGTTTGTTCTGGAGGGCTAGATCCTAAGGTTTTGTGCAAGGCCCCCAACAAAGTGGTATCAGAGTGTTAAGTTCATTGAACAGGTAGGATCGGTTTGAAATTATGGAAGGTGGCTCATCAAGGATGATCAGCCTTAATGATTCTAACTGGACCATATGGAAGGCAAAGATGGAGGATTTGCTTTATTGCAAGGATCTATATTCTTCAATTTTAGGCATATCAGCAAAATCCAAGGATATGTCTAGTGATGATTGGAAGAAGCTGGACCGAAAGGCAGTGGGGTTTATTAGACAATGGTTGGATGATTTTGTATTCCACCATGTGTATACGGAAACCTCAACCGCTAACCTATGGCTGAAACTACAAGGGCTGTATGAGAGGAAGACAGCCGGTAATAAAAATTTTCTGATAAGGCGACTTGTGAATCTCAAGTTTAAGAATGGTGGTTATGTGGCCGAGTACATGAATGTAGTCAGCAATATAGTAAACCAACTCTCTTCTATGAAGATGGTCCTGGATGATGAATTGCAGGTTATACTATTGCTTAGTTCATCGCCTAACAGTTGGGAGACATTGGTGGTGTCTCTAAGTAACTCTGCGCCAGACGGAAAGATATCCATGGAACAGGTTACTAGCTATCTCTCCAATGAAGAGATAAGGAGGAAGTCTCAGGGGTCTACTCAGCAAGATGCACTTGTGACACAAGAACGGGGGAGATGAAAGAACAGGAAGGGCGGGAAGGCCCGAGATAAATCAAGAGGCAAGTCGAGTAATAGAAAAGATGTTGAATGCTGAAATTGTGGCAAGAATGGTCACTATAAGAATGAATGTCGTAAGGTTAAAAACTTCAAAACGATCTGCAACGTGCTTCTGCCTCAGCACTGTTGCGAACCAACGTCACCTGCACGCAACAGTCGTGCATAAGCTTATAGAAAGCTTAGAGGGTAGTGAAAGTGTGTACGCAAGGTAGTAATATGAACATGCAATGTCAGAGTAATGCAGAATATGCAGATGGATCCATAATATCATGAGTCGTACCAAGGCTATACGATGCAAGACATGAATGGTATTGGCCATCCCAAGGTCATGCGATGTGCAATGCAACTCAAGCATACAGATCTTCATCTATGTCCACACATCAATACAGCTCAAATATGGGATATCACCGGGGTCTAGTACACTCTAAAATAAATTGCTGCCATATAGCGCCCAATAAGGTAAGTGAAAAATACCTCACTATCTGTCTGCCAATATCGGGCGCGACTCGTCGATAGCGGACTCATTCCTTGAGCTGATCAGACTCAGCCTAGTATTGCCCCCTACACTCGGGCGGGTAAGGCCGCACCCCCTTCCAACCGACCATGTAAGACCCGTATCATAATCCGTACTGTTCCGTCGCTTCCCGCGATCCTTCTCATCAAATTCCGACAATCCGCGACCTGTAGTTGACGTTGGGCACGACCGTAAGTCGTATCCTATTCATTTGAGCCGGCTTAATCCGAGACTTGTATCATTGCGACCGCACCGTCGCCGCGGTTCCAACGCCGCGACTCACTGTCCGATCCGATACCCTGACTAAGAGATGTGGGTCGGCGTCTATTTCGAGAAAACGCCGCGCGTTTACATTTTCAAGAGAATCTCTACAAAGTGTCAAATCAATCACATCAATCAATCTCATCAATCAACTTTTTATGTCAAGTACAAGCACCCATGCTTCCTTTCTCCACAAGTCAAGCAACCACCCAAGTCAACTAACACATCACCTCACCCATCACTCACATCCATCAACCATCACCCCTTCACATCACTCCATCTCTCATTACATCACACCTCTCTCTCTCACTTCTCATCACAATTCCAACCAAGCAAGAGCCTCCCACGTCTAAGGCTCCCCATGAGAGAAATGTGCATTTTAGTGGCCCACTTTCCATCTCCAAATTCCATCATCCTAGCCATTCATTTCTCATCTCCACCATCAAAGTGAAGCTCTTGGAGACCGGCATCCCGACGGACTAAGAAGATCAAGTGGTGGGTGTTTCCATAAGCTAAATTTTTATATTTCTATGATGGGCCAAGTGAGGCCCACCGATCAATGGTGTGGATCTCATTTGGGGCCCTAAGATGAGACCAATGGCCCATCTTGATCATCAAAACTATTTCATGGTGGGGCCATTCTCCATGGACCCCATGATGATGTTTACTTTCTTGCATTAATAGGTCATATAGACCATTTATTTTGAATGGAGAGGGATCTCCACCGTTGATCTTTTATTTGGATGGCCCATGTGCAATGGGACACATTGATGTATGATTGGATTGTTGAAACGGAGGGCCCATAGTGCCGGGGTCCCTCCATCATGCGTGTCCCACTCTTTCACTCACTCTCTCTCTCCCTCTCTTCTTTATTTATTTTTCTTGTATGTTAATGTAGCTATGTGGCCCACTTGAATGAGCCCCACCATGAAATATGTATTTTATCCAAGCCGTCCATGGGTGGGGCCCATCTTAAATGTACATCCATTTGGGGTGGCCCACCTAAACAGGGCCCACCTTGAATGTATTTGTCAAAAAAAAAAAAAAAAAAAAAAAAAAAAAAAAGAAAACGTCCTGGCGCTGGACGTCACCTGGATAAAATCAAAAATATCAGTTTTTGTTTTTAAATTTGGGTGGGCTACTTGTAAATGCCCCACCTTGAGGTATGTATTCAATCCAAGCCGTCTATCTTTTTCCCCATCCCATTTTAGGCGTTGAGCCGAAAAACGAGGATGATTGGGGTATCTAGTGGGCCATAGTGTTGAAAACAATATCAGTACCGTTGAAAACTACCCAAATTTTTATTACGCGCTGGAAAATGTCCGTTATTGGTCTTGATAGATCTGTTTTGGTCTTGGGAATACAATGGACGGAGTGGATTTACTTGGGGTGGGCCGCACACCTAAAAATCCTCAGAAAAATCAGATTTTAAAAAAAAAAAAAAAAAAGAAAGGAAAGAAGGAGAGCAGCGTCTGCTGCTGTAGACGGTGCAAGTAGCGCCTGCGGCCTGCTGGCGGGCGGACGCCAGGCAGCCCACGGCTCCACAGGCGGGCCCCACCATGACGTATATTTTGTATCTACACCATTCATCAGGTGGCCCACCCACTGACGTGGCCCCCCTCCAAAAATCAGCGTGATCTAACGCTCAAGTGGCCCACACCACAAGAAATAGTGTGAATTGAATTCTACCATTGAAACCCTTTTGGGGTCCACACAAGTTTTGGATCAAGTTGAAAATTATTTTTCCTATTCATTCAGGTCCAAGTGACCTTATCAACGTGTTGGATGGAAAATAAATGTTACGGTGGGCCCCACATGGGACCCACAATGATGTTGGTGTTTTTCATCCACCGTCCGCCCACAATGATGTTGGTGTTTTTCATCCACCGTCCAGGTGGACGGTGGAGTTCCCTGTGATGTTGCCACTGTCCAATGGACGGTGGGACCCCTTTTGATGTATGTGTTTTATCAAGCCCTCCAGCCACCTGGCTTAGCGCTGGACGGTCTATGGACCCCACCTTTGATGCATGTATTGCATCCAGGTCGTCCAACCTTTATGTGGACCCCCCCCCACCCACCATGATGCATGTGTTGCATCTCACCGTCTATTCATTTCAAAAACTCATTTCTTGAGTAAAAATGAGTCAGATCTATGGTTCAAATGGGCCCACTTTGGTATGTATATAGGGCCCGTGTTGATCCATTTATGGCCATTCATTTAGGCCCACCTTGGTGCACATCTAAGGTCATGGGATTAAGTCCATTTGGCATATGTAATGCCCATGGGTTTAGGCCCATTTGACATATGCAATGCCCATGGGATCCGGCCCACTTATTCTATATAAGGCCTACGGAATTCAAGCCCATTTGATACATATTAAAGCCCATGGGATCAAGCCCATTTGATGTGCATGAGGCGCAAATGGAGTGGCCCATTTGATATATTTAAAGCTCATGTGTGTAGGCCCACTTTGATGTATTTCATGGCCCATGGGTCATGGACCATTGCAATGTACATAAGGCTCATTGGCAAGGCCCATTAATGCAGCCCATTTGATGAATGTAAGATCCATGTGATACGGCCCATTTAATGTATCTAGGGTCTATGGGTCGAGGCCCAACGGAATGACCTTAGGGTCCATTGCAATGTGTGACTTTCCATGTTCATGTAATGATATATATGGCGGGCCGTACCTAGGGAACAATGTTGGTTTGACGTCCATATTGTATGTACAATGTTGGTTAAATGTCCGCATTGTAACTCCCCTTAGGGCCCACTGATAGGCCTATGCTCGTTGTTACCCATCACCTTATAACATGCTTAGTATAATCTCATGACTCATGCTCATACGCATCATATGTATGCTTGGTTTGAGTAGCAACTGATCATAGTATATGCCATTTAGTAGACCATTTATGGGACCCGTTATGAGACCGAGTGCCCCACATGATCACGCAGTACGCGCTGGATTTCTGCATGATTTGACGGCGTGATTCATGCATCTCGTATATGTGTGATTTGATCACTGCACGCCCTAGCGACATCAGGGCCATGGCTCCACAGGTACATCGTGGATAGCCGTATTGGATACTGAAAATACTTAGTTTTAGCACTGTGGGCACTTAGGATGTCCTTGGGTGAAAGTCTCAAAACCTTTTTGGTACCAGGAGATGCTCCAACGTCTAGACCGAGTGGATACACGAGCGTCCGAGTGCCGAATACCAGTAGGTCGCGTCTCCCACTGTGTCGTGGTCGGTTGGAAGGGGGTGTGGCCTTATCCGCCTGAGTGAGGGGGCTATAAGCTAGGCTGAGTTTGACTAGCTCGCAAATGAGTCTGCTATCGACGAGCCGGGTAGGTATTGGCAGACTACTGGTCAGGCGGATAGTGAGGTCTATTCCGCTTTCTTGACTGTGCAGCTAGGGAGGTGGCAGTCACTGTGAAGTGTATTAGACCCCGGTGATATCCAGAGAGGAACTGTACTGATATGTGTACTTGAGGAGTACCGACTTGCTTGGATTGCATTTTGCATATGACACTCGGCTATGTAGGCCTTGCATTGCATCGGTGTGGCCGATGACACTCATATCTCGCATTGCATAGCATTGGTATGACTGATAGCATTCATATCTCGCATTACATAGCCTTGGTATGGTTGACTTTATTCATGAATTTACCGTATACTTTCGCATTGCCCTGATACTGTATACTTGGCGTTTGCCTTACGCACACACTTACACCACCCTCTAAGCTTTTGTAAGCTTATGCACGACAGTTGCGTGCAGGTAGCGTTGGACAGCAGCAGCGCTGACGCAGGAGTGCATATCAGGACCTTTTGAAGCTTTTTGATCACCTTATATTTCCCTTTCTGCATTGTACTTAAAGATTTTGATATAGTGGATATGTGGTGATGTTGTTTTGTGACTTGGTTATGCTTGTGGTTATGCTCCATTTCAAAAAAAAAAAAATTATTCAGAAAATCCTCCTTGTAGGATCCCAGGATCGGAATCTAGCAATTGATTGTCAGGAGCCGAGAATGGGGCACTACGGAGGCTGTCGGCACCAGATTCGGCAATCGGGATTCATGTGAATCCGATTTTCGAGTTTGGGGCATGACAGACCACGACACAGTGGAGAGCGCGACCGTCTGGTAATCGGTACTCAACGCTCATCTACCCACTCGGTCTAAACGTTTTATCAACCTCTTGGTACCATAAGGGTTTAGGGACTTTCACCTAGGGATATCTATAGCACCCCATGTAGAACAAGATTTTCGGTATCCAATCCTACCAACCACGATGCGTCTGTGGAGGCTACGGCCCTGATATCGCTAGGGCGTACAATAACCATGTCACACAAATGCAAAATGCATGAATCACACTATCCATTCATGCAACAAATCCTGCGCATATCGTGCGCTCATATAGGGCAACACCGCCTAACCGGGAGCCCATAAATAACCTACCCGAAGGCATATTCTATGATCAGTCAATTCTCATGTCAAGCATACATATGATGCGTATGATCATGAGTCATGAAGCTATATTAAACATGTTATAATGAGATGAACTATCCTTACAATGCATGTAGGCCTGGGCTACCTATACACAATAAGTACGAGCCTAACAATGGGTCCTAAGGAGAGTCGTAATGTGGACATCCAACCAGCATTACACTCGCAATGTAGATGTCAAACCAACATTGCTCCCAAGGCATAGTCCGTAAAGAATATTCTTATATAAATCAGGTTGGGATCACACATTGCAATGGACCTTAGGTACATCCCATTGGGCCTTAAATATATCAAATGGGCCATATACTATGGGCCTTATATTCATTAAGTGGGCCACCTCCATGGACCGCACCAATGGGCCTTAAGTGCATTGCAATGGGTCATAACCCGTGGGCCTTAGAATGCATCAAATGGGCCCAATCTCAAGAGCCTTATACATATCAAATGGGCCTTAGAATGCATCAAATGGGCCCAATCTTAAGAGCCTTATACATATCAAATGGGCCTAATCCTGTCGGCCTTATATAATTCAAATGGGCCTAAACCCCTAGGCCTTATATAAGTCAAATGGATTTAGTCCCATGGGCCTTAAAATATATCAAATGGACCTAGTCCCATGGCCTTGGAACATATCAGGTGGGCCTAAACCCATAGGCCTTAAATATCAAATGGGCTTAAGCCCATAGGCTTTACATATCAAGTGGGCCTTACATCCACAACAAAGTGGGCCCCCAATAGAGTATTATCACTACACTAAGGAGGGCCCTAAAACAGACTAAGGTGCGGTCCACTGGGAATATGAATCTGGCTCAACATTTTAAGCTCATGCCCAAAATGAGCTTGTAAAGTGGATAGACGGCTTGGATTTAACACACGCATCATGGTGGGGCTCACTGTCATTGGACAGTGCATGTGGGACACATGCACCAGGGCCCACCGTCCGCTGGACAGTAAGAATAAACACATATATCTGGTGGGTTCCACCGTCCGCCTTGACGGTGGGAACAAAACCCACACCTCACTTGTGGGTCCCATGTGGGGCCCACTGTAATATTTATTTGGCATCCAACCCGTTGATAACGTCAAACAGACCTGGTTGAAGGAAAATACAAATTTCAGCTTGGTTCAAAACTTCTGTGGGCCCCAAAAAAAGATTTTATGGTAGATATTTAATTCCACTGTTTCCTGTGGTGTGGGCCACCTGAGTTCTAGATCGAGCTGAAATTTGGAGGGGGCCCACCTGAGGAGGGGACCCACCTCATGAACGGTGTGGATCTAACATATACATCATGGTGGGGCCCACGGCAGCAGCCGTGGGTGGTTAGCCGACCGCCCGCCCGCTCGCTGACGCTGCACGCAGCAGCGTGCAGCTGCTGCTCTGTTGTCAGAGAGGAGGCAGCGCCTCTTGCAAGAATTGGAAAAACCCGATTTTCTGGGGTTTTTCGGGTGTGGAGCCCGCATCATGAGAATCCACTCCGTCCATTAGTTTCCCTGGCTCAAGACGAGCCCAAAGAGTCTAGAGTTTGAATTTTTTTGATGATTAGAAAGTGAAATAAAATAAGAAAAGTATCCTTGAATGGTAGTGATGCATTCTTCGATGCTACGGCCCACCAGATCTTCCAATCAACCCCAACTCTTGGCTCAACGCCTAAAAAGAGATGGGTGAGAGGATGGACGGTGTGGATTTCATACTTACATCAAGGTGGGGCCTAAGCAAGTGGACCACCCCAAAAGTCTCTTTTTTTTTTGTTTAAACAGGGATGTCCAGTGTCTGACGCTGGACGGATTTCATTTAAAAAAAAAAAAACAATACAGTATAGTGGGCCCTGTTGAAGTGGGCCACCACTGATGGATGACGTGGGTACAACATATAAGGTGAGCTCCACTTGAAGAACACTTGGACAAAATACCTCAAGGTGGGGTCCATTCAAGTGGGCCACACAAACCTATTACATAAAATCAAGTAAAATAAAATAAAAAGAAATAAAAAGGGAGAGAGACATGGAGAGTGGGACACGCTTTGTGATGGAGGGCTCCGCCACTATGAGCCCTCCCTTGAAGAAATTATACAATCGGATGGGTCCTTTAACACATGAGACCACCAAAATTTAAAATCAACGGTGGGGATCCTTTCCCCACCAATATGGATGGTCTAGATGACCTTTCTAAAGAAATAAACATCATGGTGGGGTCCATGGAGAATGGCCCCATCATGGAATGATCATGATGATCCAAGTGGTCCATCGACCACAACTTAGGGTCCCAAGTGAGATCCACACCATGGATCGGTGGGCCTCACTTGGCCCATCATAAAAACAAGAAAAACTACCCTATAGAGGCACCCACCGTCCGATCTTCTTGCTCCTAGGGGTTCCTTAGCACCTTAGCTTGGACTTCAATGGAGGAGATGGGGAATGGATGGTTAGGATGGGAGATGATGGGGTAGGAAAGTGGGCCACTTGGAGCTTTAGAAGGAGAGAGAGAATTCCATACGTGGGATCTCTTTTTGCTTGGAGATTTTTGCAAATGAGAAAGAGAGAGAGTTGTAGAGAGAGATGGAATGATGGGTGATGGAGTGATAGATGTGGTGATGGGTGTGTAAGAGCCACTTTTTGACTTTTGAGGCCTTTTGTGTAAGGGAGGCATGGGTTTGGAAGACTTTTGTGGTTGCTTGGGAAAAGAGGTGAGAGTGATGTGTACTTGACATGTGATGGATTGATGGATGATTGATTAATGGGATTGATGTGATTGATGTGACACATCATAGAGATTCTCTTGGGTTTCGCAACGCGCGACGTTTTTTTCGCACCGAACGTTGGCCCACATCTCTTGACCAAGGTATCGCCTCGGCGCGCGAGTCGCGGCATTGGAACTGCAGCGACGGCGCGGTCGCTATGGTATAGAATTCAGGTTGAGTCGAAATAAGTTGACGTCATATGAATCAGGGTCGCGCGTCGATATCGGTTAAGGGTCGAAGGTTGCCGAAATTCGACCGGTAAGACCGCGGAAGTTTACGGAACGGTACAGACTAAGATACGGGTCTTACAGGCGTCTAGGCCACATGAGTGAAAAAGGGCTTCAACTACTAGCGAGGAAGCGACTCCTTCCAGACGTGACAGATATACCTCTCAAAACCTGTCTTGATTGTTTATCAGGAAAATAACATAGGGTTTCATTTGTTAAAACTGCTTCTCATGTTAATAAAGTGCATGCATTAGATTTGGTTTATTCTGATGTGTGTGGTCCTATGAGGACAAAAACCTTGGGTGGGGCATTGTACTTTGTTACTTTTATAGATGATGCATCTAGGAGGGTTTGGGTTTCTGCTTTGAAATCCAAGGACGAGGTCTTTGGTGTGTTTAAGTTATTTCATGATATGGTCGAGAGAGAGACAGGTAGATCATTGAAGTGCATCCGCACTGATAATGGTGGTGAATATATCGGTGACTTTCATGAGTACTACAAGTCCCTAGGTATACGACATGAACAGATGGTTTCCAAGACCCCCCAGCATAATGGTGTAGCTGAGTGAATGAATCGCACCATTGTTGAGAGAATCAGATGCATGATATCCCATGCGAAGTTGTCCAAGACGTTCTAGGGAGAAGTAATGCACACGACGGTGTATTTGATAAACATGTCTCCTTCAGCCCCATTGAATGGAGAAGTACCTGAGAAGGTATGAACTAGACAGGATCCATCATACAGTCATCTCTGGGTGTTTGGATGCAGGGCATCCGTTCACGTACTAAGGGACGAGAGGTCCAAGCTCGATATGAAGATCAAGTAGTGTGTGTTCCTAGGGTATGGTGATGAAAAGTTCGGTTACAGATTATGGGATCCGACCGAGAAGAAACTCGTCAGGAGCAGGATGTGGTTTTCTTTGAAGATCAGTGCATTAAAGACATTGATAAGCCAAAGAAGTACCAGCCTAGTTCAAGTGAGCTAGAGGACATGGATCCGGTTATTCCTCCCGTGGTGCCTGATGACGGGGGAGTACAGCGAGGTGCAGAGGACGAGGGAGTTCCTACAGAAGATGGACCGGGGGAGCAGCCCCCACTTGATCCACCTGTTAAGCCATAGGTGAGGAGGTCATCTAGGGACAGATAGTTGTACAAGAAGTACTCGTCGCATGAGTACATTATGTTGATTGATGAGGGAGAGCCAAAAGATTATTCTGAGGCCCTAGCCGATAAACATAAGGCGTAGTGGTTGAAAGCTATGCAAGAGGATACGGAATCCTTGTATAAGAACCACACCTATGACATGGTGAAACTGCCTAAGGGCAAGAAAACTCTGAGCAACAAGTGGTTGTTCAGAAAGAAGGTTGAGCAGAAGAATTCACAGACAAGGTTCAAGGCCAGACTTGTGGTAAAAGAGTTTTGTCAGAGGAAAGGCATAGACTTCGAGGAGATATTCTCACTAGTGGTGAAGATGACATCCATACTGGTGTTGCTTGGGTTAGCGGCTAGCATGAATCTGGAGATAGAGCAGTTGAACGTTAAAAATGCTTTTCTCCATGGTGACCTGGAAGAAGAGATCTACATGCACCAATCAGATGGGTTCAAAGTCAATGGCAAGGAACATATGGTGTGTAGGCTGAGGAAGAGCTTGTATGGGCTGAAACAAGCTCCACGGCAATGGTACAAGAAGTTCGATTCGTTCATGTTACAGCATGGGTATGACAGAACGGAGTCAGACCACTGTGTGTTCACGTGCAAGTTCTCAGATGGTGATTTTATAGTTCTGTTCTTATACGTTGATGATATACTCATCATAGGAAAAGACATCAAGAAGATCGACAAGCTGAAACAGGAGTTGGGCAAGTCATTTGCGATGAAAGACTTGGGCTTGGCTAAACAGATCCTAGGAATGGAGATAATCCGTGACAGAAGTAGCAAGAAGCTTTGGCTGTCACAAGAGCGGTGTATTGAGAAAGTCTTAGAGCGGTTTAATATGAATGCAGTGAAACTGGTCAGTACTCCACTGGATGGTCACTTCAGATTGAGCGACAGACAGTGTCCTAAGATGAAGGCAGAGGTGGAAGAGATGCAGAAGATACCCTATTCGTCAGCTGTAGGAAGTTTGATGTATGCTATGGTGTGTACACGCCCAGACATAGCATATGCGGTTGGTGTTGTTAGCCAGTATCTTACCAATCCTGACAAAGAACATTGGGCAACGGTGAAGTGGATATTGCGGTATCTAAGAGGCTCATCCAGGTTAAACCTATGCTATGGTGATGGTAAACCTATGCTAGAGGGTTACACAGATGCAGATATGGCAGACGACATAGACTCCAGGAAGTCTACATCGGGGTTCATGTTTACATTTGCAGGGGGAACGGTTTCTTGGCAGAGCAAGCTACAGAAGGTCGTAGCATTGTCGACGACAGAGGCCGAGTACATTGCAGCACAGAAGCATGTAAAGAGATGCTTTGGATGAAGAGGTTCCTACAAGAACTTAACCTGAAGCAGGAGGAGCACGTGGTCTATTGCAATAGTCAGAGTGCTATACACTTGAGCAAGAATCCAATTCAGTATTCCAAGTCGAAGTACATAGAGATTCGGTATCACTAGATCAGGGATACTTTGGAACAGAAGGTGTTACAGCTTGAGAAAGTCCACACGGACGATAATGGGTCAGACATGATGATCAAGGCTTTGCTCAAGGGCAAGTTTGAGGTTTGCAGAAATCAGGCTGGCTTGAAGAAGGTGAATTCCTCCTGAGTCAGAAAGGGAGAGATTTGATGGGATTTTCCTCCTCAGATTAGAGGAGAGATGGAGCAACAGGTGAAAAATCTGAGTAATTCACCGCATTGCTTGACCGGTCGTGGGACAGCCACGAGTAGTCTTGGGAGGCGCTCGATCGGTCGTAGGTTCGAGCCCTGGCACGACTCGAAGTCTAGCGAGTTGTGTTGTTTTTTTCCTGGTCTAGGACTAGTCATAGGGGAGCTACGACTAGTCGTAGGTGGTCTACGACCAGTCATATGAGATCTATGACTAGTCATAAGTTACACAGTTTTTGTGCGAAATTGCAGATTTGAGTCCTTTCGCAATAGGAATGCGGAAAGCAGTTTCCTAAAACTATAAAAAGGGTTCTCTAGGGTTTTTCTAGGGTATGAGAAAAACACAAGAGGGTTATCAAGGGTGAGAGAAAGAGAAAAGAGAGAGAGGAAGCTTGTAGAAGGAAGCCGTCGTCTCAGCGCTTCTACGTCCTCATGATCGGTGAGATCCCTCTGTTTTCTTTTATTCTCTTATTGTTTATTTGCTCTTGCGTGAGTGATGAAGGTTGTAAACGTTCTACTTTATAGTGGATTGTTGATCTGGACGAGGTCTCATGGTTTTTACCTCTTTGAGGGTTTTCCACGTAAAAATCTCGTGTGGTGTGTGATTGTTGCTTTGATTTATTTCATTGCTATTATTATCCCATAATTTTGGTTTGTTCTAGAGGGCTAGATCCTAAGGTTTTGTGCAAGGCCCCCAACATATGGAACATACCCTTAAAAGATCCTACATTCGTATTGCATGTTAAATATGGACCATTGGCTATTACTAGTCATTTTCATCTTATTAGAGAAATATATATTATGACATTGCATTGCCCATTATGGAGTCCATGATATCAATGGACTTGGTTACCAAGACGTGTGGCTCATTAGTAACATTTATGGGTCAACCACAAGAAATATATTAGTCTTGGTCGAGCATCACACAATATTTGAAGAGAATGGCATCACCGTCTCTACTTTTGGATTCGTTTTTAGTAGGTATTCTGAGAATGTATTTTTTCCATGAAATTCATTTATTAGAAGAAGACTTCTAAAATATAAGTTTATGTCATTTTCTTGAAAATTCTAGAATTATGTAGAATTCAATTTGTGAGGACAGATTTCGTTTGAGACTGAGGACGTTTCAAAACAAGAAACAAAAAAGCATAGAATTTCCCATCCATAGAAACTAAACTAACATATTTCTGCTGAAACCTATAATTTCACATTCTGCCAATTCCCTGTGCCCCTGCAGCAAGAAGTTTCGTGTGGGCGGAAGCTATGTGGGTCTCATAGAGATTCTAAGAAATCTACTCCATCCATTAGTTTCTCAACCTCACAAAAGGACAGGAGTCCAAAACTTAAGGAGATCCAAAACTTAGGTGGGCCACACAACAGAAAATGGTGAGAATGGAAACTTCCACCATTGAAACCTTCCTATAGCCGACCATGATGTTTATATGTCATTCAAACCCATAGCTGATTGTGCCGGGCATTTATTTTTCAGCATTCTTGAAGATCCAACAGCTTGGTGAAGACCCGTATTGGGGTCAGTGGACCAATCTGAGACCATCTTGTTATATCATGGGCAGGACTTGGAATAGGTCCTCGCTCATGGATCAGACCAGGCAACAAGTTGAAGTAGCCTAAGCCAGGCCAGGTGAATCCTATGACCTAATTACTTGATAAATATCAGCCTCAGCCAGCCTAGGTGAATCCTAGGGCCTGATTACTTGATATATAGCCCAGTGTTGTAGGTTATGAGATATAGCAAAAGATTTCCTACTAAGGGCCAGCCAAGGCCTGGCCTCAAGTTTGTGGGCTTGGGCTTAAAATGATGGTCAATTACCCAATGGGCACGTCCCTCACCAACCAAAAACATGTATAGCTCTGGGTGGAGCCAAGATACACCATTCACCACCACTAACCATAACACATGTTGAGGGATGGGATAGCACAAGGAGTGGGTGGGAGGGAAATGGTACTATGAGGTCGACCACATGGGAGCTTCCATAAGGTCAAGCTGGGTGGGCCTCACCTTGATGAACATCCGCACCATCAATCAGATGCAAACTTCCATTTTGGTCCATGGGCTTAAAGATAGGGGCCAATCCATAACTTAGATGGGCCACACCATAGACAGCAGTTGAGAGTGGATACATCCCATCAGATATGTCATCTTATATTAGACTTGGGGCCCGAGAATCAGCCACATACCTGATTCAAGTGTGCCACACAATCCCAAAAGGTGTACAAGACAAGCTCAACCTCTAAATTGTTTCCCTTGGTGTGGCCCACTTAATTCTCATATGGGCCTGATTTTTTAGCCCCACATCTAACTTTTGGGATGACATCTAATAGTTGGACTGGATAATTTTACATGCTGATCACAGTGAGCCTTGTAAAAATCAAGGGTGGACGTCTCTCTTAACTATTCTACTAGTGTTGCCAACCTAAATCACTAGTCACCCTAATTTATTTTTTTAGGCCCTGGGCCTAAATTGTGATTGCACATTTAATAGTTGGAGTGGATCTCACATAGTGGGCCGCACCAAAAATCAAGGTCACGTTAAAAGGTTTTTTTTTTTTTTTTGTTTTGTTTTTTTTTTTGTTTTTATGAGAAGGTTTCAAGTCCAATTGGCTTGAATAAGGTTAAGGTCCAACCAACCTATAACTTCCAACCTTTCATGTTTATACAACATCTAACCTATCTAATTGACAAGTATCACATTTTAAAAAGATCCACAACAGCAATTGAGTGGATAAGACTTTTGTTTTTCTATTCACCAATGTTTGAATATTGTTTCATATGTTGTGGATCAGTTGATGTGTAGAAACTACTGACTATTACGGTAGGCGATCCCAATAGTGGGGCCAAACTGTTGAAAGGGTTGGATGGTACATGATATTAACATATTTAAAGTTATCGTATGGATGGAATATAGATTTTTAACTAACCAACTCGACTAAGGATTGCTCTTTGGGATTTTTAGGATAATGGCCTTATGGTATAACGTAAGCAAGAAATTGACACATTTTTCTTAGAAGTCATCTTTTTTAGTCCTAAGATGAGATTTTGCATTTTTCCAAGATGAAAATACCCTTCTACCCACCTGCTCCATCATATTGCCTTAGATTGTAATGGAAGTTTGAGGGATGCTCTTAAAAATGGATATTGTGGGCCCCACCAAAATAACGATTCGATCCATTCTTGGCTGATGTTGATGCAAAAATCTGTGTAACCCTCATTAGACCTCTGAGTACCTGCACACAAAGAAGACAAAGGAGACCCTAGCTATAATAGGGCGACCCTCCGATGCCTAAGTCAGAATCAAGCAAAGTATTGCGTCCAATAGAGTTGAGTGTTTACTAGTGCGTACCTTTCATTGTATATGAGGCCTCTATTTATAGGCTACGAGTTGATTACGTGTAGAGAAACACTTCATGTATCATAGGTGTACGCTTAACAGCTGTTTCTCAACTGTTTCACAATATCATCAATGATGATAAGATCAAGTGGTCAGGACATGTTGTGGGAGACCGAGACCGACCATCTGAGCTGATCTTCAGTGAGCCCTGGTCAAACTTTCTCCAATATTGGTAGTTCAAGATGTGAGGTCAGGTCTTTGACCTCGAGTCCTTGCACCTCAACTAAATTGTACGAGCACTGAAGCTAAGCTCCCTTCCTTAGTGAAACATAGATGACATCGAGGATGACCATCCTCTTTATCTTACCGTAAGGTGCAGGGAATCCCTCGTGGGTCGTCAAGCAATACATATCCGATTCTGTACGGATTCATGCTTCGGAGGCTTTTCGAGGAGATTTGGACAGTAGCTCGGAAATGGATAAGACCATGGGAAAGCTCGGCTCCCGCCCTCTTCCAAAGGAAGCACTTCATCTCCTTGTGAGCAGGGTCGTCAGGTGGATAGATCTCACACAATGGATTACCATTTTAAGGTCATTGAGGAGCTCATCGGTTATGATTGGTACTAATAGACCACGCGACGTGCACAGATGTCCGAGCCGACCTCATAATTCTGACTAGTTCATTTTTACCCATAATAGTAGTCCCCCTACTTCCGAGCTGACTGTGTAAGCTCAGAAAGTAAGTCGGTGTAGTGAGGTCAGATCAATGATATCTTGTGCATAAAGGGGTAATAGGCGCAGAGAACGAGGAGGATCTGCAATTATGGTACGACATGTGCTAGCAAGGTACCTTTTTTAGTTCCCGACTTATCTAGCGTGGATGCATGGAATTACCTAGGAAGTCAGGTTTTAAATTGGATTTGAGGAGTACCTACCATCATATCTTAATACGGCTGGATGATAAGTGGAAGACAACTTTTAAAACCAATAAAAGGATATATGAATGGTTGGTCATGCCCTTAAGTCTTTCAAATGCAACTAGTACATTCACGAGGTTGATGAACCAAGTTCTGAAACTATTCATTAGGTGGTTCATAGTGGTTTACTTCGATGATATTTTGATATACAGCTAAGACGAACCAAGTCATATGGAACATCTCAAACAGGTCCTTCAAATGCTCACTGAGAACAAGTTATACCCTTAATCTTAAAAAAATGTAGCTTTTTGACCGAAAGCCTGCTATTTTTAGGCTTTTCCATGACGTCCATAAGCACCCGGGTGTACAATAAAGAGATAAGAGCCATCAAGGAATGGTTGGTTCTGACAAACATCTATGAAGTACAGAGTTCTCAATGGTTAATGATATTTTATTGTCAGTTCGTGAAGAATTTTAGTACAATTGTGTCATTGATTACAGATTGTATGAAGAATGGACCATTTTAGTGGATGGATAAAGCTGACAGGAACTTTGCTGAAATCAAGCGTATATTGTCCAAGACCCTATTTCTCGTACTTATTAGCTTTAACAAATTGTTTGAGGTCGAATATAATGCTTTATATTTTAGAATTGGGAGAATTTTGTCATAAGAAGGCATGCCAGTAGCATTTTATAGTAAAAAGCTTAGTGATGCACGCAAAAAGTGGTTGATGTATGAGCTTGAATTGTACACAATCGTCCAAAAACTACGATATTGGTGACATGACTTAATTCAAAGGGAACACATTCTTTACACAGACTATCAAGCTCTTAAATTCATTAATATCCAAGATCAAGTAAATTGTGTACATGCTATGTAGATTTCATTCTTACAGGAATTCACATTTGTATTAAAGCATAAAATTGGGCAACAAAACAAAGTGGCTAATGCACTTAGCTAATGTGCAACTTTGTTACTCACCATGAGCAATAAGGTTGTTAGATTTGAATGTCTCAAAGACTTATGCCGACAATGACGACTTTAAGGACACTTGGATTAGATATCAAGAGGGTCATCCTAGTGACCTAAAAATTCATACATGACGTAATGGGATTACCACGACCGCACTGTGGAAGCTATCCGGGGCTACAAAATGAAGGCTACATCGTAAAAGGGGGGTTGATTAGGACTAATTAAAATTTATATATTTTAAACTCAATTTCTTTCATAAGATAATATGCAAATTAAGTTAAGCAAGATAATTAACTCTTAAGGCTTCCAAGTCAATAGAGGTTCCAATCACATAAATTACAAATGATATACTAATTAAACAACTATTCTATAAACATGATAATGTACATGTATGTGTAGGATGTGTTAACCATCTATTCATAGCATTCATCTAATCATATATATATATATATATATATATATATATATATATATATATATATATATATATATATATATATATATATATATATATAATTAAACATTCACCATATAAGTATAATTAAATAAGTGCTCAAATACAATCTCAAACATAAGCATGTATAATGGTTCGATTTCCCTACTCCACTACTAGCGGATGCACTCAACCTATGAGTGTACTAGATTTCATTATCGAAGGTTTTAAATCATTTGCACCTCTAACTTTACAATCCTACGCAAGGATCAGCTGCTGCACAAAACTTTACACGGTTTTCCGTAGGCTCACCACGAGCCTTGGTCCTACATAAGAACCTACTAACATACACTCTCGTTAGAACTTTCATTGATGCCACAGGAGATTTTAGTTGATTTTCTATCAGCTAACTAACAATCTCGGTCATAATCGAAGGACCTACATTTACTCCCACTAGAGGCTCCCACGGAGACTAACACGTACACACCCGTGTCTAATGGATTCGTCCCTACACAAGAGCCTAGGATCTAGGTTATACATAAGAACCTAATTGAGTTTCACAATTCAAACTCCACACTCAATCCTACATAATAGGAAGGAGTGTACCCTGACTCTTACAATTGATAACTTATCAAATTGAGCTCCTTTTACGTCATCATCTCGAATTGCTTCATTAGTGCTCTCCCATGTTTCAATCAGCTCCATTTTACTCCATCAATCGCGATGTCGATGCTTTGTCAAGGCTTTAACTTGAAGATCAAATAGCTTGCATGTAGTGCTCTTTTAAGGTGACTAAGGTGATGTGAGGCTAGTAGAATCTTTTACAATTAATGAAAAATTATAATTCTTAGGAGATTCATATAAATGAGTCTTCTAGAGGATTTAGATAATGGTATGACTATTGAAGTTAAGTCTAATCCCTAAAAAATAGAGGAGTTCAAGCATATCTCTAAGGCGGAGGTTAGAATCCTCATTAGAGTATTAATCTCAAGGAAGATGACTTAGATCTCATTGGTTTAGAAGCTTAAGATGAGGGATATAATCATGAAATCACATAAGCTTATATTACACCAAAAACTCATCTAAATGCCAAAGAACCGAATGCCTTTTATAAGAAGTTCAAGTTCCAACAGTTAAAAAACAAGCAGATAATAGTTCTTTCGATGAGATCGAGCAGGGCTTCAGTGACATTGAAAAAATCAGATTTCTAACTAAATTGTGGTTGGATAGTTTTCACATTGTTATCCAATGTCAGCTAGTGGTCTTCGATGAAGGTTCCTCGATTCCATTGAGAAACTTAGATAACTTGCTGGACATATCTGAGTTACCTACGCGATTCTATCGAGTGGTCTTTGATGTCATTGAAGACCCCAAGAGGTCTAGTCGATGGGATCAAGTAGTAATCAAAGTCTACTGTTTGGGTGTTTGATTTCACAGAAGTTTCATACCTCTTTTAGCGTTATTTATCATGTTCCAATTCTAAGGCTAAGGAAAGATTAATTAAAGTTTACCTATTAAGCCAAAATTATATAGAGGTTCAAAGGTTGTTTTGGGTCAAGGGTTATGATCACCAAGGCAACTTCTTTACCTTTTCTTTTCTCCTTGATGCTCTTGTTCTCTTGTGTGTTCGATCTTCAACTTCCAAGGGCTCAACTGAATATATGACACAATGACTCACATGATTGACAAACAAGATGCACAAATCAGTACACTAACATGTCCTACATATGCAAGGTGATTTCCTCTTCAAAAGGAATCAACTATGCTGTAACAGCCCACGCCCACACTGTATGATATTGTCCGCTCTGGGCACAGCCCGCACGGTTTTGTTCTCGGAGTTGCCCCCAAAAGGCCTCATGTGGGGGAAGGATACTGGTAGCTCGCACACAGACCCGATGCTCCCGTGGTCCCGCCCACACAGCACCTATCCCACAAGATATTGTCCACACCTATACTGTACAGGCCAGCGGTGGGTTTTGTTCCCCTCAGGGAGGCCTCATACAGTATAGGGTGACACTCCACATATAACCACCATTACTTCAGACAACTCTTTCGATGTGGGACAAGTTACGCTACAGTCAACTGCAGCAGTAGCTCGCCCAGCACAGTAGCCTGTCAGCCACACAGTAGCCTGCCAGCCAGCTTTGGAGCCCTCCCACATGTGCCCGCCCACATGAAGCAGTGACCGGGGCGTCACATTATCCCCCATCGAGCCGTCCTCGGCTCTGATACCATTTGTAACAGCCCACGCCCACACTGTATGATATTGTCCGCTCTGGGCACAGCCCGCACGGTCTTGTTCTCAGGGTTGCCCCCAAAAGGCCTCATGTGGGGGAAGGATACTGGTAGCTCGCACACAGACCCGGTACTCCCGTGGTCCCGCCCACACAGCACCTATCCCACAAGATATTGTCCACACCTATACTGTACAGGTCAGCGGTGGGTTTTGTTCCCCTCAGGGAGGCCTCATACAGTATAGGGTGACACTCCACATATAACCACCATTACTTCAGACAACTCTTTCGATGTGGGACAAGTTACGCTACAGTCAACTACAACAGTAGCTCGCCCAGCACAGTAGCCTGTCAGCCACACAGTAGCCTGCCAGCCAGCTTTGGGGTCCGCCCACATGTGCCCGCCCACATGAAGCAGTGACCGGGGCGTCACATATGCATCCCTAAAAGTTCTCTGAGGGAGCAGATTGTAACACCTTGAACTTTTCAATACCCAAGTATTGAAAGTTCTCGAGTACTACCATGAAATTTAATTTTGTATATCACCAATTTAGCCTATGATAACCTTACATCTATTCTCTAACCTGAATTTTACCATTGAGAATAATCTTCATCCATAGATCAAGTCATCCGACTGTTGATTTTAAGATACGATTACCATATGTCCAAGTATTCTCACTTGTCCATCATAACCAACTGTTCGGCCAACTATCCACCACTAGGTAAAGATATCTGACCGTCCACTTTAAGTACTTTGGACCACCCGATCATAGTAATCTAACTACCTAATATTTGCATCCAGTCGTACACATCAAATTGAGATTCTGATCTGTTCATCTTGTTCATCACCCATGAATATGCTTAACCCATTATCAAAACTACAATATAAGAAACTTATACATGTGAATAAGTCACTTGAATCTAATGATATACATATTTTACCTTGTGATCACTCCAAAAATTCACTTGTGATCATCCGTTTACAAAATTGACCATACACCCACTTACATACATGATCAGAGCACTAACCATCAAGTTTTTCCATTTTTAACATGTTATCTGACCATCCATTATGTTGGTTGATATATGCACATTCTCTTAATTAATTTGATTAATAATTATTTATTTATAATGATTTACATATAAGTTCTTTTGTAAAAATTACTTAAAAATATGCCTATAACTATATAAAACTATTAGATTTCCTAAAACTTTCATATCAACAATAAGTATGAAAATGTTATTAACTTAAACCCTTGAATTCTAGATCACAAGGTTCCCACGATCCGTTTGATATGAAATTTTATATCATGCCTATGTATCATAAATTAACAATACATGTCAAATTTCAGCCCTTAGATCATTGTAAAAGTGACCCAATTGACAAATCAACCCCATAATCATTGATTTTAGTATTCATCGAGTGAAAAAACTTCATGGATAATCGTAATAGAATATTTTTCTTCATATGAAAGACTTGAATTGCCCATAATATAGACCAAATGTGAAATATGAAGACCCTACTTTGGTAGACTTTTCTTTAGGCGCGAAGTTATCTTTTTAAGGCTTACTAACTCTTTATAAATCTAGATCTTCTGATTTAACCACTTTTCGTCATCCATTATAACTCAAATTTGAACCACACTTTGGTCTCATATGACTACGAGGCTATATAAAATTTAGACCCTAATCTATGATCCTACACCATTGAATGTTGAAGCCAGTTCCTTCATTTAGGTACAAAAGGTCAAATTTTATATTTAGGTTTTTTCCACCATTGATCAACCACCAAAATTTGTCCAACCGTTTGTCTATTTTGACTATACATTTCTCTCAGAATTGGGCCCTGATCATTAAGTGTGGGTCATTAATTGAAATCAAGTTCGTTTTGGCACTCGTTAGGAAAATTTTCAAGATAAGTCAATCTAAATTTTGGATCACTAAGAAAATCATATACTTTGGCCCTATTCGACAACCTAAACACTGGACGAATTGAATTTAAAGAAAGATCATTAAAAATGGTCAAAATGGAGAAACTCAATCCAAGCAGGATGTGAAACACACTCCCTCTCACATGCCCACTCTTTATAGAAGGAGGAGTGCGTTCCCCTCTCCACTCACATGCTCAATCTCCCAACACCTAAGGAAGAGAGAGAAAGAGAGAGAGAAACACACCCCCACTCACACGCTCATTTTTTTTTATCATGAATCAAATTATTTTGAATTTATTAGGAATTAGTCCTCCTTTTATCCCTCATGGATTCGAAGAAGCTATTTGAGGAGTCTAAAGAGCTCTGTGGATTCGGAGTAGTTATTCCCTAAGGAAGAGGGTGATCGATCTCATCACGTCCCTCCCTGCACCACCTCCTAGTATTACAATTAAACATTATCACCGAACGTTTCTTATTGATGAAAATCTCATAGCTTGGTTGACCAGTGTAGCCACATCATATACTACCATTCCCTCTTTCAATTTTACGAAAAGCAGTGTAGTATATAGACGAAAACCCTATACAATGGTTGAGATGAGAGTGGTATTAAGGGAATGTTCTCAAAGCTATTTAAATGTCCAATAAGTTTAGGATCATGCATCTTATTTTCACATATAACGTATATCCTAGAAATGACAATTACCCTGACTTCACTGCCCATATGGTCAAATTTCAGTATAAAGTTAGTCAACATCATCAATTGTCTCTCTCAAGAATGATCATGAATCAGTTAGTGTCACTCTATTCAATAGTCAGTCAAGAGTCATCCATTCCTTTTGATCATCTCATATATATGTTATCTCGAGAGTGTGGGTTTCAGACAATTACGAATATTCTATTGAAACCCAGCACCTTCAATGTTATTTCTCTGAAGTGCATGAATCTACTGGATGAAGATGCCTAGGCAAATGAGCCTTCACAACCAACAGGGGAGCCTTGACAACTAGCAGAGGAGTCTTCATAGTCAGAAGCATCATCAGAGCATATCACAAAGCCTTCCGTTGAGGTTTCTCCATCAACGACTCCATTTTCTAGGGACACAGGGACATCACAATGTAATCCTCCTCTTCCTCTAGCTCCACCATCAGCTCGACAGCAGGACCGCATAGATCAGCTACTTGCGACACAGACTGATATTCGAGCAACTCAAGCTCAGATTGATGTAGAGAAGGCTCATTATGGATAGTATCTGACCAGGATAAAGCAAATGAATCAGACTCTGCAACACACCGCTTAAGATATATTGGTATATCTGACTTGTCGTGGTGACGATGTATCAGGAGCAGGACCATCGAGCTAGGGTTAGTAGAGCTCTCAGAGATAAGAGTTGTTAGTTTTTGGTATTGATGAGTCGCTAACCATATCAGTCATGTATTTCTTTTTAATGACCTGAAGATGGGATTTAGCATATTGGTATACATGTATATGTTGAGGATGTTATGTGTTTTGGATGATATATAGCTTGGTTGTGTTTTAGACATATTGTGTTTCATTGGTATATATATAGATATTATGGTTGCTACCCTTTATGCTTTATTGTTTAAGTTTCTCCTTATGCATTGGGACATATTTTCTACACTTGATTGATATATAATGATATGTATGTCTATGTGCTTTCATGATAAATCACTATGTTCTTAGGCTACTTGTTATATATATGAGATTATTGGGTGATTCGGACGCTACAAGATGAATGTTGTGCAATGCCGTTTTCTTTAATAATCATCATCGTAATTACCTTGTCTCAACTTTTTGAAGTCAAGCTCTAAGGTGATATATATATATATATATATATATATATATATATATATATATATATATATATATTAGAAATGGTTCTATGTGGTCGACCTCATGGTAACCTCCCCTGAGGTCGAGCTGTGTGGGCCCCACCGTGATGTGCGTTGAACATCTACCCTATCAGTCAGATGCATCATTCCATGGTGGGCCTCGGGCTTAAAAATCAAGTCAAACCATGACTTGTGTGGGCCACACCACATACAAAAGTTGAGAGGGGTTACCCTCCCACCAAAACATTCATAATCATTTGTTGGGCCCCTTGAGATGTGGTTCACAAATCCAGTCCATCCATTATGTGTCCCACTTGGATGAGGGGTCAAACCAAGTTTCAGACACATCCAAATTTCAGGTAGGCTCCACCAAATGCTTTTATATGTTTTAGGCATGTCTTCACATGATTTTAGATTGTATGGCCCACTTGAGTTCTGTAAACAGCTGATTTTTGAGATATCCCATAATTTAAAGAGACCCATCAAATGCATGGTGTTGATTTTCGACACACATCATGGTGGGCCCATGACATTGACCGCACTAGAAGCATTTCCCAATGAAAAAAAAAAGTCCATTATTTTAACCAAAAGGGCATATCATATTATATATCATAATGCCACTAAAATCGAAATTAAAAGAGGCCAATATAAGAGGGCCTACTACAAATAAAGTACAAATAAAGTGTGTGTTTTTCCTTACAATGGAGGGAATCACGATCTCAATAATCACTGAGGTAAGATGGAGCTTCACCTAACAATTGGGTCATATTTCTTCTCCGTCCGAGGATCTCTGCCCCAATAAATACGTCCCTAATCTCGTGCATTTCTGTAGCAACATTTCTCATTTCCATCCGTTCTCTTGGAGATTTTGTGGAACATTCAACTGCAATCTTGATCACTGCAATCAAGCATTCTCGCACCCTACCTCTTTGAGCTCTTATTATCTCGATGTTTTGGACAGATCCATCTTCTTCTTCTGAGAGGAGTATTGGATCCACTATCTCCATTACTTTGTCTGGAAAAGCCTTCTTTGCAAATGTAGTAAGGCTTAGATTATCCTTAAACATGTCATCAGTGGGCCTCTTTCCTGTGAACATTTCCAACAAAAGGATGCCATAGCTATACACATCTCCATGTGTAGATGCCTCACCACCCATGCCGTACTCTGCAGTTCACATGTTTTTTTTTTCTCTATTAATTCATTGTTACAACATGTAAAGAAGAAGAGTGCTAATCCTAGAAACGCATACCCTAAAATGATTTGAGAAAACAGATGGACATTCCGAATTGAATGCCTGTTATTGAAATATTTGTATGGCTACAGGATATTTCCAGGTCATTTTATGAACTGGGTCCAAAAATGAGGCCAGTACCAAGCTCTAGCTACCCAATTGACAGAAACAGTGGAAATGAGCACTACAGATGAAAATTCTTAGGGCCATCGGGGCTCACTTTGTGATTTGAATCTGATTCTTTTTTTAGTCTGAACCTAGAGTTGAAAAAACATATGAATGAGGGAACAACAAGATAGGGCGAACGTAAGGTCGGAAGTTAGAGTGGCAGGTCTGTGAATCCACTATAATGAAGGGAGATTGCAGATGCAGTAAAGTAAGGGTAGTTTTGTCAATATCTAAATAGAATATACCATTCTACACGTAACTAATAGCAACCGGTTTAATGTCTAGCTGTGAAAACTATGGGCGTGTTTTAAAAAATAATTTAAAAGCAGAAGGTTTTTCGTCCCTGGCCGAAAAGTCAGTGATATGGAAGAATCTCTAAATTTATAGGGTTGTATGTTTGTGTGTGACCGAAGAAATTAGCTGGTGTACCACACGCCACCGACCTAGTACGTCACATGCAAAGACAGTGCATCACGTGCTCGAGAACCGGTATGAAAGGTTGAAGGGAGATCAAAGTTATGTGGCCCATCAGGTTCAATTTAGAGTGTGGGCCTAAAAATGAGTCATATCCAGAGTTCAAGTGGACCACATCACAAATAGAAATCATTATTTTCCATCTAATCTTTATTTACCATTAAAACATTCGTATGGCCCACCATAATCTTTATTTTCCATCTAATCCGTTCGTGGTCAAGAGAAAATATATATATCAAATTGATCCAAAACATCCGTGACCTCAGAAAGGTTTCAATGGTAGACATTCAATCCTTCACCGCTTTCTGCAGTGTCGTGGTCAATTTAATCTTTGGATCTCTCTTATTTTTGGACTCAAGCCTTAAAACAATCTCACTAGATTAGCAGATGGTTTAGATATAACCCATACCTCATGTATCTTTCATGAAATGTGATAATCATCAAGTGTGACTTATCAAAATTAAGTGAATATATAGAAATGAGCCTAATTCAAAACTTAAGGTGGTCATTAGTCTGATCTTTTGTACGCGAAGTAAGGCTTCTGGCCTGATGGATGAACTGAATTTTACGTTGACACCATGGTGGATCCGACAGAGCTTAGGGGTTTTATGCATTGTGCATGAGGGAAACGGATTGGCTACTTCCATTGCCACTGCTCTATGAGCCCCACCATGTTGTATGTGTTTCATCCATCCCGTCCATCTATTTTTTTATATCATTTCACTGCACGAGACCAAAAAGGAGGTATATCCCAATCTCAAGGGGACCACGTTACAGGAAACAGTGTTGAATCAAGCTGATCTTTGTTTTTTCCCTTCATCTGGGTCTGTATGACCTAATCAACAGATTGTACGTCAAATAAACAGTACAGTAGGCCTTAGGAGGATTTTAACGGTGGATATCCAATTATTATTGTTTTCATGTGGTGTGTTCCACCTGATATTTATATACCTCTCATTTTTAGGATCAACCCTAAAATAATATATAAAAATGGATGAACGGAGTGGATGAAACACATACATTATGGTAGGGCCGACAGAGCACCGATCATCAGCCATCGGGCTGGTGGCAGGGGAGTAGCCAATACGTCTCCGTGCATGAGATGGTGTTGTTTCAAAATACACGTGGCATTCCTAACCATCTAATCATCAACTTTATTAGAAAACAGAAAATACAGCGGTTGATATTCCGCCAACAAGACAGTTTGTGGTTAGGATCCTCTGATATTTTTAACTTCTGAAAAGTAGGCCATCCATGATAGGTCCACGAAATGGACAGTCCAAAAATGCGACTCCTTCATGCAAAATGCATAGTCATTGGCGACTGCAAACTCGGTCAAGTGAAGTCATTTTGATGAGGTTTGAAGCCAGGAAAGCTGGTTTACTACCATGACTCGGTCCCGACATGATGAGGCTTATCGAGTGAGCTCGTTGTGTTGGTCAGGTCTACGCTGCTAGAACTCATAATCTCAGCTAAGGCAAACGCCTGTTGCCAGCACAGGACATTCTGTATCTAATGGCTTCAAAAGGCACTGAAAGTGTTCGACGAAACGCCCAAGAGATGAGGAAGATGCCGTTAGGCTAAGAATAGGTGGTGACGACCACATTTTCAATAAAAGGGAGGTCATGTGAGACAACATAGCTGGTATAAAATGCCATCTTATGTTCGCATTAATGGGAGCGAGGTGGGATATTTTCCATGGTTTTTATAGTTTCTGGCTTGCTATGGTTGGTGTATAAAGCCATCTAACGGTCGGATATTTGTGCAATGGTTTGACAGTGGTTTTTGACACATTGCTGTTGGGCCAATATATCATCTGACATTCCCAGATTTTCAGATTAGGACTAAGTGTTTGGAGAGTTTGGAGACCATATCATATTCTGTGAATTGACAGTTTGTCCGTTGTTTTTTTTTTTTTGTTTTTGAAAGAAAAGCAAGAATTTATTAACAACCAAAGCTAAAAGGATATTTTCTTTGGATGGTTAATCCAACGATCAATAATCAATCGCAATTCAAATCTGATCGATTTTTGGGCTGTGGCCTACGATGGTAAAGCCAACCGGATGAGAGTTTTCGATGCTCAAAAGGTAGGTCCTACTCTTGCAAGTTGTAGTATATGAGTGGTAAGGTATTTAAATTAAGTAAAATTAGCCTATAGATATTAGACAAAAAAATGTGTAGTTTTCCGAATGTGTGGCTGTATGACTGGATGCTGTGAGGTACATGGTGCACAGCTTGCAGATGGGACACATGATGCATGACATATAGAAAACATGTTATCTGTAATTTTAAAAAATCAAGTCTAAGTGAGAAAGGAAGGAGATGTTAAAGGAGTCATTTTACCTGGAGCAACATACCCAATTGTTCCCTTTATCACAGCCGAGCTGCTTTGATTCTGAGAATAATGATCGGATTCACATAGGAGTCTTGCTAGCCCAAAATCTCCGACATGGGCAATCATGTCAGCATCAAGAAGAACATTGCTTGGCTTTAGATCACGATGGATGACCGGCGTCTGGCAATCATGATGAAGATACTCGAGTGCAGAAGCCACATCGATGGCTATGTTTAGCCTCTGAATCAGGCTAAATTTCCTCAAATGGCTTGAGCCATCATCATCCTGCGGATGCAACCACTTCTCGAGGCTCCCATTAGGCATGAACTCGAGAACTAAAGCTTTGAAATGGTCCCCCTTAAAATCGATGCTCGAGCAAGAAGTTAAGACCTTGACGAGGTTCCGGTGCCGGATATTTCTTAAGGCCTCGCATTCAGTGATGAAGCTCTTGGAAGCCCCTCTTTGTTGAAGGTTGAGCACCTTCACTGCTACGGTCATCTCATCGTGGTCTAGAACTCCTTTATATACTGAACTATAGCTTCCGAAACCAATCAAATTGGATGAAGAGAAGGCATTGGTGGCTTTGAGGAGCTCTGCATAAGAAACCTTGAAATGATGATTCTTCAAGGAAGATGTCGAAGAGAGTCTCTTTCTTGGCTTTTTTCTCCAATAACAAAAACCAAATAAACAGGATAATATGAGCAAGCAAAGAATTGTGCCGAATACTGCAATCACCACTTTGATAACTAGAGATCTTCTTTTTTTTTTAGAGGCTGTAATTGGACATGACGGCAGTTGCAACACTGGAATGCCGCCACAGAGTTTCTTGTTTCCAAGGACTGAACTTGCGCTCAAATTTCTGAAGACACCTTCTTGTGGTACTTGGCCATCCAGATCATTGAAAGAGAGATTCAGATACTGCAAGAACCGAAACTCCTCGAGGTATTTTGGAATTTGCCCCGACAAATTATTATCCGAAAGATCTAAGATTTGGATGACCTTCAGAGTATTCAAAGATCTAGGGATGGTTCCATTGAAGAAGTTTCCCTCCAAGCTAAGGTGCTCCAGTTTCAGACAATTGCTAAGCGCTTGAGGAATTTCGCCCGACATTCTATTCCCTGCAATGTGTATTTCTTCAATGTTTTTCAAGTTACCAACATCCTCTGGTAGGCGGCCGGTGAAAAAATTCCCGTCCAAGCTGAGGGAAAGTGTTAAGGATACAAGGCTAAAAACTTGTTTGGGTATGTCGCCATGGAGGCTGTTTTGCGAAAGGTTCAACACATATAGATTCTGACAGTTTCCGAGAGTCGGAGGGATGAATCCCTGTAGGTTGTTTTCTGCTAAGTACAGCTCGCCCAAGAGAGACATATTCCCAACAGAGAATGGAATGCTGCCTGAAAATCTATTTATGGACAAGTCCAAGAGTTGCAGGCTCTGAAGCTTCCCAATACTGACCGGAACAGAACCTGTCATACGGTTATGATCCATCGTCAATTGGGTCAAGCCGGCGAGATTTCCTATCCCATTAGGGATGCTTCCAAATATCTGGTTTTCACTCAGTGTTAGCACTTCAAGCTGGATCGAAAGATTTCCGATGGAATCTGGCAACACTCCTTTGAGATTATTGTATTCTAGACCTAAAAGCGTTAGATCACTACAGTTAGTTAAAGATGCCAGAAATCTTAAGTCATCTCCTTCCCTAGTTCCGAGCTGATTACCTGCCAAATTCAACCAAGCAAGACTTTGTAGCCTCCCAAGATTCGTTGGCAAGGGTCCGCTAAAACCATTATCAGTCAATTCAAGTTCTTCAAGCATCAAAGCATTGCCCAACGATCTTGGAATAGGACCTGTTAAACGGTTTCCTCCCACCAAAAGAGCCTCGAGGTTTGGAAGAGTGAGGCCTATATCAGACGGAATTCTTCCAGAAAACGAGTTATCCGTCACAGAAAAAGCAAGCAAGGACGATAGGTTGTAAAGCTGAGAAGGAATGATACCAGACAATCTATTTTCAGAGACTTCAAGAAATTCCAAGTTGGGTATTCGGCTCAGATCGACCGGAATGCTTCCACCCAAGCTATTATCTAATAACGAAAGCACTGTGAGAGATGAAATGTTACCAAAAGAAGGTGGGATGCTTCCTACAAGCTTGTTAGACTGAAGATCTAGTATAGTGAGCTTTCGCAAAGTGCTAAGCTCGACCGGAATCCCCCCCACGATGTCGTTGTGGCCTAGATCGATGACCCTGAGATTTGAACACTTGGTTATATTGATGGGTATTTGCCCTTGGAAATTGTTCTGGCTAAGATTGAAATAACGAGGATGGAACAAACGGCCTATGTCTTGAGGGATTGGGCCGTGGAATTTATTCTCTTGGAGGTTGATACGCCGAAGGAATGTGAGGTTTGCAATATTGAGAGATAGGAGCCCTTTCAACTCCAATCGACGTAGGTTCAAGGCAGTTACTCTTTGACGCCGGCGACCGCATGTAACTCCATGCCACTTGCAGAAGTGGAGAGAATTGTTCCATGAACTCAAAGCTCGGAGTGGATCGTTTGCAATTTGGTCCTTGAAGGCTAGCAAAGCAAATCGATCAGTTTCATTGCTGAAGGTGGCCGCAACGACAGTGATTGAATGCAAGCTCACACCCAGGAAGTGGATTACATGGATGAAGATGATAAACGACCAAAATACACTCAAACCCATTTGCATAAGCTCTTCCTCTGTTTATTTTTATGTGCGAGATGCATAGCCAACGCTTATATTTATGGAAGGAGTCCGGATCCTCTGTTTGCCAAAACAACGACCTTCCTGCTTTTTTCCTTCTTTGCTGTATAGTGATCGGTCCATCTCAGTCAGCGATGCACTGGTCAATGCATTACACAATCACACGGTCCACGTAGGTTGCAACGACCACTGTTTTGCTGCTTGACGCAAACAGAGGATCCGTGGCTGGTGGTCGGTGCTCTGTGGGCCCCACCATGATGTATGTGTTTTATCCATGCCGTCTATCTGTGTTTCTAGATCATTTTATAATATGATACAAAAAATGAGATAAATCCAAATCTCAAGTGGACCACATTACAGGAAATATTGTTGAATGAACGTCAACTATTAAAAACTTTTTGAGGGCCATAAAAATTTTGGATCAATCTAATTTATTTTTTTTCCATTCAGCTGGGTCTGTATGACCTAATCAACTGATTGGATGTCAAATAAACAGTACAGTGGGCCTTAGGAGGATTTTAATGGTGGATACCCAATCACTATTGTTTTACTGTGGTGTGCTCCACCTGATATTTATATCACTCTCATATTTGGTACCAATTCCTAAAATTATCTGTAAAAATGTATGAACGGAGTGGATGAAACACATACATCATGGTGGGGCCCACAGAGCACCGGCCACAGCCACCGGGCTGGTGGCAGGGGCGAGTAGCCAGTCCCTTTCTCGCGCAATCAAATCCCACCGCGTGGGGTCACCGTGTAATCTACGTCCAAAATCAAAATACATGTCTGGTCCAAACGATAAGTCGTTGAAAATGACTTTTAAATTAGTACATTCAATGACGGACTTATCAAATGAATATTCTCAAGTTCGCACAGGAGTGTCACTGGCACATGTGGGCTGTTTATATTGGACTCTTGACTTCATGGTCTTCGGTACTGTGTATAGGTGATACACGCCTGATGTATGTGTTATCCTTGATTTCTCTTCATTTTGCCTGATATGATCATATCAGGGCATGAATCCAAAAATAAGACAGATTCAAAGTTCAGGTGGACCATACCCTAAGAAGTAATGGAGACTGAACTTCTGCATTGAAAACTTCTTATGAGTCACGGATGTATTGGATTAAGCTGATTTTTGTCTTTTCTCTTCTTTCGTGTCCTTGGCCCTGTTTTTTGTGGTGTGGTCTACTTCAGCTTTGGATCTACCTCATTATTAAGCTCATGCCCTGAGATGATGGCAAGATGCGGCATGGATAAAACACGTACATTATGGTGGGCTCCACAGAGCTTTTATACATACAGCCGGCACTGACATAAGTGTTGTGTTCTTCACTAAGCAATCCAAGTTCCCTTGTGTTTTCCACATGCGTGTGGATATACGCGTGCACTGTTGCAACGAGAAGTACAAATGCTTTCTTCTTGTGGTTGAACGGACACGGATTACCTAAGAAGGTTTGGACGCTAGGTAGGGCCACAGTGATGTTTGTGAAAAATTCGGACTGTTAGTCCATTTTGAAAGCTCAATTTAAAACATGAGGCTAAAAATGAGATGGATCCAAAACTCAAGTGAGCAGCATTAGAGGAAATAATTGTCATTCCGTGACCACCAGTTGAAATATTTGTATGGCAACAGTTTCATATCAAGCTAAGTTTTCGGTATTTTAACTTCATCTCAGTGGGAATGACCTTATAAACAATTTGGCTGGCATATAAACATTAAAGTAAATCTCAAAAAGGTTTCAACGGTAAGAAACTCTTTCCCTGACTTTTCATCTCATACAGCCCAGTTGATTTTTAGATACACCTCAATTTTAGTCTCATGTCTTAAAATGGGCTCTCACCATGGATGAACAGTGTGAATTTCTCACAAACAATATGGTGGGTCCCACCTAGCATCCCGCGGAAACTTATTGCCAGAGGCTTTAGCAGGAAATCCGCGTCCAACTATCCTTTTCAACATGGAAATTTGAAGCCATTATCACTATCTCGTGCTGGAACGCGGATTAGTTGTGACCCCATAACCAGCCAAGTGGGTGCAACCCTGACCGTGGGGCTCACCCTGATGTATGCATTTTATATCTGAGCTGAGGATCCATTTTTCTGGTTTAATTCAGGATGTGGTCCTGAAAATGAATCAGATACAAATCATAGGTAGACTACACCACAGGAAAAAATGTTCATTGAACGGTTACCAATTAAAACTTCTTAGAGTACACCATAATGTTCATTTGCCATCCAATCCAATGTATTGATGAGGTTATGATAGACTTAGACAAAGGGAAAACAAAAATTTCAGCTTAAAACACAGATATCAACTTGATCCAAAACTCTTGGCAGCCCACAAAAAGTTTTTAATGGTCAATCACCGCTATTTCGTATGGTGTGGTTTATCAGATATTTGCGTCTGCTTAAGTTTTTGGACTATGCCATGAAATAAACAAGAAAAATGGGTGGACACTGTAGATATACAACGAATACATTGAGGGGGACCCCACGGTCAGGATCACACCCATGTGGCTGGTTATAGGTCGCAACTAATCTGCAGTCTTTGTGCCCAGTGCGTCTCGCTGGGGCTGGGAAGAAGTCATCACGTGATGTGTATGTTAAAAGAGAGTCTTAAAGTGACTTGAACTTTGAAATCCACGTAAGCATTGTTGGCTATGAATCAATGTCACTCAAGAGGAATAAATAAATAGAATAAGTTTGATTAAGGGACTTTTTGGGTAACACCCAGTAAGAGAATTTTTTTAATTTATGTAAATTAATAAGTTATAAGTTCTTTTGAGACTATTGTAAAATTAACTTATGTGATGAAAGTTACATATAAGTTTTTATATCTTTTTTTTTTTCAACTTTTAACTTTTCTATTTATCTTTCTCCATGTGATGTGTTGGATGGTCCATATCAAAGGAAGCCCCACCCACATCAAAGTTGTGGCCTACATGATAGACGGTTCACACACATTAAAGGTGAGCCCCACATTATTGATGATGCACATCAAGGTAAACCCACATAATGGATTGTCCATGTCAAATATAGGCCCCTAATGATGAATGGTCCACAGCCAAAGTGGGGCCCGAATGATAGGCGGCCCACATCGAAGGTGGGGCCCACACAAATGAATGGTCCATATCAAAGGTGGGCTCCACATGAGGGGCGGTGGATATTCAAGGTAGGCCGCACATGGTGGACAATAATTGAACATGAACTCCACATGATGGAGAGAATGTAAATCCATAAATTGTGGAATTTAAGGACCGTACAATGCATCGGAAATGGAGATAGAGAAAACTGAACTCAAATCTAGACTTAGTTGAGATGCCATCACTATAAGACTAATGTCATAGTCTTTTGCATCTTACCCCCTTAGGGGCACCGAGATGGAAATAGAAGCTTCAAACGTGTATAAGATTGGGGACCTAGCCTTGTTTTTATAGTTGTGAGAGTTAAGGAATTTAAAACCCATCGAAACTCCTGTCCCTTAGGCTCTACACGAATTTAACAATGTTAATGCAATTAGAATGTTGTGCATGTAACACATCTGTAGCACACCGCCCTTTATACAATTTTATATTAATCACAACTGGAGTGGAGTCTACCGATGTGCCCGATCACACTATCCAATCCTTATGGAGATCTAGACAGTTGATCAATTAGGCCCACCTTACAGAATTCTTATATTCTCTGGCTTGATCCACATTGATTGATGTCAAGGTTAAATTTTGAAAAAATATTTTAATTTTTTTTTTTTAAAAAAAAAAAAAACATCTAAATGGTTAACCAATGCATTTGTTGGATAATGCGGACAATGCTTCTACAATTTGGTCTATCAAGACCACTAGTATCGGATCGCGGTCGCCATCATAATATTTAATTTTGACAAAGTGAGACTAATTACAGTCACAGATACCATCAAGCTTCATGACATAGATCATGGACTAAGAAGTATGGTATAAGGATTACACACGTAATGTGATCATATGTGTCTATCCTTAAGAGGTCTATGAACTTTCAAATATCTTCAACGAGATAAGTCTTTAGTTCTACTTACTTAAAATAATTTGCGCATATACAAAAAAAAAGAGCATAAATTAACTTTATATCAGAATCATCAAAACTTTATAAATAAGATTTCTTTAATATCTATAAAAATAAAACACACTCAACTCTCACTATCTGAATAAATATATGGGGTCAATGATTCTCATGAATGTTACATGATCCTCAAATGGCATAATAGGGAGCCCTTTAGTGAGTGGATTCACAATTATCTACTTAGTATCGATAAACTTCACATACATTATACAATTCTAAACTATTTCCTTCACATTAAGATACTTGATGTCGATATGTTTCGACCTTCATAAATGCTTGTTGTTGTTAGAGAAGGAAACCGTAGTTGAATTATCACAAAGGATTCTAAATGATTTCGGAATATGCTTCGATACCCACAAATCTAAGAAGAAACGTTGTAACTATAGTGCCTGATTTGATGCTTAATGACAAGCAACGAACTCAAGTTCCATGGTGGAAGAGGTTGTCGTCGATGGTTTCATGTTTTTCCAAGACACAATCCCACTAACCATCATGAACATGTAGCCTGAGGTGGACTACTTTATATGAATGCAGCCAGCATAATATACGTTTGAGTATTAAATGATCATACCTTCTACATGTGAGTATGCAATCATTTGTCCTTTGTAGGTAGCGCAACACCTATGCAGTCATCTAATGCTGCATTCCTAAATTAGAGAAATGCATGGCCAACATTCTAATTACGAAGGAAATATTTGGTCACATGCATACTTGAGCATATACGATGCTCCTTACTACTGACAGGTACGAAAAATCCTTCATTCGATTCTTTTCAAAATCATTCTTAGGACATTCGATTCTTTTCAAAATCATTCTTAGGAGACTAGAACTGGCTGAATTTATCATCCTTTACAATGGACGATTGTCCAGGAGCATAGTTTTACATGTCATACCTTCCGAGTACCCTATCAATATAAGCCTTTTATGATAGGCTAAGCAATCGGCGTGATCTATCATAGCGTATCTCAATGCGAATGACATAAGAGACATCACCAAGATCATTCATATTAATCCTTTAAGATAGGAATTTCTTAGTATCACTCATTATCCTAATATCACTGCTAGCTAACAAAATGTCACCGACATACAAAACCAACGAAAGTAAAGACTAAAGACACAAGTGAAGACATGGCATCTAGGAGCAAAGAACAAGTAAAAAAGGTACCTTGGTGACCCTAACCCTTGACCCAAAATAACCCATATACCTCTAGATGATCTTGACCTAATAGAAATACTAAATTGATCATCTCTTAGTGTCACGCCCCAAACTCGGAAACCGGGCTCACAAAATTCTCCATCACCGAATCCGGCGCCGACAGCCTCCGTAGAAACCCATTCTCGACTCTTAGCGCCCATTCGCCAGGTTCCGATCCTGGGATGCTACGAGGAGGATTTTCGATGTCAGTTTGATTCGTAATAAGCATAACCAAAGGCATAACCCACAAATAACAACCAAGCACTCCATTACATTTCCATTATGATCAAAAACTTTACAAGTACAATGAGCATAAAGAGAAATACAATGGTAAAGAATAAAAACCCCAAACGCTCTGCAACGTGCTCCTGCCTCAGCGCTGCTGCGATCCAACGTCACCTGCACGCAACGGTCATGCATAAGCTTACAGAAAGCTTAGAGGGTAGTGAAAGTGTGTGCGCAAGGTAGTAATATGATCATGCAATGACAGAGTAAAGCGGAATATGCAGATGGATTATGATATCATGAGCCGTACCAAGGCTTATGCGATGCAAGACATGAATGGTATCGGCCATCCCAAGGCCATGCGATGTGCAATGCAACTCAAGCATACAGATCCTCATCTATATCCACACATCAATACAGCTCAAAATATGAAATATCACCGGGGTCTAGTACACTCTAAATCAGATTGTCGCCACATCGCGCGTAATAAGGTAGGTGAAAGAGACCACACTATCAGTCTGCCAATATCGGGCGCGACTCGTCGATAGCGGACCCATTCCTCGAGCTGGTCAGACTCAGCCTAGCATTGCCCCCTACTCTCGAGCGGGTAAGGCCGCACCCCCTTCCAACCGACCACGACACAGTGGAGAGCACAGCCAACTGGTATTCGGCACTCAGCGCTCATCTACCCACTCGGTCTAAACGTTGGAGCAACCTCTTGGTACCATAAGGGTTTAGGGACTTTCACCCAGGGATATCTATAGTACCCCATGTAGAACAAGATTTTTGGTATCCAATCCTGCCAACCACGATGCGTCTGTGGAGGCTACGGCCCTGATGTAGCTAGGGCGTATAATACCCATGTCACACAAATGCGAAATGCATGATTCACGCTATCCAGTCATGCAACAAATCCTACGCGTATCATGCGCTCATGTAGGGCAACACCGCCTAGCCGAGAGCCCATAAACAACCTGCCCGAAGGTAAATGCTATGATCAGACAATCCTCACGTCAAGCATACATATGATGCGTATGATCATGAGTCATGAAACTGTAATAAAATGAACTATCTTACAATGCAGATGGACCTGGACGGCCAATACACGATAAGTACGGCCCAGTAACGGGCCTTAAGGAGAGTCATAATGTGAACATCCAACCAGCATTACACTCGAAATGTGGACGTCAAACCAACATTTCATCCCAGGCACGATTTTCTTAAACATCGCTACATAATTGGTATTGGGATTACACATTGCAATGGACCTTAGGTTCATCCCATTGGGCTTTTCCTATATATATCAAATGGGCCATATCCTATGGGCCTTTTATTCATCAGATGGGCCACATAAATGGGCCACACCAATGGGTCTTATGTGCATTGCAATGGGTCAAAACCCATGGGCCTTGGATTGCATCGAATGAGCATAGTCTCATGAGTCTAGTATATGACCAATGGGTCACACCAATTGGTCCCCCAAAGTACATCAAATGGACCTTAATCCCATAGGCCCTAGTACATCTCAGTGGGCCTTCACCTATGGGCCCTTAAAACAACAAATGGTCTAATCTCATGGGCTTTAAAATACACCAAATGGGCCCAATCCCATGGACCTTGGAATACATCAAATGGGTCCACTCTCATGGCCTAGAGGCCTACTGAAATGTTTATTTGTCATTCAAACTGGTTGGCAAGGGGCCGGCGGAAATGTTTGTTTGCAATCCATTATGTTCAAAAGGTCATACGGACCTTGGGCCCACATATATAGTATGTATAGTAATATACATACATTATAACTACAACCATAACTTATACATTAAGGGAATAAATGTACATAAAATAACCATCTATAAATAGCTGCTGCTGTAGATTTTTAAGCATTTAAAAAGGGAATAGAGGTGGGTCCCACGTATGGCCCACCACTATATATGTATTATGAAATATATAATATAAGATATATAATAGGTAATATATATCCATATATAATGGTGGGACCCACAGAAGTTGCTGAGGCTAGGGGACAGGGGACCCCACCATCAAAACAGATGGACGACAATGACAAGAGCACCACATCCTGTGGGCTCCACCGTCCGTTGGACGATGGGAATAGCACACACACACACTACACATACATCACTGTGGGTCCCATGTGGGGCCCACCCTGAAATACTCAGGTGACATCCAACCCGTTCATATGGTCACTTAGACCTGAAATGAGTGGTAACCCAAATTTCATGTTGATCTGAAATTTCTGTAGGCCCAGAAGTAACTTCCAATGGTAGATATTCAATTCACTGTTTCCTGTGGTGTGGGCCACCTGAGTTTTTGATCGTCCTGAAATTTGGAGGGGGCCCACCTAAGAATGGGACCCACCTCATGGACGGTTTAAATGGTATACAAACATCAAGGTGGGGCCCACGGCTGGAGCCGTGGGTCCCTGCTGGACGCCACCGCCCGCCATACATGGCTGCACGCAACAGCGTGCAGCGCTGCAAGTGTCAGGGAGGCAGAGGGCATGGCCTTTGCAAAAATTGGAAAAATCCAGTTTTTTTGAAGTTTTTCGCACGTGGGGCCCTCTGCGCCAAAATTCGCTCCGGCCATTATGTTCAGTGGCCCGCAATAGTCGAAATGGGTCCAGAGTTCGAATTTTTTTGATGAAAGGAAATGAAATAAATTAAGAAAATGATGTTTGAATGGTGAGGGTGCGATCTTTGACGCTATGCCCCACCAGGTGCTCCGTTCAATATCATTTTCTGGCTCAATGCCTAAAATGAGATGGTGAAAGGGATGGACGGCTTGGATTAGAGCAATACATCAGGCTGGGGCCTATGCAAGTGGGCCATCCCAAAAGTTTCCCTTTCTTTCTTCTTCTTTTTTTTTTCTTTTTTTCCTTTACAACATCCAGCGTCCCAGACGCTGGACGGTTTAGTATACAATTTTTTTTTTAAATGGTGGGCCCTGATGAAGTGGGCCACCACTGATGGGTGCCATGGGCTCAATGTCCAAGGTGGGCCCCACTTGAATAAAAATTACATCAAGGTGGGATCCATTCAAGTGGGCCACACCATCCTATTGCAATAAAAATAAAATAAAATAAAATAAAATAAAAGAGAGAGAGAGAGACATGGAGAGTGGGACACGGCTTGTGATGGAGGGACCCCGTCATTATAGGCCCTCCCTTGCAATGAATCATACAATATACGGATCCCGTTGAACATGGGACCATCAAAAGTGTAAATCAACGGTGGAGATCCATTCCCCACCGATATGGACGGTCTAGATGACCTTTTGAAATGAAATAAACATCATGATGGGGTCCATGGAGAATGGCCCCATCAAGGAACGATCATGATGATCCAAGTGGTTCATCGGCCACATATTAGGGTCCCAAGTGAGATCCACACCATTGATCGGTGGGCCTCACTTGGCCCATCATAAAAATAAGAAAAATAAGTATGAGGTAGCACCCACCGTCCGATCTTCTTGCTCCTAGAGGTTCCTTGGCACCTTAGCTTCAACTTCAATGGTTAAGATGAGGAATGGAGGGTTGAGATGGGAGATTTTGGGGTAGGAAGGTGGGCCACTTGGAGCTTAGGGGCTCTTGCAAAATTTCATACGTATGGAGCTCCTTTGTTTGGAGTTTTGCAAATGAGAAAGAGAGAAAGAGAGAGAGTAATGTAAGGGAGAGAGAGAGAGTGATGGATGGATGGGTGAGTGATGGTTGTGTAAGAAAAGCTTGACTTTTAAGGCTTTTGTGTAAGAGAGGTATGGGAGATGAAGACTTTTGTGGTTGCTTGGAAAAATGGATGGAAGTGATATGTACTTGACATGTGATGGATTGATGGGTGATTGATTGATGGGATTGATGTGACACATCGTAGAGATTCCCTTAGTTTTCGTAACGCGTGGCATTTTCTCGCACCGAACGTTGGCCCATAACTCTTGACTAGGGTATCGCCTCGGCGCGCGAGTCGCAGTATCGGAACGGCAACGACGGCGCGGTCGCTATGGTATTGGTCGCTGGTTGAGTCGACTCGGGTTGTCGGCACATGAATCAGGGTCGCGCGTCGATATCGTTTAAGGGTCGAAGGTTGCCGGAATTCAACCGGTAAGACCGCGGAAGTGTACGGAAAGGTACGGACCAAGATACGGATCTTACACTTAGCCTTAAGAGACCAAGAGAAACATGATAAATAAGGCTAGAAGATGTGTGAAGCTGTTGTGTAAAAGATATCTCAAAATAGCAGTTTTTTATTTCACTTCTATGACATCGAAGACCTGCTCGATGACATCAATCGAGAGTCAGAACTGTCCAACAACCGACTGAATTTTTTTGTGACTTTCTCGATGACATCGAAACTCCTTTGATGACATCGAAGAACTGCTCAATGACATCGATAGAGAGTCGAAACTGTCTAATAACCAATTAGATTTTTCTCTGGTTTTATCGATGGCATTGAGGTCCTTCGATGGCGTCAAAACTTAAGTTCCATTGACATCAAAGCCTCTTTGATGACATTGATTGAGAGTCAGAATTGTCCAGCAAGAAATTTATTTTTTTTCTGACTTTCTCGATGGTAAGTATTCAATGCTTTCTAGCATGTGGATTTTCTAATAAAGAAGGTTGGTAGAGCATCAATGAATGTCGGAGTTCATTGTTTAATCCAAGCTTTGAATATTTCAATGATTGCCTTTAAGACAACGATTAAATGATGAACTCCATGAGGAAAGAAGGCTTAAGAAGATGGGTATTTACTCTTACAATTAACTCTCTCAAAGCTCTCTCAAATACTCACCAAATTGCCAAGAAATAACCCCCATACATATATAAATCGAATTCCCAACGAGCAAAAAACTGTCAGGTTAGATATCATCAAAGGGTCTTCAATGCCATCCAAGTGACCTTCAATTCCATCGAACCCAAGAAATAAGGTGTTCAAATATTTGTTAGACAGTTTCTATCGATGTCATCGAGTGTCGTTTGATGTGAAGGGGACCTTTAATGTTATCGAAGGATGGCTCGATGCCATCGAAAAATTCTGAACATATGGCCTGGGGTTGCTGGACAATTTGGGTCCTTTTTTTATGTCATCGAATGATAGTTTGATGCCATCGAAAAATTCACGAATTATGTCATTTTCTTGCTGGACCGTTTGATAACTTTCTCAATGCCATCGAAGCTATGTTCGATGCCATGCCATCAAACAGGCTTCGATGCCATCGGAAAAATCCAAATTTTTCTCTTTTTTTTTTGCTGGACTATTTGTGCTCTTTCTCAATGCCATTGAGGTTGTGTTCGATGTCATCGAAAAGGTCTTTGATGTCATTGAATAGGCTTCAATGTCATTGAAAAATTCAAGAAAATACTTCAATTCTTGCTGGACAAACTGACCATATGACTCGATCCCATTGAGGTGCCTTCAATGCCATCAAAGGTTGTTCGATGGCACTTTGATTTTCATTGACAATGTTTGAATTTTAGTAGTCTTATTATTACTCAGACATCGACTTACATGCCCATTTAACATACTTAAATATTATGGTTATTCCTAGATGTTTTTGGTTAAGTATGGGCTATGATAGAAGGCTTTAGCTATAGGGTTTGGCATGGTCATGAGGTTATCTTTACCTTAACTTGAGCTTGAAGCTTTTAACCCTTAAGTTTGTAGTCTTGGGTCTTCTTTGGGGCTCACTTGAGTTTAAGATTCAGATTTCACACTAATTGACAAACTGGGCACTTTCAGAAGACATCACTAGATAGCTCGACTCTTTCTTCCTTTAATCTTAGCTTACTAAACTTTTTGAAGAAAACATTGCAGGTGTTCAAGTTAACGTGCCTAGCTCAAACATTAAGAAGTTCATCATGACCTGGATTTTCCTGGGAAGCTGCATTTGAAAGCTAAAGCTACTAAGAACTTTCTATCTTTATCATTTGCCCTACCCATAGAAGGATTGTAGCCAAGCTTACACATATCCCTATCTTGAGCCTAGTGCATAATTTGTGTCTCCTGTTGATTATTCTCCTATATTATTGTAGGAGCTTTCCTTAGCCCCGCATGTGGGCTTTTTCTAACCGGATGTGTGGGTTTCTCCCATGCTTGGGATGTAGGCTTTTTCTTTTTCTTCTCCTCTTCTCTCTTTTTTTTTTCTGCTTCTTGTGTTGAGGCCTCATTTGTCTCTTCATTATTTTTTTTGTTGAGTTGTTGCCTTTTTGTTGGTAACAAGGGAGTTTCCTTTCTTGCCTACTAAAGAAAAAGATAATCTTCTTGTTGACATCATTTAAACCAATGTGTTACTTAATTTGTCCTAATTAGGAACTTGAACATGAGTCCACTTGTTCCTAAGAGAAATAAACCAAAGATGATTATTTTTGCAAAAGCCATATGCTGAACCTAGTAAACAATCAATTACTTAAATTGTCTCTTCATTATTTTTATTATTGGGTTGTTGCCTTTTGTTGGTAACAAGGGAGTTTCCTTTCTTGCCTTCTAAAGAAAAAGATAATCTTCTTGTTGACATCATTTAAACCAATGTGTTACTTAATTTGTCCTAATTAGGAACTTGAACATGGGTCCACTTCCTAAGAGAAATAAACCAAAGATTATTATTTTTGCAAAAGCCATATGCTGAACCTAGTAAACAATCAATTATATAATGTATACTTTAACTATCACATACCTCTTAAGACCTACCAATTGTCCTTGGGAAACAATATGAATCAAAGAGAAGTGTAAAAATTATGATATCAATAAATGCTTAAATTCAATTTAATGGTTGACAATAAACCCCTCCTTGCACAAGTTCATAAGCTCTACGTAATTATTCACAAAATTTTGACAGAACTGATCAGATAGATGAATAATTCTAGGCAGTTGTAATTGAAAAAATTGTCACCATCACAGAACGATTACCAGGAACTTTTTTAGACTCAAACAGAAAAGAATTGTCTCTTGATAATATAAAGTTCCACTGACGAAATGAAACAGAGATAAGGGCGTGAGATAAAAAGAGCCAACAGATAGCCTCACCATGGTCAATATAATTGAGAGTAGAAAAAGAAACTGTTATGGGAAATTTGAGCCGAGGCGTGATTCTTCCGACCCGATTCGAGACGCGACCCTCCCGAGCAGCCGACACGGTTGAGGTGCAACTCGGGACCATACTCCGATCGGATGACCCTTTACGCTGTGACCACACTTTGTTCAACGAAGTCAGCCTTGCCAACTATGAAGGAATCAATGGAGCCAACCAGGTGGGTCGGACCGGTTGTATGTCCCATTCGCTGAGCCGAGCCGAACAGATGTTCCGAGCCGAACATATGCGCATGTCCTATTCGCCGAACATGGAAACTGCCATAATCGAACGTGACCGATAACTTTGCGGACAGATACGCATAATCCGCCTGATACGCTACAAGAATCGATAGATTGCGGACGGTATCTCCACGATCCGAGAATCCCCCCGATCGTGCTGAGATTATCGGATCCAGACCATCCCACAGGAAAGTATAAATAGTTCATCACGTCATATCTATAGGTACGTGAAATTGAACTCTCCTCTACACTCGACATCGACCATGATTCCCTTGTCCTGACTTAGGCATCGGAGGGTCCCCCAGCTTAGCCAGAGTCACCTTTGTCTTTCCTCTTGGTGCAGGCTTCAGGGACGGTACGCAGAGGATCTTGAAAGCGTGGAGGGAGAGCCGATCAGATTTTTGCATCAACATTTTTTGGCGCCTTCTGTAGGAACCTGAAACTAGAAGTCAGGTTCTCATTCACCTAAGCAATGGTGAGGAAGAAGAAAGCTGTAGTGGTGGAACCGCTACCAAGGGAGCAGGCTCGGTCTTCATTAACACTTCATGCCGAGTCCGCACTAGGACCTTCTCAACGTTCTCGTTACCGGTCGGGTAAATACCGCGCCATGCAGAACGAGATCGAGGCCCTGCGCGACGAGATCAACAAGATGAAGCAGCAGAGGGAACCAGAGTCACGTCCGGTTCAGGAACAGCCTGTTCTTGAACCGGTGGGACTCTTCGTGGAGACTCGCTCTGCGCTAAGGAGTGTAAGACCTGAAGCCCCACCAGCATTCAGGGGTGCCGCGTTCAGGACAGAACCCTCCTGCGGTGCATGACAAGGGATCCGCGTGGAATGTCACTACTCGGGTTCCCACAACCGTTCATTCTGCTACATCCGCTCTGCTGCCCATGGACCTCCGACATCAGTTAGAACGGAGGAGAGAAGGGAGAATGCTGGAGGGCGAGGATACCCCAGAGGTTGTCCCAAAAAATAGGGACCCATGGGAGGCACGATTTGTAGAGTTGAAGGACAAGTTCCTGATATTGGAGAAGAAGCAACAATAATCGATAGTTTCAGCCACGATCCAGGTGATGATGGAAGAGACCGAGCCTCCCTTCACCTCAGCCATCATGGTTGAAGTGATGCCGCAGAGGTTTTGGATGCCTCCCGTCATCCAGTATTCAGGATCTGGGGATCCATCCGAACACCTGGAGTCTTACCGATCGTGGATGCAGATCCAGACTGCAACGGACACAATGATGTGTAGGTGATTTTCCATTACCCTCATAGGATCTGCTTGGATTTGGTATCGCCAACTTAAGCCAAACTCTGTGGGTTCCTTCACAGAGCTAAGCCGACTATTCCTTACACAATTTATAAGTGGTAAGAGAAGTCAGAAACCTAACACCCACCTGCTTACCATCAAGCAAGCTCTAAAGGAGTCGTTGAAAGACTACATCGCCCGTTTCAATGAAGAGGCGTTGCATGTCGAAGACTATGATGACAAGATGGCTCTCGCTGCCATCCTGAGCGGACTGAAGGAAGGAAATGAGCGGACTGAAGGAAGGAAAGTTCACTTTCTCCATCGACAAAAATCCTCCAAAAATGCTAGAAGACTTCATGGCGAAGGCTCAAAAGTACACCAACGCCGAGGAGTTCACTAACGCCCGTAAAGGACTACAAGTTGCTGACTCGATAAACAAAGGGAAGAGGCCAAGGAACGAAGACTCCCAGCCAAACGGTAAAGGGACCGATGACCGCACTCCCTGCGATCGTCGACCGAGTCGTAGGCCAGAAGGGAAATTTCGCTCCTATACTCCTCTCAACACATCTGCCAAGCAGATTCTGCTAGATATCCAAGGAGATAGGCTACTTAATTGGCCGGTCTGCATGAGGGCTGACCCCGAGCAACGGGACAAGCAAAAATTCTACCTCTTCCACTGAGATCATGGGTATAACACGGACGACTGCGTGTACCTGAAAGACGAGATCGAGTCCCTCATCCGTAAGGGACATCTGCGACGGTACACCAAAAGAGAAAGGTCCGCCCGGAGAGAGGAACAGCCGCGTGATAAGCCAAACAACCCCTTAAAAGAACTAGCCGAAATCCGTACCATCTTTGGGGGTTCAGCTGGGGGAGGGGATTCAACCAAGGCTCGGAAAGCCCATTCCCAGAGATCCGAGTTGAAACATCACGTTCACCTGACGGAACGTCCTAGCAAGGAACTCCGAGTCACCCTGTGCAGCCTGACCTTAACGGAAGACGATGCACGTGGGATCCAGCATCCACACGATGACGCGCTGGTGGTTACCATGACCATAGCAAATCACAAGGTGTTCCGCATCCTGGTCGACACTGGGAGTTCAGCTAATATCATGTATTCCAAGGCGTTCGAAAAGATGAAAATTCCATGGTCTCGGCTCTGACCCGTGAAGACTCCCTTGCATGGCTTTGCCAGAGAGAGAGTAATCTCCGAAGGAGCTATCTCCCTCCCAGTAACAGTGGAAGAAGGGCAACATCAAGTCACACTTCTGGTGGACTTTTTGATTGTCAATGTTACATCTGTCCACAATGTAATCCCGGACCGACCCTCCCTCAATGCAGTGAGAGAGGTCGTCTCAACTTACCATCTGATGATGAAGTTTCCAGCCGAAGGAGGGATCGACTATCTCCGAGGTGATCAACGCGAGGCCCGAAGATGTTATGCTATAGTGGTTAGGAAAGGAGCCGCTAAATAGGCTCTCGTTGTAGATGCCTTGGACCCCCGAGGACCAGTAGAAAGTTCATCAGTCGAGGATCTGAAAAAAGTCCCCCTCGATGAATCAGACCCGGGCAAGACTGTCCAGCTCGGGTCATCATTGAATTCTGAGCGGAGAAACGAACTATTAGTCATCTTGAGGTAACATCGATATATTTTCGCATGGTCGCATGCGGATATGTCAGGGATCTCTCCTGACGTGTTGGTTCACATGTTGAATGTGAACTCAGATCATAAGCCGGTCAAGCAAAAGAGAAGGCCGTTTGACGCCGAAAGATATGAAGCCATTGCCGAGGTCTCCGTCCTGCTCGATGCGGGCTTCATAAAAGAAGTACACTATCCTGACTGGATAGCGAATGTGGTTCTCGTCAGAAAATCCAATGAAAAGTGGCGGGTCTGTGTAGACTACTCCGATCTGAATAAAGCGTGCCCTAAAGATAGCTTCCCGTTGCCTCGGATAGACCAACTGGTGGACAGCACAGCTGGGCATGAGCTGCTCTCATTCCTGGACGCTTATTCCGGGTATAATCAGATTGTTATGTATCCCCCAAACAGGCAGAAGACGACCTTTGTCACGGACAGAGGACTCTACTGTTACCGGGTCATGTCATTCAGCTTGAAAAATGCCGGGGCAACATACCAGAGGCTGGTGAATCAGATGTTCGCTAAACAGATCGGGCGCACCATGGAGGTGTATGTGGACGACATGCTAGTAAAAAGTATCAAAACTTCAGACCACCTTGCTGATCTCGAAGAAACGTTCAACGTCCTCTGAGAGTATCAGATGAAGCTTAACCCTGCCAAGTGTGCGTTCGGAGTTGAGTCAGGAAAGTTCCTTGGCTTTCAAGTTAGTCAGCGAGGGATCGAAGCCAACCTGGATAAAATCAAGGCCCTCCTCGACATGAACTCGCCTTGGACTCTTAAGGAGATATAGTGTCTCACGGGAAGAGTTGTTGCCCTCGGACACTTCATATCCAGAGCTACACATAAATGCCTTCCCTTCTTCCAGCAGCTGAGGGGCCATAAGAAGGCAGAGTGGACGCCAGAGTGCGAGCAAGCCTTTCAGCAGTTGAAACAGTACTTGGGTTCACCGCCTCTATTATCCAAGCCTGAAGAAGGGGAGCCCCTGTTCCTCTACCTCGCAGTGCCGACTTCAGCTGCCAGTTCGGATCTGATCAGAGAGGTCAAAAACAAGCAGTACCCCGTGTACTACATAAGCAAAGTCATGGTACCAGCTGAAATAAGGTACTAGTCATTGAAAAAACTGGCGCTTTGCCTCGTCGTAGCGGCGAGAAGACTGCGGCCATATTTTCAAGCCCACTCCATAGTTGTGCTAACGGACTCTCCTCTGAGGCAGGTCCTCCAGAGGCCTGAAGTGTTAAGACAGATCACCAAGTGGGCCGTGAAGCTCGGAGAGTTCGACATTCAGTTTCGCCCTAGGGTGGCAATCAAGGGTCAAGTGATAGCCGATTTCATTGCCGAGTTCACGGATCCGAGTGAGGAATAAATCAGTAAATAAGTTGAGATGACACCACCCGTTCCGTTGAGCGACCAAGAGGCAGTGTCGGATCCGGGATGGGTCCTTTATGTTGATGGGTCTTCCAACATCAAAGGGGCAGGAGTCGGGGTTGTCCCGGTCGTCCCTAATTCAACGACAATCCAATACGCAATCAGACTCAGATTCAAAACTTTAAATAATGAGGCCGAGTATGAAGCGTTGTTAGCTGGGCTCAGGCTGGCAACGAGCCTAGGTATTCAGACCCTGCAAGTCCGCTGCGACTCGCAGCTGGTGGTAAACCACATCTCCTTGGAGTACGAAGCCAAAGAGGTCAGAATGATCACTTACCTCGAAGAAGCGAGAAAATTAATCGAGAAGTTTTGGAGCTGTACTGTCCACCAGATCCCCAGAACCGAGAACTCCTGGGCTAATGCCCTAGCAAGACTCGCCTCAGCCTCCGAGGGAAAAATATCGCGTTTTGTTCCAGTCGAGTTTATTGAGCATCTGAGTATCGGTTAGACGGAGGTCAACCCCGTCCAATCCATTCCTAGTTGGATGGACCCGATCTTCAATTATTTGTCATTCGGCAAAATTCCCGCCGACAAGTTAGAGGCAAGGCGACTCAGAGTCAGGGCATCTCAGTACGTCGTATTGGACAGAGTGCTATATAAGAAGGGACATTCTCAGCCTTACCTTAGATGCCTCTGACTGGACGAGGCCGACTACGTGATTCGAGAGATTCACGAGGGAATTTGTGGAAACCATTCTGGCAGCCGAGCCCTCGCCCTGAAGATACTTCGCCAAGGGTATTTCTGGCCCACTCTTAAGCAGGATTTAAAGGACTTTGTTCGGAAGTGCGACAAGTGTCAGCGCTTCGCGGCTGTGCCGAGGCAACCGGCAGAAGAAATGACCCCCATGAGCAGGCCCTGGCCGTTCGCCCAATGGGGGATCGACATTATCGGTCCTTTGCCTATAAGGAAGGGACAGGTCAAGTTTGCCATAGTTGCGGTCGACTATTTCACTAAGTAGGCCGAGGCCGAGTCAGTTACCAAGATCACCAAGCAGAAAGTGATCGACTTTGTATGGAAAAATATCATTTGCTGGTTCGGAATCTCACATACCATCGTCTCTGACAATGGTCGCCAGTTCGATAATGATAAGTTCCGCGGTATGTGAAGAAGACTTGGCATTGTGAACGCCTATTCATTGCCTTGGCACCCACAATCAAACGGGCAGGTTGAAGCCGTCAACAAAATCATCAAGCATCACCTCAAGACAAAGTTTAAAAAAGTAAAGGGAAGCTGGGCCGAAGAGCTCCCCCTCGTCCTCTGGGCCTATAGGACCACAGCCCAGACTTCGACGGGTGAAACCCCATTTTCATTATCCTATGGCTCGAAGGTAATGGTGGCAGTAGAAATTGGACTCCCTACGGCGCAGGTTAGGAGCTTCGAAGAAAATCGGAACTCTGAGCAGATCGTTGCTAATCTGGATTTGCTCGAAGAACTCAAAGAGGTTTCCAAGCTCCAAACGGCGGCTCGACACCAACAGGTAGCGCACTTTTACAATTCAAAGGTCAAGGTCAAGCACTTCCGACTAGGGGATTTAGTCCTCCGACAGGTCTTTCGGAACACGGCTGAACCGGGGGCAGGAGCACTCGGACCCAACTGGGAGGGACCATATTGTGTGGTCAGATCTACCAAACCGGGCTCATACCACCTGGAAGACCTCGAAGGCCGCCAGCTCTCCTATCCCTGGAATGCTAAACATCTGAATATCTACTACCTATGAGGAACTAGCCTTTAAGGCTCATAATAAAGTGTACGCCTCTGAGCGACTAGCCTTTAAGGCTCTTAATAAAAATTTTAATTCGGCCTCAGATGTTTACTCAACTGTCTTGGTTAGTGCGACTATGACCTAATGGTTTGACCCCCAAGGGGTCAGAGCCTAATCCTACAAAGATCGACAAGGCATCCCTTTGAGGAAAAAAGCCTAATCATAATCCGATTCTCAAGTGGAGTATTCGGCTCGACATATGACAATGAAAAGCTCTCGCCCGATGTGTGACGAACTGAGCACTCCAAAAGATCGGACCCAACTAAGACTTAGGCCGAAAACGGATTAAGCAACAAATAAGGGGCTAGACCCATAAAGAAGTCAGGTCGGTCACAAAGCGACATTGCAAAAAAAAAAATAGATGCTCAAAAGAATGTTTCTCATTAAATCCCCTCGGAGGGGTAAAAAGTACATCAACACAATTAATGACGACAATCCGAAGAAAAAAAAAAAAGAAAAGGCCTTCACGATTGAGGTGCTTGGGCATCAGGAGCTTGATCCGACCGGAGGGTCTTCAGGGTCCTCGGGCAAAAGAGGATCAAGGTCAAGGTCTGGGTATAGACCTAAGACCGCCTTGATACACGCGTCGAAGTCACGGTTGTAAAATGTCGCTGCCTCAGTGTCCTTCTCCTTGGAGGGCTTGAAATCTTCAACTACGGCGGCAACCGTCGCGGCCAAAGAAGCCTCATCCTAGCCCGCTGAGCTTCCACGGCCTGATTCACGACTCGTGTCTGTTCTTCAGCCACCTCGGCCTTGACGCGGTTCAGGGCTTCACCAAGCCAAGTGGTCTCTATGGCCAAAGAGTCCGCGTAGGCCCTGGCGCGGGTCAGCTTAGCGGACGCTGCATCGCCACTCTTCTTAAAGTCATCTACCTTGTCCTGCAGATGCAGCTCCATGGCTTCTAAGTCGAGGACGACTCCCTGAAGTCGCCTAACCCTGGCCCTCTCACCCGTGAGCTATTGGCGCAGATTAGTCTGCTCAGACCTCAAGGCCGCTGCCTCGACCTGAAGAGCCTCCAATTCTGCCTCCCTCCTCTTGTGCTCCCACACCCTCTGCCGAATCGAGATCAGCACCAGGACAGCCTGAACAGGAAACAAAGATCAGAATCTACGGAATATATGTATAACGACATAAAAGAAAGGGAGCCTTCTCGGAGATATACCATGTAGCATAAGGAGGCAAAGTCGTTCAGGAAGCCGCCCTCCGACCGCTCAAGGTTCTTAGCGACATTCTCCTCCTTAGCATACTTGACAGCCCACGGAGCCAAGCACGTCATATGATAACCAGGCTCAAACCTCCCACCACTTGTGCCCGCCTGGGTCGAGGCCTCAGCCCCCTCGGCCCCCACCCTGCTGCCGGCTGAGTTTTGACCCTCGGCGCGGACCTCTCCCCCGACCTCGGGGGGGAGGGGGGGAGGGAGCATATTATTAGCCATTTTATTCGCCTCCTCCCATTCAGAGGAGGATGGAACAACGATGGGGAGCTCGGAGGCTATGGCAGGCACCTCCGCGGTGGGGGGAACGGCGACAGTAGGAGCTCGAGGAGCAACAGAGCTCGGCATGACTGGGGTGCCGACCACAGTCATTTGGACGAGCCCTGGTGGAGGACGTATCAATAGACGCAAGACTGTCGAGGGAGCCGCGGCAGTGTTAGGGCGCTCCGGAGTCGGACGTACAGAGGAAGAGCCGACGGGTCTCGGTGTTGGGACTGCTGGGGTTGGCGCAGTAGAAGATTCTCCTACACGAGGGGGAGCCTCCTTCTTCCGAGTGATCTTCACTCGGGGGGCTTCCTTTAGCAACTCCGTTGTGGTCGGAGCCGCTTTCCTCTTCCGAGCCCCGTACGCCTCAGCCATGCCTGCGAAAAAGAAGATCATGTCAACTACTAAATAACCGAAGGAAAGTTCATTGGATAGATCAGGACAGCTTACTGAGGGATGTGAGCAAAGGCTGCGACTTGTGGAGCCCGGACCAGTGGAGGTTGGCAGCGTGATCAGATCAGCCCAGGAACGGAGCGTCTCCAATCGCGCTCTGGCCTTCGCTATGCAGTTTTTCTGGTCCGAGTCGAGGAGCGACAGCCCCTTTTGAAAAGCTGTAAAAGAAAAAAGAAATTTTACTTCGACTGAAACAGGGAAAAACTAAAGCAGCAACCCAAATATAAAATGAAGTCCGACCTGATTTTGTAAAATGAGTCGGAACCCGAGCCGTTGAAGTTCTAAGCTCAGCCGCTGGTGCCTCCCATTCACCGGCCGCCCAGAACCACTTGTTTTTTCAGATCTTGTTGGAGGACGGCAGGTGCATCACCAATCCCGACCCCTTGCTCCCCCGAGTCACAAAATAGTACCATGGATCGTTGCTGTCATGCTTGACCATGTACAGACTCAGCAGTTCCTCTGGGGTCAGCTCGGAGTTTCCAACTTGTCTCCAGATGATGTAGGCGAAAATCATCACCCTCCATGCATTCGGAGTAAATTGCCCGGGAGCCAATCCAAGGTAGGTCGCAACCTTCCTGATGAATAGGTGTAGTGGGAACCGGACCCCGCACTGCAGCGCGCAGAGGAAGATGACTACCTCTCCCTTGGTAGGAGCACCAGCAACGTCCAATGGACTGGGAGCCCTTATTTGAATGGAGTCAGGGATTTGGAACTCCAAAAAAATCCACTCCATCTGAGATTCTGACATGACAGAACCTCTTGGAACTACCTCGGCAGTACGCAAACTCGCGGGCATTTCGGTAGTGGTAGTGGTCTCGACTCAGTGAGCTGGGGTGGTTGTCTTCTTACTGAGCTGCTTTGTCTTAGAACCCAACGTTTTTTGCCTCCGAGGTGGAGGGTATAGGGTAGTGATCTCGAAAGGGCCTTCGGAAGACCCACTCCCACTTTCAGTACTCCCCGGCTCGGAGTCATCGGAATATTCGCGGACCATCTCGAGGTCGGAAGACATGGCAGAAAGAAGAGTGAAGATCGACGGGACTCACCGGGTGGTCGTTGGAAATCGCCTTCTACCGGAAACTTCGAATTCTGTCAGAATCACCTAGTCGAAAATCACCTCCTTCGGTGTGTTCTTCTAATGCAGAATGTAAAGTGGCAAATAAAAATTCAAAGCGCCTTATATAGGCTGCGAAGGGATTCTGCATTAATGGTGAGCTTTAATGGCAGCAGTCGAATCGGTAAGAGCCAATCTCCGAGGACACATAGCAGCGTTGCATTGAAGGGATACCGAACCGGTCGTACGGCTCTTACATCGAGCAGTGTACCTCGATATGCGAAGCTATGCCCAGGCACTAGGAGCCGTCGGGTATAGGCCTCTTCAGGCCTGCGTGGCAATCTCTCATAGGCAGGGGAGAGATTCGGGATCGTAACCGTCGCCACGCGTGAGCCAGGGCGACCAGTGCGCACATAATTCGAAATCCGTCATCATTGCGATGAAGGCGGGAGATTTTCTATATAAGTACTCTCCGAGCCTGCAAGCAAACTCGAAGAGTAGGGGGCTTCTGTTATGGAAAATCCGAGTCGAGGCGTGATTCTTCCAACCCGATTCGAGACGCGACTCTCCCTATCAGCTGACACGGTTGAGGTGCAACTCGGGACCATACTCCGATCGGATGACCCTTTACACCGTGACCACACTTTGTTCAGCGAAGTCAGCCCTGCCAACTATGAAGGAATCAACGGAGCCGACCAGGTGGGTCGGACCGGTTGTATGTCCCATTCGCTGAGCCGAGCCGAACAGATGTTCCGAGCCGAACATATGCGCATGTCCTATTCGCCGAACATGGAAACTGCCATAATCGAACGTGGCCGATAACTTCGCGCACAGATACGCATAATTCGCCTGATACGCTACACGAATCGATAGATTGCGGACGGTATCTCCACGATCCGAGAATCCCCCCGATCGTGCCAAGATTATCGGATCCAGACTATCCCACAGGCAAGTATAAATAGTGCATCACGTCATATCTACAGGTATGCGAAATTGAACTCTCCTCTACACTCGACATCGACCTTGATTCCCTTGTCCTGACTTAGGCATCGGAGGGTCCCCCGGCTTAGCCAGGGTCACCTTTGCCTTTCCTCTTGGTGCAGGCTTCAGGGACGGTACGCAGAGGATCTTGAAAGCGTGGAGGGAGAGCCGATCAGATTTTTGCATCAACAGAAACCTAAGCCATCCTCACCACTTGTTTGCCAAATTTTTTTTTTAAAAGAAACCAAGTATGAAAAACAGACCTAAGAATCAAGAAGTGAGTGTAGGAGAGAGTCATTTTTTTATGAAGACTTTCTCTCTCAATGTAGCTGAATCTCAGCCGTTCTCATCATCTCATGACTTATATGAAGGCTTGCATATAACCTCATTGTGGTATAGTGCAACCACTACTCTATATATATAGACATGCTCACCTAAGTAGGTGTGCACTTTTGCACACGTGTCCTGGGCATCTAATTTGAACGGTCCATGTGATGCAACATCCCATGAAACTGAATTGTACCACTTTTCACCCTGATCTAAAACTCTTGTGGGCCATAGTAAAGAGATGCAAATCAAGGGAAAAATTGTTCTTTTTACATAACCCACCAAAGTTTTAGATCAAAGTAAAAGTTAGTCATTAGGGGTTTCATAAGGTTCCACATCACGTGTACCATTTAGATTATGCAAATCACATCAGGTATGATGAGTTCTCAAAAAGTTCGCATGAGTTCTGTGCGAACTGGTGCGCAGTTGAACATATATATGCCGAATGCTCAGTTGCGCATCAGTTCGCACCGTTTAAACTTTTTGACAACTCATATATTATGACTTGAGAGTCCAAAATCTTAACGATCTATGTGATGCAGCAACCCACGAAACCCTTAGTGCCCAACTTTTACTTTAATCCAAAACTTTGGTGGGCCATGAAAAAAAAAAAGCATCTTCCTCCCTAATTCATTTGCATCTTTCTTTGCTATGGCCCACTGGAGTTTTAGATCTGGGTGAAAATTGGTTCCTTGAGGTTTCACGGGTTGCCGCATCACATGGACCGTTTGGATTAGATGCCCAAAACACATGTGCAAATGTGTGCACATGCGTAGGTGCGTAGGTGAGTATGCCTGTGTGTGTGTGGGTGGGGGGGGGAATGGTTCTATGAGGTCGACCCCATGGGAACTTCCCATGAGGTTGAGCTGTGTGGGCCCCACCATGATGTATGTCAGACATCTACCTCATCAGTCAGATGCAACATTCCATGGTGGGCGGCGAGCTTAAAAATCAAGTCAATCTATGACTTAGGTGGGCCACACCACATACAACAGTTGAGAGGGGTTACCCTTCTTTTGAAACATTCATAATTATTTATTGGGCCCACCGAGATGTGGTTCGTAAATCTAGACCATCTATGTGTGTCCCCTATTGGATGAGGGATCAGACCAACTTTCTACAGCATCAAAAACTTAGGTGGGGCCCACCAAGTACTTTTATACATTTTAGGCATGTCTTCGTATGGTTTTAGATGGTATGACCCACCTGAGTTTCGTATACTGCTGATTTTTGGGATATCCCATAACCTAAATGGGACCCATCAAATGCACGGTGTTGATGTTCGACACACATCATGGTGGGGCCACGTAGCTCGACCTCATGGACCTGATATATAAAGAGGGGGAGAGATGAATGCTCACCTGTCCACTTCTCAGAAGTTATTATGAAAACTTTTATGGAGCTCAGCTCAAAATCTGAACTGTCCATGTGATGTAGCACCTCATGAAAATCATTGGGGCCTAATTTTTGACTTGATCCAAAACTTTGGCAGGCCATGGCAAAAGAGAGACAAATCAAGGGAGGAAATTATTTCCTTTTTCTATGGCCCATCAAAGGTTTGAATTAGGGTGAAAGTCGAGCACTATGGGTTTCATGGGGTGCTGTATCACATGGATGATTCAAATTTTGGACTAGTATCATGGGAGATGAGTTTTGAGGAAGTTCTCACGAGTTCTTACTATAACTTATGTGCATTATATATATATATATATATATATATATATATATATATATATATATATATATATATATATATATATAATATAATATAATATAATATAATATAATGGAACGCTCACTTGCCAACCAATTTGTACGAACTACCTACTAACTTTTTTGAGAACTCATTACACGTGGTGATTCTCGAAAATCCGAATGGTCCACATGAAGCAGAGCCTCGTGAAACCTCTTGGTACCAATTTTTACATTGAACCAAAACTTTGGTGGGCCATGCAAAATGCAAACAATTTCTTCCCTTGATTTGTATTTCTCTTTGCTATGGCCCACAGAATCTTACATCAGGGTGAAAATTCACCTCCTGAGGTTTCATGGGATCCCGCATCTTATGGACCGTTCGGATTCGACTCCCATGACATGTGTACAAAGGTGTGCACATGTATAGGTGCGTAGGTGAGCATGCCTCATATATATATATATATATATATATATATATATATATATATATATATATATGCACCGATCGACTACGGCTCGAGGGAGACTTTTTGCTAAAGCTTTTAGAGGAAGTTTCCCATTAAAGTGAGGTGGGCCCCACCATGATATGTTTGTGAGAAATCCATCCTGTCCATCCATTTTGCAAGCTCATTTTAGAACATACAGTGACAAATGAGGCAGATTTAAAATTTAAGTGGGCTGCGTAGTAGAGTAAAAAGTAGGAAAAAATACCTACCTTTGAAACCTTTTTGGGCTCCACCTTGATGTTTATATGCCATCTAAACCGTTTTTTAATTCATTCCGGTTGGGATGAACTAAGAACATAAAAAGCCTTAGGCTGACATACAAACATTTGTGACCATATATATGTTTCAATGGTGGTCATTCTCTGGCCGTCATTCATATGGCCACAAATATTTCTATATCAGGCTATTTTTTTTTAAAAAATCTATTTCGGTCATCCATGGCATATAATTATTAAGGTAGATCTCAGAAAGGTTTAATAGGTAGACATTTCTTTTCTGACTTTTTACTCTGTCGCAGCCGGCTTGAATTTTAGATGGCCTCATTAGTTGCCGTATGTCTTAAAACGAGATGTGAAAACGGATAAACAAGTACATTTCTTTCAAAAATCACGGTGGGCTCCACCGCTTGCTCTTACCCGGGTGGTAGACTCTTTGGAGTTTCAACAACGGGTCAAGGGTTCGAGTATCTCTGGTGATGAAATCCCACTGTGTGTGCGTGTAGCGTGAGTGTGTGGGGGTGTGTGTGCGTGTGTAAAAAAAAAATACGAAAAAAAAGGTACATTTCTTACAAATATCACGGTGGGCTCCACCGCTTGTATATGGGAAAGGTTCGTAGCAAATCCGTCACTCCTACATAAGCCGATTGGATGCTGTGCACACAACCTCGGTCGTGTGTTGCCGTTTGTATCCACACAGTCTGTACATTTCAAGAGATCATTGTAGGCCATCAGGCCACTAATGAGGTAGATCCAGAGTTCAATTGAATCATGCACTACGGAGATAAGTGGGTACAAGGATGCCCACGTTGAAACCTTCCTAGGGCCATCATAATGTTTATGTGCCATAGATAAGTGGGTACAAGGATGACCACGTTGAAACCTTCCTAGGGCCATCATACTGTTTATGTGCCATTCAACCTCTTCATAAGACCTGGATAAAGGGAAAAAGCAAGTATCTGCTTGATTCAAAACTCTTTTGGCCCCTGGAAGTCCCCAACACTTTCTATGTTGCGGTCCATTTGAGATTTAGATGTGCTTCATGTTTTGGCTAATGCCCTAAAATGATTTCGCAAAATAGATGAATGATGTAGATACAATAGTTACATCATCTTAAGCCCCACACAACTTGGTGATTGTAACGCAACAACAAGGTTCATGCTGTGTGGTACACCAGGCACACACTAGATGGACAACTGAACCCTAATCTTAAACTCTAATCCCGGAAGCCTGGATCATAGGAAATCCCAGTCCTAAACTCTAAATTTAGCCCATTCAACCTAGTCAGCTTAACTTTGAACCCTAGGAACCAAAAACCTAGAACCTTGAGTTGGCTCGGCAAGTCAAGTCACCTAGTCAACTTACTTAACCCCACAACCTAATCAACTTACCCAGTTAGACCCAAAATCAAGCTTGAACCCAAGTTAAAAATCAATCTTAATCGGAGAAATATACAAAACCTCAAAACAAAAACTTTCATAACAGATCCTCTACATGCTTGGAGGATACAATCTCCCAAAGCATAGAGTCCAAGTGGGGAAAGACGCCAGCCACGTCTCTGATGGCCATATGGCACTCACCCTCTTTGGGGCAATATCTCTTATGCATGTGGAGTTCTTATTTTGCAAACCTTAAGTGTGTGGTTGAAGTGTATTTATTATGATGACCATCTCTTTACCCAAAATTATACTTTTACCATCTTATCCAATCCATAAGATGATGTCATATAACAATCTCCAATCACAACCCTTTAACTATCTTTTGCCCCTAGGATTACCTAAAATTACAAGAAACCGGGTTGGATGCTATAAATATCTCACTCCCTTTCTCATTTCATGCACCAATCCCTTCTCATTTCAACCATCCATTAAAATCGGGAAGCATTCCTCCACCAAGGGGAGAGAGAGAGAGAGAGAGAGAGAGAGAGAGAGAGAGAGATCCCAACCTAGGTCTAGCATATCCTAGGCAGAGTCCAAACATCCTTAGCTATTTAACTTCAAATCTGAGCCACTCAATCTAGCTTTGCGACACTACCATTTATTCAACTGTTCAAGTTTCTATCAGTTCATCGGATCAATGCATTATCATCGTGCAACGTTCATTCTCTTCTCAACTTCCCTGCTCCTCATATATATCAGCATCATAGTGCGTTTTCATTATTTTCTCGCATCTGACTGGCGGGCGTATGCTCTGAGGCTTACTGATATAATTGGATCTTACTCATCAGAAACCTTAACTAGTTAGCCATACTTTTAACATGTGCATTCCATTCCATCTTTTTCTTGTATATGGCTAATAGCCGTATGCTCTGATACTTGACGATACAATTACATCAGGTCCACCAGAAACCTTAGCTGGTTGGTTGTTGTTTCATCATAAACATCTATAAAACACCATAAGCACCTCATACATGCACCATATGCTTAATCATTTCGAATGTAAGATCTACGGCTTGCCAATATAGTCGGATTCTACCCATCAAAAATTATAATCAATTAATCACTAATGCTACATCTTTTGCAAGCAAGAACCAATCTCATTCCTCAAAAATTAGCCAGATCGTATGAAGTACAGAGCATATATCCATATATGCAAAGTGGGTACCTAACACTTTCCCTCTCTATAACCGCGGTCCCTTAGAATCTTTGAAATGTAAACTCGCTAGTCATCTTAGAGTTAAGAATATTTAGATTCTCAATCTTATGAGTTTTTATAAGGTTTGACTGACCATAGAATCATAATAACTGATTAGTGGCAACTCTTTTTAAATATCACTCTTTTATCCCAAATGAAAGCCCTCGAGCAAGGCAACCAATGGAAAGAAGAGATTCAATCTCCCACAACCTTGGGAAATCCACCCTCAAATGTTCTCAGCACAGCGATTTTGCTGGGGAGTAACTAGCAACACTAGTTGTGAGACTTGAAAAACATGACACTAAAAAGAAGTATTTAGTGGTTTCGCCGACGGCTTTTAGCCGTCGGAAAATCACAATAATCCGTCAGCAAAACCAATGTCGTTTTTAATGGTGGACATTCAGCCACCACCTTTTTCCTTTGGTCCACCTGAGGTTTAGATCTGTCTCATTGTTTGGATCAAATGCTAAAATAATCTTGAGAAATAAATGGATGGTGTGGATAAAACACATACATCATGGTGGGACCCACAGAGCACCGACTACTACCAACCCGGCAAGTGGCAGCGCCACGAGCCAATTTGGTGAAGTGGGTTGCATCTCTCAGTGGACGATGATCCGTCTGGACAGAGCTATGTGGGGCGAGCTTAATGTAAGGGTTTTATCCACGCCGTCCATCCATATTTAAATATGATTCTAGGTCCGAACCCAAAAATTAGGAGGAGCAAATACTCAAGCGGACCACAAAGTAGGGATTGAACGCCCACCATTAAAAACTTCTTAGTAGATGCAAAAGTTTCCAAACAAGCTGATATTTGTGTTTTCGTTTCATCCAGATCTACATGACCTCATGAATAGGTTGGATGGAAAAAAAACTTCACGGTGGCCCTTAGAAAGGTTTCAACGGTGGGTATCATTATCACTGCTGCTTCCTTTGGTGTGGCCCATTGGAGCTGCGGACCTATCTCATTTAATAAAACAATGTAAAATAATCTAAGAAAAGGGATGAACGGTGTGGATAAAGTACTTACATCATGGTGGACCCCACAGAACCCCCAGACGGATCATGGTCTGGGCGGGGGTAGGACACGATCCGCTTCCGTCCTCTCTGTAGCTTAGCCGCGTCCCTTACTCTTTATCTCCCAAAAATTAAAAAATTCCCAAAATCCCGCGCACCATCTACCCCCCAAATCCAGACCTCTCTCTCAGGCGAAATAGAAAAACGAGAAGCCAGGGTTTCAACTCTCTCACATTCTAGAGCCGCTCTTCCACAACCCTAAAATTTCTGCAGATCGGTGAGAGAATATAAGAATTTGCCACATTCTCCTATTTCTCTCTCTCTCTCTCTCTCTCTCTCTCTCTCTCTCTCTCTCTCTCTCTCTCTCTCTCTCTATCTCTCTCTTTTTCTTACGCTAGCGATTAGATTGATTTTCGGGCGAATTTTTGATTTGTTTCCTGCGATTTTGGTTTTTATGGTGGATCAGTCGTTGGATAAGTGGGTATTTTAGCTTCTTGTTGTTGGCATGGCTTTTGTGCGTAGAATTTGTTGAAATGATGTTGTAGGCTTAGTCTTGATTAGAACTCATGGAAGAATTTCATTTGCAAGTTTTATCTTGATTTCGGAACATGTGACTCTACCTCATGCGTGAGGCCTGCTTGCTGTTCGACAGAATGCCTGATCCAAATCAAGCATGGAATATGGGTTCATCTGCAGGTTCTCATCAAAGACAAGTATGTCACCACCGTAGATCCATCTTTATTTATTTATTATGAACAAAAGGAGTTCTTTTAGATCTGCAGATGAACAACCTAGATTCTGCATGTACAATGCTCGTGCATGCAAGCAACAAGGATCTGGACCATCAAACAAGTCTGATTTGGTTTCTTTATCACTGATATTTGGACTAGAATCCAACATTGATCAGTAACTTTTTGAAAGGAATTTTTAAATCTGTATGTGATAAGTAACATATTCTTCTCAGTCACTTCCAATTCCAAACAAACCACTGATTGAAAGGATCGGCTAGTTTCATGTCTATATCATCACTAATCAAATCTCAGCCATTGAAATAATCCATGCCCCACAAGTTGGTGTGAGATGTTGAACACCTGATCCAACGGAATGGGTATGAGATCCAGGCCTGTCATCAAGTGGGACATTATTTTATGAATGCTAAAAATGCCCTATACCACAAATAATGGTACAAGCACCTGTAGGCGATCAGTTCTTAAAATAAAAATGGTTTATTTGTGCAGTTCATCCTTGTTAGGACCTTTTAGAACAATTTTCTGGACCATTTGGGCTGTTGGTTATAGTAAAGGTCAGATATGGAAGACATTAGGTGATGAAGACCGTGGATCGGAGCAATTAGCTAAGGGATTTAGGCAACCGTCTGATCCGTTGACAGCAAAAGGAACAATGGAGCAACCGTTCCACATCTCTTGTAATCATTCAGTATTCTCTTCATAGGTACAACTTGCAACAGCCCTTGCTTTCTCTTCCAAGGCACCTGCATTTGTTTCTACCTTTAGGTCAATCATTTTCTTCCATTCTCCCTTGTATTCCTCACCATACTTCCTCCCACATAGACTCTCCCTCCTATGAAAGCATCATGTGCCCAGATAAAGTGTCCACCATAACCATCTAATCCTGCAACTTCCACCTCATTAATTACTCTTAAAGCACTAGCATAAATATCATTCTTGGTGATGTTATTGTAGTACTGTGGAAACTGCATGAACCCGATCCCATGGCCCTTCTCTTCATCCATAAAAAACACAACTCAATCTGGTTCGGAGGCACGATCAAAGGTTGGTGGAACATGCAAAGAATGTGGATTCTGCGAAGGACCAGCTCTTACATCATCAGCACCATAGATACCACCCTCAAGCTATTGGCCTCACCAAGTCAGCATTCGCCTTAACAGTAAAAATAGCTAACGAAGAAGTCCTTAAGAGGTATGATCAAGAGATCGATCATGGAGTTTGGTTCCACTTCTCCAATGTTCACCATCCTAGCAACACATGCAATGGTCAACCTGATTTGCTTGGTGGGTGCAATCTAGAGGATGGCCATGGATACTGAAATTAGAGACGTTGAGCCATTTATCTTGCAGCTTTTTCTATGTGGGTTGTTAGTCATGATCAACATGCCCATCTATCAAGGGCTCTTTTTGCGCAAGGACATGGGTTGAATGCCTGTGTCACTTGCATTTACATGCACATTAGAGAATGTATAACGTTGTAAAGTTCCTTTGGAACTATTTTTCTTTTACCACAAGTGGGCACAAGTGCTATTGTTGGAAAAAAATATAAGGAATGTAGAGCGCAGTTTTAATGCTTGTGGAGAAGGGTCCAGGCCATTTGCTGATTGGCCCACACCTAAGCAACAGATCCTGAGATACTGGACATCAACTTCATCAGAACAGTCAAGAAGTTTGCTTGGGGTGTATTTGTCTTTGTTAAAAATGTGTTTCTTTTATTTCTTTATTCTGTGGTTTTGAACAATCATTTCTATATGCACACAATTGATAGCTTAGACATGGAAATTTTTGGGTGGATCAAGTTTGTATTTAGATTTGATAAAAATCATCTAAAATAGGTATGCATCAGTTATTATTGTGAATTTTGGCATTTAGAGTAGCATTCTACAACAATTACAATATTTAGATAAAAGTGTGAAGCAGATGTTCTATATCTTGAATCTTTCTTGACTCAATAGCTATTAAGGCCCTGTTTGGTAGATATCAAGATCTCTTACATATAATTACTGTTAACTAAAATCAAATGAAGCTGTTTTTTTTCTCTCTGCTTTAGGTAAAAGATACAGTATAAGTGGATTTTTATCTCCGTCTTGTGATTCCAGGTATTTTCATCATCTCTATAGCTGAATTGATTTCAGAATTTTCTTCTTTTCATTTTTCTTGCAATTTTATATGATGAATTGGCATTGTTTTTCATCTTTTCAACTTTGATCGATTTTCTGCAGTCTCTCTTCTTGGAATTTGAGAATCAAGGAATATCTTCTCTTCTTAGTGTGAATGTTGATGGACATCAGGTTTCAGCTTCAACCATTGTTATGGGAAAGAGATGGCAACCATGCATTTAAGCCCCCCGAGTCCTCAGCACTTGGTTATGACTCTGTAAATTCAAGTTAAATGCTGGATACAATATTGTCATGTACGGCATCACTCCTGGAATTAGAAATAAATGAATGCCCAAAGCTGAAGGAGTTGCCCAGCAATCTTCCATCGCTCCTCCAAAAGCTGATTTTAAGCATATTTAATGATGGGTTGCCATTGGGTGGGCCCTTAACCGTCCTCCCCAACCTTAACCATTTGGTGATTTGTCAGTCTTGAGCTGACATCGTTCCCTTATGGTTGGTTGGGACAACTCAAAGCCCTCCAAACTCTGGAAATCCTGATTTCCAACTTTGTAGTACATTAGCTGCAGTTTTATCTCACCTCTTGTCGATTCATAGTGTAAAGATCGTATCATCTTATGCCTTACCATTTTGAGTTAATTGTGTTGCTATTCATGTTTTTATTCACTCTAACTTGCATTGGGATTTGTTAGACTTTGCTTAAATGGTTTGCCTAGCAGTTTTGTATATTGTTCTCCAAACAATAATGATGAATTACCATACATAAGGTTCTCCCAACAGTAATATGAATTACTATACATAGGCATGTTTTGCTTTGCCAGTCCTCTCCGATGATGTCCAATGTCCATGCATCATCATGTAATTCTCTACTTGTATGATGAATTAGCATACACACTGTTCTATGAACTTCGTTTGAGTTCTTGTGTATTTATTTTCAATGCTAGGGACACATCTATGTCCCAGATCAGGTTACTTGGAACCTTTGATTATTTGGAAAGATTTTTTAGACATTCTGATAATCTTTGGTATTGACTTTTTTTGTGTAGGAGAAAATTCACTATGGGGCTGGAGAGATTTCTGGTTACTTGAGCCAGGACTATGTTCAAGTTGGTGACCTTGATGTCAAGGATCAGGTTCAGTTATGTGTGGGATTCGTTCATATGATGAATTGTCTTCTCTTTGGGAAGTGTCTTCTCTACAGTGGTCGTTACATGCTGATAGCCCAGATCCTGTATGCATGTGCAGAATCTCCTCAATCTGTTTTTAATTTTTCATAAATCACTTCATCATTTCTTTGTTCCTCCAAGGCAAGATGTTATTGCTTTGGTTGGTACAGAGTCCAGATCACACAAACAGCTTCTGCTTAAATGCATCAAGGTTAAACTTAATCATGTTGATGAAATTATTGTCTGGAGAACACTCGAAAGGATCCACTTTCAGCTACCAATTTTCTTTCTTCATCGTCATGTATCCAAGGCAGTTGGCACGTCTTTGGTGTTCAAGACTGTTGTTCTCATGGGCCCATGTTAGAAGGTTCCTGTAACTAGCTGATCACCATGATTTTTGTCCATGGCTCATCTGTGTGGTGGCCAAGGTTTTAGTCCCGATTTCCCTGGGTGTTTGCTATGCATAAGTTAGAGAGTAAAATGCTTACATGAGATGGAGAGCATTTTTGATAAACCTCTTATCACCCTGAAAGGTACACATTTTACTGCTAAAAAATTGAGCAGACAACAATTGATTACCTTTGTTCAATTTGCTTACCTGGGTCTGGTTAAGTTATTATCATATGCACCTATTTTCTGAAGTATCTTTTTACATAACTTAAAAAAAAAAAAAATAATCTGCCTTTTTTTAATAAGTTTTTCTTTTTGGCCTTTCTTGAGCTGATGGACACTGTATGACTGAGAGTTTTGACATTTTGCTCAGATTTTCAATGTACAAAACCAGGGCTATAGTACAAAAATATGTGGGTGATATGATGTTTCTAATGTTGATGGCAAATGCTCCACTAGTCATATACTGAACATTCTTTCCGTGGCCTTTTCTCCACTGAAAATGTAGGCTGTTGGCACTTGGCACCAATACTTCAATATAATTATTTGTTTCTGTAATGCTTGAGCTGTAATACCTTATCTATGTTTGTAGGTAATCTACTTAAAGTGGATGCAGTTATTTTAGTTTGTAGGCTTGGGAGGAGGTCTGCAATGCTTTGCCTTTGATAACTCGGCAAAATCTCAATTCATGTAAGCAACTTTATTTCTCAATATATATATATATATATATATATATATATATATATATATATATATATATATATTTTACTACAGCAGATCTCTCTTGTAAGTGTTATAGTGCTATTAGAAACAACTGTTTAATAACAACAGGTTTCCAATGTGGCTTTTGATTAGGTATTTGATTAGCAACTTGCTAATGGGGGATGTTGCCAGATTGGATGCTGAAGAAAGGAAAAAACATGTACATTTCTCTTCCAGCACTCTTGACATTGGTTTCCATTCAATTAATCTATAGGGATTTCACATTCGCATGGCATTAGCTATCATACGTAATAATCAACTCCTAACTTGTCCCCAATCTTTCTTAATGCATCGTGTACCCTTCTGGATAAAATGAATGGATTGCATACACACAGATCACCAACGTTTCTTTAAGCCACAAGCATCTTACCAGTTACACTATCAATGGATTGCATCTGGTGGGCTAATTCATGTAGGTGACTCGGCCCAATGGATTGCATTAGGTGGGCCTCACAATTTAGATGAGTTGGCCCAATGGATTGCATTAGGGGGGCCTCACAATGTAGATGTTCTACCTCTGACCAACAATCTTTGGGCCAACTTTAAAATCCACATGGAGAGCATTGATCTATCGAATTTTGTCATTATTTTTTATGTTTCTGTTATTGGGCATTCATGATATTGCAGTTTTAGGCAAAGTTGATGTTTATGAATGATGTTTATTTTGGTTGCAGTCTCATGTTTTCCGTGATTTTTTTTATTGATAATATTAGTGAGTTATAAGCTGCAATATGGGATTTAAAATGGTTATGAGACCAAGGCATCATGATTTTAGGGCTTTCTGCTGCCAGTTAAATCGTTATTCAATCATCATTTGGGACTGAACAATATCTGATTTCACATTTTTTATTTTTTCTTCACATTCAACAGCACTCCACCAAAATTGGTGATTAGGAACGGCTGTGTCCATGGTTCAGGAACGGCTTTAAGCCGTTCCTAATGCAAACGATTTTCAACCTCCGCTCGGGAAGCAGTTTGTATCCTACCACCGCCCAATGTGGGACCTAATGTAATGTAAGGGTTTTATCTGTGCTTTTCTTCTGTTTTTTCATACCATTTTATGGCATACTTTAAAAATTGAGTCAAAATCAAAACTTAATTGGACCATAAAGTGGGGATTGAATGAACATCAATAAAAATTTCTTGGAGTTGCAAAAGCTTCAGATCAAGCTAATATTTATGTTTCCACTTCAACCAGGTTTACATGACCATATGAATAGGTTGGATGGTAAATAAACATTACAATGACCCCTAGAAAGGTTTTAACGGTGGGTGTCATTATCACCCTCCACTATAGCTGTGAACCTCCCTCAATTTTTGTATCATATCCTAAAATTATTTTTTAAAATGAATGGATAGAGTGGATAGACGAAATACATGATGGTGGGCCCATAGGCTCCAATAGGATGATCCGTCTCTAGCTCCCTGTGCGGGGCGTGCCAACGCCCAAAAAAACGGACGTGGATTGCGTCCTATCCCCTAAAAATGAGGTAGATCCGCACTCACGCTCTTTCGCTCCTCGCCCTTTTCTTCCATCTCTCTCATCTCTCCTGTCTCTTCCCTCTATGTATATCTCTCTTCCTCTCTCTCTCTCTCTCTCTCATTTTTCTTCTCTTCTCATTTCTTCGATGAAGGCAAATATCTTCATGCTTTGAAATCCACTCTCTGAATCGACGAAGAACAGGTTCGATCTCATTCCACCTCTCCTTTCATATAAAATTGCAATAATGTCTTTGATTCTACTCTATTTCTTCCACCAATGCAGAGATATATTTTTGTTTATGTGGTTTTGTACATTTTTAGGGTTTGGATGGAGTCATTTTTTTATTTTATTTTTTTGCATTTAGAAACCCCAGATTTACATTTTTAGGGTTTCTGTGGTTTCTTTGTCCATCTCTCTCGACATTACCAAGCCTCGATCAGTTCTGCTTCTATTCAGAGTTGTATCTTATTTTTGGAAAAGATTAGTAGAAAAATAAAATGCATAGGATAATTCGCAAGACAAGATTTAGGTTTCTTATAATAAATAATACTCTAAGAATCAAATCATAAAAGAAGTATCAAATAAGTGACAAGAGAAAGCACTGGGAACATTTCAGAATTGAATACATTTCCATGGGTTAACATTTTCTTTTCATAAACTAACAGGTTAAAAACTAGTAAGATTTTTCTGCATGCATAAATAAGATCGTTCAAATGTGCAAATGTTTTGAAAGAATTTGTTTCATGTGAACCCAATCCTATATATATATCTCGCTTATCTTTTGAACCATTCAAATAGAGTGTTAAACTCTTGATCTTTGATCCAAATGGCATGAGAAATGAACTGGCATTGTTATTAGACCCACTTTTGATTTAGATAGGTCAACATTCAAAATTCAGATTGATTTAACAATCTTTACCTATGATTAATGAGCATTTGTTTGGTGGCTTCGGACCATTGGTTGTTCTCATTCAACAGAACAACCCCATTTTACATGAGGCTTGTACATATGGGGCATGTACAACACTATCATGGATCTCTTCCTTCAGGAAAACACAAGTCAAAATGTTCAATACCCCACTTCAAGAATTACAGGAGTTCAGGTTGGACTTATTTCAGTTTCATCCGTGAATTGGTGTGTTTTCAAATTGAGTGGGGTCCATTCATGCACCAAGATTGATCTAGTAGTCAATTTTCACAAACTTGACCAAGTATGTGAATTGCAGAATATGAAAGATGGTTCTCAATTCTTATCCTTTGTTGTTGAATATAAGAATTCATCTGCAAATGCTGTTCTTATGCACTTGAAAGATGCTTCCAAAAGGATGACAAGAAATTGGAGTTGTGGAGCATGCATTCACAAAATCTATTCATCTAACTTGCCTCATCAGGGTGAAAGCATTCCCCAAAAACCAGACTATTCCAAAACTCGAGCCATAACAGGTGAGCTTTTAGAGGTTTATTTATTTATTTTAAAAAACCCATTATGTTAGAAACTGACTTTCCTAAATGGTTGTAACTGCCTGAAGTTATTTGTAGCGTGATCAGATTTCTGTAACTTGCATTGAAATAGTAGTAGTTGAAATCAATGACATTGTGGCATTACTATATTTGCATTGATATGAATGTCTATTGTGCTGAATGTTGTTGTTGATCTTGTCAAATGGAGTTTTCTTGATTTGTCTGGTGGGTTTGATACAGAGGAAAGTGTGTCTGCCTCCCAAGGCCAAATGCACTTGCCTTTCTGTAACACCGCACATCTTTGATACACGAGTGTTACCATTAGAACTGGGATTAGTTTAATCATGAATCAAATCCACCCAAACTAAGACAATAGGAATAGCCTTCAATCGACTATCCACTCGTCCAACCTTGGGCGAATCATCGAGACCTTTTAGGGGCAAAATAGGACATTCCTTAGCAAGTTCAATTCCTGGATCACCATCATCAGACCCAGAACATTCTATGGATTGGTCTGACGACCCATCTCTCTCAGACAACCATTTGATTATAAACTGCTCGAGAAACAGAGGTGCCTGGGGTCAAGTAGATGATCCATATCGATGTTCCTAATTAAAACAGACCTTACAAATAAGTGGACGGGTGTCTAGGAGCACTTTTACAAAGTGTGATGAGCAAATGATGTCATTAGAAGTGTTTAATACACAGAGTGGTTGGGCCCGAACACTCCAATGACCCTGAGACCCCCTTGTGACCTTTGATACTCGAACCCAAATCGATTTGACCCTCAGATTGGTAGAAAACCACAAATAAACACTCCAATCTGACTTATGGGCCACTCGAGTGTTGGATCGCGCTGATCATCGGTCCGACATCTCGGCAAGACTCCCTTGAAGGATGAACGGCGTGGATTGCACAATCTCATCGTGATGGGGCCCACACTAGCGTGCAGGTACATCATGGACAACGTGCACGCAGTGCACTAGACTGCCAGGGCAGTCAAACGGGTGCTGACCCGATGGAGTTCGAAAAAAGAGATGGGATTTCTCCCGTTTTTTCGCTGCAATGAGCCTAACAGACGAAGTCCGCTTTGGACGAGTTGTGGCCCACTTTGAGCTACGTCCGAGCGATCTGAGCTGTCCATCAGGTGAGGAGGCCCCAGACGACCAGGTCCATGTCGACCAAACCAGTCCATGCAAATGTGCATGTGCATGAGCAAAAACCAGTCGGGAACGTGCGGTGATGTTTTCCGAAAACAGGAGGCTTCAGGAGATTTCCACGTAGGCGATCTGCGTCAATCTCTCTCCCTCCATCCCAACCGTCCTTCGAAGCCTCTCAATCCGCACCTTCCCTTCACTGCCGAGAATGGGCAGGCACCTGTCTGTAGCAAGGAAAGGCGTGGTAGACATTTCCGTTTCAGGAAAGTCTCGCTGGCGCGATCCGGACCTCCCACCAGGCTTTGTGGATCGATCTCAACCGTCTCCTCTAGGTCAGCAACGGCTCTATCATCAGGAGCTTCTCGTCTCACGAGAAAATCATGAGAGGCGGAAAATCTCGTGAGATGTGGACAAATGGCGGTGATGAGTAGGAAAGGTGGGCCCCGCAGTGATCAACGACCCCATTTAATCCGTCCAAACGGACCAGATCACTTGTTTAGATCGTAAACAAAAATCGGCCATTAACGGCCACATCACTTCTCCGTCCACCCCAAAGACCCACCATCACGGGATGGACCCCATTGGAGATAGAAAGATGCTTTTCCGAGGGTTCACGACAACAAAAATCCATCCCTTGTGATCGATGGACCTTATGCATCCAAGAAACGAAGGTGGGGACGAAAATACAGCCACCTATCCCGACCGTTGGATGAGCCGTGCAAGCACCCCTCTCGGCTATAAAAGGATGGCGTGCGTCTCGGGATTTGCACCAAGAGCGGAGAGATAGAGAGAGGAAATAGAAGAGGAAGAGAGAGTGAGGGTAGGATCAGCGAGCTCGGTGTTGCACTGCACCAAGTCGACCTGTCTAACTCAGATTGAGTTGGCTTAGCACAGTCCAACGTTACCATTGTAGGAGAGACAGCGAGAGAGAGATAGAGAGAGAGAGAGAGAGAGAGAGAGAGAGAGAGAGAGAGAGAGAGAGGAAGTAGTTACACTATAGCAGAACTTGGTGCCGCAATGCACCAAGTCGACCCATCTGATTCGGATCGAGTTGGGTCAGTGCGGGCCAGAAGCAGCTCTAGAACGAGGAGGAAGAGAGAAGGAAATCAGGAGAGGTAAGGGAGAGAGCGAGAACTGCTGTATCGAGTCAATACAATCCACCAGAGGTCGCACCACAACACCCGACTCGTTGGGAGAGCAACTGTCTGGGTTGGGTCGTTCACAACAACTACCTGGGTTGGGTCAGCCTTCCGGACCGTTGAGTCGAAACTCAACTCGGTCCGGTCCAAATTCCAGCTAGGGCGGTGGTTGAGGAAGTGGATAAGACACTCGCAGGCACGGATAACCGGTGTCCGTTCACGGCAGTAGACTCTCCACCAGCACCTGGGAGAAAAACCCTGAGCCCAGATAAGCTAGTTAGTGGTACCTTGATCAGCCAGACGAGCAGCTGTTATAACTACCACTGACTGCATCCAACGACTGTGTTAACACCAACCTGGTGAGAAAACTAAAACTCAGAATGGAACCGAATTGACTCACCTTGAGTCTAGTGAGCTAACTCAAATACCGCTGTTACAGGTTCGACTGCAACTAGCAGATCAGTCCAGTATCGACCTTTCGGGTTAGATCCTAACTCAAGCACCATCCGTCAGGTAACTCTCCCAGCCGAGTTTTGACCAATTGAGTCAACTCAGTTGGTCTACTCTCTCTTTTGCTCAAGTCATTCTTGGGAGAGTTCGGATCCTCTGGTTGCCAACACCATGGCCTATTTCCCCCTTGCTATAATAGTGATTGGTCCATCTCACTCAACAATGCATGGTTCAATCATCAATGCATTGCACAATCACACAGTCCAATTAGATTGCAACAACTGCGATTTTGCTGCTTGATGCAAACAGAGGGTCCGTATTCTTCCAGATATAAGATACCTTGGAGCTGCCTAAAGATAGCTTGTGTTGGTCAATCTCTAAGAAAATTAATCCATCTTACTAGGGCGGGACTGTTGCATCTCGAAGTTAGCTCATGAAGGCAAACGAGTAGACGTTACAAGATTATTAGTCCATAGGAAGACAATCACCATAAGGTGATGACCTTTCCCCTTAAGCTTTCCATTTCTAAATTAGTTTGAGTAATAGTCTTTATCAGAATCACAAATGTTATCTCATAGGATGCGATCTCTTACATTAGTTATAAACTCTTAAGACATGACTTATATTTGATTTATGGTTGATAGTTGTGAACCATGATTTCATGCAATAGTTACTTATATGATAGCTTCCATTTAAATTTCAATCCATGTCCTATTGCGATTATTATGAATCAAATGTTTCACATACATCTGGCATGCTATATCTATATGCTTTCACATAAATTGTTGCAAGTCGCTTATGAATCTTTATTCACTACACTTACTAGTGGGCAACTCCCTCTTGTGTATGTGAACCCATACTTAGGATGTAACAAGATGGAGTGTGGTAAGAAATAGACCCTCGATTTGGAGGTTATATGGGACATAGAATATTAATGTGGGATTTACCATTCATAGGACATACGGCTTAAGTAGCTTAGAAAAGACCTCTTTTAACAGCTCTAATTTAACCTTGCTTGACCCCTTTTGCTGCCTCGATTTAATGTTCCTAGTACCCTTTTACCGTTGCGATTTAACATTCGTCCCATGTTTTGATGTTTGCCTTGCGTGGCTTCGATGGTCTATACTTATGCGATGATAATCCCTACTTATTGAATTTGATTGGCCACTGGTCGACAGACACACATTAAACATCCTAAGATGGGGAAATCTCATGGGTCGGGATGGTGGTTATGGGACACCATGCCCGAGTTGTCGGCATACGTTGTGTGACGAGCCCCCCGTAGTGACCCTTGAGTTACTTAAATTGGCTGGTTGTAATTGGAATAATAATGGTTTGGCTAATCATGCATTCATAGCATACGGGCGATGGTGGGTGACTAATTTTGGATGCTGTAGCACGTGCCCTTAGTCATGGTATCGTTTCACTAACTCCCAGACCATCGACTATCGACCCACTTTCAGTGAGTTTGGCACTACGCATGTATTATGTACTTTCGCTGGTAACTAGCCACATGCATGTGTTTTGCCCAAAAGCCAACTGGATGAGCATCTCCCGTTGATGTGCACTCATACATTCATGCATTAATTAAGACTGCATTCTTGTATTGTTTTGTATGCCTTGTTATATTTTTAAACTATTCTTAGCTAAGGCGGTGGTGTGTAATCTTGAGGGGAATTCATACTGAGTTGGCCACTCATCCATCGAATATTCAATCGTATAGAGTATGCAGGTTTAGGCAGAGTTGATTACGGTGCAGGCCTTGAGGTCGTGGCAGCAGGATCAAAGGACGCGTACTACGACGAAGAGCCGCAGCAGGAGGTGGCTGAATACTATGGACTTAATCAGTAGTTGCAGTATTTCCTTCCTGGTTTGCCTTGATACACTGAAACTTATGGATTTTGTAATTAAGGTCCCCATCTGTGTAGACCAGGATCTTAATATTTGAGTATATGATATTATACCTGATTTATTAAACACTTGGGTTTTTGGAAAACGAGTTCTATACTCGGTTTCTGGAAACTAGGGCGTTACACTTTCCCAATCGCACTGAAATTGATTCTTGATTGGTAGGTTGATTTCATTATGTGTTCCTATTTATTCCTCAATCAAGCAGCATGGCCTCAGAATGTTTGTGTAGTTCTAGTAAAATTCAATTTGGTGATGATGATTGATAATGGCAAAGCTGGAGCTGGGACTTCTAGATAGCATGCTCTGAAGTTTTGGGGTTAAAAAATGAGAATGATTTGAGGTTTATCAACTCAATGTTTAGGTTCTACCAAACAGGGCACTAGTGTATTGCAACACTTCTTGAAGTTGGACTCCTCCCATCCCAACTTGGAACTTGTGTTTTGATACGTGTGGATCTTCTAGGTGGTGTGAGGTGGTGCAAGCTGAAGAAGCCCAAGGGAGGGCTTTCGAATCTTCTTTGGCAAAATTTCCATGCTGTTGTAGGTTAAAGGAGACTCAAGTAATGCAATGGATCTCTCCTTTACTATTTTAGTATTCTCAAATTGAAATATAAATCTGTTGAGGACAGTAAAGAAGTGGAATAAGTTAGAGCTGTTTCTATTACCTGCTGGTGGTTTTTTTCGCTTCAGGAAGTATCCGTGAAGTTCTTAGACCAGGACTTTTCTGGAGATGCTTTGTTTGAGTGCAGAAGTGAAGTGAGTGAAGTCTTGCCCTTCCAGCAATATGCTTCTTTTATTAGTGGGGATTTCTTATGAGAGATATGGCCGTACGTTTGTTCCTTTACTTCAGTTGTGTGTTGACATTGAATCACTAGTAATTAACCTACTAATACTATGTTTTGTTTTACATGTCAGGTGCGAATAATGCGCAGGTTGCGCCATCCAAATGTTGTACTTTTCATGGGGGCTGTAACCCGTCCTCCTAACCTCTCTATAGTCACCGATTTCCTTCCAAGGTATAATGAGATAACCCTTATCCATATTTTAATTGTGATTGAGGTACTAACGCAGAAAACACAATTGTGTTTGTATGAAATGTATTAACTTCTTGAGTAAATTTTAAGAATGCTTGTTTTCAACTTATGATCTGATTATGATAATATTGAGAATGTTTCATCTGATGCTGCTGTTGTGGATTTCAGGTCTCTGCCAATAATTCATCCTGTTCCTTGAAGGTCAATGCAGGTTTGGAATTCTGTAGGTGTAATCATGGCTATCCTGTGAAAAGTTCTAAATTCATTATTGATTTTTTATAATTGAAGTCATTTCACGTTTGGGTTTTGATGGCCATAATTTTGTTAAAATCTCAGCCTTGATTGCTGAGGTATGGGTTTGGAAAGGCACATAAAGAATGACTTCATTGGAAGTCTTGGAATGTTTAGATGCAGAGTTACCTGGCTTGTGATCTTGAGCAAATTGGATATTTGCACCAGATGCAGTAGTCTTTTTTTTTTTTTTGAACCAATTAGTGGTAGGCATGGAATTGATGCTATTCGGTTATCGAATCAATGGGATTTCATTACTTGAATCTCCAGAATGGACAAAGAACACACCATACGAGTTTTTGAATAAAGAGGGATAAACAACTTCTTGAAATCAAAACTTATTCACCAGTCACATTTGTAACTGTACAGAATTCAGAATATGTGTAGTGCCTTTTACCTATTAGAATAACCCCTTTCATAAACCCTCAAAGACACACTAGAATCCCTATGAATCTTTAAGTAAGATTGTCCAACTCTTAGATTGATTCAAATATGAGATAAGATACTGCACAGCAACAACCCCATTTAATTATCTGTTCCTTCTCTTTTCTTTTCTTTTGTTTTTTTTTTCTTCTTCTTCTTCTTCTTCTCTCTCTCTCTCCTTTTTTTTTTTTTTTTTACTTGTTGTTCTCCAGATTTTTAGGGGCCTACCTTATATTCACCGTGTACCCGGTGTTTGTCATAGGGATGTGAAGCCTTGAAATCTTCTGGTATGTGTTTTCTTTATTAGGGATGTTTACTGAATTTGTTTTGTTTGGGAACTACAACTGTTTATCTTACTTGGTGAATTTTTGTGCAGGTGGATCCTCTCCCACCAGGTCAAGTTTGGTGATTTTGGAAGTGCAAAAATTCTGTTACATGCACACCTTTGTGCTTTTTACGGTGTACTTTCATGCTTAATACCTGCCTAGTGGGAATATATCAAGTTCTGCATATCATCACAAAGGGAAAGCGAACATATCATTTTAGGCTTTTAGTCACATATTTGTTTCTCAATTTTGGCTCTTAAATCTGTGTTTTTAATTATTATAACAGGTCAAGAGAGAAGCAAACATATCATACATATCCTCTCACTACTACCGGGCTCCAAAGCTTATATTTGGAGTGACTGAATATACTACGTCGATTGATATATGGTCAGCTGGTTGTGTTCTTGCTGAACTGCTTCTTGGCCAGGTCAGACTGTTGCCAAGATGAGTTTTTTTTGTTTTTTATTTACCTGCACCTTGTGGAATCCTATTCAAATTCCTGTGCTTGTGGAAGCTGTGATTTTAACTTACTGACTTCTTTTGATTTACACAATTTACTTGCAAATTTCTATTAATGCTGACTCAATGTCTGGAATATTGAGGAAATATGTAGTTATTAGCATTCATATTATATAGGGCATAGCTTTTTTGGTTTGTAATCTTTGTTTTGACCATAACTCTTACGATTCTGATTGCCTGTCCAATCTCAGGAGGAAATGGTGTTTCGCATTCAGCCAAGGTTGCAGATCGAATGGGATTGAGTAATGCTGATCGCCCTGGAGATCAAATGCAATTTAAATCAGCAATCAATAAAAATTTGGGTGCTGACAATCTTCGTAGTGAAAAGAATGTAAGTATTTACCATGGATGGCAGGTGGCCACCACATTGCAATCAGGGGTGTACACAAACTGAGCTAGCTCGGTTAGCTCGCTCGACTTGACTCGAAAAAGCTCGATTCGACTCGGTTCGAAGCTGAGTTCAAGCCAAGTTGAGCTAATTTTTTGAGCTCGAAAATGAGTTCGAGCCGAGTTTGAGCTGGCCCCAGCTCGACTCGACTCGGATCGAACCTAGCTCGAATTAAACTCAGATCGAACTAGTTCGGTGACTCGGTTACTTTGGCATTGATGTTGCTCACCAAGTGTTTGATAAAATGACTCAAAGAAGTGTGACTGGTGGCAAGGAAGGTATGTATAGGGGGTTTGGATTCGGGGATGGCGAAGTTGTGCAAAGGCCTCGCCATAGAACTTGTCAAGTGCCTTAGCGAAACCGATTGGGTCAAGGTCAAGAAGCGCTCATACATGGATTGTGCTCAGGAAAAAAGTCCATCCATCTCAAGCGAGTGTGTTGGCCCAAGTGAGACATGTTTCAATTGCAAGAGAGGCCAGGTTGACATGTGAGCTCAAATACACGGAAACAAGGGGTCTTAGGCAGAGTACTATGCAAATGTAACTGCATCACGGCGGCTGGTGTCTATGGAGTACTTTTTTGGGAATTTTATGTACGGCCAAATAATGTAACTTGTTTTCTTTTTTGTTTTTCTTAATGCGATTACTGCACCAATTGCTAAAACTGGAGATGTTAACATTTGAGTCCTTTGCTTAGTTGGGGCTCGTTTGGATTTTTTAAAAAAGGTATGTATATGAAACCAACACCCTTTTTTTTTCTTGATTTTTATGTTGCTTAGAAGGTGTTTGATAAAATACTTGTAAAACCATTGTTGCTATCTCAAATATAATGAGATTTTGAAGGTGCAGTTCAGGTGTTTGTGAAAATGCTGTAATGGCAAACTCGGCTCGAACTGGCCCGAGCTGCTGACCGAACCAAGCCAAGCCACTACAAAAAATATAGTTATTAGGGGTGTTTTTATCACAGGCCGCCACAGCAAACCGCCACTGTAGATGAAATGAGGGGCGTTTTTACGTGGCCGCTCGTGTACAAAATGGGCCACCACCGCTAATTTGAAATAAAAATAAAAGAAAAAAAAAACCCAAAAGCCCTTTTTCTCGAATCCAAAACGCGCGCCCTATCCCCCAAATATCCAGAACGTGCACCCATCCCCAAATCCATCGCGCCTCTCCCCAAATCCGCGTCTCTCCTTCTCCCACCTCTTTTTTACCAAATCCCTTCTCCCATCTTCTCTCCTCCTTGCAATAACTTACCGAAACTCTCTCTCTCTCTCTCTCTCTCTCTCTCTCTCTCTCTCGATCTCCCTGTCACTCTCCCTCCCTCTCTCTCGATCTCCCTCTCCCTCGATCTCCCTCTCGCTCTTCCGATCTCGACTCTTTCTCTCTCTCTCGATCTCCCTCTCACTCTCCCTCCCTCTCTCGATCTCCCTCTCCCTGCAACTTCCACCAGCCGCTGCAACATCCATCAGATATTGTAGAAGCAGCAGCAGAAGCTCTGTATGGGGTTTGTGAATATTAGTTAGCTTATTGCCTTGAAGCTTTGGAGGTTAATCTCTTGTTGCCTTGAAGATTCGCTGCAACATCCAGTTGAATGGGGTTATTTTGTTACAACCATCCATTTTCCATGAGACATGGATCGCATGATTAGAATCATAAAAGCAAGAACTACATCAGAATCATGATGATATTTCAAGATGATACCCATATATCTATATATATATATATATATATATATATATATATATATATATATATATATATATATATATATATATATATATATATATATATTCAAATTTAAGTGGATTGTAGGCTTTTATTTATTTATTTATCTTTATATAGTGTATACTTCGAGGAATAGCAGGAATTCAAGGGCCCATGTATGCAGGAGAAAAGTTATATATGGGCAGCTTCCAGATTGTAAAGCATCCAAACGTTCAATTTTCAATTCAATGAATGGTAATATAATTGAATTGATATATTTATATTTATATTTATTTTTATTTTACAATAGATTGGATTTTATCTTAAATCCAGCCGTACATGCCAGCTTGGAGCACATGCATGTCTGCCTGCAAATGATAGTCTTACCCAAAAATCAATATGGTCCTATCATCAATTGGACCAAAATGTACAAAAAAGAGGGCCATAAAGGAAAAAGGTCGATGGTCCACATCCAATTTGAATGTTTGCTCCTTTGATGAGCAACAACCATCTACATGCTTGGGTTCACTTGATTGAAGGTTTTGATTTGGTAGCATTGTGCTAATGTTTTTTTTTTTTTCCCTTATAAATTTCCTCTCATTTAGGTAAATTACATGAAAATGCATTGGATAAATAGAAATAGGTTGCAAACAGGGTGTTGTACCACATTTACTGCCAAAAGCCACTTGCGTGGGAAATCAGTACTACAAAAAAGATAGGCCCCAACATGAAGATCACCTGCCTTGGAAATCAGGCTGATCCTCTCATTAGGTGGGTCATCCCTGTATGTTGAGTCAGTCCAGTTATCTGTTGATGTCAACTGTGCATCTCACCTAATGATTGGTCTAGCCCGATTTTTTTTTTTGGCCAGGCGATCTTTGTGGTGGAACCTACCTTTTTCATGGTACTGCTATCCTACACAAGTGTCATGGGGGAATGATCATAAGTTACCATAAATTGTGGTACCCTGCATGTAGGTGACAGTTCTCCAAATTGCTAACTTTATCTTATTTCAAACCCTTAAAATGGTTTTATTGTATAGTCTTTATGACACTTGGGAGGGATTTAAATTGATGAGCTGTAGGATGAAAGTAGAGGGAAAAGAAATTAGTGCAAAAGATTCTTGAGTAGCATCTTATGCCCTTTTCTTTTTCTCTAAGAAGGGAACAATCATAAATACATTCCCATTCTTTACTAGCAGTGTGTGTTCTGAGATTGAGATCTATGAATTTGATGTGAATGAGTGAAACTTAATCTTTTACACATGAATGGTCTTGAGAACTGTTCCTGTACAAGTCTTGGTAGAATAAGCTTTATTCCATGAGTACTGCATTGGGGCCCACTTGTGTGTGTATGGCATCCAACCTATCTATCAAGGCAGCTTCCCCATAGTTGTTACTATCCATCAAAGTTGTAGCTATCTATCAAGGTTACTATCCATCAAGGTTACTACACCATAAAAGTTATTACAAGTTTTTGTAGAATAAGCTTTATTCCATGAGTGCTACATTGGGGCCCACTTGTGTGTGTATGCCTTTATTCCTTGAATGCTACTATGTATAGAAACTATTTGAGTTGTAGATATTTTTCTCTAGATGGCAAATAGAACAGATCTTCCCAATGCTGTCTATCATGATTTAAAGATGGCAGCATCATGCGTTGCACACCACAAATCCTCTCTACTACATATGTGGAGCATATGCTGGCTGATTGATCTGCATGATTACGCAGACATGCTCCACACAGTGGGGCTCGTGGTCTAGATAGTTTTGCATTAGTGCCACATGTGAGGAGTAATCACCACCATTTTAAATGGAGTCTGGCCCATTACATACGATGATGTGCTATATCACAATAGTTTGCTTCTTTGCATGTTTTATACGTTCTTTTGAGTTCTAGAATTAAACTCAAGGTTGTATTAATAAATCAAATGATGCTGGCTCCATATCAAAATTTTTGTTACTTACATTCCAGCTATGTTTAAGCTCTGTCGTCTTACAGGGCATTGGATTGTTTAAATTGTAACTATTTGAAGAGGGCTTAGTTGCACAATTCTTCTGAGTTCTAACCAGGTGCTCTTCCCACTTTAAGTCACGCTTCAAATTCTTTCTCCTGCTCCCACTTCCTAGATGCTGATACTTGATAACATTTTGAAGTAGACACTTCCGGACTCCCACACCTAAGTCTGTTGTTGCTTTGCTTCATGCACTGTGCAACTATTCAAGAGAATGTTGGCATTTTTTTTTTTTAACCTATAAAAAAGAATTCTAGCATTGTCTTTTTAGTGGTCAAAGGTGGAAATTTGTTGTCTAATATGCATCATGTTGTGAATTTTGAACAAGTGTTGATGAGAGACTTCAGCTCAGTTTATAAGCTTTTGCATGGTTCTTTTGCAAATAAAATGATATTTCAAAAGATTGAAGTCTCATGAAAGCTTAGTGTGTTGTTTGTTGGATTTAATGCTAACTCATGATTTTTGCAGGTTGGATTAGCTAAAATTCTAGATTTATATTATGAAGATCTGTACACCCTCCCTAACAAACAGCTCTCATCTGGGTTGGTTTCAGAAATTTCAAAATTATCAAAGAGTAAGGTATTGAAGTTCCCTTCTTCTTCTTCTTCTTCTTCAAGGTCTGAGCATTGAGTGATGAGTGGAACCTGTATAATGACATTGAAAAAATATGCATTGTTAACATCAACATCTAATCTTTAGATGGCTGATTTATTTTGTGGCAGAGGAGCTCTTCATCGTTGCGAATGCTATCTATTACATTTGCTGGTGGATGTTTTCTGGTGGCCATTGGTATTCTTGCTCAACTTTGTAAGCCTCACCTCTTCATGGCTAGAAAATCTCTAGCCTTGAGTTTCTTTTCTCCAAGCCTATATATTCCTAAGAAGACTACCTGTTTCTAACATTTTGACCCACCTGATGAGCTGACCAGCCTGATTTTAGGCTAGAGCAACTGTGCAATTGGACCCACCTCATGATAGCTTGTTCTTGCACCCGATGTCAACATTACGGAGTTCATAAGCTTGGGGTATTTCATCTATTTTTCTGTTATTTTTGTGGTGGGATGAGGCTAGGATGATGATGATGGTGATGCAAATAAATAAAGAAAAAGAAATTCAAACAAAGATTAGTGACTGACCAGGGAGTATTGGTGTGAAAATGGAAAATCTCCAACTGTCCTATTTTGGCAAATAAATGTCTGTGAATCAGAGATTAGGATTGTTCAACCAATCTAATCTTGGGATTGTGACTTGGCAGTAGTGAACTGCACAATATACTTGTTTTGGTTAAGTTAAGCTTGTTTTGGTTTTTGCAGGGTGTAATTGAAGTGCATAGAAGGATTTTTTATTTTTTATTTTTCATTCATCAATTGCTTGAAGGTGGTGTAAAATATTCGTTTCTTTGGTGAATGATTTTATGCAGGTCTACCTTTCAGGAACAACCCACTCCTAGTTTTTTGTATCTTTGATTCTTGTCAATGTCATTGTCAATTTAATACAAAATCCATGTTCACCTGCAGTGTTGATGAGCAGGTAGCCAAGGACATATAACTGCTAGATTCCATTGCTGAGAAGCAACCCCAAATCTTCTCTGAAGAATGCAAGTATTATTGAAGTGAAGAGTTTAATTTTTTTTCACTGAAGTTTGAAGATGAGATCATAATGCTGGTTGATTTACTTGATGCCTCTGCCTTTTGGATGGATTGAAGATTTTTGGGGTCCTAATGCATTTGGTTTATTTTGACTTTTGTTACTGAATATTTATTAGATGTTGCAGGTTATTAGCACATGGGATGACCAAAAATGAGTGATGCCCCATTGGTTTGACCTGGAAAATTTATTATAACTAACCTTTTCAAGTAATTGGAAGATTCATATGATCCAGTAACATTTGTTGTTTCATATCTACTTGTTGAGGCCAAGGCTTTTAAGATTAAATGGTTATAGCTTGATTGGGAAGTAATGAGATTTTGGTTCTTAAGCTATTAGCGGCTCTTTCTGTCATGCCCCGACGTCGAGACCGAATGGATACATGAGCGCCCGAGTGCGGAATACCAGTAGGCCGCGTCTCCCACTGCATCGTGGTCGGTTGAGAAGGGGTGCGGCCTTACTCACCCGAGCGCAGGGGGCATTACTAGGCTGAGTTTGACCAACTCGAGGAATGGGTCCACTATCGACGTGCCGGATAGGTATTGGCAGACTATTGGCCAGGCGGATAATGAGGTTTCTTACGCTCACTTGGACTGTGTGGCTAGGGAGAACGGCAGTGCTATTTTGAGTGTAATAGACCCCGGTGATTTCCTCAGAGAGTAACCGTACTGATATGTGGACTTATTGAGCAGGAATTGCATATTCATTTATTCATTCACTATCCACTCGGGTTGGTGGTACGCAACTAATTGTTGTATACCTTCGTTATGGCAAGAATTTCGGTTGGGCGCGCGACTAACTTGAGATCAAGAGTTTACCACATCGAGTCTGACTATCTAAATTTAGGTATGAGACTGGTTTGGATAGAAGTCCCTTGTGATGGACCCCATAGCCCGCGATACTACGTACTATCATCCTGACTTCACACTCCAGCATGGTCATTCCATTCGCCCTGCATATTGCATTACATCCGCAGCATATAACATTTTGGGTTAGTGTGTTTCTGCATTTATATGGTCTAGATACGGCTGACGCTATTCGTGGACTCATCAGGAATTGCGTACTGCACCGCATCCTCGGCATCTGACATTTGACTCTTTATGACTCCTCATTTGCATAACTATTCTATAATGCGTATTCTGATATTGATTGACTCATGGGCTTGTCTATATTTTTGCTTACTCTATTATCATATGATTTATGATCTTGTCAATATTCTGTTTACTATGATAATTCATGCTCTTGTCAGTATTTCTGCTTATTCCGACATTATACCATTTATGGATTATCAGTATTTCCAGTATTGTATGATTATGTCTTTGTATTGAATACTTGGCACTTACCTTGTGCACACACTTACACTACCCTCTAAGCTTTCTATAAGCTTATGCACGATAAATGTGTGCAGGTGATGTTAAGTTGCAGCAGCATTGAGCTTGGAGCGTGCAGCTGTTTTCTGGAGCTTTGATTTTGATATATGTATTTCCCTTTCAACATTGTATTCAAATGATTATATTAGTGGATATGTGATGATGATGTTGCCTTTATGATTTGAGTAAACTTGTGGTTATGCTTCTTACGAGATAAATGTACGTTGGAAAATCCTCCTTGCAGGATGAATCCCAGGATCGAAATCTGGCGTATGGGCGCTGAGAGCCGAGAATGGGGTAATACGGAGGCTGTCGGCACCGGATTCAACGATCGGGATTCCTGTGAGCCTGATCTCTGGATTTGAGGCGTTACACTTACTTTTTTAGTTGGAGAGCATTCTGATTGCAGTATATCTGCATCCAACATGACTGTTCATTTTCTGATACATATGTATCCCACCTTATATTTGATCACTTTGGTCTTTTTTCTTTTTTCTTTGGGTGAAATTGGGCAAGTTTGAGTTGAAGCTTATTGAGTTTGGAGTGTGCGGGAGAAATGTCGAACAATGCTACTGTGTTGAAATGCACTGAAGCAATTGAAAATGCTGCTTAGTTCTCCTGTTTAATCACTGTCAACCGCAGATTGAATTCATCTCATCCATTCGTTTTGTTTGTTTGCGGGATACATAGTTTTGCTAATTATGTGGACTTAACAATTTTAAGTAAATGGGTTGGGCTTGGATTGAGCCCTAGTCAACTTGTCCTACCCCTATAAGTTATCAATGGGTTGAGTTGCAAGGTTTGTTAGTTCATGAGTTGACTGTTTCTCCTCTTGTTGGTGAACTTGTGCTGTCTGAAAATATTATCTTTCTAAAACAGAACATTATTTACTTCGATCTTGCATCTAACTTCAAAATTTCTCTCTCCTTTTCTTGTTACTATCAGAGTTTTCTATTCATACTTACTAAAGGAAAATAAAAAATATTTTTTCAGAGATGATGAAGCTCTTTATTGTTGCATACCATTCCTAAATGGCACATGATGCATGCCAGATCATGCCAGATCCTAAAACCTCCTACAATTGGCACTCAAGAGCCACCATTTCATAATACCACTTTTTATACATACATCATGTTGGAAATGCATGCAATCTTGACTTGGAATAGACATTACTTGGTGTCACCTTGAGTCACTCTATGATCATTCCACCAATCCAAACAGCTATGTAATTCAATCACCACCCTATATGGCCTAAGCACATGACATCTCTTTGTAAAAGAATTTAGAAACAAACCTGAAAACTAACCTTGAAGCTTGAATCTAAGCAATTGATTATATATATAATTGCAAATGAAAATCTCTGCTTTCCCTGACAGCTCACTACCTCTACCTTAATAGATTCCTCAATCTGTGGTATCTCATCAGCCAACTGCATTTGTGAAAATATCTGCCTTCCCAAACAACTCACTAACTCTGCCTCTTTTTTCTTTTCTTTTTTTTTTTCCTTTTCTAATTGCAATTGTATTCTGTGAACAAGATTTAGATAAGGCTACACTATTGAAGTTGAGATCCATGATGGCTCGTACAATGTCATCAAGAACTAGAACTACATTGCATTGATTGACGCCATCCACAATGGCGAAGGCAAATGTTGGACAGCCAAGGTAAGTAGGAACCATTTATGATGCCATCCATAAAAACTTTTGAGGTTTTTATGCTTCCAATGGCAGGTTATTTCTATTCCCAGTCAGGATGGTTAGTTATGGATGATAGGTTATGCTTTAAACTTCATTGATGTAGTGAAAAATAAGAGTTTCCTTGGTATTTCATTGTAGATTTTAATCAATCTCCACCATTCACATTACACATTTCAGCTTAATTGAACTGTAGAAATTTGTACATAGGCACATGCTCATCATTCGGGCACAACAGATTTTTTGTGTGGGTATTTGAGATCTGATAAGTGAATTGGGTAAATTAAAGATGGTAGTTTGGAATCCTCATGATTCATTTGTTGCATATTTCAGGTTATGTGAAGGTGGGGAGCAGTTAGAATACTTTTTAGGTGATTCTTTGTTGATTACGTTTATTAAGTTCTGTTATCATGGTTTCATTGCATTCAAACATGAACTCAAAAGAATCAATCCTGAAACTTTTGAAATGGACTATTGTGTAGTTTAATGAATTCCAAAATCTGAAAATTTGAGATTGGTGGCTGTTAAGTCGATTGATCTATGGCCATGGATTCTGTTAATAGTTTCAACCCTATTTGCTACATGCCTAAAAATGATTTCATCTCATTTCATTAACAGTAATTATATTTTAGAGATTAGGAACTCTAATACAGAATTATTGTTAACGTGAACTCACTATGTATTAGAGCACCATATGTCTAATAAAAAATATAAAATTTACAGTTAATTAAAAATGAGATGAATTCATTTCAGGCAACAACTAGACGGCCAAAATATTTTATGAATAACCTCTGCATTCTTCAAAAACTTATTGTAAGATCCTTGCTTTCTGAAAAGTTAAAGCTAAGAAAACCATACTGCTTGGTTAATTCCGAAGCGACCTCCAATTTTAACTTTTAAGAAAGAGCTAGAAATGGTTGGGGCTGTCAATGAGCCAGGCTGGAGCCATGTGAAATCAAAATTTTGAATAGGTCTGGTCTCTTGACATCCCTAGAAATATTGTCAATGAGCCAGGCTGGAACCATGTGAACTCACTATGGGCTATAAGGAACGGCTTGGTGGTGATCTATTGGATAGGTTGTCAAGGGACCAGGCTTCATATTGCCAAATCCTAGTAAAAAGTCCTCAAAGCTAGCCCAAGCTTTGAAGACTATAGAGTTGTACTATTCTATTTCCGAAAGTTGAAAAAAAAAGCTGTCTACTAAACAGGGTGAGTATAAATATCAATTGCTGATTTTTTTTAGTGTGATATTTTTACGTATTCATATGGAAAAGATTACGAAAACACTGCATGAACCAAGGTCAGGCATAACATGTTATTAAAATTATAGTATTTTAATACATTGTACAGGAAGTATCACATAAGAATTCTCATAGATACATAATCCAGTTTGGTCCAGATTCGAGCATGAGCAGGGGTGTAACAACACCTGGTGCATTTATTAACCAGGCTAAAAAACTTACCCAAACCCATGCCCATGCCCATTTAGCCACACTCTGGGTGCAGGAACCTGTAGGGCCTAGCCAACTCATTTACAGCCATACTGAAATGTCGTTCTTATCCATTTGCACGTTGGATTATGCAATATATGCTGATTTTTATGAAACAACTAGTCTGCATTCAATTTATTTTAGAAAGACCCATGCGATGCTTTGTGGAAGTTGCAACTCTTCTAGTATTGCCCATTGCTATAATGACAGGTCTGCTGATTTCTTCCTTCTCCTGTCATTTCAAAATACAAAGGCACCCACTAGTGTTATAATATTGCCAACCCACCTCCATTATTTGAAATTCACCAAATTCTCTCGGTGTTGAAACTTTGTTGAATGCTCCTTATGTTGAAACTGAGCGAGACATTAGAAGTTTGAAGTAGCTCCAGATGAATTGAATTACAAGGTTCCAATGCATCAGGTTGTGTGAATCTTTTCTTTTCCTTCTCTTTCTTTTTCTCTATTTTTCCCTATTTCTTTTTAGTTCTAGGCATCACACAAAGCTGGATACTCCAACTGGTTAGAAGTATACTGGATATTTGATGCATCATAAATCTATTGTTTTAAAAATGCAGGCTGAAACTGACAGGGAAGCAGGAGGAAACAAGGAATCATCAGTGAAATTTAAGTCCAGCTAGTCCTTTAGCCATTGTCTACTTATAGAGACCTAGAAGCATTAGCGTAAGAACAGATACAAAGCGATAATTTATTTATTTGTACGGGGTTTTGACAAATCTCTTGATGTGGATCAGGTGAAGTTCTATGAATCCTTTACCTTTATGAGTGTATGCATGTGCTTGTAGTAGGTTTTGTACTTGGGAGAGAGAAAAATGCAACCTTTATGAGTGTACTTGGGAGAGAGAAAAATGCAACCTTTATGAGTGTATTCATACTTCACTAGGGGTGTTAGACAACTTTATCTGAAGGAATGCTACTCTTGGACCTGCATCCATGGTCATTCACATGTGTAGAGTTGGCACACGTGCATGGTCCAAATTTCTTTTGTCCTTTTTGTCCTTTGTTTGTTGGTAATTTGTCTGTTATACCAAATCTTGCTAGTGACATTTTCGGTCACTGACCAATGGGCTCACTTGTACAAACTGAAAATCGAAATAGTACTCTGTAATCCTTTAGACAAAACAATGTATAATACATGTTGTACATCATGCATACCAACTGTTGGATGAATTGCCTCAATAAAGAACGTTTTGTGTGGATCTCACTTGTGGGACCATCTTTCTCTATCGATGAATGGGCACACATGGATGTATGGTTGAAGACTATACGATTGATGCCCCTTTGGATAAAAGTAGAGCTGGTCTTACTTTTTAAACTTTTCTTTCATCATATTATGTGTTTTTACACCTTATAGATTTGATGAACTTTAACCATTTTTGCTTTTAGCCCTGTTTGAGGGATACCATTCCGATGATAAAAATGCAATTGCCAAAGTAATTTTCAGTCCGTCCAGATACACAAGGATCCATCAGAGGGATGTTTCAGATCATCAAAATATACAATCATGTGTGCTTGGCTTGTCCATAATTACTTGAGCCAAGAAATAGACCTCAACCACTAATTATCCTTATATCGAATGCTTACACAGATGCATTGAGGTTAGAAAGCCTCGAGCTTGTGCAACCCAGCTCTCTTACAATCCAACACAGGCCTGGATAGAAGGTGTGCAATATCCAAGCTTTCCATCAGGTGGTTCCCCACTTCTTGATGCCACGATCCATTGATGCCACGATCCAAAAATCAAGCAAGTCCACTCCATGTAAGGATCACCAAAAGCAAGGGCCCCACACCCTTGGCTTATTATTATTATTATTATTTTTCTTACCAATCTTCATTGCTTCAATATAACGAAGGGTTTCCATAATGTTTGACTTGTATTATGTATTTATCTTTGGTTGTAAGATGCTTATTCAAAGTGGAAGTAACTATATAGAGTGTAGACTCAGGGGTCCACAATGCTTACATGGATGCATGATCAAAGCTGCTCATCAGGTATAAGCCACTATATGGCTTTCCTTGTGCTGAATTCAGGTCCATCCATATTGAGTTGCATGCTAGTTAATGCTTCTGTAAAAAGGCTCATATTGAGTTGCATGCTATGATGCAGTTTTATCCTTGAAGAAAAAGGGAAGAAAAATCTGTCCACATATTTATAAAAAAATTCCATAGCTATTCTCCTCCATCTGCTAGTTACAAGTATTTATTGGTTCCTTTTATTTTATATCAAATTTGTTTTTTGGTTATTTTATTTTGTTTTGTAAACTTTTTTCTTTGCATTGGTAACTGAAGATGGAGCATTGGTAGTAAAGGGGGTTTTGCTGCTTCATATGAGGATGGATATGGACTTCATTCAGTATGGTTGTTTTTGCAGGAAATATTTATGACCGAAAATTTAATTTTAGATAGTATAATTCAGATTATGAGTGTACATACTGTTTTATTACTTGACCTCTATGCATGTTAGGGTGGTGCTGACAAAGGTCCTCTATATGGCATGAGTTCTGGTTCTTGGGGTGTATTTGAGAAGTCTCGCCTCGGGTGTCGCTGAAGTCCGTTGATTTTTTTTTCCCTTCTACTTTTCCTTGTGTCTCAATTTGTAAATTTTTTGTCCATTATGTAACCTTTCATTCTCAGGCCCCCTGTGAATGAGGCTGGTTGTAAATGATATATAGGTTGTGTTTGAATACTAATTTAAGCCTGTAAAGGCCTTTTGATTTAGAAGATTCAGCCTAGCAGAATTTTTAATTGTTTATATTATTTATCCTTTTACACTAAAAATGATTTGCCGGCGTTTTAAATAGATTTTATCGGCGTTTTTAATCCCTCATTAGCATTGTTACAGTTTTGACGAGCATTTGTTGTTATTTTTATGGCGTTTGTTGCAAAATTTACCTACGTGTTCCTCATATTTTTCTGGCGTTTTTAACATTTTTACCGATGTTTTGCACAGTTTTTGCGGCGCTTCATATCTTTTTACCGGCGCTTTAATAGTTTCTACCTGCGCTTTTATAGTTTTTACCGGCAGTCAACAGAGTCATTGGTAAATGATAATAAGCGCCGATAAAGGTCAATTTTTAGCCGCGGCCACCAAAAACACCGCTAAATATTGCCGAATGCTGGTAAATGATACAACGACGCTCCCCTTTTACGGCAGCGACCCGACCACCAGTAATTTTTATACTGGCGGTTTTTTGGACTTTTAGAGGTGGTTTTGGCTGTTGGTAAAGCTTATATTTCTTATAGTGAGCTAGCCAGTCAGTCTCGAGGACCGAGCCAAGCTAAGTTCGAGCTGAGGTCAGCTAGAGGCCGAGCTGAGGCCAACTTGACTCGGTTCGACTCGATGTACACCCCTAATTGCAATATAGTTTTGTTAATTCATGGTTCATACATGTTTCAAATTAAAAAGAGAAGAAGAAGAAGAAGGCTCTCCCATATCACTAAGATTTTGTGTGTTTCCATACTGTCCAACCAGCTTTGCTCTTTTCAATGTAGCACATCTGCTGATGCTAGGGTGGAGTAGAACTTATACAATTCTGTTTGGTTCAAAATCCATCCTGATTTCCATTCTTCTTCTTAACAAATTCAGCATGGTTAAAACTGAACTAATATTGAAAAGGCTTAGACTTATAGCAGTCTTGTTGGAGTATGTTGTTTTGTTTGGGATAATGCGTTCATGTTTTGTTTCAATGATTTCTTTAAAGACTTGTGGGCTGTTGACGCATTTTATTTACTTTACATGATGTAATTGTAATACTCCGTATTTTCAGAACCTGAGTATATGACCCGTTTCTCAAAAACCCGAGTGCTAACCTCAAAAATTCAGTGTAAATTTGAACCGCTTATCATTAATCAGAGTCAACAACAATGAAGCTAGAGTAAACCATGCATTGAAATAAAAATATTCCAGCTATAATAAAAATCCAAACATAGCACCCGTACAGGACTTATATGTTGAGGGTTAAATATTTTATATTAGACCCCAGTTATTACTTGGGTTTACGAACATGGTACTGTTTAATGGCCTATTTTAATCGTGTTTGTACTGCAAGGTGAATTTACAGGCTTGGATTGAAAAATGGTGCTAAAAATATGGATTTAACACTCAAAATTTACCAAGGCAAGGGACGGACCCCAGGGGACCAAGATCGACGGATTCACATGCCATACATCCGAGAAAATCGAGAAATCGAAGCTCAAGTGGCCCGAAAATTGTCTAGAATGCAAGATCACAGGTTTTCCACCATCTGTTCAACTCGAAACTTCATGCATGGCCTGAAGACCATAAATGAACTGTACACGTCAAATTTCAGCTCTTAGATCTCTGTGAAAGTGGCCCAACTGACAGATCAGCCACAAAAATAGTGATATGGGGCCCACCTGATATCTGGATATTCTTCAATTTTGGTCTTAACCACTTAATCTACAAGAGTAAAGGAATGAACGGAGTGGATTGATCACACGCATCACAGTGGACCCCAAGTGCGACGTGTGTGTACACAGCACGTCCGCACGCGAGCCGCACTGGACCGGGAATCCCAGTCAAAGTTGGCTGACTCGACTCCTTTCGCACCAACAATAGCGAATGCACTAGCGTCCGCCGGTCTCTCTCAGTGGGGCCCACTCCTCATTCAAATCATCGATTTAAATCATTCACTAGGCCAATGGGGTGGCCATGACTATATCTATGGTGTTTTTTTTCCACCATACAAGCAATTGTGCAAATGTCTCAACCGAATGGAAGATTGACAATGAAATGGACAAAACGGTGGACCACACCTAATCCAAGCCGAACAATCCATTTCCGAAAGGTTTTTCACGAGTATTTTAATGTACAGATTGGATCCCTTCGATTACGTCGATCACGACCTCAACGACAATAACGAAAAGGCCAACATGGCTCTGTTTCGCACTAGGCATCGGACGAAGTGTTGTGGGCCACCATCGGACATCAGCGGTCCAATCCGGACTGTCTAGTAGGAGACTAAGGGTCCTCTTATCTAAGCCTAGTGATAAATTTGTAAGAAACAACGGAGATCTATAAGAAACAACGGAGATCTGTTGTTAACCGTCTAAAAAGAGGACGAACGGTAGAAGCATAAATCTCATGGGCCATGCCGAATTCAAGCCTAATTAGTCTATTTTAGAATAAAAATCTGACCTGAACCACTGGACGGAGTGGATTTCTTGTCTGACATCAATCTTAGGCCCACCAATCATCATAGATGCATAAGATCCTTACTTTTGATTCTGCTGCGTAAACAGAAGGTTTCTGACTCTGTTACAGCAGCCGCTTCAACCGATGTAAGAACCGACCTTCTTACACATATTCCACCACCCCTTGCTCCTTATAAAAGGAGAGAGGAGAAAGAGAGAGGGGTATTCAAGCTTTGGACGAGCAACCGTGGAGGCCGTGCACATGTGAAGTTGAGTTTTTCTTTCCTATTTTTTGTTTATTTCCTTTTCTTTTAAGATGTTTAGCCTAATCCTGTCTATTCTAGGCTAAACCTCTTAGTTAGGGCTAAGAGGTGAAGCTTGTAGCGTGATGGGAGACTTTTTGCTTGTGCCTTTTGTTTACACTGAACTGATATTGATTTTAGTTTAATTAAGGGAATGATTTTTATTTTTAATGGTCTATTGTGACTAAAATTACAATGGGTCTGTGATAGCTTTGAGCATGTTCCTTTCCTTTTTTATGTTTATGACGTTAGGAAGCCCTGTTGTTCACCATCGTCTCCTGGGCATGGTCGGATGATGGTACCCTTCCTAACCTTCATATATTGTTGATCGGTTGGTAATTAGTTTAATTCTATTGTTTACTTTGTCTCCTTGGCATGGTTTGGTGATGGAATCCATTCTAATTCATATACCTTTCATCTCTTGAAAACTACATCAAAGGAAATTTAGTTTGATTTTCATGGTTACACCCTTCAACTAGATGAAGATGAGACTCTAAGGCCGTGTTTGTTAACGCTGAATTTTTGCACTTAACACGGAATAGAGAAAATTTTTCGTGTTTAGTGGTGTTTGTTAATGTGTTATTAACACCGAAGACGGAAAGTGTTAAGTGGTTTTTCACTGAATTCTTTCCGTGATAGGAGTCTGGCTTAATGGTGAACGCGGAATGCGCTCCGTGATTTTTCATTAAACAAAAGTTTTTTGCTTCCAAAAGTACCCTTATTTAAGTTACTACGGAAATTTTTTCTTTTCATTTGTTTGTGCAATACAAAATTAACCTTTAACCTATGAAACTTCTTTATGCCCCCACCATGATTTATGTGTTTGATCCACACCGTCCACCAACTTTTTCAGATAATTTAAGGTGTGATCCAATAAAAGAAGCAGGTCCAATGATTTGGACCATAAGGTGGGGATTGAACATCCACCGTTAGAAACTTCTTGAAGCTGGAGAAGTTTCAGATCAAGCTGATATTTGTGTTTTCACTTCATCCACGTCTACATGACCTAATGAATAGGTTGGACGGTTAAAAAAACATCACACTGGCCCATGTAACTTTGATCTCTTTGAACCGTTCGTACAACGGACGCGGATTGCGTACTACCCCATCAATAGCTTTGAACGGGCAGTTCTGTGGGCATCCAAACCCTCTATCCCTTTTCTCATATTATTTTAAGGCATCAAAACAAAAATGAGTTATATCCAACGATCAAATGGACCATATCACAGATTACTCTTCCATTTAATGCAACTGGTGCATTTTAATGCAACCAAGATTATTATTTGGTGTGGTACACTTGAGCGTTAGATCTACCTCATTTTTATGTTCATGCCTAAAAATAATATGAGAAAAGGGATCGACGATTTAGATGTTCATATACATCACGGTATGATCTCAGAAGACGGATGAACGGGTGGATTTATGATAAACATCAAGATGGGCCCCACCTAGCATCCCTGCGTAGGAACTTCCTGCAAAAGGCTATCGCAGGAAATCCCCGTCCCGCGCGTCTTGGATACAAGATGGGAACGTACCTACTACTCCCACTGCCACCGGCCTGTGGCTGATGGTCAGTGCTCTGTGAGCCCTACCATGATGTATTTGTTTCATCCATGCCATCCATCTATTTTCTTAGATCATTTTATGGTTTGAGACAAAAAATGAGATATATCCCAATCTCAAGTGGGCCACATTACAGGAAACAATGTTGAATAGGGTGGACCATTAAAAACTTTTTGGCTACCATAAAAGTTTTGGATCAAGCTGATCTTTGTTTTTTTCCCTTCATTTGGACCTGTATGAACTAATAAAAAGATTGGATGTCAAATAAACAGTACAATAGGCCTCAGGAGGATTTTAATAATGTATATCCAATCATTATTGTTTTCATATGGTGTGGTCCACCTGAGATTTATATCCTTCTAATTTTTGGGATGAAAAACTAAAATGATCTGTAAAAATGGATGAACGGATTGGATGAAATACATACCTCATGGAGGGACTAACAAATCACCGACCACGGTGGCTGGGGAGTAGCCAATCCATTTCCGCACTGTATGCGGTTCTCATGGGAAAAGACGCGGATTGTGTACAGACAACGTTAGTAGCGAGGTGGCTACTGGCAGTGCTATGTGGGGCCCATAATGATGTATGTGTCCTATCCATTCCATTCATCTATTTTTTCAGACTATTTTATTACCAAAGACTATAAATTATATGGATCAAAATCTCATATGGACCACACCACAGGAAAGATTGGTGATTGAACACTTACCATTAAAAACTTCTTATAGGCCACAAAAGTTTTAGATTAAGCTTTTATATATATATATATATATATATATATATATATATATATATATATATTCTCTTCTACTAGGTGTGCGTGATCTAACTAACAGGTTGGATGACAAATCAACATTACAGTGAGCCCTAGAAAATTTTTAATGGTGAGCATTCAATCTTCACTGTTTTCTTGTGGTGTGGTCCAGTGGAGATATTAAAATCTCTCGTTTTTCGTATAATGCTCTACAGTGATATTTAAAAATGTATGAATGACTTGGATAAATCAGAAATACACATGTGGGGCCCATAGAGTATTGTCAGTAGCCACGTTGCTACTAACGCTGTCAGTACGCAATCTGCATCCCCTGCGAAAGCCTTTCATGGGAAGCTCCTGCGTTGGAAGCCTATATGGGGCTCGTCGAGCTCAAGTTGTATGAACGGTTTTAAGGAGATTAAAGTTGGTGGGAAATCATCTGGTGTAGTACAAATTCACGTTTATTTTTTTCTAAAATACATCAGGCTTCTCATTCACTTCTCCATTGCATCATCAATTATTATTTCAGCATATTTATAAAAGATTATAAATATTTCTCCTTGACAGGTATTACAGTCTCTTTATCTTTGAAGGGGTGAATGTGCTCAGAACGTTATGGCCATCTGTGACTTTAATATGATTTTTATATATGTCATAGCTGGATGGGAAGGGGTGGCATATGATTCAAGCGTACTTATGGATGTTGTACTTGATCGAAATAAGAAATTTCCGTTGCCCCCTCCTAGTAATATTTAATATATTTTTTCATATAGCTTAGTAAAATTATAACTTAAAATTTTGTTAAAATGTCATTTGTTTTTATGTAGATAAATATTATCTTGTTGATGCTGCTTACACTCACACAAGAGGATTTATGGCACCATACCGTAATGTTCGGTGTTGGTTGGGTGACTTTCGTAGTGGTGGGCGGCCTACTAGTAAAGAGGAGGTTTTTAATCATATGCATGCAAAGTTACGGAATGTAATCGAAAGGTCTTTTGGAGTGTTGAAGGCACGTTTTGCAATTTTGAAGCGGATGACACTATATTCCTTCCCGACGCAAAGAGACATAGTTATTGCATGCATGACACTACACAGCTACATCAGAAAAGAATCCATCTCCGATCCACTCTTCCAACAATACAATGATGAAAATGTTCTTTTAGAGATGAATATCGAATCAGAGAATGATATGCTTGAAGTGGAAGGAGTATTTGGAAACTTTGAACAAACTATTATGTCTAATATGCGAGAAGAAATTGCCGCCACACTTATACATGCAAATTATTAATTTTTTATCTGTTTTTATGAATAATGATATTTTAATTTTCTCTTAAGTACTTTATAGTTTATTTGAATTAAATAAAATAATTTTATTTTTATTTAATAAAAAATAATTTCTTTATAATGTAAAGCATTTCCAAACAGGAGATAGATAGGGGCAAATGTGTCAAATTAACATATTTCAGACATTTCAGATGTTTGTTAACAAACAGATTGTTTCAAATTCAGTACTTAATTTTCAGACTTCAGCCATAGTTACCAAACAAGTTTTTTTACTTCAGATTTCAGATTCAGGCTTTAGTCTTCAGATTTAACAAATGGGGCCTAAGTCTAGTTGAGTTCTTGAAGTAGGCATAAGATCTCCCTGATCTCTACAAGTGGATCCTCTGAATCCCTAGTTTCCTACCTCTGAATTCCTTAAGTTTTAAATTAATATTTCACCATTATTTCTTCAATTCTATTCAATTTAGATTACATCTTAGTCTAGTCATAGTTCTACTTAGTTTTAGATTACGTATGGGTATCAATCCATTGGGATTCGACCTCGGTCTCACTGAGTTTATTACTACATCACAACCCTATACTTGGGGAGTGAACATTATACAATCCCAAATAACAAAGTTCATAAAACAAAAGCAAGAATTTATCAACTAGTGGTGGAGCTCGATATGGGTTGCAAGGACCTGCCTAGCTTCCCAGCTACTTGATCTGCTCCAACAACCTACTAAACAACATCGGCTCGCCCTATACCTGTATCAACTGTTACGGTTTGATAGCGTCAATGGCTATCGCAGTGAGGAGCACCCTTTAAAATTACGCAGTTATTATTCATAATCTAACATAAATAGTAATATATGATAAGGGGCATTTTAAACAACGCAATTTAAGGATTATGATTATGCATTCAGAATTAAGCTAGTTAACACAATTTCAACATTGAGAGAATGTAATTAAACCACAATGCAAAGGGATGTGTCCAGATAGTCAAAACGGTTAATCGTACGACCCCCATACAATGATTAGAAACCAAGCATTTAAATGTCTGCTTCACCCAGGAATCATATCGTACGTGAACACCGCAAGATGGTTAGAAAATCGCTAAGCGAACACCCGCTCCATCCGAAAATCACATTACGATCGAACACCGTAAGATGGCTAGCAACCCAACATGCAAAACTCTACTTCACCCAAAAATCATATCGTATGTGAACACCACAAGATGGCTAGGAAATCGCTAAGCGAATACCTGCTCCACCCGAAAATCATAGTACGACCGAACACCGCAAGATAGCTAGTAACCCAACATGCAAAACTCTACTTCACCCGTAAATCATATCGTATGTGAATACCGCAAGATGACTAAGAAATCGTAAGCAAACACCTGCTCCACCCATAAATCACCATACGATTGAATGCCACAAAATGAAGAGAATCAATTAGCGACAAAAGACACCAATGTTCCATCAAGGCTACCAAGGGCAAATTAACAGTCCAAGACATATGGAGTAATTATGCGGTCCAATCCATGTAAACAAAGTGTGGTCCAAGCTATATAAGGCAGGTGTGTGATCAAGCTTGTATAAGTCAAATAAGGCGCGCAAGATGGTAAGTCCTTAACATGTTATATTTGATCCATAAGATAATCACAAACAATAACATTTGGTTAATTAGAAAACTCTACAACATGTGGCAACCGAATCATTCATGTTACTATAGCATTAAATAGACACAACATTCATATGTTACATAGGCCAATCATGCACCATATTAGCATATTCATGTAATGAAATAAGTAAACTAAATAATTTAGAGTTACTAACTACATACAATTAAAGCAACGTTCATGTTCAGGTTGGTGAATTTAAGTGGGAAGCTCAAAGGATAAGTCCTCACCTTGAATGAATGCTCCTCTTGATTTGAACCTTCCTATGAGGTGGGTCTATGAGTTCTTGATTTGAGATCGATTGAATGAGAGTATCCTTCAAGGAGAACACTTGCAAACAGTAAATAAATAAGACATAGCAAGATTCAAGTGAGTTACTACCGAGTCGACTCGGTTGGCATTGTCAACTCGCAACTAGTTGGGTTTCGAATTTGGGAAAAACTACTTGTTGTAGTAATTGATTGCTTGCTGGGGTCTCGGGTCTGTAGTGATACCTCAAATCATTAGTAAGGGTCCCAAAATATTCGGCTAAGATTAGGGTAGATTCAATCTTCTTAAGGGATTCGATGAGTCAACTCGTGACCGAGTTGGGAAGGGATTTCAAAACTAGATAGTAGGCCTAGGTTTTTACTCCTGAACGGCGGTTGTCCTCAGCCCTCAACTTATAGTGTAGCCAGTCGGACGCATTCCCAGATGCACCGTTTCAGCCCGATATCACTGAGTTAACTCAGTTTAGTCACTTAACATAGAGATGAGAAGCTGTTTTAGTCTATTTACCACTCGTCTCTGGTTCATCTCATCCGGGAAATTAGTGATATCTCCAGGGCCCCTTCGGCTAATTTCAAATGTAGGTCCCTGGAGATAAGACGTACTTGACCCGGTTGGTTATTCACGGAGTCAACTCGATAACGAGTTGAGTAGCACATCATGACAGACCATTGAAATCGATTTGTGATACCTGAGGGTGTGGAGAGATTTAGGCAAACTGATCTCCAATTCTGATCTAAGCCCGGGTTCTATCCTGAGATACAGATCTAGGTTGAGTCAGACAGGTAATGACTCAACTCGAACTTAAAACCTGGTGGAACAGCAACCAGTTACCTGTGATTCTTGGTCGGAGGTCATACGGCCTGGCTGGATTCTCTTTCCGATCTACGACTACGACTGGCATGAACTTTCGGAGACAACCGACTGAGTTGGTTAGGATTTGAGGCGAGTCTAGAAGACCGATGAGCAATCGCCAGTCGACCCCCGAGTTGGACCGAATCTCGGACTGACCAATCAGTTGCCGTGGTCGAAAGGGCTCTCCACCTCTCACTTTCTTTCTTTCTTTTATTATTATTATTATTGTTATTATTATTTAAATTTTTATTTTATACTAAAGGTCCAGCAGTGGTAGTTGGATGCTCGAGAGCCTGCACGAACTCAGATTCGGACAGGCCGAGTTCGAGTCTCTGTGCGGCAGTAGGTCGACGGCAAGAAAAATCAGCGCTCGCTCTCTCTCCCTTCTATTTTATTTATTTATTTTTTGGCTTTTGGCAAGGAGTGCCCTAAAAGGGTGGTCTTTATAAGCTACGCAAATCCTCATTTAGAGGTTCCGACTGCTAATCATCGGATTAGCCGCGGTTCTGCGATTCTAACCGAAACAGGGGCTCGGTCCGACGCTGATTCGGTCTTGAATCAGGTTGCATTGATGCAATCCTTTGATACGGCTAAAAACCCATCCTTATAATCCACTAAATGGACGCCTTAGATCAGCAAGTGGGGCCCATATAATGGTGGTGGGTTATTTCAGCCAACAGAGAAGATGATGGGCCTGCCCATGGCGGTTTTTCATTGGACGGCTTATTGTCCGATCTGGAAATTTTGGAAGGACCGGATTGGTCCCTAGGTACTTGTGGGACCCACAAAATGGACGGCTATTATTACATTCCAATGGTCTAGCTTCAACAGCGACGGCGGGTGTAACTTGTGCTGGCTATGTAGCAAGCCCTAGTACGAAGGGCTTGTATGAGTTTTCAATGAAGGGCAGAGATCGCAGGAGAAGCTTTCACTCGGATTGCGAGGGTGGAAAGCAGAAAAACAGAGATTTTCCGTTTTTGGAAATGGGTGTGTTTTTAACCTGATTTGTGGCTGATGTTGTGTGCACACGTGTGCAATACAACAGTTGGATCAACCGTCATTCTGTTCGTCCATATCTTATAAATAAATGGACAGTTTAGATCAATCATATGCCTGATATTGGTGGGCCACAACGCTTACAAACGGACGCTGTCCGTTCAAGCATCGCTGGCGGGAAGCATTTCAAAAGACGGGAAAATCCACCCTTTTTCGGACCAGCGCGGGTCAGCGCTCGTCAGACCATGCCAGAGATCTAGTGCACTGCGGATGCACGCGTGTGGTGTACGCACACCACACAAAGGTGGGGTCCAAAGTGGTTTTGACCCAATCTGATCCATTCATCTGTTTTTTCAACCAGACTTAGAGTCCAATACAGAGTATGAGATAGATAAAAGTCTTATGTGGGCCGTAATAGTAGGCTTAAGGTCCTTTGTTGTCGATTGCGTCAATCCAGCGGTCGGATTAGTCCCATCTCGACCATCAACGGCCAAAATATGCTAAGGGATCATTTGTGTGTCTAAGTACTTTATCACATGTTACTATTTGAATAATATATTAATTTTTTAAATTTTAATCTTAATTTTTATTATAATTACCTCTATATATATATAGGGAAAAGGTACTATAAGCTCGACCTTACTATAGCATTCCGTAAGGTCAAGCGTTGTCATGTTGCTGGCCGTCGGATGCTGGAAATTTGAAATCAACGGTCGTACCGGTTATGTTGGGGCCGAACATGTACATGGCCATGTGAGTAGGGATTTTTTTACCCCTTTGAATCCGTAGCCGTGCAACCATCTCTCTCTCCCCCTCAATCCCTGCCAGTAGCCACACCCCATGCAGCCCTCTCTCTCCCTCAATCCCTACCTCCAGCCACGTTCGCCTCCACCTCTCTCTCTCTCTCTCTCTCTCTCTCTCTCTCTCTCTCTCTCTCTCTCTCTCTCCCTCAATCGGTACCACTAGCTGCGACCGCCTCCACCTCTCCATCCCTCATTCCTACCACCACGCTGTGCAGCCTCAGATTGAGCGTTATAGGTAAGGCGCCTCTATTTTTTGGTATGGTTTCTGTTTTACATCATGAGCACTTGCATCTGGATAACACATCATCGTCATGAGTGTTTTTTTTTTGTTCTTTTAGAAACAAAAACAAATACAAATGGGTTTGCAGGTGGGGCAGTGTATGTTTAGGGGTAGAGGCACATCATCCAGAATTTTTGTGATAAACTGTATGTTTATTGAATTTCTCAAATGCATTATTTTTCAATTCAAAAGTTCGTGGGGCCGCAGATGAATAGTGCAATTACATCGTATCCATTTAGCCATGGCCCACAGCTTTAGGCTCTTTCTGATCAAGCAATTGGGGAACTAATAGAAATTAATGGTGTAAGTAAGATCTAGAAGCCCAAATAAGGAGCCAAAACCGACCATAGATCAGTATTCAGTCATATATACTTCTGGTTGAGGTTCAGCTGCAGAAAAAGAACAGACGGGTAACTTGTTTTGCTCTCAAGTGAAACAGAGTCAACTTGGTTACAGAAGAGCTTTGGTTCCATGTTCAAAAAAGAAAAAGTAAAAAACAAAAAAAAGTCCATATACATATGTCAGTCCCTTGACTTTCTGAACTGTAAGGGAACTACAACACTTAGAAGTTGCTTTTATAGGGAATTTGATAATACCACCAGAAGCTACTTCTGGCAGCTTCTCTTACAAAGTAGAAGGTATTCTAAAGTGTAGAATAGCTTCTACTTTGAAAAAAGAAGCTACCACCAAATGCACTTTTAGCCTAAATACTTTGAAACTAGAAATCCTTCCTAGACTCAAAAAATCGAAGGACTCCAATATCCTAAGCTAATTTCTAGCACTGGAATCAACTAAGACTCCCTAAGAATGTCATAAAATAATATTACTTTTTGAAAATTAAGAACAGTTGACTGTATGAATTTTTTATCCCACCAGAAGTAGGATGACCCCACTGTGATGTCAGCATCATTTCATGGTAACCTGATCCCTAAGAATGTCATAAAATGATATTACTTTTTGAAAATTAAGAACAGTTGACCCTATGAATTTTTTATCCCACCAGTGTGTGTGTGTGTGTGTGTGTGTGTGTGTGTGTGGATACTGCATTGGAGACAAAAAATTCACTTAAAGTGTGTGTGTGCGGATACTGCATTGGAGACGAAAAATTCACTTGAAATGGTTATAGAGCATTGAGCATCAGTGATCAAAAGATTCTAACCCTTCATCAGTAGCCTACAAATAGGAAAACATTCCAGTTCACATTGGAAGGAAAAATAAGCCCAAAGATAAGATTGGATGCTTATGACCTCCACTTGTACTGTATAGCATATCAGGACTCTGTTCACACCCGATTGGGATCAGACCACTGGCCCAACACCATTGTACAAATCTATGGCTTTCCAAATTACTATCAGTTTTGAAATTGAATTATCTCTTAATGTCAGTGGCATCTCTCTCTCTCTCTCTCTCTCTCTCTCTCTCTCTCTCTCTCTCTCATGTTTCTGCTAGTCTTATGTTTTGAATGACAACATGTATGTAGCGGGTTCTTACTTCCATCTTTTATCAAGAGCAGCAAAAACAACAGCCTTCTTTATTTTCAGCTGTCAATGGTCAGTCTACTGTTCAACAGGTCACACCAACAGTTGGCAGAGCTCCAAACAATCAGGTAACTCATTCCAGGTGGTCCTCTCTAATTTCTGTTTTGTGATGTTACATGGTAACTCATGCCAGGTGGTCCTCTCTAAACTTGTGCTTGGCCATGGGCCATTCGTTAACCAGGCTTGAAATTCAGGTCAGTGTCCAACCCACATGCATTAAAACCAGGCCAAAGCCTGGTCCATGGTCAGTCAGGCCTGGAAGTGTGACAGGCTAGTCCATCCCAAATGTTACATATGCAGAATGCACTACATAATGCTGCAATGGAATTCTTCACAACAATTAAATTCATTGCTATCACATTCTAGGGCTGGGCCTGGGGTTGGGAGATGGGTAGGGGCTGAGGCTACACAGCCATCTGAGCTGTCACATTCTGTGAGTTTTGGTATTGGGATGCAGTTGCTCCTGCTGGAGTAGCAGCTTGGCCCTGCTTTGCAGCAGCTGGCACATTCGTCACTTGTGCTAGAGGCTGTTCGCCCTATCCAACCGATGTAAACAGTAAATCAGAAACACAAAATGTTTAAACTAATGCTGTAATTGACTAACAAGGCAGATCTGTGAGTTTTCAAGTTTGGTGGATGGATGGTCTTCATCCAAGTACTTGTGCCCATTTCATGTCATGTAGGAAAAAGCGGAAAATGAACTTAAGACACTACGTTAAAGCCTTGGTTTCAAGTAACTTAGTGTTCTTTTTCTAAAACTATATCATTAATCTCTTAGTGAAATTGGTTATTGTTAGTATACGGAGACATTACTATAATTTCTATCAGGGCATGTACTACAATGGTAAGAAATACCATTATTATAATTTCTCGTCTTTTTAAAAAGTAGAGGCTATAGCTATGGATATTAACCGTAGCTTTTAATCATGAAACCATACTTGTCACCAATGTCAGCCTATTGCTACGATTAACTACAAAATAAGCAGTTTTCCAGGTGTTTCTTAAGGCAAGGTTGCAAGTGGTGGTTGGATATGCCTATTCCTTGAGTGGTTTGTAAAGATGCCTGTCAAGTTTTTTGATCGCTGTTGAGGAGCCACCAAGATTTCTTGTCCATTCTCTCTTTTTCTTTTTTGCTTTTATTTTTCCTTTCATTAATTTTTTTTTAATCTTCCATGTTAAAAGATGTACCGTTACTTGGTTGTTTCATCTGCAATGATAGATCTTCGGCCATATAATTTGCAACCATGGAGTCTGGTTTTTAATCTTGGAACAGGTTGAATGCTTTTTCCATTTAAAGGAGACACAAAATAATACATGCATCTGGAATGAACATTTCTAACTTTGTTATGCTTACTGTTGCAATACAGAGCTGCTATGCAAGAAATTCTTTGTTATGTTAGCATGACCATGAGTTGTAACATGCACGCTTTGCTTTGTGCTATAGGCTGTGTATTATTTTTTTTTGCTTCCTTGCGTAGAGCCATCTCAGGTCTGTTGTAGAATTATTCTTCATGAATCCTTTCTCTCACCCATATTGAATGTAACTTCATTGCAATGTAACCACAAATGTGTTGTTTTTACAAGAGATGTTTGTTTCTTGTAGGGGCCAAGGAGAGCAGCAATAGCTCTTCATCGAAGCCGGAATCCAAAACTAAAGACAATTGTGCTTTAATGTAAAGAAAGCATTTGTATATGATGTATTTCCCTTCCTTTTTTGGCCAATTTGTTGTAATACATGAAAAGAACAACACCTACGCAATCATCATTTGTGCAAATTTCCAATCAAGTTTGTTTGTTTGTTTTTTTTTTTTTTTTTTTTTTTTTTTTTTTTTGGGTTTTGTAAATAAAATAAGAATTATCAAAAGCAATAGCCTTGTTACAGGACTTTCATTTCAAGATAAGCCAAACATCGATCATTTCATTTAATCATATTCCCATATATTCATCATACAACATCTAGTTTCCCACCTATTGTAAGTCACACAACATTGAATTGGAAGCCAATCATCAAGCATTTCACAGGGACTTTAATATGCCCATATAATCATCATGCAATCACTAGCTTTCCACCTTCTATCAAGCCACAATGCATCGAATTAGAAGCAAAGAGCGCTACAAGCAGTGGGTTCCTTCTTAGGCAGGCCATGAAATCGTCAGAACTAATAGCACCGTCATTGTCACTGTCAAACAAGTTGAATAGCTCAGATACCTGCAACCATGAACAAGTTGAATAGCTCAAACAAGGATGGTGGAATATAGGAGCAGTTGCTTCTGCGCATACTTCCATTATCGTCATTCATGCTCAACATTGCAGAATGGATAACATCTCCTAACTGTGCACACAATAGGATCAGAGACAAGGGAGCAATAAAAGGAAAAAGCTTGTTATGGGAAAACAGCAGAGCAGATGTTACTTGTCGCTTTGTGATGTAACGCTTGCCATTCTGCTGTGCTGAAACAATGGCTGCTTCAATATATGGGTTGATCCGACCTCCAAGCAAAAACTGTGGGGTAATCAATTGGAAACAATCTCGAAATTTCATCAATACGTCATGTTGTGAGCTTGAATCTTAATTTGGCAGGAACATTCCGCAGGACCATCACCAGGTTCATATAGCAAAATAAATTTCCTTTGTTTCCCCACTCTTCTAATTCTACTTTTCTAACTGAACCCAATGACAGAATAAAAAAATGCAAGAAAACAAGGAACCAGTGGAATGAATTTCCTATTGATACTGGATACACTACAAGCAAATTTTTTGTCGTAATTTTAAGTACGAATACTTTTCTTCAGTAACTAGAAAAACAAGGCCATCAAAAAGAAATTTGAAGAATAAAAAAATAAAAAAAAACAAAAATTAAATATAAGTTGGTGATAATCAGCATCCTTAGAACCTGCTAAGCAGGTTGTTGTCATGGGTTCGAGCACCCATTATGGTGAAATTCCACTGTGGTGTGAGTGCGTGGGCACGTGGGGGTGTGAATGCGTGTGTTAAAAAAAATACAATTGACCATTTTCTCTAATTTAATAAAGTGAACTCATGAATTTGTTACTGTAAAAAAGAAATCTCAACTTGTAAATGTAGTGCTCTACAAAAGTAGGCTGCATCTGGCAGTGCCAACTAATTCAATTACATTAATTACTCAGTGAAGTGGAAACAACCAAACTAATTCAATTGGGTGAGCATTTGCAATTCCACTTAGTTTTGTAAAGGAAGTTCCAAATGCATCCTTATGAAATCAGTGTGCTTAATTGAATTGATAGAAAACTGAACTAAGCCAATTACTTAGAAAAAGGTCGTTTATTGATTGGATGAGTGTTTATCAGTTGTGTATCTAAACGCAGTCTCAGTAGAATCAGTGTTCTAAACTAAATTGATAGTGGACTAAACTCAGAAATTTAGTTACAATTCTGTTGTTTATTGATTGTGTTTGCAATTCAAATCACTTGCATATCTGAAGTTCCAAACACAACCTTAGAGAATCAGTGCACTGAATTGAATCAACACTGAACTAAACTCAGAAATTTAGTTACAATTCTGTTGTTTATTGATTGTGTTTGCAATTCAAATCACTTGCATATCCGAAGTTCCAAACACAACCTTAGAGAATCAGTGCACTGAATTGAAGTTCCAAACACAACCTTAGAGAATCAGTGCACTGAATTGAATCAACACTGAACTAAACTCAGAAATTTAGTTACAATTCTGTTGTTTATTGATTGTGTTTGCAATTCAAATCACTTGCATATTCGAAGTTCCAAACACAACCTTAGAGAATCAGTGCACTGAATTGAAGTTCCAAACACAACCTTAGAGAATCAATGCACTGAATTGAATCAACACTGAACTAAACTCAGAAATTTAGTTACAATTCTGTTGTTTATTGATTGTGTTTGCAATTCAAATCACTTGCATATCCGAAGTTCCAAACACAACCTTAGAGAATCAGTGCACTGAATTGAAGTTCCAAACAAAACCTTAGAGAATCAGTGCACTGAATTGAATCAACACTGAACTAAACTAAGAAATTTAATTACAATTCTGTTGTTTATTGATTGTGTTTGCAATTCAAATCACTTGCGTATCTGAAGTTCCAAACACAAGCTTTGTTTGCAATTCAAATCACTTGCATATCCGAAGTTCCAAACACAACCTTAGAGAATCAGTGCACTGAATTGAATCAACACAACTAAACTCAACAAATTTCATAGTATGAGCAAAAGGTTGAACAGAGATATCGACAGCCAAACAATAAATACAATTACTGATCAATTCCTTAACATAAATATCTCACATAAAACCTGTTTGATTATTTGTAATAAGCATAACAGTTAGACTGCAGATCTGTTTTACATACATTGGCTTTCTAACTGGATACATGGATAAAGCTACAAACAGCTAGTAAAGTGATCATTCCTTCCCAAAAGCTATTTATGAAGCCTAGCTAGCTGATGAACTCACAAGCGATGAGGAACATCTATGCTCAACTTGAAGAATCCCTTTTGAAGAAAAAATTGCCCATCCTTGACAAACAAGAGACGTATTGACTCATTTTCAATTTGGAGCTTGCCCTTTTGCCTAAGGGTGGATTGCTTGACTGGGCCTGCACGGCCCGTGGGTGTATTATCTAGTATGCCAATCTTATAAGCCTGATGAAAAGATTCAGCCAATAGTCTACACTCAGTAGAGAAAATCAGACAAGTAATGATTTTCTATCCGCATTTTTTTTTTTGTACAATCACCCACAGGCGATAGATGAGAGCAGACGTGTGGTCTTCATAATTTTAAGTATGAATACTTTTTTTCAGTAACTAGAAAAACAAGGCCATCAAAAAGAAATCTGAAAAAAAAATAAAAAATAAAAAATAAAAAAAGACAAAAAAAAACAATAAATAAAGAAAAGTTGATGATAATCAACATCTTTAGAACCTGCTAAGCAGGTTGTTGCCATCTCTGTGGCATAAAACCATGATTTTATATTTATCTTTTTTTATTTGTCTTTATAATTGTGCTGACATCAACGACATGATAATAAACACTATCCCTCTCAGCTAATATGGAATCATCGACAAGAAAGAACTAAATCAGAGAAATCTTATAATCAACATCATTAATACAATGAAGAATTAGAAATCTTAACAAAGACTACAAATACTGTAAATCACAACCATTTAAACTATCAACAAGAGATTATTAAGAACATAATGCCAAACACTTGTCGTGAAAAGAAAAGAAAAACCTAATGGAATATAAGAAAAATGATGAATGCATAAAAATCATTGGTAATGTGCTTGGTGAGAATAAACCAATAGCAAATTCCTAGCCTAATAGCTATGGACCGTCCCAAATCACTGCCCAAATCCAGAAGCTGGATCCAGAGCCAGAGTTTGGTCCATGCCCAGACCCAGAACCTGGATTCAGAGCATCTCAATCTGAAAAAAGAAAAAGAAAAAACTAAAATCCCAAGAAACTGAAAAACCAAAAAATAGAAGCCTTACCTGTAACGCTCAATCCAAGGCTGCATAGCGTGGTGTAGGGAATGAGGGAGAGAGAGGTGGAGGCAGTTGCGACTGGTGGTACCGATTGAGGGAGGAGAGAGAGAGAGAGAGAGAGAGAGAGAGAGAGAGAGAGAGAGAGAGGTGGAGGTGAACGTGGCAGGTGGTAGGGATTGAGGGAGAGAGAGGGCTGGACAGGGTGTGGCTACTGGTAGGGATTGAGGGGGAGAGAGAGATGGTTGCACGACTAGGGATTCAAAGGGGTAAAAAAATCCCTATTTACATGGCCGTGTACATGTTCGGCCTCAACATAACCGGTACGACCGGTCTCTCTCCTTCAAATCCCATCTAGAGCATCGCCGTTGATTTCAAATTTCCAGCATGCAACGACCAGCAATATGACAACACTTGACCTTACAGAATGCTATAGTAAGGTCCAGCATATAGTACCTTCCCCCCCCCCCCCCCCCCCCCCACACACACACACACAGGTACAATTACCTACATATTATGTCTTTTATATTAATAATCATAAAGTATTTATTTGGTAATATTGTATATTTTTTTTCTTTCTAAATATCATTAATAACATCCCAAGTATGTTATAGTTATTTAATGTAGTATTCTTATACATTCATCATAATAATATATTAGTAAATAATATCTTAGAATGTATAATAAAAATATATTTACATATTTGTTTAGTATAATACATTAATGTATAGTTAAAAATTATAAGATGTAAATATTAGTTAATGTACATCGATTATATAGTAATGCGTTGGTATGCCTTTTATAATATACATAACTTGAATGATTCAAGTAACATATATATGTATTATTGCAAATAATTATAAAATTATTTTTGTATTATAATATATATACAATTATATTTAAATGAATTATTTGGTCTTCCAGGTAACACCCGAGTACTGAAAAGTATGAGGTGTTACAGTAATAGAGAAGATTCTTCATTTAGTATTCTGTGGTTTCCATTATTACAAAAAGCAGGGACGACTTCTGGGGAGATAGATCACATGCCATCTACTTCATTTGCTCCTTCAGGTGTGTCGAGGAGAAATGCCATAAGCACAAAACCAGTGTTGCCAACTGAAGCTGTACGTTGGCTTCGATCATTGCAACACAATTCATCAGCCAAATAATTGGAAAGGGCACTCGCATCTAATTCAAACTCTCTTCAAAAATATCCTACATTGTGCTTTAGAAGACTACATGATTATCTGCTGGAGCTGTAAACAGGGACTGAATCCCAACTGGATTATTCATTGGACCCAGATCTGGGTATGAGTTGGACCAGGTCTGTGGGTCATGGGATCAACCCAACACATTTATTCTCTAGGGGTGCAACTGGGTCTGATCTAGGCAAATCAGAGATGCAGATATCACCCTGGTCTAACACAATTTGATATTGGGGTTGTCCTAGGACCCACTTGAGCTATCTGAACGTAAGGTGCATGTTGTATTTTTTTAATCCTTTTGTGCTTAAATGCGCTTTATGTTTGATGCTTGGATTGTAACCTTATAATGAACTTGCTCTGGTTGCCTTGTATTAAAATAATGTATCCCCTTTACTTTTAGTGATAATTTATTTTTTACTTTACCAGCTTGTGGTTTTTATCATTTGTATTTCTTTTTTTTAAAAAAATAAAATAAAATTCTATGATATTCTTGTCTATTGGAGGAAGTAGCATATCACATATAGACAAGGTACAGACAAAGAACCTTGTTTCAGGAGATTGCTCTTCTAATTTAGTTTGAACATGAGAACATAGTTCAATATCTTAGTACCAACAAGGTATTGCTGCTTCATCTTGTTGAATTTTCTGAAAGTTACTGGATTGCACTAGATATCATGAAATTTGATGGTTATTACATGATTAGTCAGCCTAACCTGTTGTAGAATATCATAATATTTCATGAAATTTGGTGTTGCTAAACACACCCTAAGATTGATCATGAAATTTCATTATATCTAGTGTAACGAAATGAGCCATGTGGAAGTTGTTTGTGAGAGCATTTTGAGACATACAAGAGGCTAAGATTAAAGAAAAACTTGGGAATATTTCCACAGTTGTAAGCAATACTTTACTCCTAATATTTTACTTTTATTCTCTGTTACTCGATGAATCATTTGCAAAAAATGTATCCTTAGATGGTTTATCAGAGAACTAAGGAGCTTGATGTGTCCTACTGATTTCACTCTCATTCTATTACAGTGATAATTGAGATCCTCCACTTGGTTGCTGATATTGTGTTTCTTTTGGTGTTGTACTAAACCAATTTGGCCTGAATAGAAACATCATAGATGTTAAAATTTGCTCAGAATGGGGAATCATTTTCTTGATGAGTTCAATTCTTTGTTTCCTTTCGCTTTGTTCATATGTTAGACGTTGAAGCTAAATATGATCCCTTTTGTTTAGTGAGTTCAATTCTCACAGGGCAGGCATTCCTTTCCCAACCTGTCATCTGACAAACTTTGTATAAACAGAGAGATTGAAATATGGTTAAGTTCTCAAAGCAGTTTGAAGGACAGCTTGTTCTTGAAAGAAAAGACGCATTTGTTGATTACTAGCAATTGAAAAAAGATGTGAAAGAAATACATCTCAATGAAAACAATATGGTCTCAAAGTAGGAGAAACCTTGTCTTATACCAATCTCTTCTTCTCATGTTTCAGGAATTTCTCCATTTGGTGTCATGATCATAGAGACCATGGTGTCATTCAGGCATTTCTTTTACTCTCTCCCCTTTTGTTTTATTAGTTGTACTTGATAATTTAATATTGTTATATGTTGTTTTTATTTGGGTCTCTCTCATGGTTATTGAAATTATCATTTTAATGTATTGTATACCATGATTATTGTAATTGTCATTTTCTTATTTAGGTTTTGGAAATTGAAATAAGAAAAAAATACCATTCCCAAAAAGTAAAAATTGGGATGGAAATTAAAAATTTGAGACGGTTTTCAACCGTCCCTAATTTTTTGCAACGCCCTATTTAGGAATGGTTTAAAATCGTTCCATTTTGGAACGGTTTTCAACAGTTCCTAATTTTTTGCGACGCCCCATTTCACCATGTTGACGGTAGGGGATGCAAATATGAACCGAGTTGAGGAATAATTTCCTAGTACAAGTGTCTACCAGCTCACATCCTATAAAGTTCCATCCATGCTTTTGGTTTGACTTTGTTGAGTTTGGAATGTATTTTTGTTTTCTATTTTGAATTGACTTAGATGTGGGATGTTTGGTTTTGGTATTATGTATTTTTATGTGTTTTTAGTTTATTTTGTTTTTATATTGATTGGCCATCTATTATTTCACCCTTTTCGGCTAAGTTTGTTTGTTTTTTTTAACGACTTATGCTTGATTTTGTGATTAGGTAATATACAACTAATTTTTTTACGAAAATTACATTGTAGTTGTTTGGGATTTGGATGATAGATTGGATTTTGATTTATTCATTCTTTTGCGTAGACATCTTTTAAAATAGGTTGGTTTGGGGCTTTGGAGAAATGGTTATAGCTAGTTTTTCTTGTGTATTAATTAGGTAATTTATTTTTATTACATATTTTTTTAAATTTTTAATAAGAAATTCCGACGGCTAAAAACCGTCGGAGAATGACATTCTAGCACACGAAATCTCCGAGATCAAAAACACTGACAATTTTGGCCATCAGACTTAGCCATAAAAAACGCTAATAGTTTTAGCCGTCGAAAATGCCAATGGTTTAAATCCATCAACGAGCAACGCCGGATGCCCCCTTTCTTGGCGGACTGTCTGATGATTAAAAGCCATCGAGGAAGGTCATTATCGACGATTTTTAGCTATCGGTGTTGCCTTGTTTTTTGGTAGTGTGATCTTGCAAATTCCCGAGGGATACCAGTTCTCATACATCTACATTTACATATGCATCTGCATCAACATTCATATTAAAAGGAAAACAATTACTTCATGTGTCAGGCGCCCTCGAAAAGGTTTTGAATGATGTTATAAACGGTATGGATGGCATGCAAATTTCTCTGTCGACACCAGGGAGGTTTCAACGATAGTAATTTCCCTACCCACCTTTCCTTTAGTGTAGCCCACTAGACGTTTGGATCCTTTTAATTTTTGGTCTCTGAGTCCTAAAATGAGCTCAAAAGCAAATGAATAGGGTAGATTTCTCACAAACATCATGGTGGGCCACACAAGTTTCCAGCGCGGGAAATTCTTGGGAAAGCTTTTGCAGGAAATCTGCGTCCTTGTTCCTTTAGATCTAAGTGAGTGGATTAGGTGAGACCTTGACCTCACTAAAGACGGTGCGGCCCTCACCATCAAGATACTGTGGGGCCGCCTTGATGTATGTATTATGCATCCACGTTGTCCATCTATTTTTTATATCATTTTAGGGCATTATCCCAAAAATGAAACAAATCCAATTATTAGGTGGACCATACCATCAGAAACAGTGGTGATTAACCATTAATGGGCAACAAAAGTTTAGTATCAAGTTGATATTTGTTTTTTCCTTCATCCAGGTTTATGTGACCTTATTAGCAGATTGGATGGTAGATAAACACCACTGAAACATTAAGGTGTGCCCTAAAAAGTTTTTAATGATAGGATAGTCAATCATCACTGTTTCTTATAGGATGGTCTACTAGATAATTAGATCTACTTGATTTTTGGAATAATGCCCTGAAATGATCTAGAAAAGTAGATGAATTGCATAGTTACATAATACATGTATCAATGTGTTTACCCAATGTAAGAGCCCCACAGTCTCGGGTTAGGCCAGGTCTCACCTAATCCCTTTCTATGGTCCTTAGTCCACAATTTGAACAACTCGGGTTTCACCTTCAATACACACACACACACACACACACACACACACACACACACACACACTACGAGGTCGACCTTATGGTAACTTCCCATAAGGTCAAAATATGTGGGCTCCACTGTGATGTCTGTTGAACATCAACACCGTGCATTTGATGGGTCCTCTTTAAATTATGGGACATGCCAAAAATCAATAGTATACGAAACTCAGGTAGGCCATACTATAAAAAATAATGTGAAAAAATGCCTAAAACATATAAAAGCACTTGGTGGCGCCCACCTAAAATTTGGATGCGTCTGATACTTGGTCTAACCTATTGTACAAGTGGAACACACATAATGGATGGGTTGGATTTGTGAACAACACCTCGGTGGGTCCAACAAATGATTATGAATGTTTTAATGGGAGGATCCCCTCTCAACTTTTTATGTGGTGTGGCCCAAACAAGTCATGGATTGACTTGATGTTTAAGCATGAGGCCCACCATGGAATGTTGTATTTGACTGATGGGGTAGATGTTCGGCACGCATCATGGTGGGGCCTACACAGCTCGACCCCATTGGAAGTTCCCATGAGCTCGAGAGCATAGAATCATTTCCATACGTGTGTGTGTAGGTTGACCTCATGGGAACTTTCCATGAGGTCGAGCTGTGTGGGCCCCACTGTGATGTGTGTTCAACATCAATACTGTACATTTGATGGGTCCTCTTTTGGTTATAGGATATCCTAAAAATCAATCATATCCGGAACTTAGGTGGGCTATAGCATTTAAAACCATGTGAAGACATTCCTAAAACATATAAAAACACTTGGTGGGGCCCACCTGAGTTTTGGATGCTGCTGAAAGTTGATCTAACCCCTCATCCAAGTGGGACACACACAATGGACGGGCTGGATTTGTGAACCATATCTCGATGGACCCAATAAATGATTATGAATATTTTAATGGGAGGGTAACCCCTCTCAAATGTTGTATGTGGTGTGGCCCACTAAGTTATGGATTGTCTTGATTTTTAAGCCCGTGGCCCACCATAGAATGTTGCATCTGACTGATGAGGTAGATGTTTGACACAGATCACGGTGGGGCCCATACAGCTAGACCTCATCGAAAGTTCCATGAGGTGACCACTAAGAACCATTTTCACATACATATACGCGTCGAGTGCATAGAACGCTTGCATAAAGTGGAGACGTGTTTTCAGAAAAAATAAAAAATAAAAAATCATAGTGAAAATACCGTAGCTGAAATAAAGAAAATAAACGCGGAATCTGGCGTTGGTTGGTTATCATGGGCACCCTCTGCAACTCGAGGCTTACTTTTTGCCAAAAGCCTTTCAGAGGAATTTTCCCATGGAAAATGAGGTGGGGAACTGTGATATTTGTTAGAAATCCACTCCGCCCATCCATTTTGTGAGCGTATCTTAGGACACACGGCAACAAATGAAGCCGATTTAAAATTCAAGTGGGCCACCAGAGTAAAAAGTGGAAAAAAAATGCCTACCTTATAAATCTTTTTGAGCTCCACCTTAGACGATTATATGCTATCCAAACCCTTTTTAAAGCCATTCCTACCTTTGAAACCTTTCCAGACTCCATGATGATTATATGCCATCCAAACCCTTTTTTTTTAAAGGTTATTCCGGCTGGGATGAACTAAAAACATTAAAAAGAAAAAAAACCCTTAGCCTGATATAGAAACATTCGTCGTCATATGAATGTTTCAATGGCAATCATTCGTAGTCAACAAAAGGGCTCCACGTGGCCACACTTTTCAATTGCATTTCAAGGGTCCAAACCCCCAAATATTTAGATGGGCTTGATGCGGCCAGATGGGTCCGCATGCGGCCACGCTTTTCAAATGGGCCCCAAGCGTGGCTATTCTTCCAATGGATCTCAAGCGCCCAAGTGGCTCATGTGGCCCATAGCTTGTCACATGGTTCAGGAAAAATGAGTTCAACCTGTTATGGGCACAAGTGGTCCACCAAACCAGGGGCCCCAGGTTGGGCACAAATGGCTCATGTGGTTCATTTTTGGCCACATGAAGTCAAGAAAAGGGGGTTCAACTTTTTCTTGGGCACATGTGTGGCGATGGGGTTCAATTGTTCAAGATTGGACCCAAATGGTTCGTGTGGGCCATGCTTGGACCACATGAATTCAAGAGAAATTAGTTCAACTATACCTCTAGCCCATTGGGTTCAAATGTTCATGATTGGACCCAAATGGTTCATGTGGCCCATGCCCTGCCCCATGAATTCAAGAGATATCGGTTTTATTCCTTTCATGCGTGGTCCATAAGATGAAAATGTTCAAAGATCCGGCCCAAAAGGTTCATGTCCCCCGTGATTTCATAAGAAGTTTGTTTGACTTTTTTCTTTAGCACATGTAGCCCGTGAGATTCAAATGTTTAAGACCAAATGGACCCAAATAATTCGTTTGGCACCCATGCTTTGCCACACAAGAAAGGTTGGTTTAATCACATTGAAAATCCCAAATGGGCTCAAGTGGTTCATGCCACCCGTGCTTGGCCACACAAACACAAGTACTCACATATCCACACATAAGTGTTGGGATCAAAATGCCACAAGTGAGCCCACGTAAGGTCCATATGTGAGAACTTGTGGTCAAGTATTGCTAAAAGGTTTCGTAGATTATTGGCTTGCATTGCTAAAATGATTAATGAAAAATTTTAGACTTTTAGCCTTGGTTGTTGAGAAACCTGGTCTATCCAGATTAGTCTCTTGTGCCTATTCTAAATTTTTTCATTAATACTTGACCATAAATAAATAATCTATAAAACCTTCAGTGCTTAAGAACGGATACTGAGAAAGTATATTCCTTCCACACTAGAACATACAATGGCTATCTTGTTCGGCATCACAAATAGTGCTTTGCTCTTATTAGCTATGTTTTAAAGTTAAAACATCATCAATTAGAAAATAACTGAAGGAATTGTTTCAAATAAAACAATGAACAAGTAAAAGTCAATAGAGATACTTAATTGTAGATGCCATTTTTTAATACCTGATAATCCAAAATTGAACTTTGCCTTATAACCATGGTAGAAGTAATCGGTGTCCACCAAATCCTTTCACAGATGAAAAACTCAGTCAGTAAACAGTCTTTCACATTTTCAAAGAGATAAACATTGAGAAGAAGCGATTTATAAACATTGTGCATTGTTATGAACATGGGACCAAATCAGCATTACATAAGGTCAAACCTTGAAAACTTTGGTGCAAATTTGTCACACTCCGTATGAATCCAAACTTTACATGAATCACAACGTACCTAATTTCAGTGAATGAGACCAAGTAACAGCGTCATGAATAATTATATTTTATTTTGTGAAAAGGAAATAATCAAAATCCTTGTGTAGATATCATAAAGTCTCACCCGGCCAACTACCACCATCATAATGATGCCAAATCTTCTTGCATATGTCACAATATTGCTTTGATTTCAATGACTGCAATGAAAATGCAATATGAAATCATGAACAAATAGACATTATCAAGACTACAATTCAAAATAGCAATAAAAATCAAAGCGTTGTACTCAAAAGTTCTATTTGAAGTACTCTAGATAAGGAATGAAATACAAACCTTGGTACAATGTTTACACAAGTAACTGGCCTTCAGGCACAGAACCGTTTGTTTTCTTTATACTTTTAGTTTGAAGCCTTAAACCACAACCTTCACAACATTGATCCAATTTGTTTTGCTAAAGTATAGCCTGCACAGAAAAACTAAAATAAATTAGCTCCCCATCGAATACTACTCACAATCGAATGGGCAGACCTGAGTATAAAGCAGAAAGATAACCCCCATGACATATGCCCAATCTCCAAGAATCTACAAGTCTTAAAAGTAAATCTAAGCCAACCAACAGAGGACCAAAAATTAAGAACTGTGTGAAGTGTGAAAATAGAGAGAGATGATCTAGCAGAATGGCTGGTCTACAAATGGTATGTAGCCATGCAGTTATGGTCAACCGTCAGCATAAAATGCATCAGGGGCATTCAAGCAATTGAGGATGGTGAGCTTATCCCACTCTAATTTTTTTAATGATAAAAGAAATGTTATTTTATTAGAAAAGCCAGATGCCAAAACAAGAAACAAAGAACCCAAAAAAAGAAGAAAAAAATCTCCTCAAGGCCTTTCTTCTTCTTCTTCTTCTTCTTCTTCTTCTTTTGAGAGAACTAGAAATACAATTTTTCAATGTCAACTCAACCTCTCCTAATGATTAAGCCAAATTTAGTTTTGGAAAATGGATATTGTAACAAGAAAAATATGATTTTAGTAAACCTAGAAAAAAAAAAAAAAAGAGAATCCTTTAAGATGCATTCATAAATAGGGAAAGCAAGAGAGAATCATGATCTGCAAGAGGTTCGTGCACCCCACATGGAAGATTACACACAACTCATGCCAATTAATTGAATCATTTGTAGTCTATGATCTTTGACCATTTAGCTTTTATGATCTAATTGAATTAAAATTAGTAAATATTTTAAATTGGTCATATTCACTCCTGACTTAACCATAAGTCTAAGCTCTGCAAGCTTCCTCGTATCATTGTATTATGTTAGATAATCCATGCAATTTCAATTGGTATAAAAAAAGGTTACTTTTTAAGGACTTAACCGTCTAGGGTAAGATCCATAGAAACTTTAGAATGATTCTACCCATAAGGGGAGTGTTGTCTCACGACTACCTTATTTTGATAGATCTAACTATGATTATTGGAAGGATATGATGGGGTTATTTTTTAGATAAGTTAGCCCTATAGTTTGGGCTATTGTTGAACAAGGATAGCATATGCCTATAGAACAAGTCATGATAAATAGTGTAACCATCTACACTCCCAAAGATAAATATAATTGGAGTGTTGATGAGAGATCCATATATGACTATGATGCCAAAGCCCTCAATGGAATTTATTATGTCATTTTCCTTCAATAATTTTAAACGCATTTCTACATGTGAAATGGATAGGAACCGTGAGACATTTTAGAAACCACCTACAAGAGAACTAGCATGGCAAAGTGCTCTAAACTTTAGCTCTTGATCATTAAATAATTCAAAAATAATAAGTTGAAAGAGTCTAAAAAATTTATAGAGCTCTATTCTAAACTGAATAATATTATAATTCCATATAGGGTTTAGGAGTGAAGTTTTAGAAGGACCGAATATGTATGAAAATACTTAGCTCCCTCATAGATAGATTCACTCCCAAGATAAGTTCAATAGAAGAGTGTAGAGACAGATGGGATAAAAGTAGAAGAACTTATAGGTTGCCTGCAAATATTTAAACTACATGTTAGAGCAACAACCTCTAAGTAGAAATACACTGTCCCAAAGACTTCACACAAATATTAAAAAAATTGAATCTAAAGAGGATAGTAATGAAGATAATGAAGATGAGGAAGAAGTGACAAAAATCACTAAAGACTTCATAAAATTCTTTAAAAAGAATAGAGGGATGATTATGAAAAAAAAAAAAGAAGGAAAAATCTCTTAAACTTATGCGTATAGGTAAATCTTTCAAAAAATCAAGAGAAATCCGATGTCACTACTGTGGGAGTTATGAACATGTTACCTCTGAATGCACTAATAAAATAAGATCAAAAGACAATCCTATGGTATCAATATGGGATGATATTGAAGAATTCAATTTAAATTTTGATGACTCCCACAATGATAAAGACCTTGGATCCCTTAGAGTTCTAATGGCCTCCATCACAGCTAAAGACTTGGGTGGAGAATCTGACCATAACACTTCGAAAGAGGAAGAAGAAACATCCTCCTCTGAAGAAGACGATAAAGAAGATATTCAATTGCAAGAGGCCCATAACTTATTTTTTACTAAAAATTTTAAAATTATAAAAAAGTTGGGTTTCATAAAAGTCGAAAGATATTAATTGGTTGACGATCTAGAAAAAGTAAAATCTAAGAATTTCTCTCTAATATAAGAAAATGAAAATGTTAAGTTTGATCTGATTGAGACTTTGGGAAAATGTGATTGTGATTACTTTGTTTGATTCCTCTGCGCCTTTCCGTGAGTCCTAACAATGAACACTTAATTTAAAAAGGTACTCGAATGTAATTACCATAATAATGAAGTACTATTTTGTAAAAATCCCTTATTATTATTATTATTATATTTTAAATATTAGACGTAAAAAACTTTTGGTGTCGAAGAATTCAAAAGCTCAACGAAGCAACTCTCCTCTGACTAGGGTATTATAGTTGGTCATGGTCACCCTACTCTTCAAGTTCAGAGGCTCCTAAAGTTCTTGATGAGAATAGGCCTCTCTCGGGAGAGTCCCCACAAGTTTTTGATGAGGATAGGCGGTTGGGAACCTATATAATTTAAAAGAAGAAAAGTTCGGGTTTGTTAATGTCTCCAATTCCATGAGAAAGTTAGCGTTGTCCTAAGACTTTTGAATGACATGGAGGGGAACATCTAGTCATCGACCAGTAGTACTATAAGAAACAAGCTATGGTGCTACGATTAGACCAGATGGTCCTAATCCTTTAAATAGATTTTATTTTTTATTTTTTTTATACAACCATATCTTGTTTATGACCAATGGATCACATATTTAGAATTATCGAATGAAAGTGTTACTTTGGAATCATAAGAAATACAAAATGAGATCTATTGAATAGATGTTTCAAGATGGTGACCTATTTTTTTTTTTCTCAAATTATGGTGCCCATTAGAAGCAATATCAAGTGGATCTATCCAATTGATGTTTCATGGATTTAAGATTTGGTGTCTATGATTGACTCATTAGGTCTTGAATGAAGTCGAGATTCAGTCAACTTTGCCATGCTATTGTGCAACCTGACTAGCTTGTGGTGGATTGGACTTGATAAGATCATAGTTGACTTGGACAAGTCGGATCTGACTTGGAGGGATGGAGGGAGCGTGGGACACCTATTGAATAAAATTATTGTGAACCCTCTCCGAGGGGTTGTGCGTCCACCACCCTTTCTATTGCTCTTTGCACTTCAATTTTCTTGATTTGTAAAGGAGAAATGAAATTGACTTAAGAATGTGGTGCTTTTAGTTTAAATCACCACTAGTTGATGAAACTCAGAATCCATCATCAACTAGACACCATGAAATCACTGTTAGTTGGGGAATACAAGACTCCCCAATTACAATGACTCTCATGGTTGGTATGGGACTAGAATTTTGAGTAAAGGGCCTTGATGATGGAGAAGTAAGTGGTTAGGTACATTTCTCTTCCCACACTAAATATTCTTATTTTCTAATCGGTTTTGGAAAAGATTTAAAGACTGTTAAGGGACTAAATGCTCAACACTACCACCACTATGAGAGCACAATGAATTAACTAGGGAAGTGATTCAAGCAGATAGTAGATATTACAAAAGAGGAAAGAAATGTTAGTAAAGCTCAACTTGGTTATGACCCTGGAGATGACTTGCTTGCACTAATCACAAGAATAGTTTGATTATTAAAGTAAAAGGCAAAAGTTTAGACAATCCTAGATTTTTTATGGAGATCATCCGAAAAGCTCGGTAAGGTACAGAGCATACGCTCAAAAGTTTTGTAAAGAGAAGAAAGGGGTGAATGAGAAGGAAAATATTGCAAAACAAAGTTATATATATATATATATATATATATATATATATATATATATATATATATATATATATATATAAATAAAGAAGTAGATAGAGCCAAATGGGGGACACTTGACACTCTTCATAGAAGAGATGATTCGATAATTAAACTCAATCCTACTTTGTAGGATCTAGATTGCTGTTTGGATGGGATGGATGGGTTGGGTAAAATTGGAGATCCTCCCATAGGTAGTAAAAGATGTTGTGAAATGAAGGGTGTGAGGTATTTATAGATGGCATTGATGTAATTATGGAAGGTTGGGGATGACATGTGACAAGCTTTGGTTGACTATTGGCATCCCTAAGGACACGTGGTACTTCCTCAGTAGTTGTTGGAGTAATAAATTATGTAATTTAGAGAAACTTTAAGGGTAATCAGTTACTAGTGGAAATCTAATTTCTATCTGTGACCCAACCACTTCAAACAGACTCACATTATCACTTGCACATAAAAAATAGACTAAGTTGACTTTCAGGGGTGGCAAAAATAGGATTCCCGCCACCTCTTGATTCTTAGTTTTTGACGTGAGATCAGATTGGAAACCCCTAGGGTGTCAATCCAAAGTGGGTTGGCGGAAATCCACTAGACTATAAGGTTCATTTTTGGACTACAGGTTTGATTTTGGCCTTATTTTAGTGTGTTGACAGCTCTGGTAAAGCCTTTGGCCAGTTTAAGTTGGGCCAGGAAAGTTTCTAGTAAGCTTTAGAAGCTAGTATGGATCTGGATAGGGTTTTATGGGGTTTACAGTTTTCTAGGTATAAGTGTTATGGTTGTGCTGTGAAAAACCAAAGTTATTACACCTCGATTTATTAGCATGAGGCATTTATCTTTTGGTTAATTCTTATAGAACATGTTTATGTGGGTTTGAAAAGTATATTATTTGATCTTGTTGGGCACTTAGTTGGAAAGAATTGCTTGGTAGCTAAGGGAGAGTTATACTTCATAAATTTCATTGTCCTACCCATGACCATACAAGTTCCTTAGCATGCCTTTGATGTGATTTAATGATTATCTAATGTGAGGGGATTAGCTTTGTGTTAGGATGGACAATCTTAGCCCATTGGGTCCAACTTGGTATCATTTCACCTCATTCTCTACCTCACTTGATTGTGTAAGCATATTATTAATGGTTTCTTAGATTGGGCTTTTGGTCACCTACATTGGCATAGATCACTTACAAGTATCAAGACTATAAGGCACATCATGCCTAGACTTGAATAGCTAATGGTTGCAATAACTTTGTTAAAATCCCCGTGACCTGAGAATATGCGGATAAAATGGTCTTAATTGATCATGCTTTGGCTATTCTTATGAGTCTTTTACATAGCCATTAAAAGTGGGTGTAGTTGTGCTTTTTCATTTAGGTCTTTGAAGTACACAAGATCTAACATAGGATTCACTTGGTCTTTTAACAATATAAATAAAATATATAAATAGGTGTTTATAGTAAGGTTTGGACGGTTCATCAAGTGTTTAAAAGGTTGGATGATACCTCTGAAGTTTTCGTTAGTTTGATGTCTGTATTAGCCAGAACTTATCTTAGCTTTACAAAGCCTGAGAATCTAACTCACTGGACACGTGAAAGAAGAAGAGACTTTTCTATTTTTTTTTGTTGCTTACAAGCTCACTGCCGTTGCTTTTCTTGCTTGCTACAACTGGATACACAACATGCTAATTTATAGACATTTGAAAGTCAAGTGAAATGATAAAACTGCCCCTACTAGGAGCTTCCAACATTAACTATTCCTAGAAAATACACATGCAGTTTCATCTTCCAAAACAGCTCCATGGGAAGTGTTGCAGAGCTTTGGAAGATGAACAGTCACAGTTAATTGTAGGTTTTGGTTTGCAATTCCAACACTCCCCTTCAAACCAAAACCGGCTTCATTCCGAGCATCATTCGTAGTCGTTTGAATGCATCTGTCGGTAATGCCTTTGTGAAAATATCCGCCACCTGTTTCGTAGTATTACAATACTCTAATTTTATCATTTTCTGCTACACGTGATCTCTCAGAAAATGATATCGGGTATCAATGTGCTTGCTTCTTCCATGCTGCACTGAATTTTTAGCTAGTTCAATTGCCGACTTGTTATCCACATATATGACTGTGGATCCTTCCTGCCGATGTTTCAACTCTTTTAACAGGTTTCTCAACTAAATTCTCTCACAAACAGTTGAGGATGCTGCCACGTACTCTGCTTCACATGTGGATAGGGCAACCACACTCTGCTTCTTCGAATTCCATGTGAAAGCAGTCGTTCCGAGATAATACATAGTCAGTGGTGCTCTTTCTTTCATCTTGGTCACCTCCACAATCACTGTTTGAGTATCCATATAACATTGCTTCATCATTGTACGGATAGAAAAGACCGAATTCCATTGTTCCTTTGATATACCTGATGATTCTTTTTGCGACTAGCCAGTGTGATTCTTTTGGTGCTTTTATGTACCTACTTAGAAGTCCAACACTGTAGACGATATTCGGCCTTGTGATTATGAGGTACCTTAGGCTTCCAATCAGACTCTTAAATATAGTCGAGTCAACGCTTCTTCCTTCTCCGTCCTTTGTCTGTTTTAAGCCTGTTGCTACAAGTGTGCTTACGACATTGCAATTGGTCATCTTAAACTTTTCAAGCAATTCCTTGACATACTTCTTTTGGGATATATAAATGCCACCATGTTGTTTCTTTACTTCAATGCCCAAGAAAAATGACATGAGACCTCCGTCAGTCATCTCGAACTCCTTAAACATGGCCTTCTTGAATTCATCAAACATCAGTCGACTGTTTCCTGTAAACAGAAAATCATCAATATACATGCATGGTATAAGTATATCGCTATGAGCATTTTTTTTAAATGTAAACTGCATGCTTATATAGACATTGGGCGAAGCCGTTCTCTTGAAGATAGTTGTCGATGCGTGCATTCCAAGCACGTGGAGCTTGCTTCAACCCATAGAGGGCTTTTTTTAGTCGATATACCTTGTATTGCTCCCCTTGCATAACAAAGCCTTCAGCTTGGTCAACATAGACCTATTCTTCCAGAATTTCATTGAGAAATGCAGATTTCACATCCAATTGGTAGATCATCGATCCAATTGTGATGGGCTGCAAGGGAGATAATTATCCTCACAGTGTCAAGCCTAGCAACAGGAGTGAAGACTTCTTCATAGTCTACCTCGTACTTCTGTTTGTAGCCCTTTGCTATGAGCCTTGCTTTGTAGCGATCGATCTCACCATCAACATTTCTCTTGATCTTGTACACTCATTTGACGCCAATAGTTTTTTGGCCTTTAAGAAGCGCATAGTCAGCTCCCATGTGTCATTTTTCTCAATGGCATGAATAAAAGGCTACAAACAGAAGTACAGGGTGGACTACGAAGAAGTCTAAGAATCTAACAGAAGTACGGGGTCAACACTCATACCAGTTTGATGGCTGTATTAGCCAGAACTTATCTTGGCTTTACAAAGCTTAAGAATCTAACTCACTGGACACATGAAAGAAGAAGAGACTTTTCTATTTTTTCTGTTGCTTGCAAGCTCACTGCCGTTGCTTTTCTTGCTTGCTACAACCGGATACACAATATGCTAATTTATAGACATTTGAAAGTCAAGTGAAATGACAAAACTGCCTCCTATTAGGAGCTTCCAATGTTTACTATTCCTAGAAAATGCACACGTAGTTTCATCTTCCAAAACAGCTCCATGGGAAGTGTTGCAGAGCTTTGGAAGATGAACAGTCACAGTTAATTCCAGGTTTTGGTTTGCAATTCCAACATAGTTAACCCAAGTTTTTCAACTGGTTAATTGAAGTTTTTCAACTCTTAATTTTTATCTCTAACTACTGTTTTGTTTTAAATAATATTTGATGGACATCTAATAGTTGAGATCTTACATGAGCATGTGAATTGCGGGATGGTAACTACTAGTAGTAAAAGAATTTGTACAGCAGTGGTGCGTGAATTAAGTAAATAGCCGGACATCCTTGATAGTAATGTGCACAAATGTTCAGCAGCATGGTGGAACACCGTATGAGGTGTATCCTCTTGTTACCCAAACTCCTTTTAAACACTTATCCAAAAGGGTAGGGGTGAGAGAGCCTTGCACATTCAAACCTCCCACATACCTATGGACGTTCCCTGCCAAAACAAAATGAGAAAGTCAGAGAGAAGTGAAAAGGAGAAAGAGAAAGCGAGCCACGCCCAAGCCCTCTCAACTCGATCATGCCCACATGGGTAGGGTGTGTGGGGCTGCTTTCAGGATGGCTTTAAGGTCAAGACCCCACTGCATACAGAGGCTAGTCATAAGATTATTAAGACATCCAAATTATTGACCCAATTGTGAATAGAACATGGCTTATAAAACCTGTAATTAGTAAAAGATAGTATCCACCAACTTTACCCATGCAATTTGAACCTCACTATTTTATGTTTAACCATTTACTAGGTAATCATGACTTGTATGGCTAGCATTACATCATCCATGTGATTTTTGAGACACCTTTCATCATATGCCCCCCACAATTTGGATGGTCTAGAGACTCATACAAACGTGCTTCATAAGAGTAGGATAGGTCACAGCTACCATACAAACATGCTTCATATAAGAGTAGGATAGGTCACAGCTACCATGGCTCATCTACAGTTGCTCCCACAAGTTGTATGCTTTCAATCATCCAACCATCCATCCCACTGATACCATTGAAAGCGACCTATCTCTGGTTGAATACAATTGTTGGTTGACAGTCTTAATCGACTGGCCCACCTACGAGGCTTTAGTCCGTGGTATGATGGAAACAAATTAAGCCATGATTTGGGATTTTGTGTTCCACGTGACTCTAAAGCCTTGATTTCGATTTTCTTTTTTGGGATTTTTAGGGAAAAATTCCTCACCGTTATTAACTTTACCAAACAGTCTCCACCTTTCTAGGGATTTTAGTTAGTAAAATGACTAAAATGCCCATATTATTATTTTTTAAGAAGTGTTATACGTTGTGACGCGGATTGCATGGGGAACAAACACCCCCAAAGAAGCCTGGTGTAAGGACTAATGGGAGTTCACTGTGATGTATGTGTTTTATCCATGCCGTTCATCCATTTTTCAGCTCATTTTAGGGCATGATCTCAAAAATTGATAGATATAGAGGAATCGAATGAACCATGCCAAAGAAAACAGTAGGGATTGAATGCCTACAGTTGAAAAAGTTATCGGGCCCACAGAAGTTTTAAATCAAGCTCATGTTTGTGTTTTCCATTAATCCAAGTCTTTGTGTCCTTATGAACAGGTTGAATGGCAAATAAAAATCACTGTAGAACTTAGGTAGGTTTCAATGGTGGACATCGTTTCTCCACTGCTTACTGTGGTGTGGTCCACTTAAGCTTTGAATATGCTTCATTTTTGCATTCATGCACTAAAATGAGCTGTAAAAAATGATGGACGGCATGGATTAGCACATACAACCTGCTTCCAGTGGTGTGGACCACTTGAGCTTTGAATATGCTTCAGTTTTACATTCATGCACTAAAATGAGCTGCAAAAAAGGATGGACGGCATGGATTAACACATACACCACGGTGGCCCCCCTGGTGACATGGTCCCCAGGCAATCCGCTTCCCAGACGCGCAGGCCCAGTAGCAGTTTTTCTTCATCCAAGTGTACGGTCAAAATAAGATGAGTGCAGATAGCCAAAGCCAGATTCCTGGCTATAGAATGCTTTTTCTTTAACTTAGGTCTTTTCGTTTTCCTTTTTTATTTATGTCTCGTGTTATCCCCTGCTCTTTGTTTTTTTCCTTTTACTCTTTTTCTTTACATCGAGTCTTCCACTACCTTTTCTTTTATCTTCCTCTTTTCCTCTTTTTTCTTTATATCAAGCGTTCCACTACCATTTGCTTTATAATTTTCTCCTTTTCTTATCCCGTGTTTTTCTTTATCCCGTGTCTTCCACTTCCATTTGCTTTTTTGTCTTCCCACGGCCTTTCCAGCATCAAAGCAAGCTACGTTGATATATGGATCAGCTCCGTACGTCTATGTTGTTTTAGACCCTACAAATGCTTGGGGCTGTTGTCGATGGCCCATGAATTAAAATTCAGTGAAAAAATGCAAAAGGAGTTGGCTATACTCTGAGTCAGTCCCAGACACATCAACCATGTGTGGGACATGATATTAAGTCGCATCCAATCCGTCCATCATTTTTGCCATATCATATTAACATGTCACTGCAAAAATTGCGATGATCCAAGACTCAAGTGGGCCACACCACAGGAATAATGTGAATGGGATGCTACGTTAATTTGGATGAATCGCTCTTCAGGAGTGATCTCCGCCCGGACCATAAACCTATCCCCGTTTGTTAAAGGCCAGAAATAAGGAAAATAAATCGAATCAGTACGTCCCCACGTACATTCCAAACACAAAATACACAATACAGTCAAGCAATTTAAAGATTTATGCAAATGAAATACATGCAGCTTATAAGGTTGTCAACAGATCAGGTTCGGATCAAGTCCTATAATACTTGTACCAGAGTTCATATTCACTTGCAATAGCTGTAAATAAAGAATGTTCTGATTGCAAACGTACCTTTTGTCATGTAAGAATATGCAAATGCCCGGTTATTGATCTAGTGGGGCTATGCAATAACCCCTTTTTGTTCTTGTGATGATGATCCACTAAGAAACATGTATAAAGTGCCAAGATCTGAATGATTTGTGGAATTTTATGGATGTATAGTTCTGGTATATTGTCGAGTAATAAGAGGGTAAAATTCTTGCAAGTTAATTATGCAGAAGATTTCCATTGTCATGAACATGGCTTCATTGTAAGATCATCTCGAGAATCCCTCTGATTTTCCCCAACATGGCTAACTGATGTAGAGCGGGATCACAAAAACTTTCATGGAAAAGATGGGCCAAAGAAGGCCTGATCGGAGGCAGAAGTGATGGGGACCATTAGAACCCTGAAGTAGGTGTATCTCGTAAATTAGAATAAGTTATTCGACAGATAATATAAGACTTCAGGGTAGGAGAAGCTACTTTATCCAACCAACCCCACTACGTTGGGTTACCCATGCCGGATTTACGAGATTCCATTATATCAATGGTTTTAGGAAATCTATTTTATTTTCATTTTTACTATTTATAGTAAGTTTTAATTCAATCATAACTCTTAATCCTTTGAGTTTTAGGAATCGTGTCCAACATGAAAAGGACTTGGAAAAATTAAGAGAATAACGTGGTAAGGCCAAATTGGACATTTACTATTTTTGGCCAAAAATATAAAGTCTAGTAGAAATCATGACCATCTATAAATAGTAAGTCACATTTTTAGGGAGTTTGAATTGAAGACTTATTTTGAAACTTTTTCATAAATTTGATATCATTATTTAAATGATTGTAATTTGTTTTTATCATCAATCAATTTATTTTTTATTTTATTAGAATTTATTTATATTTTCTTATTTTGTCTCGTGGATTCAAGTAATCTTTGTGAGGAGTTCAGAGAAGTTTCGTAGATTCGGAGTAATTATCCCCCTGAGGAAGACGGTGATCAACCTAATCATGTCCATCCCTCTGTTAATTGGTATTAGAGAAATAATTTCAATCAGACTAATGGTAAATAACGCAGTAATGAGATGGATATCATAGTAAATACACTTTAACCGCATACTTAAGGGTTGAAAATGAGAACTCCACATGCTTGTGGGACGCTGCCCCAAAGAGGGGATTGACATGTGACTAACAGAAACCTGGCCATTGTCGGTTCCCACTTGGACTCCCTGATCCAGCATGCAATATCCTTTAAGCGTGTGGAGGATCTTCTAGCTGTGAAAGTTGATGCTTTGAGGTTTCGCATATTTCTCCGATCGAGATTGGTTTTCGGCTTGGGTTCGGGCTTGGTTTTGGGCTTAATTGGGTAAGTTGACTAGGTTGTGGGGTTGGGTAGGCTAACCAGGTGAGTTGACTCACTGAGCCGACTTAAGGCTCTAAGATTTTGGGTTCTTAGGGTTAGGGTTAGGCCGACTGGGTTGATTGGGTTGAATGCACTGAGTTTAGAGTTAGTACTGAGGTTCCTAGGGTTTAGGCTTCTAGAATTAGGGCTTAAGATTAGGTTTGGTTGTTCATCCATCAGTTCAATCAACTTATCAATATAGGGTGTGGTGTCTACACATCCGTGTAAGAAGCCAGTGCTTGGGCTGTCACACGCTACCAACCTTGTTGTTGTGTTGCTGTCACCAAGTTGTTTGGGGCGGCCTAGGATGATGTAACTATTATATCTACATCATCCATCCATTTGTGAGATCATTTTAGGGCACTAGCCAAAACATGAAGCGCATTTAAATCTCAACTAGACCACAATATAGAAAGTGTTGGGGATTGAACGCCTAATAACTTCTTAGGGACAAAAGAGTTTTGGATCAAGCTGATACTTGCTTTTTCCCTTCATCCAGGTCTTATGAACAAGTTGAGTGGCAAATAAACATCATGATGGCCCTATGAAGGTTTCAATGGTGGGCATTGTTATCCCCACTTCTCTCTGTGGTGTGATTTGATTGAACTTTGGATTCATCTCATTTTTTGGCCTGATGGAATACAATGATCTCTTGAAATGTATAGACAGTGTGGATATAACACATAAATCACAGTGGGCCCACATAACTTGGTGATGGCAACTATAGGTGGGCATTGAGTCGAGTAGAACCGGATTAGGTCCAACTCGACTCGATCCGGTTTTTGCAAGTACCTGACCCGAACTCGATCTGATTCATGACTGAGTCAAGCAAAGCTGACTCGATCTGAACCGATTCCTTACTGGCCTGACCTGAACAGAGTTCGAGTCGGTTATTGAAATTGAGTCGGATCGAGTTGAGTATGTCCAGTCGATTCGGACTAGGCTGAGTCAAGATGAGTCGGAGACTTTGGTGGCAGGAAGGAAACATGAAGGAAATTGAGAGAGAGAAGGAGAGAGGAGGAGGGAAAGGAGACAAGGGAAATCAGGAGAGGAGGAGGGAGAGAAAAGAGGAGAGAAAGAAGGAGGAAAATTATGAGAGATGGAGAGAGAGAGAGAAGAGGAGAGAAAGGAGGGAAAATGAGAGGAAGTCGGCTCGGGCTACGAGTAAGGTTAGGGTTCAGGTAGAAAAAGTGTAAAGGTCAAAAAAAGAATAGTAAAATTTGATTTTATACTAACCAATTCCGGTTCGGATTAGACCAAATCCGACTCAGATCGAGTTGCTACATGATCCAAACTCCACTCGATTTGGTGTTGGATTCGAGTGGGTCTACTAGATCCAACCCAACCTTAGCTTTCGATTCGGGTCAGATCGGTCAAGTCGGGTCAGATCTTGCCCACCTCTAACAGCAACACACCACCGAGGTTGTGCACAACATGCAATCAGCTTACGCAAGAGTTACGCAGATTTACTATGAAAGCCTTTTGCATATACAAGCGATGGAGCCCACCATGATATTTGTAAGAAATGTACCTTGATTATCAGTTTTTATGTATCATTTTAAGACATACAGCAACTAATGCGGTCGATCTAAAATTCAAGTGGGCTACGCTAGAGGAAAAAATGAGAAAAGAAATGTCAACCTATGAAGCCTTTTTGGGCTCCACCTTGATAATTATATGTCATGGATGACCTAAAATCATTAAAAAAAAAATAATAAAAAAATAAATTTTTATTTAAAAAAAAAAAAAAAAAAAACTTAGCTTGATATACAAATATCTGTGGCCATATGAATGACCGCAATTCAATGACAACCATTGAAACATTCATATGACCACAAATGTTTGCATATCAGGCTAATTTTTTTATATTTTTAGTTTATCGCAGCTGGAATGACCTTATAAACGGTTTTGATGGCATATAAGCATCAAGGTGGAGCTTAGAAAAGCTTCAAAGTTAGGCATTTTTTCTTACTTTTACCTCTGGTGCAGCCCACTAAAATTTTAAATCTGCCTCATTTGTTGTTGTACGTCCTAAAATGAGCTTACAAAATGGATGGGTGGGATGGATTTCTCATAAACATCATGGTGGGGCCCACCTCACTTTCATGGGAAACTTCCTCTGAAGGGTTTTAGCAAAAAGTCCACCTTAGTCGCAGTTCGGTGCCCATAATTTCCAAGTAATGCCAAATTCCACGTTTCCTTTATTTCGACTACAATATTCCACTTAGATGCAACATTACCTGGTGGGCCATGGGCTTAAAAATCAACTCAATCAATGACTTGGGTATGCCACACCACATACAACCGTTGAGAGGGGTTACCCTCCCATTAAAACATTAATAATCATTTATTGGGCCCATCAAGATGTGGTTCACAAATCCAGCCCATCCATTGTGTGTGTCCCACTTGGATAAGGGGTCAGACCAACTTTCAGCCGCATCCAAAACTCTGGTGGCCCCACCAAGTGCTTTTATGTGTTTTAGGCGTGTCTTCACATGGTTTTAGATGGTATGACCCACCAAAATTCCATATATGGCTGGTTTCTGGGATATCCTATAACCAAAAGGGGATCCATCGAATTCTTGGTATTGATGTTTGACACACATCATAGTGGGGCCCGCACACACACACACACACACACACACACACACACACATATATATATATATATATATATATATATATAGAGAGAGAGAGAGAGAGAGAGAGAGAGAGAGAGAGAGAGAGAGAGAGAGAGAGAGAGAGAGAGACTCATGCTCATTTGTGCACCTTTGCATGCCAGTCATGGGCGTCTAATCTGAATGGTCCATGTGATGCGGAATCCCATGAAACCCCAAGAGATAAATTTTCACTAATAAAAAATTCCGGTGGACCACAGCAAAGAAAAATGCAAATCAAGGGAGGAAATTGTTTTCATTTTTCAGGGCCTGCCAAAGTTTTGTATCAAAGTAAAAGTTGGGCTCAGGAGGTTCCATGAGGTGTTGCTTCATGTCGACCATTCCGATTTTGGAGTCACATCATATATGATGAGTTCTCGAAAATGTTCACAGAAAAAAGGAGCTTGCAAAATGGATGGGCAAGATGGATTTCTCACAAACATCATGGTGGGGCCCACCTCACTTTCATGGGACACCCCCCCCCCCCCCCCCCCCCCCCCCCCAGTCGTAGTCGATGCCCATAATTTCCAACTAGTGCCAGATTCCATGTCTCCTTTTGCAACAATCCATGGTGGGCCATGGCTTAAAAATCAACTCAATCAATGACTTGGGTGGGCCACACCACATACCACAGTTTAGACGGGTTACCCTCCCGTTAAAACATTCATAATCATTTATTGAGCCCACCTAGATGTGGTTCACAAATCCAACCCATACGTTGAGTATGTCCCACTTAGATGAGGGGTCAAACCAACTTTTAGCCGCATCCAAAACTCAGGTAGGCCCCACAAAGTGCTTTTATATGTTTTAGGTATGTCTTCGTATGGTTTTAGATGGTATGGCCCACCAAAGTTCCATATATGGCTGATTTTTGGGATATCCTATGAATGAAAAGGGACCTATCAAATGCACAATATTGATGTTTGACACACATCATGGTGTGGTCCACGTAGGTCGACCTCATGGGAAGTTCTGATGAAGTCGACCTCATATATATTTGTATTTTCCCTTCACGAAGGTCTTTGTAACCTGGTCAGCTGGTTGAATGACAAATAGATATTGTCGTGGTCCTTAGGAAGTTTTGAGCTGTCGGTGTTCAATCACCACAATTTCCTTTGATGTGTTCCGCTTAAGATTTGGATCCACCTAATTTTGGGATCATCTCCCTTAAAATGAACTGGAAAAATGAATGGGCAGTGCGGATAAAACACACATCAGAGCAACCAAATATTTCCAACACCGACGGGTTGTTGGACGGGTCGCATCCAAATTAGAGTGGGGAGCCGATTAAGTGTGACCCGGGCGTAGAGATATCTCTGTGGCCGGGGCTGTGTGGGGCCGAAAGAGATGTTTGCAACAAAAACGCCACGATTAACTGGAAGTTAAAAAACCAGGCAGATTCAAAATTCAGGTGGGCCACCCCCACACGAAACAGTGAAGATTGAACCTCTGGGGTGACAGAAGTTTTGTATCAGGATGATATTTGTGCCTACAGTTTATCTAAATGTTAATATCCCTATGAATGGTTTGGATGGAAAATAAAAATCAGGGTCAACTCCACGAAGCTTTCAACTGTGGACGTTCCGTTCCCATTGTTTCCTGTGATATCGCCTACCTGAGTTATGGATCTTCCTGATTTTTAGGTTCCTGTCGTAATGTGGTCTTTTAGAATATATGGGCGGAGTGGATTTGTCATGACAATCTCTGTGGACCCCACACAGCCCCGGGTAGAGAGGATCACGGGCAATTCGCTACTATCTTTCATTTATTATTACTAGCCTCGCCATGGGGCTCCCCTGCCACCAGCAACGGCTGGTGTTGGTGCTCTGTGGGCCCCACCATGATGTATGTGTTTAATCCATGCCGTCCAGCTATTTTTCTATATCATTTTATGGCATGAGACCAAAAAATAGGTATCTCCAGGTCTGAGGTGGACCACATTACAGGAAACAGTCTTGAATGAACGTTGACCATTAAAAACTTTTTGAGTGCCATAAAAGTTTTGGATCAAGCTGATCTTTGTTTTTTTCTTTCATTTGGGTCTTTATGACCTAATCAACAGATTGGATTTTAAATAAACAGTACAGTAGGCCTTAGGAGGATTTTAATGGTGGATATTCAATTTCTATTTTTCCATGTGGTGTGGTCCACTGAGATTTATATCCCTCTAATTTTTGGGATCAAGTCCTAAACTGATCTGTAAAAATGGATGAACAGAATGGATGAAATACGTACATCATGGTGGGGCTCACGGAGCACCGACATCAGCCACGGTGCTGGTGGCAGGGGGAGCAGCTAATCCGTTTCCCTCGTCAAGTGGGCACTGGTTGAGTAGCGAGACTCGCTACTGAAGTGACGTCACCGAGTTCGGTGGGCCTCTCCATGATGTATATTTTGTATGCACACTTTCCATCCACTTGAAGAGATCATTTTAGGACAATATTCAAAGACTGAGTTAAATCCAAAGCTCTAAAGGCCACCAAAGTTTTAGATCAATATTTATGTTTTTCCTAATTTAATGTCTTTTTTAACTTTTGAACAGGTTGGATTTCAAATAAACATTAAGGTGGGCCTTAGGATAGTTTCAACGGTGTGAATCACTCTCCCCCAATGTTTTCTCTGGTGGAGTCCACTGCAACTTTTTATCTGACTCGTTCTTTTGACTCATGTCCTAAAATGATATCTCAAAATGGATGGACTGTGTGGATACAACACATACATCATACCGGGGCCCATAGAACTTCGTGACGTCACTTCAGTAGACGACTCGCTACTCAACCTGTCAGTATCTAATCCGGGTCCTCGTCAACTCATCAACGGACCAGAAGTGGGCCCTTCACTGTAAATAAAGGAGAATCCACTCCATTTTTCTCTGCGATCACTTTGGCTTTCCAGCATTCACAAACTTAACAATGGAGCTCCCGTCGACGAGCCTACCTGCAATTTCGTCATTTCTCCTCTGCACCATCCTTCTCTCTTCCATGCACGTTCCATGGTCGTTGGGATCTGCCTCTAACGTCTCCTATGAAGCCGATCGTCTTGCTTTGATCAACTTCAAACATCTCATAACCAAAGATCCTCTCCAATCTTTGAGCTCGTGGAACCATACTCTCCACTTCTGCCAGTGGAAGGGGGTCACATGCGGTCGCCAACTTCCTCAAAGAGTCATCGCTTTGAACCTCAGTGGTCAGAGCTTGGTGGGCCCCATATCTCCCTACATTGCAAACCTCACCTTCCTCAGGATAATTGATCTCGCAGACAACAGCTTCCACGGGATGATTCCTGAAGAGATTGGCCGTTTGTCGCACTTGCAATCTGTCATTCTGGCCAATACCACATTCACCGGAGAAATTCCAGTAAATCTGACCCACTGTTCCGAACTCGAAGTCCTTGATTTTCGCTGGAACCAGCTCACAGGGAGGATTCCAACTGAGCTTGGCTCTCTATTGAAGCTCACCTCTTTGCGCCTTCGTCAGAACAGTCTTACAGGAATCATCCCGCCTTCACTTGGAAACCTTTCATCTCTCACTGTCCTTGGTCTCTCAATAAATAGTCTGGAGGGCAGCGTGCCAGAAGACCTTGGTCGGTTGGTGAGGTTAAGCGTTCTTGCCATAGCTGAAAATGAACTGTCGGGTAGGATTCCTGAAGAGATTGGCCGTTTGTCGCACTTGCGATTTCTCATTCTAGCCAATAACAAATTCACTGAAGAAATTCCAGCAAATCTGACACACTGTTCTCAACTTGAAGAACTTAATCTTTACTCGAACGGGCTCACAGGGAGGATTCCAACTGAGCTTGGCTCTCTATTGAAGCTCACCTATTTAAGCCTTGATGACAACAATCTTATAGGAAGCATCCCAGCTTCACTTGGAAACCTTTCATCTCTCACTGTCCTTGGTCTCTCAAGAAATAGTCTGGAAGGCAGCATGCCAGAAGACCTTGGTCGGTTGGTGAGGTTAAGCTACCTTGCCATAGCTGAAAATGAATTGTCAGGTAGGATTCCTGAAGAGATTGGCCATCTGTCACGCTTGCAATCTCTCATTCTGACCAATAACACATTCACCGGAGAAATTCCAGCAAATCTGACCCACTGTTCCGAACTTGAAGAACTTAATCTTTACTCGAACAGGCTCACAGGGAGGATTCCGACTGAGCTTGGCTCTCTATTGAAGCTTACCTATTTAAGCCTTGGTGACAACAATCTTATAGAAAGCATCCCTCCTTCACTTGGAAACCTTTCATCTCTCACTGTCCTTGTTCTCTCAAGAAATAGTCTGGAGGGCAGCATGCCAGAAGACCTTGGTCGGTTGGTAAGGTTAAGCTATCTTGCCATAGCTGAAAATGAATTGTCAGGTAGGATTCCTGAAGAGATTGGCCGTCTGTTGCGCTTGCAATCTCTCATTCTGGCCAATAACACATTCACCGGAGAAATTCCAGCAAATCTGACTCACTGTTCCGAACTCGAAGTCCTTGATTTTTGCTGGAACCAGCTCACCGGGAGGATTCCAACTGAGCTTGGCTCTCTATTGAAGCTCACTTCTTTGTGCCTTCGTCACAACAGTCTTACAGGAATCATCCCGCCTTCACTTGGAAACCTTTCTTCTCTCATAAGTCTTGATCTCATGAGTAATAGGCTGGAAGGTAGCATCCCAGAAGACCTTGGTCGGTTGGTGAGGTTAAGATATCTTCACATTGGTGTAAATGAACTGTCAGGTACAATTCCACCCCAACTATACAATATCTCCTCTATTAACATTTGGGGAGTGGTAGAGAACAAATTGCATGGAAATCTTCCACCAAACTTAGGACTCACTCTTCCAAATCTCCGAGGGCTTTACTTCTCACTAAATCAATTCACAGGATCAATACCGGTTTCATTATCCAATGCTTCAGGTCTTGTAGTTATTGAGCTTGGTCATAACAGAATTAGTGGTTCCGTGCCTATGAATTTTGGAAGCCTCAAGGGTCTCAACAAGCTTCATCTAGGCGGCAATCAGCTCGGCCTTGGGAATGCTTGTGACTTGAATTTTCTCGATTCTTTGACCAATTGCAGTGGCTTACAACAACTGATAATAGGCAATAACTGTCTCAGTGGTGTGTTGCCTGACTCCATGGCTAATCTTTCAACCCAACTCACACTGCTACATATTGCAAGTAACCGGATTTTCGGAAACATCCCATCTGGGATTCAGAATCTTGTTGGACTAACAGAACTGACGATGGGGCAGAATTTTCTAACAGGTAATATTCCTATTGGTGTTGGGAAGCTTAACAAGGTGGAGGTACTTAACTTGGGTAGAAATGAAATATCGGGTCAAATTCCGTCTTCCTTGGGCAACATCTCACGACTGTTCAAACTCGTCTTATCAAGAAATAATCTAAAGGGGAGAATACCTTCAAGTCTCGGAAATTGTACACACATGCAGCTCATATACCTCCAAAATAATAATCTTAGTGGTAGCTTACCCAAACTGCTTTTCAGTTTTACATCTTTAATTGAACTCCATGTTAGAAACAATTTTTTTACGGGTAATCTGCCAGTGGAAACCGGAAACTTGAAAAGTCTCCAGACACTGAATGTTGCTAATAACAAATTGTCAGGAGAAATTCCAAGCTTGTTAGGCAATTGTCTTAGCCTAGAGTATCTCTGGTTGGATGGGAACTTCTTTCGGGGATCAATTCCTTCAGCATTTAGTACTCTAAGAGGCCTTCAATCCCTGGATCTTTCATGTAACATCTTGTCTGGAAAGATTCCACAATACCTGGAGAACCTTTCAGCATTACAGTATCTAAATTTATCTTTCAACAATTTCGAGGGTGAATTACCAAAACAAGGGGTCTTTGGAAATGCCAGTCAAATTTCAGTGCACGGAAATAGTAAGCTTTGTGGGGGTATTCAAGAATTGCAATTGCCAGCATGCTCTCGCCAAGTTTCCAAGAAAGGGGGGATATCTCTTGCTTCAAAAGTGAAAATCTCGATAATTAGTGTTGTCATGTTTCTTATTTCACTATCATGTTCCTTTATCACTCTTTATTGGGTAAGAAAGTCAAGAAGGAAACCCCTTGATGTGCCTTCTATGGAGGAACCTTTCATGAACGTGTCATATGCAGAGCTCTATAAAGCGACAGACGGCTTCTCTTCTGCAAATTTGATTGGCGGTGGAAGTTTCGGTTCTGTATATAAAGGAAACCTAGATCGAGATGGAACTGTTATTGCAGTGAAAGTCCTCAACCTTCAGCAGCAAGGAGCTACGAGGAGCTTTATAGCCGAATGTGAAGCCTTGAGAACTGTTAGGCATCGGAATCTTATTAAAATCTTAACTTGTTGCTCAAGCATTGATTATAAGGGCAATGAATTCATGGCTTTAGTTTTTGAGTACATGCCCAATGGAAGTCTAAGAAAGTGGCTGCACAGAGATGGGCATGATCAGTTGGGGAGGAATTTAAACTTTATTCAAAGGCTAAATATAGCTATTGATGTGGCTAATGCACTGGATTATCTACATCACCTTTGCCAAACACCGGTCATTCATCGTGATTTAAAGCCGGATAACATTTTCCTCGATGATGACATGATTGCTCATGTGGGTGACCTTGGGTTAGCGAGGTTCCTATCTGACGTTCCTCAAACCAGCTCGGTTGGCGTGAAGGGATCTACTGGGTACATCGCTCTAGGTAACTATTTCATTTATTTTCTTTTATTTTATTTTCTTAAGTATGTCGTGTGAAGTTGTAAATTATTTTTTTTTCAAGTGGTTTTCTAGCCCACACAAACATTATGCCAGACTTGGGTGCCACATGAACCATGTGGTTAATTGATGTTGTGGCCCCTACCATAAAGATAACCTTCTGCAAATGTGAGGTTGTTCCACTCATAGTGACAGCTTACAAAAAAATACTTATTCAAGGCACATATCTAGCCTGCCTGATGAGTGGATCGATTGCCTGACTTTTGCAGATTTTCTTCTTAGAGGACCCATCACATCTCAAAAATTGTGCATATATGTTAGCACGGTTTTGTGCTTGGGGTAGCAAAATTAATTTTAAATTAGTAGGAAACAGATAAGGCTTTAATTAGCATAGATAATAAGTAAATTAGTTAATGCTTATTTAGAGGAGAAATGTTCATGTGCCACATTGTATGTGTGAACTTTCACAGTCAGTGCTTTCTTTCTCACCAATGAGATTTCTACTCGTAAATGTATCAATTGTATAGAAACCTGAGCCATGCAAACAATGGCTCTAACAAAAATATCACTTATGTGAATAAAATTGGACCAAATAAGATATTAGGTGAGCCATGACCTTATTTAGTTAGACAATTCGAATGTTCATTAATTTTGATGGTTCAGGCTTCTGAATGAATGGACCATCCTAATTTTTGTCCCAAGTCAGGTGCACCCACCTTTTGCAGGATGGATATTCTACACCAAGTAACACATTGTTAAGAAAAAAAAAAAAAAAAACATTCTACACCAAGTAACACATTGTGAATTATCAAATGAATGGATGGATTTTCTCGGTGGCATATGTACAACAATAGTAAACTATGCCATTGTGGCACACATTCATAAAATCAGAGCCATCCATTCACCGAGACCCATTTCAAACAAGCATTGGGCTAACATCATGCTCCTGAGTTGAATTGATAAGACTGATGTATATTGATCAGCTACATGTGCCTTGATTATCAAACATCAGTCATATAGCTCTAAGTTCCCAATTTTTCTCATGCTTGAGGCCCAATTGATTAATGGAACTTCTTCTATTTTAATCTACTAATTTCGTAGTGGGTCCAACCTGTTCAATGGCACACATTTATGCATTCCACATATGACGGAGGCTTGTTCATAGGTGGGCTCTTGTTGGTATGTTGCTTGGCCTAATCGCTCTGGTGATTAGGTAGGCCACTTGTGCATGTTGAATGTGGACCGTGGGTAAATCCTCTAATCGTTTTTTTTTTTTTTTAGTACGACTTTGATAAATGTTTATGATAAATCCTCTAAATTTCATTTTTCCTACTACAATTCTTGCACGCATTTAGATAAGACCATCCAAAATTCTAGGCCATAGCACATTCGTAGATGTAAGTGAGAGTGTGTTCCTATAGCTACAGATAGTAGGACTCTGAAAGCTAATCAAGTAATTAAAAAAAAATAACATTAATAGTACGATTAGAAATGTGTACCGCCTCTCAAACCAAAGTTCATAGCACATCAATTGATATTAGAATTTTCGACCTTTAGGAAAAGCAAAATGGTTAATTACTTGTTTAAATGGAATACTCCCTCTCTCCCCGTGTCTCCTTCAAATTTCAAAATCTTATTTTATTTGTATTTAAATGGTTGCTTTCGTGCAAATATATATGATATGTATAAATTACAGAGTATGCGATGGGCGCTAAAGCATCTACACAAGGTGATGTTTACAGCTATGGAATTCTTCTATTGGAGATGATAACCGGAAAGGGACCAATTGATGACATGTTTAAAGATGATCTAAGCCTTCATCATTTTGCTAAGTTGTCATTGCCTGAACGAGTAATGGACATTGTTGATCCAGTTCTCTTAGAAGAAGCCAAAGTCACTCAAGGCAGAGAAAATCATACTAACACGAGAAAAGGAATGCATGCTTGCTTAATTTCAATGGTCAGAATTGGTGTGTTGTGTTCTGCGGAATCTCCAAGAGAACGAATGGAGATGAAAGATGTTGTCACAGAAATGCATGCAATCAAGGATTTATATCTCGGTGTCAAGATTCAGCAAGATGAACAAGTAATGTCACAACTGTCAAGTGAAGATCCATCTTACCTCAGTTATTACTAAGATATTATTGGTAGTTATATTGAGAAGATTTCAAAATAAAATGAGCTTGTTGAAAATACTTTTCTTAACAAGCTTTAGATATGTTTAGTATTGGCATAGGAGTGTGCTTTTAATAGTTACGGTGAATGATGGAAAGATGTCTTCTTCTTCTTCTTTCTTTCTTTCTTTCTTTTATTTCGTGTAATTCAAAGGGAGATCATGAATGTAATGAGACATAGACATCACCTTTTTACATTAAGAATACTATTAGGATATTGCGATGTTTAATAGCTGTGACATTTTTTCAACTCTTTCAAAATGTCATCACAATCCAGTGGAACTCCTGCAATTGGACTACCCACTGGAGAGTTATCTGAGGAAGTATTCATCAAGTGAGTCTCATTAAAATATTATGTTGTTTTCCCATGAATGTGAAACATTGCTATACTTTCAAATGTCCGTTGTCACACCACCAACAAGATAGTTAGAAACATCGAAACATAATAATGTCCTACAGCCCAACCTTAATGAATGCTTAGATAGACTTTTTTATTTTTATTTTTATTTTATTTTTCATATTTAGACTATGCAAACATCAACATGTGGAAATGCAACTATGTTCATAGAAAGGTTTCCATGCACTTTTTTTTTTTTGGTTTTTAATACACAAGCACACACACCCCCACACAATCACGCTGCAGTGGGATTTCACCACCTATGGATACTCGAAACCTTGACCGGGTGTTGAAAGGTTTCCATGCACTTACCCCACCATATCATTCCTCATTCTTAATTATGACTAACATGTCTTTTCAGTTAATTTCTTTGTCCAATTCTGTAGGCATGAAAGATGTAATATATATCTTCACTACACTTGAACAGAATGAGGAAAGAAACTACAATGCTTGGGCTGATAAATGGATCATGCATGGCATTTATCTAATGATCCAAATCACTGGAACATACCCTTAAAAGCTCCTGCCCATTATGGAGCCCATGATGTCAATGGACTTGGTTACCAAGACGTGTGGCTCATTAGTAACATTTATGGGTCAAGCAAAAGAAATATATTATTTTTGGTTGAGCATCACACAATATATGAAGAGAATATTGGCATCACCCTCTCTACTTCCGGATTCGTTCAAGTAGGGATTCTGAGAAAGTATTTTTCCATGAAATTCATTTATTAGAAGAGGACTTCTTAAATTTGAGTTTATGTTCTTTTCTTGAAAATTCTAGAATTATGTAGAATTCAATTTGTGAGGACAGATTTCGTTTGAGACTGAAGACATTTCAAAACAAGAAAAAAAAATAGCACAGAAGTTTCCATCCATAGAAACTAAACTAACATATTTCTGGTGAAACCTATAATTTCACATTGGACGCCAATTGCCTGGCCCCTGCCACAGGAAGTTCCCTGTGGGCGGAAGCTTTGTTGGACACACACAGATTCTGAGAAATCTACTCCATCCATTAGTTTCTCAAGCTCACAATAGGACAGGAGTCCAAAAGTTAGGGAGATCCAAAAGTCAGAAAATGGTGAGAATGGAAACGTCCACCGTTGAAACCTTCCTATAGCCGACCATGATGTTTATACACCATTCAAACCCAGTAACTGATTGTGCCGGGCATTTATTTTTCAGCATTCTTGAAGATCCAACAGCTTGGCGAAGACCCGTATTGGGGCCAGTGGACCAATCTGAGACCATCTAGTTATATCATGGGCTAGACTTGGAATTAGGTCCTCGCTCATCGATCAGACCAGGAAACAAGTTGAAACAGCCTAAGCCAGGCCAGGTGAATCCTACGGCCTGATTACTTGACAAATAGCAGCCTCAGCCAGGTGGTGATTCCTAAGGTCTGATTACTTGATAAATAGCCCAGTTTTGTAGGTTATGAGATATTTAGCAGAAGATTTCCTACTAGGGGGCAGCCAAGGCCCAGCCTCGAGTTTGCGGCCTTGGGCCTAAAATGATGGTTACCCAATGGGCACACTCCCTCACCAACCAAAAACATATATAGATGCATACGGCCTCTGGGGAGGAGCCAAGATACACCATTCACCACCACTAACCATAACACATTGAGGGATGGGATAGCGCAAGGAGCAGGTGTGTGCATGGGAGGGAAATGGCACTATGAGGTCGACCACCCGGGAGCTTCCCATAAGGTCAAGCTGGAAGGGCCCCACCTTGATGAACATCCACACCATCAATCAGATGCACACTTCCACGGTGGTCCATAGGCTTAAAAATGGGGGCCAATCCATGACTTAGATGGGCCACACCATAGACAGTAGTTGAGAGTGGATACATACCATCAAAACCTTTATGATCATTTATAGAACCCACGTACGGATATGTAAATCAGATATCCAACCCATCCACTGTATGTATCCCCCTTCAATGAGGGGCCACACTAAGTTGCAGCTGTATCCAAAACTCAGGTGGACCCCACCAAGTGCTTTTAAATGTTTTAGGCATGATTTCACAAGTTTTATAAATGGAATGACCAACTTGAGTTCCAGATAGAGACGAATTTTAGATGTCGCATAACCTAGATGGGAGAATGTTCAACACACAGCAGGTTGACGCCCACATAGCTGGACCCGGTGGGAAGCTCCCATGAGGTTGACCTAATATACCATTTTTTTGTATGCATGTGTATACATGCATATATAGCGAAATGCTGACATGCAATTAGTTGGACGTCCAACTCATTCCTTATTAATATTCATACATATATAGAGAAATGCTGACATGCAATTACCCGGACGTCCAACTCATTCCTTAATGTAGGAAGTAATTAATATTCATAAATGCTACCAAAATGGTGGCTAGCAGACTGAGTGGAGATGCCTAGTTTCAACGCTTGAGGTCTTGGTATGGGGTGGCTAACGTCTGTATACTGACATGGTGTGCACTAACAAGCTAACCCAAAAAATAAAATTAAAAAAATGGTAGAGGCTCTTCCCCCCCTCCTAAATAAAGAAAAAAATAAAAAATAAAAAAAATAAAAAAATAAAAAAAAAAGAAAGAAAAAGATTAGGCCATGCGGCTTGGGTGAGCCCTATGTTAGTCTTAATGTAAAATCAACCTTGACCATCAGATATGTTTTCTTATATTAGACTTGGGGGCAGAGAATCAGCCACATACCTGATTCAAGCGTACCACACAATTGCAAAAGGTGTACAAGACAAGCTCGATCTCTACACTGGTTCCGTTGGTGTGGCCCACTTAAATCTCATATGGGCCTGATTTTTTAGCCCCATATCTAACTTTTGGGATGACATCTAATAGTTAGAGTGAATAAATTTATATGCTGATCACAGTGGGCCTTGTAAAAATCAAGGGTGGATGTCTCTCTTAACTATTCTACTAGGGTGGCCAACCTAAATCACCAGTCACCCAAATTTATTTTTTTAGGCCCTGGGCCTAAATTGTGATCGCACTTTTTATAGTTGGAGTGGATCTCACATAGACATCATAGTGGGCCGCACCAAAAATCAAGGTCACGTTAAAAGGGGTTTTTTTATTTTAAATAATAATAATAAAAATAATGAGAAGGTTTCAAGTTTGGCTTGAATAAGGTTAAGGTCCAACCAACCTATAACTTCCAACCTTTCGTGCTTATATAACATCTAACCCATCTAATTGACAAGTATCACATTTTAAAAAGCTACACAACAACAATTGAGTGGATAAGACTTTTGTTTCTCTATTTACCAATGTTTGAATATTGTTTCATATGGTGTGGATCAATTGATGGGTAGAATCTATTGACTATTACGTTACGTGATCCCAGTGGTGGGGCCAACCTGTTGAAAGGGTTGGATGGTACATGATATTAACGTATTTAAATTTATTGTATGGATGGAATGTAGATTTTTAACTAACCAACTCGAGTCAAGGATTGCTCTTTGGGAATTTTAGTATAATGACCTTGTGGTATGAAGTAAGCAAGAAATTAACACATTTCTCACAGAAGTCATCTTTTTTAGTCCTGAGATGAGATTTTGCATTTTTCCAAGATAAAAATACCCTTCTACCCACCTGCTTCATCATACTACCTTAGATTGTAATGGAAGTTTGAGGGATGCTCTTGAAAATGGATTGCGAGCCCTACCAAAATAATGATTCGGCCCATCCTTGGCTAATGTTGATGCAAAAATCTGGGTAACCCTCGTTAGACTTCCAAGTACTTGCACACGAAGAAGATAAAGGAGAACCTGACTATAATCGGGGGACCCTCCAATGCCTAAGTTAGAATCAAGCAAACTGCGTCTAGTAGAGTTGAGTGTTTACTGACGCGTATCTTTCATTATATACGAGGCCTCTATTTATAGGCCACAAGTAGATTACGTGTAGAGAAACGCTTCATGTATCATAAGTGTACGCTTAGCAGCTATTTTTCAACTATTTCACGATATCATCGACGATGATAAGATCAAGTGGCCAGGGCATGTTGTGAGAGACTAAGATCGAGAGCTGATCTTCTGTGAGCTGTGGTCGGACTTCCTCCAATATTGGTAGTTCACGTCGTGACGTCAGGTCTTCGACCTCGAGTGCTTGCACCTCAACTAGATTGTCAATTTGCTCATGAGGGTCGTGTTCAAGCACTGAAGCCGAGCTCCCTTAGTGAAACATAGATGACATCAGGGATGACCATCCTCTTTATCTTATCGTAACGTGTAAAGAATCCCTCGTGGGTCTTTGAGCAATATACGTATTCGATTCTATACCGATTCATGCTTCGAAGGCTTTTCCAGGAGATTTAGACATGGGTGAGCTCGGCGCCCGTCCTCTTCCAAAAGAAGCACTTCGTCTCCTAGCGAGCAGGGCCGTCAGGTGGACAGATCTGACAAAATGGATTACCATTTTATTGCTATTGAGGAGCTCCTTGGTTATGACTGGCACAACAGATCATGTGGCGTGCACAGATGTCTGAGCCGACCTCATAATTCTGACCAGTTCATTTTTACCCATAACAGTAGCCTCCCTACTTCCGAGTTGACTACGTAAGCTTGGGAAGTATGTCGGTGTCGTGAGGTTGGGATCAATGATATCTTTAATTTACTGAATGTCTGCTGTTTTTTGGCTTTGTCATGACATCCATAGGCATTCGGGTGTATGACAAATAGGTAAGAGCCATCAAGGAATGGTCGGTTCTGACAAACATCTATGAAGTATGGAGTTTTCACTGGTTAATGACATTTTATTTTCGGTTCATGAAGAATTTTAGCACAATTGTGTCACTGATTACAAATTATATGAAGAATGGACCATTTTAGTAGATGGATAAAGCTGACAGGAACTTTGCTGAAATCAAGCGTAGATTATCCACAACTCTATTTCTCATACTTCTTAGCTTCAACAAATTATTTGAAGTCGAATGTAACGCTTCATATTTCAGAATTGGAAGAGTTTTGTCATAAGAGGGCATGCCGGTAACATTATATAGCGAAAAGCTTAGTGATGCACATAAAAAGTGGTCGATATATGAGTTTGAATTGACGCAGTCGTCTAAAAAACTGCGATATTTGTGACATTACTTAATTCAAAGGGAATGTATTCTTTACACAGACCATCAAGCTCTTAAATTCATTAATATTAAATTGTGTGCATGCTATGTAGATTTCATTCTTACAGAAATTCACATTTGTACTAAAGCATAAGCAACAAAACAAAGCGGTGAATGCACTTAGCTAATGTACAACTTTGTTACTGACCATGAGTAATAAGGTTGTTAGGTTCGAATGCCTCAAAGACATATATGTCGATGGGATACATGGATTAAATATCAAGAGGGTCATCCTAGTGACCTGAAAATTCACACATGATGCAATGGGATTACTACAATTGCACTGTGGAAGCTATTCGAGGCTACGAAATGAAGGTTACATCGTAAAAAGGGGGTTGATTAGGACTAATTAAAATTTACATCTTTTAAACTCAATTTCTTCCTTAAGATAGTATACAAATTAAGCTAAGTAAGGTAATAACTCTTAAGGCTTCCAAGCTAATGGAGGTTTCAATCACATAAACTATAAATAATATACCAATTAAACAACTAGTCTATAAACATGATAGTGTACATGTGTATATGTGATGCGCTAACCATCTATTCATAGCATTCATCTAATCATGTATATATATAACTAATAACATTCACCACATAAGTATAATTAAAGAAGTGCCCAAATACAATCTCAAACATAAGCATGTATAGTGGTTCTATTTTCCTACTCCACTACTAGCAGATGCACTCAATCCATGAGTGTACTAGATTTCACTATTGGAGGTTTTAAATCAGTTGCACATCTAACATTTACAATCCTATACAAGGATCTGCTCCTGCACAAGACTTTACATGGTTTTCCATAGGCATGTTACAAGCCTTGATCCTACATAAGAACCTACTGACGTATACTCTCATTGGAGACTTTTGTTGATACCATATGAGACTTTAGTTGGTTTTCTATCAGTTAACCAATAATCTCATTCATAATCTAAGGACCTACATTTACTCCCACCAGAGGCTCCCACGGAGACTAACACGTACACACCTGTGTCCAATGGATTCATCCCTACACAAGAGCTTAGGATATGGGTCATACATAAGAACCTAATTGAGTTTCATAATTCAAAATCCACACTCAATCTTACATAAGGAAGGAGTGTACCTGGACTCTTACAATTGACAACTTACTTCTCGAATTGAGCTCCTTTTGTAGCATCATCTTGAATTGCTTCATTAGTGCTCTCTCATGTTTCAATCAGCTCCCCTTTACTCTCATCGATCACGATGTCGATGCTTTGTTAAGGCTTTAGCTCGACGATCAAATAGCTTGCATGTAGTGCTCCTTTAAGGTGACCAAGGTGATGGGAGGTTAGTAGAATCTCTTACAATTAATAAAAAATTGTAATTCCTAGGAGATTCATATAGACGAGTCTTCTAGAGGATTTATACAATAGTATGACTATTGAAGTTAAGTCTAATATCTAGAAAATAGAGGAGTTCAAGCATATCTTTAAAGCGGGGGTTAGAATTCTCATTAGAGTATTAATTCCAAGGAAGAAGACTTAGATCTCATTGGTTTAGAAGCTTATGATGAGGGATATAATCATAAAATCACTTAAGCTTTTATTGCACCAAAAACTTACATAATGCCTAAGAATTGAATGCCCTTTATAAGAAGTTTAAGTTATAACAGTTAAAAAATAAGTAGATAATAGGTCTTTCGATGGGATCGACCAGGGCTTCGATGACATTGAAAAAAAAATCAAATTTTTAACTAAATTGTTTCTGAACATCACACTGTTATCTAATGTTATCAAGTGGTCTTCGATGACATCGATGATATCCTTCGATGTCATCGAAGGTTCCTTGATTCCATCGAAAAACTCGGATAACTTGTTGGATATATCTGAGTTACCTACTCAATTCCATCGATTGGTGTTTGATGCCATTAAAGACCCCAAGAAGTCTGGTCGATGGGATTGAGCAGTAATCAAAGTCTACTGTTTTAGTTGTATGATTTCATAGAAGTTTCATACCTCTTCTAGCATTATTTATCATGTTCCAATTAATTTTCTAAGCCTAAGGGATGATTAATCAAAGTTTACCTATTAAGCCAAGATCATCTAGAGGTTCAAGGGTTATTTTAGGTCAAGGGTTAGGGTCATCAAGGCACCTTATTTACCTTTTCTTTTCTCCTTGATGTTCTTGTTCTCTTATGTCTTCTGTCTTCAATTTTCAAGAGCTCAACCGATTACATGACATAATAACTTATATGATTGACAAACAAGATGCACAAATCAGTACACTAACATGTCCTATATATGCAAAGCAATTTCCTCTTCAAAAGGAATCAACTATACATCGCTAAAAGTTCTTTAAGAGAGCAGATTGTAATACCTTGAACTTTTCAATACCCGAGTATTGAAAATTCTCGAGTGTTAGTATGAAATTTAATTTAGTATATACATGTATATGTCACCAATTTAGCCTATCATAGCTTTACATCTATTCTATAACCTGAATTTGACCATTGAGAATAATATTCATCCATAGATCAAGTCATCCAACCGTTGATTTTAAAACAATATCATCATATGTCCAAGTATTGCCACTTGTCCATCATAACCAACTGTTCAGTCAACTATCAACTAATAGGTAAAGATATTTGATTGTCCACTTTGAGTTTGAACCACCTGATCATAGTGAACTAACTACCTGATATTTGCATCTGGTCGTACACATATCAAATTGATATTCTAATCTATTTATCTTGTTCACTACCTATGAATATGCTTAACCCAACATCAAAATTATAATATAAGAAACTTACACATGTGAACAAGTCATTTGAATCTAATGGTATATATGTTTTGCCTTGTGATCACTCCAAAAATTAACTTCTGATCATTCGTTTACAAAACTGTTCGTACACACACTTACATACATGATCAAAGCACTAACCATCAAGTTTTTCTATTTTTAACATGTCATCTGGCCATCCATTATGTTGGTTGATATATGTACATTCACTTAATTAATTTGGTGAATAATTCTTGATTCATAATTACTTAGAAATATGTATATAACTATGTATAATTATTAGATTTTTTAAAACTCTCATATCAACAATAATTATGAAAATGCCCTTAACTTAAACCCTTGAATTCTAGATCACAAGGTTTCCACAATCCGTTTGATGTAAAATTTTATATTATGCTTATGTATCATAAATTAATCATACATGTCAAATTTTAGCCCTTAAATCATTATAAAGGTGACCCAATTGACAAATTATCCCCTTAACCATTGATTTTGGCATCTATCGAAGGAAAAAACGTCGTGGGTAGTCATAGTAGAATATTTCCCTTCATATGAAAGACTTAGATTGCCCATAATATGGATCAAGTGTGAAATATAAAGACTCCACTTTGGTAGGCTTTTTTTTAGGCGCCAAGTTATCTTTTCGAGGCTTACCAACTCCTTATAAATCTAGATCTTCCAATTTAACCACTTCCTGCCGTCCATTACAACTCAAATTTGGATGACACTTTGGTCTCATATGACTATGAGGTTATATAGAATTTAGACCACGATCTATGATCCTACATCATTAGATGTTGAAACCAGTTCATTCCTTTTGATACAAAAAGTAAAATTTTAGATTTAGCCTTTTTTCACCATCGATCAACTACCAAATTTTGTCTAACCATTTTTGATTACACATTTCTCCCATAATTGGGCCTTGATCATTAAGTGTGGATAATTAATTGAGATCAGGTTCATTTTGACACTCGTTGGGAGAATTTTCAAGATAGGTCAATCAAAATTTTAGATCACTAAGAAAATTATATACATCGGCCCTATTCGAGGACACCAATACATTAGATGAATTGGATTTAAAGAAAGATTGCTAAAAAATGTCAAATTGAAGAAACTTAATCCAAGTGGGATGTGAAATACACCCCCTCTCACACGCCTACTCTTTATAGAAGGAGGAGTGTGTTCCCCTCTCCACTCACATGCTCAATCTCCCAACACCCAAGGAAGAGAGAGAAAGAGAGAGAGAGAAATACATGCCACTCACACGCTTATTTTTTTATATCTGAATCAAATTATTTTAAATTTATTAGGAATTAGTCCTTCTTTTATCCCTCATGGATTCGAAGTAGTTATTCCCTAAGGAAGAGGGTGATCGACCTCAACACATCCCGACCTACACCACCTCCTAGTATTACAATTAAACATTATCACCGAACATTTCTTATTGATGAAAATTTCATAGTTTGGTTAACTAGTGTAGCTACATCCTATATGACTATTCCCTCTTTCAATTTTACGAAGAGCAGTGTAGTATCTGGATGAAAACCCTATACAATGGTCGAGATAAGAGTGATATCAAGGGAATGTTCTCAAAGCTATCCAAATGACCAATAAGTTTAGGATCATGCATCATATTTTTACATACGATATATATCCTAAAAAGGACAATTGGGCTGACTTGACTACTCATATGGTCAAATTTCAGTATAAAGTTAGTCAACATCATCAGTTCTCTCTCTCAAGAATGATCATGAATCAGTTAGTGTCACTCTATTCAATAGCCAGTCGAGAGTCATTCATTCCTTTGATCATCTCATCTATATGTTAGTTCGAGAGTGTGGCTTTCAGACAATTACGGCTATTCTATTGAAACCTAGTACCTTTAATGTTACTTCTTTAAAGTACATGAATCTACTGGATGAAGATGCCTAGGCAAATGAGCCTTCATAGCCAACATGAGAGCCTTGACAACCAGCAAAGGTGTCTTCATAGTTAGAAGCATCATCAGAGCATATCACAAAGCTTTTAGCTGAGGTTTCTCCATCAACGACTCCATCTTCTAAGGACATGGGGACATCGCAATGTACTCCTCGTCCTCTAGTTCCACCATCAGCTCAGTAGTAGGACTACATAAATCAGCTTCTTGAGACAGACTGATATTCGAGCAACTCAAGCTCATATTGATGTAGAGCAGGCTCAGTATGGAGAGTGCCTGACCAGGCTAGGGCAAATGAATCAGACTCTGCAACACACCGCTCAAGATATATTGGCATATCTGACTTGTCGTGGTGACGATGTATCAGGAGCAACACCATCGAGCTAGGGTCAGTAGAGCTCTCAGAGATAAAGTTGTTGGTTTTTGGTATTGATGAGTCGTTAACCATATTAGTCATGTATATCTTTTTAATGACCTGAAGATGGGATCAAGAATATTGGTGTATATGTATATGTTGAGGATGTTGTGTTTTGGATGATATATAGCTTGGTTGTGTTTTAGACATATTGTGCTTCATTGGTGTGTGTGTGTGTGTGTGTGTGTGTGTGTGTATTATGGTTGCTACCCTTTATGCTTTATTGTTTAAGTTTCTCTTTATATGCATCGAGAAGTATTTTCTACACTCGATTGGTATATAATGATACGTAATATCTATGTGCTTTCATGATAAATCACTATGTTCTTAGGTTATTTGTTATATATATGAGATTATCCATACCGCATTATTTGTCAATCACTAACAAAAAGGAGGAGAACATACTCCCACAAAAGCGTGTCAATATATCTTTTCGCAGGCATTTTTGGTGCATAGGTTTAGGGGAAGCAACAAAGATATACATGTTTATTGTGTATTGAGTTGTATTTGTAAATCATGTATAAAGTTAAGACATGTAATTTTGTACAGGCATTTTTGGCACAAGGATTTAGGGTAAGCAACGAAGATATACATGTCTGTCGTGTATTGAGTTGCATTTATAAATCATGTATAAAGTTAAATAAGACATGTAATTTTGTAGTTGTATTATGTGTATTTTGAGTTATCATGTGACAATGTCTAGAATAGGTTTTTTCACGTAATCGACAAAGGGGAAGATTGTAAGTGCACTGTTTGTCAATTAACGTAAGTTGTGAGTCATTGAGTTGAGTGAGCCCTGTGAAGATAGAGGAATTAAAGACTTGAAGCTTTACAACATTTCAAGACTATTCAATGACAACTATATATGGTAGTGCCCTAATTCTAAAACCTATGACCATTTAGCCCAAAATCAAAATAGCTCTAGTTGCCCTATCATTTGCTAGGAAAACCAATTGCTAAGTATTTAGAGCCTTGCCCAATAGAACAGCTTGGACTTTGAATGAGTGCGTCAATCCAAACTTCAAAATCAGCTTGTATATGCACTCTGATTGAGCTCCGTCACGAGCAATCGAGCTCATGCTCGATCGATCGACTTTGTTCAATTATACCTGGTCAAAAACATCCAGTAAGCAATTATGTCCTAAAATTGATTTAGTTCAAGCGCTCTGGTTCAATCGATTGAGCAAGTGCTCAATCGCTCTTAAGCGATCGAGTTCGATCGATCGAACTTCTCTAGAAATGTCCAGCAAGCTTTTGTTTTAAATTGTTCTGGAGATCGATCGATAAAGGCTAGTCTAGATTAGCTGAGCCTAGCCATTATTTGCCCCTTTTTCACTAGCTGCAAAGCACTCTACTTATATGTTGAAAGGGGTACTTGGGCACTTGGAAGAGAATCCATTAGAGTCTTGTGTGAATGTTTTCCCTAGCTTAAAACTTTCTTCCCAGCTTCTAATCCCTTAAGTTCATCATGCAATCCTTGTATTTATGAGAGCATTAATGAGCATTCAAAGTATAGATTGAATGATGAACTCAATGCATTCATTAATGGCCCTGACCTTATCAAGAAAATATTTTGTCATTGTAGCCAATGAATGTTGAACTAGGTAAAGTCATTCCTTTTTCTAAGCCTATAAGCCCTATCATTTAGGAAGATTTACACATCATTTTCTCCCTTATTTTGGCACTATAAAGGCACATCTTCTACAGGGTTGTTGTTTAAGAGAACTGAAGAAGAAACCCTTAAACAAAGCGCGTTCATGGGGGCTCATCCACTTTGAGTAAAAAAGTATTTTTTGAGCATATTTTGTTTGGAAACCTATTCTTGTGTAGAATTAGGTTTTAGAGTTTAATATACCAAATTCGTCAAGCCCCTGTGTAGGCCTCCGATGGGAGAATAAGTGTGTTGTCCTTATGTAGGATATTTTGTTGAGTTTGATATACAAACTCTAAGACCTTATGTAGGCTATCGATAGATAAAAAATGTGTAGAACTTGTGTAAGTTGTAAAGGTTTATGGTAAATCAGATTTAAAACAATTGTGATAGTGAAATTCGGTACACTCTAGTAAACAGCGCATCAGCTGGGAGTGGAATAGGCATGTAGCTGAACCACCATACATCGTGTGCAATGGGTTATTATCATGTGCAATGGGTTAAATGAATGCATATCCTTATTGTAGCCAACATGTTTAATAAATTGTTAATATGATGATTCAGTATTATATTCATATATTAAATTTAAGCTGAATTGATATATTAATCTATATCTTATTTGATTGATTGAGTGATGGGAGATAGGCCTTTGCAATTTAATATAGAAATCAAAACAAAAAAAAAAAAACCCTTGCAATAGACCACAATTTCATCACATTCTTCAATTATAAGTGTAAAGAACACTCTCACTTCATAAAACCCTTGCCTTTAGGGAGAAAACATTTGTATTGGAGAGAAAACCCTCAGCTCAAACAAGCCACAATCATAATTAGGCTTAAATACCCCGATTTGCACCAAACCACGCAATAGAATCGGAGTCCATCGATCAAAATAGCCCCACTATTGGACGTCAAACCGACATAGTCCATTCTGCATCACACTTCAAACTAATATAATCATTACTCTATAGGTCAAACCAATACTCTGACGGTCCGACCAAGTTACTATAGGTCAAACCGACCAACAAAACTTGGTTTGAACCATCTTTCAATATGCAAGCGCACATGAGGATGTATTCTGTATTTAGTTTTGACCTTGCACAACACTCATTCTAATATTTGTGGGATTCAGTAAATCACCACCTCTCCAAATATTTTTGTTTATTATTATTATTATTAATTAAATCAATCCCTTTTGAGTACCACCCAAATATAGATTTAAAAGATAGTCATCTTATAACAACCATTGGACGCGGCAAGATGAATGTTGTGAAATATAGTTTTCTTTAATCATCATCCTCGTTGCCTCGTCTTAACTTTTTGAAGTCAGGATATAAGCTGATATATATATATATATATATATATATATATATATATATATATATATATATATATATATATATATATATATATATATATATATATATAAGACCTGTATCTTAGACCGTACCGTTCCATAGACTTTTGCGGTCTTACCGGTCAAATTCCGGCAACCTTCGACCCTCAACCGATATTAACGCGCGACCCTGATTCATATGACGTCAACCTGTTTCGACTCGACCCGAGTTCTATACCATAGCGACCGCGCCGTCGCCACGGTTCCGATGCCGGGACTCGTGCACCGAGGCGATACCCTGGTCAAGAGTTGTAGACCGACGTTCGGTGCGAGGAAACGCCGCGCGTTGCGAAACCCAAGGGAATCTCTACGATGTGTCACATCAATCACATCAATCCCATCAATCAATCATCCATCAATCCATCACATGTCAACTACACATCACTCTCACCCCTTTTCCCAAGCAAGCCACAAAAGTCTTCCATGCCCATACCTTTCTTATACAAAGACCACAAAAGTCTTCCAAACTCATACCTCTCTTACATAAAAGGCCACAAAAGTCAAGGATTTCTTACACCCCATCTCTCTCCCATCCATCACTCCATCACCCATCATACTCTCTCTCTCTCCCTTTACAACTCTCTCTCTCTTTCTCTCTTTCTCATTTCAAATCTCAAGCAAAAACCCCTCCATACGTATGGAATTCTCCAAGCATTCTTAAGCTTCAAGTGGCCCACTTTCCTACCCAACCATCTCCCATCTCAACCCTTCATTCCTCATCTCATCCATTGAAGTTGAAGCTAAGGTGCCAAGGAACCCCTAGGAGCAAGAAGATCGGACGGTGGGTGCCTCTATAGGGTAGTTTTTCTTATTTTTATGATGGGCCAAGTGAGGCCCACCGATCCATGGTGTGGATCTCACTTGGGACCCTAAGATGTGGCCAATGGCCCACTAGGATCATCATGATCATTCCATGATGGGGCCATTCTCCATAGACCCCATCATGATATTTATTTCTTTATAAAGGTCATCTAGACCGTCCATATTGGTGGGGAAAGGATCCCCACCGTTGGTTTTAAATTTTGGTGGTCCCATGTGTCAAAGGACCTATTCGATTGTATGATTTCTTCAAGGGAGGGCCCATAATGTCGGGGTCCCTCCATCACAAGCGGGTCCCACTATCTATCTCTCTCTCTCTCTCTCTCTCTCTCTCTCTCTCTCTTTCTCTCTCTCTCTCTTCTTTGCTTTTTTCTTTCTTTTGTGAGGATGTAACCTGGTGGCCCCACTTGGATGGGCCCCACCTTGATATATGTCTCCCATGCTCTCCAATCCCTACCCTGGTGGCCCACATCCCTAGTTGGGGCCCACCTAAATGCATGAATTATGTCCAGGGACGCTGGATGTTCCCTGGACGTGGGTTAAAAACAAATATAAGCTTGTTCTTTTAAAGTTTAAAGGTGACCCACTCTCATAGGCCCCACCTTGTTGTATGTGTTCAATCCAAGCCGTCCATCCTCTCACCAGTATCATTTTAGCCGTTGGGTAGAAGAATGGGGCTGATATGAGCTTCTGGTGGGCCATAGCATTGAGAACATTGGTGGTTACCATTGAAGGATTTTCTGACATTTTTGTACGTCCAAAAATCACAAACTCTGGACTCATTGGGATGGCCTCGAGCCACTGAACACAATGGGCGGAGTGGATCTATGAGATGCGGTCCCCAGGCATGAAAAACCCCAGAAAAATAGGTTTTCTATATATTTTTTTTAAAATATTAAAGAGGCAGAGCCTCTCTGACGCTGCAGGCGTTGCAGCAGTAGCTGCAGCAGGCGGGCGGGCGGTCAGCGAGCCACCCACGGCTGCTGTCGTGGGCCCCACCATGATGTATATATTAGATCCACACCGTTCATGAGGTGGGTCCCCTCCTCAGGTGGGCCCCCTCCAAATTTCAACTCGATCTAGAACTCAGGTGGCCCACACCATAGGAAACAGTGAAATTGAATATCTGCCATTGAAATCTTTTTGGGGCCCACAGAAGTGTTGGATCAAGCTGAAATTTATATTTTTCCCTTCATCCAGGTCTGAGTGACCTTATGAACAGCTTGGATGGCATTGAAACATTATGATGGGCCACGTTTGTGGGACCCACAGTAATGTATGTATTTTATTCACACCGTCCACGGTGTCCGTGGACGGTGACACCCCCATGATATTTGTGTTTTACCTCCACCGTCCAGCGGACGGTGGAGCCCACCTTGCACGTGTGTTTGTTCACGCCACCCCCCTCCCCTGGCTGAATAGTTTGGATGGAAATAAACACTACAGTGGGCCTCCCCCTGGCCCATACCACACCACATACAAAAGTTGAGAGGGGTTACCCTCCCACCAAAACATTCATAATCATTTATTGGGCCCATTAAGATGTGGTTCACAAATCCAGTCCATCCATTATGCGTCCCACTTAGATGAGGGGTCAAACCAAGTTTCAGACGCATCCAAATTTCAGGTGGGCTCCACCAGATACTTTTATATGTTTTAGGCACGTCTTCACGAGATTTTAGGTTGTATGGCCTATCTGAGTTTTGTAAACGGCTGATTTTTGGGATATCCCATAATTTAAAGGAGACCCATCAAATGCATGGTGTTGATTTTCGACACACATCATGGTGGGCCCATAACGTTGACCGCATAGAAGCATTTCTGACGTAGGGAAGGACGTGAGGTCGGGCACCGTCTTCGTCAAGATGAAAAATATTCCAAATCCATGGAACTTCTCTGGACTCCTCACAGAGACTCCTCGAATCCACAAGGAAAGAAAGCCGAAAATAGAAAGAATTTCTAATAAATTCAAAATTGATTAATGAATGAATAAAAACGAGTTTACAACCCTTTAAATAAGGGTACCAAGCAATAGGAAAAAAATCAGAAGCAAACTACAACTAAAACTCTTAGAATCCGCGACTTACTATAAATAGTAAACTTACTATTTATAGACGGTCGTGATGTCTACTAGTGTGCAAGGTTTTCGGCCAAAAACAGTAAGTGTCCTATTTGGCTTCACCAAACCGTTCTCCTAATTATCCCAAGCAGTTTTTTGCAAATCCGGGCTGTGCAACCCGGCGTAGTGGGGTTGGTTGGCTAAAGTAGCTCATTCTACCCAAAAATCATACATTGTACATCGGATAACTCACTCCAGATTGCGAGATACACCCGATCTAAGGTCTGATGATCCGGATCACTTTTGTCGTCGACCGGGCCTTTTCTGATCCATCCTGGCCATGAAATTGTCCGCAACCTGCTCTACATCAATTTCCCAATGAAAAAAAAAAAAATGTCCATTATTTTAAGCAAAAAGGGTGTATCGTATTATATATCATGATGCCACTAAAATTGAAATTAAAGTGGCCAATATAGAGGGCCTATTACAAATAAAGTACAAATAAAGTGTGTGGTGGTGGTGTGTGTGCGTGTGTGAATTTTTTTTTATTTTTTTATTTTTTAAAAAAAGAGTACAAATAAAGTGTGTTTTTCCTTACAATGGAGGGAATCAAGATCTCAATAATCACTGAGGTAAGATGGAGCTTCACCTAACAATTGGGTCATATTTCTTCTCTGTCCGAGGGTCTCGGCCCCAACAAATACGTCCCTAACCTCGTGCATTTCTGTAGCAACATTTCTCATTTCCATCCGTTCTCTTGGAAATTCTGTGGAACATTCAACTGCAATCCTGATCACCGCAATCAAGCATTCTCGCATTCTACCTCTATGAGCTCTTATTATCTCGGTCCTTTGGACAGATCCATCTTCTTCTTCTTCTTCTTCTTCTTCTGAGAGGAGTATTGGATCCACAATCTCCATTACTTTGTCTGGAAAAGCCTTCTTTGCAAATGTAGTAAGGCTTAGATTGTCCTTAAACATGTCATCAGTGGGTCTCTTTCCCGTGAACATTTCCAACAAAAGGATGCCATAGCTATACACATCTCCATGTGTTGATGCCTCACCACCCATGCCGTACTCTGCAGTTCACATGGTTTTTTTTTTTTTTTTTTCTATTAATTCATTGTTACAACAACATTTAAAGAAGAAGAATGCTAATCCTAGAAACGTGTACCCTAAAATGAGTTGAGAAAACAGATGGACATTTTGGAATTGAATGCCTGTTATTGAAATATTCGTAGGGCCATAGGATGCTTGTGAGAGATCCACCCTGTGCATCTGTTTTTCCAGTTCATTTTATGTACTGGGTGCAAAAATGACGCCAGTACCAAGCTCCAGTGAGCCAATTGACAGAAACAGTGAGGACTGAGCACCACCAATGAAAATTCCTGGAGCTGCTGGGGCTCAACCTAAAGTTGGAAAAACATATGAATATGGAAACAACAAGGTAGGCCCCACGTACGGTAGGAAGTTAGGGTGTCACGCCCGTCAATATTCCACAAGAGGAATTGCAAATAAGGTAATGTGAGGGTAATTTTGTCAATGTCAAAATACAGTATACGATTCTATATATGTAACAGTAAAAACTATTGGTGGATTTTAAGAAATCGTTTAAAAGCATGAGATTTTTGGTCCGTATTCGTACAGACAATCACAAGGTTTGTGTGTTTGCGTGTGATAGAACATGTTGGCTTGTGTACCAGACACCACCAACCTATCACGTGACATGCAAAGACGAGTGCGTCACGTGCTCGAGCCACAGTATGAAAGGTTGGAGGGAGATCAAAGTTATGTAGCCCATCAGGTTCATTTTAGAGCGTGAGCCCAAAAATGAATCGTATCCAAAGTTCAAGTGGACACACCACAGATAGTAGTGGAGACAATGATTCTCACCGGTAAAATATTCGTATGGCCCACCATAATCTTTATTTTCCATCCAATTGATCTAAATTGATCCAAAACATTTGTGACCCCAAAAATGTTTCAATGGTAGACATTCAATCCTTCACTGCTTTCTGCGGTATGGTCCACTTGATCTTTAGATCGCTTGTTTTTGAACTCAAGCCTTAAAAGAATCTCACCAAATGAACGAATGGTTTGGTTATAACACATACCTCATCGTGGGCCCACAGAACTTCTGCTCCCTGTGAGGCCTCAAGGCATGTATCTCTCATTAAATCTAATGAGCTATCCATCAGAATTTTACGTAGACACCATGGTGGATCCCACGGAGCTTAGGAGTTTTGGAAACGGATTGGCTACTCCCCCTGCCACCATCCCTGTGGCTGGTGGTCCAGGCTCTATAGGCCCCAGCATAATGTATGTGTTTCATCCATTCCATTCATCAATTTTTATAGATCATTTTAGGGATTCATTCAAAAAATTAGAGGGATATTAATCCCAGGTGGACCACACTATAGGAAAACAATAGTGATTGGATATCTATTATTAAAATCCTCCTAAGGCCCACTGTACTATTTATTTGACATCCAATCTGTTGATTATGTCATACAGGCCCAGGTGAAGGGAAAAACAAATATCAGCTTGATCCAAAACTTTTAGGGCCTCTAAAAGGTTTTTAATAGTTGACATTCATTCAACACTATTCCTATAATGTGGTCCACTTGAGATTTTTATATACTTCTTTTTTGGTCTTATACCATAAAATGATCTAAAAAAACATATAAATAGCGTGGATGAAATAAATGCAACATGGTGGGGCCACATAGCACCGACCACCAGCCATTGGCTGGTAGCTGGGGAGTAGCCAATCCGTCTCCAGGGTTTTATGCACTGTGCGCGCGAGGGAAACCGATTGGTTACTCCCCTGCCACGGGCCAATGACTGGTGGTCAGTGATCTATGAGCCCTACTATAATATATGTGTTTCATCTATGTCGTTTTTCTATTTTTCTAGATCATTTCATTGCATGAGATTGAAATTGAGGTATATCCCAATCTCAAGTGGACTACATTTCAGGAAACAATGTTGAATCAAGCTGATCTTTGTTTTTCACTTCATCTAAGTCCGTATGACCTAATCAACGGATTGGATGTCAAATAAACAGTATAGTGGGCCTTAAGAGGATTTTAACGGTGGATATCAAATCACTACTCTTTTCATGTGGTGTGTTCCACCTGATATTTATATCCTTATCATTTTTGGGGATCAGCCCTAAAATGATCTGTAAAAATGGATGAACGGAATGGATGAAACACATACATCATGGTGGGGCCCACAGAGCACCGACCATCAGCCACCGGAATGGTGGCAGGGGAGTAGCCAATCCGTTTCCGTGCATGAGACAGTGTTGTTTCCAAATACACGTGGCATGTTCCTAACCATCTAATCATCAGCTTTATTAGAAAACAGAAATTTCAACGGTAACTTCTGAAAAGTAGGCCATCCATGATAGGTCCACGAAATGGACAGTCCAAAAATGCGACTCCTTCATGCAAAAAGCAGAGTCATTGGCGACTGCAAACTCGGCCAAGTGAAGTCATTTTGATGAGATTTGAAGCCAGGAAAGCTGGTTTACAGCCATGACTCGGTCCCGACATGATGAGGCTCATCGAGTGAGCTCGTTGTGTTGGTCAGGTCGACGCTGCTAAAACTCATAATCTGAGCTAAGGCAAACGCCTGTTGCCAGCACAGGACATTCTGTATGCTAATGGCTTCAAAAGGCACTGAAAGTGTTCGACGAAACGCCTAAGAGATGAGGAAGATGCCGTTAGGCTAAGAATAGGTGGTGACGACCACATTTTCAATAAAAGGGAGGTGAGGTGAGACAACATAGCTGGTATAAAATGCCATCTTATGTTCGCATTAATGGGAGCGAGGTGGGATATTTTCCATGGTTTTTATAGTTTCTGGCTTGCTATGGTTGGTGTATAAAGCCATCTAACGGTCGGATATTTGTGCAATGGTTTGATAGTGGCTTTTGACACATTGCTGTTGCGCCAATATATCATCTGACATTCCCAGATTTTCAGATTAGGATTAAGTGTTTGGAGAGTTTGGAGGCCATATCATATTCTGTGAATTGACAGTTTGTCCAATGGGTTTTTTTTTTTTGGAAGAAAAGCAAGAATTTATTAACAACCAAAGCTAAAAGGATATTTTCTTTGGATGATTAATCCAATGATCGATAATCAATCGCAATTCAAATCTGATCGATTTTTGGGCTGTGGCCTATGATGGTAAAGCCAACAGGATGAGAGTTTTTGATGCTCGAAAGGTAGGTCCTACTATTGCAAGTTGTAGTATATGAGTGGTAAGGTATTTAAATGAAGTAAAATTAGCCTCTAGATATTAGACAAAAAAATGTGTAGTTTTCCGAATGTGTGGCTGTATGACTGGATGCTGTGAGGTACATGGTGCACAGCTTGCAGATGGGGCACATGATGCATGACATATAGAAAACATTTTATCTGTAATTTTAAAAAATCAAGTCTAAGAGAGAAAGGAAGAAGATGTTAAAGGAGTCATTACCTGGAGCAACATACCCAATTGTTCCCTTTATCACGGCCGAGCTGCTTTGATTCTGAGAATAATGATCAGATTCACATAGAAGTCTTGCTAGCCCGAAATCGCCGACATGGGCAATCATGTCAGCATCAAGAAGAACATTGCTTGGCTTTAGATCACGATGGATGACTGGCGTCTGGCAGTCATGATGAAGATACTCGAGTGCATAAGCTACATCAATGGCTATGTTTAGCCTCTGAATCAGGCTTAATTTCCTCAAATCACTTCGGCCATCATCATCCTGCGGATGCAGCCACTTCTCGAGGCTCCCATTAGGCATGAACTCAAGAACTAAAGCTTTGAAATGGTCCCCTTTAAAATCGATGCTCGAGCAAGAAGTTAAGACCTTGACGAGATTGCGGTGCCGGATATTTCTCAAGGCTTTGCATTCAGTGATGAAGCTCTTGGAAGCCCCTCTTTCTTGAAGGTTGAGCACCTTCACTGCGACGATCATCTCATCGTGGTCTAGAACTCCTTTATATACCGAACTATAGCTTCCGAAACCAATCAAATTGGATGAAGAGAAGGCATTGGTGGCTTTGAGGAGCTCTGCATAAGAAACCTTGAAATGATGATTCTTCAAGGAAGATGTCGAAGAGAGTCTCTTTCTTAGCTTTTTTCTCCAATAACAAAAACCAAATATACAGGATAATATGAGCAAGCAAAGAATTGTGCCGAATACTGCAATCACCACTTTGATAACTAGAGATCTTCTTTGTTTTTTGGAGGCTGTAATTGGACATGACAGCAGTTGCAACGCTGGAATGCCACCACAGAGTTTCTTGTTTCCAAGGACTGAACTGGCACTCAAATTTCTGAAGACCCCTTCTTGTGGTACTTCGCCATCAAGATCATTGAAAGAGAGATTCAGATACTGCAAGAACTGAAACTTCTCGAGGTATTTTGGAATTTGCCCCGACAAATTATTATCGGAAAGATCTAAGATTTTAATGACTTTTAGAGTATTCAAAGATCTAGGGATGGTTCCATTGAAGAAGTTTCCCTCAAAGTTAAGGTTCTCCAGTTTCAGACAATTGCTAAGCGCTTGAGGAATTTCACCCGACATTCTATTCCCTGCAATGTCTATTTCTTCAATGTTTTTCAAGTCACCAACATCCTCTGGTAGGCGGCCAGTGAGAAAATTCCTGTCCAATCTGAGGGAAAGTGTCAAGGATACAAGGCTAAAAACTTGTTTGGGTATGTCACCATGGAGGCTGTTTTGAGAAAGGTTCAACACATATAGATTCCGACAGTTTCCGATAGTCGGAGGGATGAATCCCTGTAGGTTGTTTTCTGCTAAGTACAGATGGCCCAAGAGAGACATGTTCCCGACAGAGAATGGAATGCTGCCTGAAAATCTATTTATGGACAAGTCCAAGACTCGCAGGCTCTGAAGCTTCCCAATACTGACCGGAACAGAACCCGTCATACAGTTATGATCCATCGTCAATTGGGTCAAGCCCGCGAGATTTCCTATCCCATTAGGGATACTTCCAAATATCTGGTTTTCACTCAGTGTTAGCACTTCAAGCTGGATTGAAAGATTTCCGATGGAGTCTGGCAACACTCCTTTGAGATTATTGTATTCTAGACCTAAAAGCGTTAGATCACTACAGTTAGTTAAAGATACCAGAAATCTTAAGTCATCTCCTTCCCTAGTTCCGAGCTGATTACCTGCCAAATTCAACCAAGCAAGACTTTGTAACCTCCCAAGATTCGTTGGCAAGGGTCCGCTAAAACCATTATCAGTCAAATCAAGTTCTTCAAGCCTCAGAGCATTGCCCAACGATCTTGGAATAGGACCTGTAAAACGGTTTCCTCCCGCTAAAAGAGCCTTGAGGTTTGGAAGAGTGAGGCCTATGTCAGACGGAATTCTTCCAGAAAACGAGTTATCCGTCACAGAAAAAGCAAGCAAGGATGATAGGTTGTAAAGCTGAGAAGGAATGATACCAGACAATCTATTTTCAGAGACTTCAAGAAATTCCAAGTTGGGTATTCGGCTCAGATCGACCGGAATGCTTCCACCCAAGCTATTATCTAATAACGAAAGCACTGTGAGAGATGAAATGTTACCAAAAGAAGGTGGGATGCTTCCTACAAGCTTGTTAGACTGAAGATCTAGTATAGTGAGCTTTCGCAAAGTGCTAAGCTCGACTGGAATCTCCCCCACGATGTCGTTGTAACCTAGATCGATGACCCTGAGGTTTGAACACTTGGTTATATTGATGGGTATTTGCCCTTGGAAATTGTTCTGGCTAAGATTGAAATAACGAAGATGGAACAAACGGCCTATGTCTTGAGGGATTGGGCCGTGGAATTTATTCTCTTGGAGGTTGATACGCCGAAGGAATGTGAGGTTTGCAATATTGAGAGATAGGAGCCCTTTCAACTCCAATCGACGTAGGTTCAAGGCAGCTACTCTTTGACGCCGGCGACCGCATGTAACTCCATGCCACTTGCAGAAGTGGAGAGAATTGTTCCACGAACTCAAAGCTCGGAGTGGATCGTTTGCAATTTGGTCCTTGAAGGCTAGCAAAGCAAATCGATCAGTTTCATTGCTGAAGGTGGCGGCAACGACATTGATTGAATGCAAGCTCACACCCAGGAAGTGGATTACATGGATGAAGATGATAAACGACCAAAATACACTCAAACCCATTTGCATAAGCTCTTCCTCTGTTTATTTTTATGTGCAAGATGCATAGCCAACGCTTATATTTATGGAAAGAGAGTCGGGATCCTCTGTTTGCCAAAACAACGACTTTCCTGCTTTTTTCCTCCTTTGCTGTATAGTGATTGGTCCATCTCAGTCAGCGATGCACTAGTCAATGCATTACACAATCACACGGTCCACTTAGGTTGCAACGACCACAGTTTTGCTGCTTGACGCGAACAGAGGATCCGTGGCTGGTGGTCGGTGCTCTGTGGGCCCCACCATGATGTATGTGTTTTATCCATGCCGTCTATCTGTGTTTCTAAGTCATTTTATAATTTGATACCAAAAATGAGATAAATCCAAATCTCAAGTGGACCACATTACAGGAAACATTGTTGAATGAATGTCAACCATTAAAAACTTTTTGAGGGCCATAAAAATTATGGATCAATCTGATCTTTCTTTTTTTTCCATTCATCTGGGTCTGTATGACCTAATCAACTGATTGGATGTCAAATAAACAGTACAGTGGGCCTTAGGAGGATTTTAATGGTGGATACCCAATCACTATTGTTTTACTGTGGTGTGGTCCAACTGATATTTATATCACTCTCATATTTGGTATAAAACTCTAAAATTATCAGTAAAAGTGGATGAACGGAGTGGATGAAACACATACATCATGGTGGGGCCCACAGAGCACCGACAACAGCCACCGGGCTGATGGCGGGGGGAGTAGCCAGTCCGCTCTCGCGCAATCAAATCCCACCGCGTGGGGTCACCGTGTAATCTACGTCCAAAATCAAAATATATGCCTGGTCCAAACGGTGAGTTGTTGAAAATGACTTTTAAATTAGTACATTCATTGACGGGCTTATCAAATGAATATTCTCAATTTCGCACAGGAGTGTCACTGGCACATGTGGGCTGTTTATATTGGACTCTTGACTTCATGGTCTTCGGTACTGTGTATAGGTGATACACGACTGATGTATGTGTTATCCTTGATATCTCTTCATTTTACCTGATATGATCGTATCAGGGCATGAGTTCAAAAATAAGATAGATTCAAAGTTCAGGTGTCCTTGTGACCGTGTGGACAAGATAGATGGCAAATAAAGATTATGGAGGGAGCAAGAAGTTTCAACCCTGGCATCATTATGACTCTGTTTTTTGTGGTGTGGTCTACTTTAGCTTTAGATCTACTTCGTTATTAAGCTCATGCCCTGAGATGATGGCAAGATGCGGCATGGATAAAACACATATATTATGGTGGGCTCCACAGAGCTTTTATACATATAGACAGCACCGACATAAGTGCTGTGTTCTTCACTAAGCAATCCAAGTTCCCTTGTGTTTTCCACGTGCGTGTGGATATACGCGTGCACTGTTGTAACGAGAAGTACAAATGCTCCCTCCTTGTGGTTGAACGAACACGGATTACCTGAGAAGGTTTGGACGCTAGGTGGGGCCACGGTGATGTTTGTAAAAAATTCGGACTGTTAGCCCATTTTGAAAGCCCGATTTAAAACATGGGACCAAAAATGAGATGGATCCAAAACTCAAGTGAACAGCATTAGAGGAAATAATTGTGATTCTATGACCACCGGTTGGAATATTTGTATGGCCACAGTTTCGTATCAAGCTAAGTTTTTGGTGTTTTAACTTCATCTCAGTGGGAATGACCTTATAAACAATTTGGATGGCATATTAACATTAAGATAAATCCCAAGAAAGTTTCAACCCTAAGAAACTCTTTCCCTGACTTTTCATCTCAAACGACCCACTCAATTTTTAAATACACTTCAATTTTAGTCTCATGTCCTAAAATGAGCTCTCGCCATGGATAGACGGTGTGAATTTCTTACAAACATCATGGTGGGTCCCACCTAGCATCCCACGGAAACTTATTGCCAGAGGCTTTAGCAGAAAATCCACATCCAACTATCCGTTTCAGTATGGAAATTTGAAGCCATTATCACTATCTCGTGCCAGAACACAGATTAGCTGCGACACTTGAACCAGCCAGCTGGGTGCAACCCTGACCGTGGGGCCCACCCCGATGTATGCATTTTATATCCGAGCTGAGGATCCATTTTTCTCTCTTCTTTTTTTTTTTAACACACGCACACACGCCTCCACACACTCATGCCGAAGTGGGATTTCACCACCTATGGATACGCAACCCTTGCCCAGGTGTTGAAACTCCTGAGAGTCTACCACCCCAGCAAGAGTAAAAATCAACCGTACGTGTTTTCTGGCTTAATTCAGGATGTGGTCCTGAAAATGAATCAGATACAAATCATAGGTAGACTACACCACAGGAAAATATGTTCATTGAACGATTACCAATTAAAACCTCTTAGAGTACACCATAATGTTCATTTGCCATCCAATCCAATGTATTGATGCGGTTATGATAGACTTGGATAAAGGGAAAACAAAATTTTTCAGCTTAAAACATAGATATCAACTTGACCCAAAACTCCTGGCGCCCCAAAAAAAGTTTTAAATAGTCAATCACCACTATTTCATATGATGTGGTTTACCTGATATTTGCATCTGCTTAAGTTTTTGGACCATGCCATAAAATAAGCTAGAAAACATGGATGGACACTGTAGATATACAACGAATACATTGAGGTGGGCCCGTGGTCAGGATCATACCCACATGGTTGGTTCTGGGTCGCAACCAATCCGCGGTCTTTGTGCCCGATGCGTCTCGCTGGGGCTGGGAAGAAGTCATCACGTGAGGTGCACGTTAAAAGAGTCTTAAAGTGACTTGGACTTTGAAATCCATGTAAGCATCGTTGGCCACCAATCAATGTCACGCAAGAGGAATAAATAAATAGAATAAGTTTGATCAAGGGACTTTTTGGGTACCACCCAACAAGAGAGTTTTTTAATTCATGTAAATTAATAAGTTATAAGCTCGTTTGAGACTATTGTAAAATTAACTTATGTGATGAAAGTTACATATTATAAGTTTCTATATCTTTTGTTTTTCAACTTTTAACTTTTCTATTTATCTCTCTCCATGTGATGTGATGGATGGTCCATATCAAAGGAAGCCCCACCCACATCAAAGTTGTAGCCTACATGATAGACGGTTCACACACATCAAAGGTGAGCCCCACATTATGGATGATGCACATCAAGGTAAACCCACATAATGGATTATCCATGTCAAAGATAGGCCCCTAATGATGAATGGTGAACAGCCAAAGTGGGGCTTGAATGATCGACGGCCCACATTGAAGGTAGGGCCCACACAAATAGACGGTCCATATCAAAGGCGGGCTCCACAAGAGGGGTGGTGGATATTGAAGGTGGGCCGCACATGGTGGACAGTAATTGAACATGACCCCACATGATGGAGAGAATGTGAATCTATAAATTTTGGAATTGAAGGACCGTACGATGCATCGAAGATTGGGATCAAGAAAACTGAACTCAAATCTGTACTTGGTTGAGACGCCATCACTATAAGACTAATATCGTGGTCTTTTGCACCTCATCCCCTTAAAGGCACCGGGATGGAAATAGAAGCTTTAGACATGTGTAAGATTGGGGACCCAACTTTATTTTTATAGTATGAGAGTTAAGGAATTTAGAACCCATCGAAACTCTTCTCCATTAGGCTCTACACAAATTTAACAATCTTAATCCAACTAGAATGTTGTGTGTGCAAGACATCCGTAGCACACCGCCCCTTATACAATTTTAGATTATTCACAACTGGAGTGGAGTCCACCAATATGCCCAATCATATTATCCAACCCTTAAGGAGATCTAGAAAGTTGATCAATTAGGCCCACTTTATAGAATTCTTATATTCTCTCACTTGATCCACATTGATTAATGTTAAGGTTAAATTTTGAAAACATATTTTAATTTTAAAGAAAACATCTAAATGGTTAACCAATGTATTTGTTAGATAATATAAACAACGCTTCTACTATATAGTCCATCAAGACCACTAGTATTGGATCGCAGTAGTAATCACAATATTAAATTTTGATAAAGTGAGACTAAATACGGTCACAAATACCATCAAGCTTCACAACATAGATCATATACTATAAAGTATGGTATGAAGATTACACACGTAATGTGATCATATGTGCTTATCCTTAAGAGGTATATGAACTTTCAAATATCTTCAATAAGATAAGATTTTAGTTCTACTTAAAATAATTTATGCATATACAAAAAAAAAAAAAAAAAAAAAAAGCCATAAAAATTAACTTTATATTATAACCATCAAAACTTTATACATAAGATCTCTTTAATGTCTATAAGAATAAAACACACTCAACTTCCACTAACTGAATAAATATGTGGGGTCAATAATTCTTATCGATATTACATGATCCTCATGTGGCATAATAAGGAGCCCTTTAGTGAGTAGATTCGCAATTATCTACTTAGTGTCGATGAACTCCACAGACATTATATGATTCTAAACTATTTCCTTCACAACAAGATACTTGATGTCGATATGTTTCGACCTTAATGAATGCTTATTATTACTAGAGAAGTAAACCGCAACTGACTTATCACAAAAGATTCTAAATAATTTCGGGATATGCTCCAATACCCACAAATCTAAGAAGAAACAGTGTAACCATTGTACTTGATTTGATGCTTCATGACAAGTAATGAACTCAGGTTCCATGGTGGATGAGGTTGTCGTCAATTGTTTCACGTTTTTCCAAGACACAGTCCCACTAACCATCATGAACATGTAGCCTGAGGTGAACTTCTATATATGAACACAACCAGTATAATCTATATCTGAGTATCCAACTAATTCTAAATGATCATACCTTCTATAAGTGAGTATGCAATCATTTGTCCCTTGTAAGTAGCACAACACCTTTTCAGTCATCCAATGTTACATTCTTGGATTAGAGAAATGCATGATCAACATTCCAATTACAAAGGAAATATTTAGTCACGTGCATACTTGAGCATATATGATGCTCCTTACTACCGATAGGTATGAAAAAATCCTTCATTCGATTCTTTTTTAAATCATTCTTAAGATACTAGAACTGGCTGAATTTATCACTCTTTACAATGGGCAATTGTCCAGGAGCATAGTTTTGCATGTCATACCTTTCGAATACCCTATCAATATAAGCCATTGTAACACCCTGAAAATCGAGGGTCGTGTATAAACTCAACTCCCGAGTTTCAGACCGTCACTTATGCAACAAAATGATTATGATTCAATGTTGTCTGAGTTAAAGCATTCACATGAGTAAAAGTATACCAAAACTGCAATTCATACTCCAGATCCAGTGATAAAAGCAAGCGGAAGACTAAACAATATATATATCACTGTATGGAAAAACAAAGTAGATCTCGACTGTCACTAAAGTATGAATACATCACTGAGTCTCATATACATGTAAATGACAAAAATAAATGTCCAAAAGAATCCCACTATGAAGTCCCATCAACCCAGGTCACCTAAGCAAAGCCATCATGGTACTGCATGTACGAGAACTCGTCCTGGTCTTCGTCAAAGTCTGGCTCTACCTCCTGGATCTCAGCATCACCTGCATCTACAACAGGGTCTGGTAGGTGTTGCAAACACCATCCCGTAACGTGGGAATGAGTGATCAACTCAGTGGAATCATAGAGCAAAGATTAGCATGTTCACAAATCAATCATGCGATAATAGTAAAGCAGTAAATCAGACAATCTTAATACTGTTGTTAATGCAAGATGACATGACGTGATGTATGCCCTCACCAACGATCTCCCTCATACGGCACCATCTTATGACCGCGGCATGCAATCGACCCTCAAGTGCTCCATATCTTTCAGACACATGCAATGGTATGGTGATATGATTTTCAAGTTGTTATTAGTCCATTCAAACAGCAAGATTGGGAAACTAAGGTACTTCCCTTATATCAATCCCAACACAGATCCTGTCTAGAGTCGTCACTCCTAGTAATCTCATACGAGGTATATTTTGTAGGTCGCTGCAAGGGCTGCCAGGGCTGTTACAGGCCTATTGTACTCTACTGCTACTGAAGGGTCGTCGCCTCCCGTAGACTCAGAATACGCTCGCGGTCATTACAAAGGACTCGTCGCCTGATCAGTGTAGGCCGACAGCAAGAATATAGTGTCCCATACCACCATAATCTACTCACGAGACTAGGTGCTCACTGGTCACTACGGGGAGGTTTGTGGCCCAAGCGTAGGCCGACAGCTCGACCATGGTGTCCCATACCACCATGCTCGGCTCATGAGTCTTCGTGGATCAAGGTACCATGGTTAACAGGGTTTACAATGGTAAGTTCAGTACCCTAGGTTCAAGCAGTTATGACTCATGCAAGGTGAACATACATCGACCGGTCGGGTTACTTGACGGGCTCGACTAGCGCGATCGCATCTCAAGTCGAACGACATGAAGTGCATAAAATACTTCGTGTGGCCTAACCACTGCCCCCAACTCCAAAATACGGCTCGCGTTCATCGATGCGTTGTTCGTGGCCAAGATAAGCCGACCACGAATTCGCTCGGTTACCGACTGCCTGGACTAAGTATAGTCCCAAACAATTATGGAATCACATCAGCAAATCATATGAGAGTATTGGAATTGAAATACAACCATGTGAGCATGTTAACACATGTTATAACATACAACTTAAATAAATCTTCTAGCACATACATTTCATGCATATAATGAAATCATGCATATAGTCAACATGTAGGAAATCATTTATGTCAACATATTAATTGAGAAATCAATCTCAAACTAATTCATAACATCATTTAATTCAATACATACTAATACAAGCATTTATACAAACACATACACTACACACTTAAGTCTACATATAGTATGTCGACCCGAAGTACGCAATTAGGCGAATCTCTTCGCCAAACTAATTATGCACGTATTCCTAACATTCTAATGCGACAACAAATCATGTCAATCACATCAGCAAAATATGAATGAAATTAGCACTTCCTACAAATGACTAAAATGCCCTAAATCTCATATTCTTCGTTGATTTACGAAACAGGAAACGGATAGCATGTTGTACATGTCAAACGGCGATGCCGTCAATAATCTACTATTAAACGACATTGAAAGCGTTGGAAACCGTCAATCAAAGCGTCTAAAATCCTCACCTCATCCCTTATGGATGTGTGAATTCGAACGGAGCGTATACACTTCGTTTACAGCGTTAAGAGAACCTAATTTACAAGTTACGTCAGCTAACATGCTATGAATCCTAGTAAACCTCAAATCAGCAACTTCTAGGGTCATTTCTTACCTGAAAACGTGGAGGAATCGCCAGCTGAGTGATGGAATCGTGTTGCTTAGGCACTTGCAACAGGTGGTGCAAAGGCAGAAAAATTCTCCTCCAATCTCTCTCACAAACTCACCTTTTCTCTCTCCCAATCTAGGGTTTCTCTCAAATTCGGATGGGAGAGAGGAGTGAGGGTTTCAACCCCTTTTATAAGCTTAAAAATGCCCAAAATAGGCTCAGGAACAAAGTTCACTTAGTGCTTAACCAAATCGGGACTGTTTCGGTCCAAAAGATGCTTTCTGGTGGTCCCCTGGCCGAATGCGATCAGACTTAAGCTCATGCGTATCGGATCTAGCACGCATCAAGTTTTCAGTCCGGCAGGGTTCGCAGATCACACGTGGCGATCCAGTTTCAGTTCAGCGGTCACCGCACGTAGATCAGGGCTGCAAGTCCCATGATATGAAATAGAAATTTTTCCTGATCCGAGGGTGTAATCTGGCTGAATTCTTACGGTCAGAACGCTTAATACTAACACGTCAAGTCGTGTGCCAGATTTGAATTTCAAATTCCAAATCTGTCCCTATTCGCACTCTATTCAGTCCGGGCTCAATGAAATAACCTGTGATTATCGGTTGGACTTGATTTTCGAAATGATTGTCAAGTCCAGCTAGGCGGTTCTAATGGTCTAAGATAAGAGGTATCAGACTTTCGACGCGCGGTATAGATCCAATACAAAGATTCAAAGTGGTCCAGAGAACAAACCTGCTTAGAGTTTGATCCGAGGTTATAGAGTATTATAGAGTCATTGGTTATACTCGATTTGGGTCTTGTAGAACGTATTTAAAGTGATCAGGGACTATTTCCCAGCTACTCTAACTTAGACTTATTTTCTAAAGGAATTAATTCTACGCAATTTCGGGTCGAGTTGGTACTCGAGTCCAAGTATGGATTTTTTCCGGGCGTTACAGCCATATTTGATAGGTTAAGCTATCGGCATGATCTGTCATGGCGTATCTCAATGTCGATGACATAAGAGGCATCACCAAGATCATTCATATTAATCCTTTGAGATAGGAATTTATTAGTATCGCTTATCATCCTAATGTCACTGCTAGCTAACAAAATGTCACCAATATATAAAACCAACGAAAGTGAAGACTGAAGACACAAGTGAAGACATAACATCCATGAGCAAAGAATAAGTAAAAAAGGTGCCTTGGTAACCCTAACCCTTGACCCAAAACAACCCATATACATTTAGATGATCTTGACTTAATAGGAATACCTAATTGATCATCCCTTAGCCTTAGGAGTCCAAGAGAAACATGATAAATAAGGTTAGAAGATGCGCGAAGCTGCTGTGTAAAAGATAGCTCAAAACAGTAGTTTTCGATTGCACTTCGATGACATCGATCGAGAGTCAGAACTGTCTAGTAACCAACTGGATTTTTCTCTAACTTTCTCGACGACATCGAAGCCCTTTCAATGACATCGAAAGGTAAAAGTTCGATGGCATCGAAGGACTGCTCAATAACATCGATAGAGAGTCGAAACTATCCAGCAACTAACTGGATTTTTCTCTAGTTTTCTCGTGGCATTGAGGTACCTTCGATAACATCGATTGAGAGTCAAAATTGTCTAGTAAGAAATTGAATTTTTCTCTGACTTTCTTGATGGTAAGCATTCAATGCTTCCTAGCATATGGATTTTCCAATAAAGAAGGTTGTTAAAGCATCAATGAATGTTGAAGTTCATTGTTTAATCCAATCTTTGAATATTCCAATGATTGCCTTTAAGACAATGATTGAATGATGAACTCCATGAGGAAAGAGGGCTTGAGAAGATGAGTATTTATTTTTATAATTAACTTTCTCAAATACTCACCAAATTGTAACGACCCAAACTTTTCAATACTCGAGCATTGAAAGTTCTTGAGCGTTACATGAAATTTAACATAATACGTATATGTGTACGATACCAAACTATCCTAACCTTATATCTATTCTATAACACGAATTTCATTATTGGGAATTATCTCCATGCATAGATCCAGTAATCTGACCCTTGATTTTGGAGATAGGACCATCCATCATATGATTTGATATACGTACCTTCCTTTAAATGAATCGGTGAATGACTCCTCATCCATGAGAATTTATATGTAAGTTCTTTTATAAGAGTTACTTCGAAACATGCTTACAACCATCTAGAACCATTAGATTTTCCAAAACTCTTGGATTATCAATAATTACGAGAATGCCACTAATCTAGACCCTTGAATTCTAGATCACTTGGTTCGCACGGTTTGGTTGGTGTGAAATATTATACCATGACTATAAACCCAAAATTAACCGTACACACCGAAATTTATCCCTTAGATCATTGTAGAGATGACCCAATGGACATATCAGTCATTAAACGCCGGTTTTGGGCCACCTGATCTTTGGATATGCTTCAAATTTGGGCTTAACCCCATAAATTAGATGGATAAATGAATGGACGGTGTAGATTTCTCATGCAGAGATAATATTGGGCCCCACTCGAGTACTGTGCGTACACCATAGTGGTGCAACTGTTGTGCACCAGACTAGGATTCCCAGTCAGCGCGCGCTGACCCGATGAAAAACCAAGTTATGAAAGGAAACTCCTTTCTTCCTTTCGCATTGGATGAACGTCCGTCCACTAGGACGAGATGTGGCCCACCACGGTCATCCAACAGGACGATGTGAACTGTCCATTGAATCCGGGAGGTGAATTTGACCAAACCCATGCCGTCCACGAGCATCCATGCACACACACGAGTTCACAGTGTCAGGAGAATGCAACACTACGTTGATTTGTGGTGTGGTCCATCTAAGACGCGGATCCAATTCATATCCGGACTCATGGCGTAACTAGATCCTATAAAACCAATAAATGACCCTGATCCAACGAAAGATTATCGTGAGTGGACCCCACCGACTACAATAAGGAAACTGAAACCGTTTCTTCCACAACAACAGAGAAACCGGAAGCAGTCCGAATTCCGCACATAAGACAGCCCGCGCATGGGGCCAGACTTCAATCTGGGCCGCCTAAAAATAAGGGCTGGGGATTCCGATCCCATCCTAACTGACCAAAGGGATAAGGGAAAAACAGAGGTTCGGCTTTTGGTCAATTTTCTCACACAAAAGAACTTCACTGTACTGTGTGTGAAGCAGCTGGCGTCTGATCCAAGTGGGCCACCTATCCAACCAATCTGGGACGTATAGCTGACAACCCTCCACTAAAGAAACATCTTCCAGCGTTGTGACCATAGGAAAACTCAAGTCGGCAACGGCGGAAGGGACAGACCGCAGCACTGTTTCGCTGTTATACGCAACCCATAGCTGCGTAGAGATACCTCCTCAATGCGTACGGAAATCCTGCGAAAGGAGTATGAATTCAGACCAGCTATAAATAGTCGGTCCATTCCACAAGTTGGAGAATAGAAAGAGAGAGAGAATGTCCGATCAAGAGGAAAGGAGGGAGAAAGCTCTGGCCGTCCACCATGTACGCCAACGAGAAAGGAGAGAGCGTCGCAGCCTGCTGGAAGACGTCCCAGCAAAGCAAAGAGAGAAAGAGAAAGAAAGAAAGAGGAAGAAAGAAAGAAAGAAAGAGAAGGAAAGAGGAAGGAAGAAAGAAAGAAAGAAAGAAAGAAAAAGAAAAGAAAGGAGAAAGAAAAGAGAGAGAAAGGGAAGGAAAGAAAAGAAGAGAGAAAAAAGAGAGAGAAAGAGAAAGAAAAGAAATGAAATGAAAAGAAAGGGAAAAAAAAAAGAGAGATAGAGAGATTCTGTGCCGAGCTGACTTGCTAGATCCTTGGACTAAATCTGGGCCAGGTTTGAGTCGAGTTCGAGGTGAGGGTTTTATCCTTTAAGCTTACATTAATTTAAGTCGATATATTTATCCGGCCTTTTATGCTTTTGTGTTATTTTATCCCGCCTTTTACGTACCTTTTGTCTTAATTGAGTTAATGCATTTTATAGCGCCATTACACTTGACCTTTACATGCCTTTTATCTGTTCTCTGATTTCTATTACTTTTCCTCTGTTTTCATTTCAAATTAATATTATCAATTGTTGGCCCCTTTAGATTTTTACGTAACTTCCATGGCAAGGAGCTTTCCTGAGTTTATGTGAGGCTACATATACAAGTCTTACTATTGCCTTTAATCATCATAAGTTGGCCTTAACTACTCTCATCAGTTCAAGTTGACCTTTGTCACTTGTCTCTTATTCGAGTTGGTTATTGTCACTCACCTCTTTTACCTTAAGGGCTCGGCAGGTGTCTTGATATTCTTAACCTTTCATATATTAAAAAATTCTCTCTTGATGCAAGTACTGTGTTGAGAATCCCTCCTCTAGCGATCAATTAAATATCATGAACGTAATGTATTTTTGGTAACGGCCCTATGGCGACACATAATTCCATGTTTCTCGAGTTGATGGTGCCCTGGTTGGTGTACGTGAAACGTTCTGTATACGCAGTACAAGGCATCTTACCTGTTAAAAGAAGAAAAAAGATATAAAATTTTAGAAACTGCTACAATACAAAACTCTATCTACAAGCAAGAAAAAGAATAGTATACCTCTGTTTTCCCGAGAATGAATTACATACATAACCACTTATTGTGAAATGGAAGACATGTAATGAAACTGATCATCCCCATTAAATGTTAGCCCCCAAATTAGAGATATATTTTTTTAAAGGAGATGGGCAACCAAAAGTAGGTTCCACATGACCCCACACAAATACAAACCTGATCATAAGTAGACAATACATAATTTGCTGATGAGCAAGAAACTGTGATTTATGGTCCTGATACTGCTTTCAAGGCCTTTCTACGTACTCAAACCTGATCATTGGCATGTTGATTGTCAAAACAATATTGATTGATTTCTCTATAGTCAACAGAATGTACACATGAGATAGATGAATGAATGTGTATAAGAGAGTTGAAAACATCTTAGGTCATGAGTTACATAGAAAACAAATCAGGAGAAAAAAAAAATCAAAGAAGACTACTAATTCCATTGCTCTACCATTGTAACTGTTTTCCATCATCTAATTCTTCTAGACAATTGTTCACGAAGATGGAGCTCAAGGCATCTTCCTGTTAAAAGAGGAAGAAAGATATAAAATTTTAGAGACCGCTACAATATCAAACTCTGTCTACAAGCAAGAAAAAGAAAAGTATGCCTCTGTTTTCTCGAGAATGAATAACATACATAACCATTTATTGTGAAATGGAAGACATGTAATGAAACTAATCATCCCCATTGAAATGTTAGCCCCAAAACTATCAGATCTAAAGTTGCTTTCTCGAAAAGAACTAACTCATAAGTGTATTCTATAACCACATCAGCAATCAAAGAACCTCTATATATCCTCAAGTTGAGGACACCCCTCCACACAGGATTGCATTCTGGCTAAATTATCACTGGTGTTCTTTGTTAGTACTGAAAAGGAAACCAATAACGATTTGGGGAGGTAAAGGCAGACAAACTGAATTTCCCCTAACATGAAATGCTAATTTGATAGAAAGGAGAATGTTATGTTTTTCATGCAATTTACTATTATGTTTGAATGCTTGTTGCGGACCTCTATGAATGAGAGTTTAATCCAGAAATACCCCTGCCCTTTCCTCCTCACTTGGATCAGTGATTGAACATTCAAGAAGTAGATTGTGAACATGATTATGTTCAGCCCCAGCCAGGCCTTCTTTCAGCTCCTTTGGACTTCAGCTAGAACCTGTGGCAGTTGCTGCTTTGTTTTTGGTGTGGGTGGCAGTAGGACATGCCTTGCTGGTTTTTTGTCGTGGTTGGTAGTAGAGCCTCAAAAGAGGCTACTTGAAGGACGGCACAACTCTAGACATTCTCTTTGCAGGGAGAGTTCCAAAGCTGTTCAATCTCCGATAGTGGTGGTGGCTGCCTCCTTTTTCTTGTTTCTCCCATCGTTGAGCTGCTAGGGCCTATTTCATGTTTGGGTTGTCTTTATCATCATGTTTTTCAGATTTCTCTTTTTTATAGTTTGTTCTTGTCTATATGGGTAGCTGTCATTGTGATAGGTGTGGCCCATAACTGTGTAGGGCCAACCCCAATTTGTTTGTTCCCATAATTTTCCTATATTCAACAAAGATACTAGTGGTGTGTGCTCTCTCACCTGAATTGCAATAACGATTGGAGCAGAAAAGGTAGAAAAACAAAATCTCTCCTAACATGGTTTATGTTTTTCACACCACCTAAACACTTACATGACAGCAAGGAGAGCATTCCAGCTATACTATCATCCTTAACCTAGGTTTGAGGTCCATCCAAACACACCCTTAACTGCAGTTCAGATTTCAAAACAAAATAGATAAAGCCATCATTGAAAGAAGGTTAGAAGACACCGTCCATTTTTTTTCGAATGAGATTATAAAATAGTACTTTCACATCACGCCCTTAGCTATGGTTCAAAATAGGTTTGAGGTCCATCCAAACACGCTGGGCCCTATGGTTCAAATTTCAAAACAAAACCAATAAAGGTATCACTGAAAGGGACTCAGATTCATTAGTGACCCCTCCAGTACCCACCTTGGTACTGGTTAGTGCAACAAAATCCCTGTGTGCCCACCATGATGCACGTCTTTTATCCACTCCGCCCATCCATTTTGATGGCTCATTTTAGGGCATGAGCCCAAAACAAGGCAAATCCAAATCTTAGGTGGACCATAGGAAACAGTGGCGATTGAATGCAACTTGTCGATTGGGGTCCACTTGAGATTTGGATTTGCCTCCTTACTTTAGGGCTAATGCTCTAAAATAAATTGTCAAAATGGATGGGATGGAGGGGATGAAAGACATACATCATGGTAGGGCCCACAGAGCTTTTCCAACATCGACCAACACCGAGGTGGGTAATGGAGGGGTCATTAGCAAATAGGAGTTTCACTTAAAAAAGGTTTGGATGGAACTCAATACATACATACCTGAAAGAAAAAAAATATATATTTAAAAGAGTTTACAGACTTACATGGGAGGAGGCTCTCGGTATAAGGATGTATGGTATGTGCACTAAATCCAACTTCATCAGAATCAACTTCTCTCCAATTTTTGCAAACTAGATTATAAGATAATATTTTCCCATCATTCATGGAAAACAAAACCTCATTCTCTTGAACAGCCAAGTAACGAATTTTGAATAACCTTAGAGGTGAGCGTTCCACAGAATAGGTCCATTTAATTTGGGTCCATGATAACTCCTCATACTCATCCAGTATCTATACTTTCACCTCTAGACCCTTGAAAGCAAATAACGACAGACTCCCTCTCAACTTAGCCAGAAAAATTGAATCAGTGTCGATGGGCTCCAAAAGCTGAGTAACTCGAAAATTTTCCTTTTCCACCTTTATATCAATTGAGAGGATGACATTTGAATCGATATACCAATGAAATGCCCCATTTGCAAATGCGTACAAGTAGGAAATGCGTTTATATGGAATACTACATAAGTGTCTCAATGAAAATATTTTTGAGGAGTATATGTCACAATCAGAAGCATCAACCATAAATTTTCGAACTATTCGGCACACCACATATTCATTGGCTTCCCAATCAATGCCAATTCTGATTAGTGGAGGGCCATCGAAAGGTGGAGTACACTTTAGGAGTGTTATCGATTTCCGGGTAGCAGGATTACAAATATGCACATCGTCTCTGAAACGAAAGTGTACTTACTCTACCTTTTGAAGGCCCTCCACTAATCGGAATTGGCATTGATTGGGAAACCAATGAATACGTGGTGTGCCGAATAGTTCGAAAATTTATGGTTGATGCTTCTGATTGCGACATACACTCCTTAAAAACATTTTCATTGAGACACTTATGTAGTATTCCATATAAACTCATTTCCTACTTGTACGCATTTGCAAACGGGGCATTTCATTGGTATATCGATTCAAATGCCATCCTTTCAATTGATATAAAGGTGGAAAAGGAAAATTTTCAAGTTACTCAGCTTTTGGAGCCCAACGACACTGATTAAATTTTTTTGGCTAAGTTGAGAGGGAGTCTGTCACTATTTGCTTTCAAGGGTTTAGAGGTGAAAATACGGATACTGGATGAGTGTGGGGAGTTATCATGGACCCAAATTAAATGGACCTATTCTGTGGAACGCTAACCTCTAAGGCCATTCAAAATTCGTTACTTGGCTGTTCAAGAGAATGAGGTTTTGTTTTCCATGAATGATGGGGAAATATTATCTTATAATCTAGTTTGCAAAAGTTGGAGAGAGTTGATTCTGATGAAGTTGGATTCAGTGCACATACCATACATCCTTACACCGAGAGCCTCCTCCTATGTAAGTCTGTAAACTCTTTTGAGTATACATTTTTTTCTTTCATGTACATATGTATCGAGTTCCATCCAAACCTTTTTTAAGTGGAACTCCTATTTGCTAATGACCCCTCCATTACCCACCTCGATGTTGGTCGATGCTGGAAAAGCTCTGTGGGCCCTACCATGATGTATGTCTTTCATCCCCTCCGTCCCATCCATTTTAACAATTCATTTTAGGGCATGAGCCCTAAAGTAAGGAGGCAAATCCAAATCTTAGGTGGACCCCAATCGACAGGTTGCATTTAATTACCACTGTTTCCTATGGTCCACCTGAGATTTGGATTTGCCTTGTTTTCGGGCTCATGCCCTAAAATGAGCCATCAAAATGGATGGGCGGAGTGGATAAAATACATGCATCATGGTGGGCACACAGGGATTTTGCTGCACTGACCAGTACCAAGGTGGGTACTGGAGGGGTCACTAATGAATCTGGGTCCCTTTCAGTGATGCCTTTATTGGTTTTGTTTTGAAATTTGAAACATAGGGCCCAACGTGTTTGGATGGACCTCAAACCTGTTTTGAACCATAGCTAAGGGCGTGATGTGAAAGTACTATCTTATAATCTCATTCGAAAAAAATGGACGGTGTCTTCTAACACAGTAGCTCTGGATGTATCTAGAGTACATGCTTACATGAAGAGCCTCCTCTCATGCATGTAAGAAAAGTGTTTTGTATATACATGTTTGTGTGCATATGTATTCGGCTCCATCCAAACCTTCTTTCAATGATGGCTTTATCTGTTTTGTTTTGAAATTTGAACCACGGTTAAGGGTGTGTTTGGATGGACCTCAAACCTGGGTTGAGGATGATAATATAGCTGGAATGCTCTCCTTTCTGTCATGCAAGTGTTTAGGTGGTGTGAAAAACATAAACCATGTTAGGAGTGATTTTGTTTTTCTGCCTTTTCTGCTCCAATCGTTGTTGCAATTCAGGTGAGAGAGCACACACCACTAGTATCTTTGTTGAATATAGGGAAACTATGGGAACAAACAAATTGGGGTTGGCCCTACATAGTTATGGGCCAAACCTATCACAATGACAGCTACCCATATAGACAAGAACAAACTATAAAAAGAGAAATCTGAAAAATATGATGATAGAGCCAAAACCCAAACATGAAATACGCCCCAGCAGCTCAAAGATGGGAGAAACAAGGAAGAAAAAGGAGGCAGCCACCACCACTATCGGAGATTGAACAGCTTTGGAACTCTCCCTAGAAAGAGAATGTCTAGAGTTGTGCTCTCCTTCAAGTAGCATCTTTTGAGGCTCTACTATTACCCACTACGAAAAATCAGCAGGGCATGTCCTACTGCCACCCACACCAAAAACAGAGCAGCAACTGCCATAGGTTCCAGCTGAAGTCCAAAAGGGCTGAAAGAAGGCCTGGCTGGGGCTGAACATAATCATGTTCACATTCTGCTTTTTGAATGTTCAGTCACTGATCCAAGTGAGGAGGAAAGGGCAGGGGTATTTCCGGATTAAACTCTCATTCATAGAGGTGCAACAAGCATTCAGACATGATAGTAAATTGCCTGAAAAACATAACATTCTCCTTTCTATCAGATTAGCATTTGGGTTGGCCTGAAAAACACAGACCATGTTAGGGGAAATTTAGTTTATCTGCCTTTGATTGCCCAAATCATTATTGGTTTCTTTTTCGGTACTAACAAAGAACACCAGTGATAATTTAGCCAGAATGCAATCCTGTGTGGAGGGGTGTCCTCAACTTGAGGATGTATAGAGATTCTTTGATTGCTGATGTGGTTATAGAATACACTTATGAGTAAGTTCTTTTCAAGAAAGCAGCTTTACATCTGGTAGTTTGGGGGCTAACATTTCAATGGGGATGATCAGTTTCATTAGATGTCTTCCATTTCACAATAAGTGGTTATGTATGTTATTCATTCTCGGGAAACAGAGGCATACTATTCTTTTTCTTGCTTGTAGATAGAGTTTGATATTGTAGCAGTTTCTAAAATTTTATACATTTCTTCCTCTTTTAACAGGTAAGATGCCTTGAGCTCCAACTTCGAGAACAATTGTCTAGAAGAATTAGATGATGGAGAACAATTACAATGGTAGAGCAATGGAATTAGTAGTCTTCTTTGATTTTTTTTTCTTTTTCTCCTGACTTGTTTTCTATGTAACTCATGACCTAAGATGTTTTCAACTCTCTTATACACATTCAGTAATGGTGGGACCATGTTTGATGGACAATGCCTCCAAAGTTCATCCAAATTTGGAGGAACATGGCTGACCGACCTTTTTCTTATTGTTACGGTTGAATGTGATTGGTTGTTTTTTTTCATCTATTTGCATTGCAGTTAATGTTGTTAAGAATTTCCCACCATCATTCATCCCCTGGACAACCTAACATCAGGCCCATTCATGATGCTTATAAGCAGGAGCAGTGTTGAGGAATTGGGAAGGTGTTGAATAACAGACCAATATATGTTTATTGTCTTATGCTAGACAATTCTGATACAAAGTGTGCAACCTTAGACCCAAGTTATGGTATATGACTCATAGGCCGAGTTGAGCAAGCTAACCGAGCTAAGCTCGGTTCGTGTACACCCCTAATGGGTCCAAAATCAACAAACAAATTGCAATGGACCATGGGTACGGAGCATTGAATCAAAATCTGATTTTGGAGATATTTCCAATCTATACTAGGTTCCGCTATTTGGTAGGGAAATTTGAGGAAGATGCCACATGTTTAAACAACATGAATTCACGGTGGGCCCAACAGAGTTTACTAGGTATGAGTTAGAACAAAGATGACCAGCAGACTATATCCAGCTTACGCTAAGTGGTCTATTGGCATAGGTGCATGAACTGCCTCTTTTATCTCTCCTCCTTGTAATCCCTTTAACATTGGGCTGTTTGGGAAGCTGGAAATGGTAGATATCACATTGATTTCCATGAATATGGTGCTTTTGCTTATTGTCATTCTTATGCTTTTCTATAAGAAGTAGCTATAGAAATTAATTGTCATTATTATGCTTTTCTTGAAAAAAAAGAAAAGTAAATTGATTTCTTCTAAAAGAAACTCTAATACATGGGCAGTAGAAATTAATTGTCATTATTATGCTTTTCCTTGAAAAAAGAGAGTAGTGAATTGATTTCTTCCAAAAAGCTTAATACATAGGCATTCCCTCTCTTTAATAGAGACACCAACCAACCATTAAGGGCTCCTTTGGTTTTTCAACAGCATAAAGAGCTTCTTCCCGAGCAATGCCATAGATTACACACACATGTATCAATATTTTCGTGGAGAATAGTTGTAAAACAGTGGACTGTGGATTCTTTTCCATATATTTTCACCTTTTTAATTTCCCAAGAAGGATTTCCATAACTACATTTTGCATTCTTCCTATCTAAACGCATGAAAATAAAAGCAATCAGAATTTATATTGACAGATGACATCTGTGATGGACAAAAGCCAGATATTCAACTCTAAACTGTTGCAACAACAAGGCAATTGAGATGGAGGGCTACACTCTAGCCATAATTAACCAACACTCTTAAATGGAATTGAATCACCACTGTACATGTGGCATACAATTAATGCATCACTGACCATCCAATTCACAGGCCTTATTTTGGATAGACAATAGACCAAAAACGACATTTTCAGATAATCTTAACCATTTGATTTCACCTATTCAATTATCGTTGACCATAATATTTCTAATCATCCATTCTTTCAGCTTGGATGGTTAAGATCATTCAGTTGGTGTGATTCCGGGTCGAGATTCCGTCAGTGATGGGCCTTAGGATTTGAATGATTTTGCGTTCATGTACATGTATGATCGGCCTTGGGATTCAGAACACGGGGAGGACTTGTAGCTACAGATTCTAGCAGGCCAACTACAGGTGTAACCCTTCCTAGCTAACTACCACTACACCAAAATCGCTAATTAGGAATGACTATCCATTTGGAATCTACCATTTTCTTTGCTATCCAAATAACTATCACTACGTCCCTCTCGTACTTGTTTCTCTGATCCTGTTTTTTCATTATGTTTCTGCTGGTGTAGGAGCGTAACAATAGTGTTGTTCCAACTACTATTGCCAATGCTTATTCTTCTTTAATCCTCTAAGATTTTATTTTGTGGGGAATTATTACAAATGGACAAGTTTTAGATATGTTAATCATGCATTTTGCATTTAAAAATGGATGAGCTTTAGAATATTTTCTTATTACAAACTGAAGCATTATTATGCTTTTCATAATCGTACCCATTTTCTTTGCCTTATTCAGGGCCATCAAGATTTTGGTTTCTTTAGCTGCAGCATCTGTGATCAACAAAAATATACATGTTTTTCTCTTTGCCTTGTTCAGGGCCATCAGTGCGATTTCAAAATGCAGTAGAATCAAATGAGATGGCTGATGTTAAGTAAGTTTGTGTTGGTTCCTTTTCTCACCTTTTATACTGGGAATCATCCATTGAGAAACACCTGTAGTGGAAGTTTGATGTATGTGGATCTTTTCACACACACAATCACAACCTTAGCAGGAGGACAGTGGGAAGCTGATATATTTGGTCTGACTTTTCAAGATATGTTGTGATGCAATGGGGCTTGTCTCTCATCATTTGGATTCGACTGGACAGTGATAAGATTCACTTTGGCTATTGGTGTTTCATGATCAGTTGATTTTCCATGTTCACCTCCAGCTGATATATTTCATCTTTTGTTAATGGCATGTTATGGTCCTAATTGATGGTTGATATTATTCTTCTTCAGATTAGCAATCCTTATCTTCCTCTTGCTTCTGGTGAATTGTCAATGGCAGCTGAAATAGCATTGACTGTCATCTCTACTTCTCTGGTATTTCATCTCGCAAGTAGTAAACATCTGCAAGTTCTTTATGAAATGTGGAGTTTTAGTTCATTTTGTGCTTGGAAATCTTAAACATACTGCCATTGTAGGTGCCCTGGCCTAAAACATGTCTGATCAGCTGATGGTCCAAATCTCAAGCTTGTCTAATGAGCTGGTGGGCCACATATATACATTGAGTGTGGGCCATCATTGATATCCTTTTGTTTCCATTTCTCTGGCACATGAATGGCTCATGTGATGAGCAGATTAGCCTGATCTCTGGACCAGGGTGTCCACACAGTTGCGGTTGCATGTTGTGCAGCTTGAAGCTCACACAATTGTGTAGTGAATAATCTGCAAGTTTCATTAGTATGGCTCCAATTAGATGCCCAAAACAATTCCTAGCAGTAAGGATTTTCTAACGTCTACTACATGCTTATGTTCATCTGCAATTGCTGTCATTTCTATGGGTAGTGTGTTAAGTTACGATCTGTAAAGCCGACCAAAAGGCTGTGATGATTATGATGATAGTGACAATGAGTGAAGTTAAGCTTTTTTTATATGCTCTAATATTTCATTCATCATTTCAGAGTATTGAAATGGCCTTTCATGTTTCAGTCCCCTCCGCTTCTTTGGGCCATGCTTCTTAAGTTCCCGTTTGGAGGTGCATATTCAGTTGATGTAAAAGCATTTAATCTTCTTTTTATTTTACCATGGTTTAGAAAGGAATTACAGATAGTGAATGTCATTTGCAGTTCATAAGATGGAAACAAAGGGTAACCGTGCCTTGGTTATTTTACTGACATCTTTAATATTTGACAAAAAAAAAGTAGTAAATGAATGTGCATGTATCAGCCGTCGTCTCTAAATATGATGGGAAGGAATCTAGAATGTATTCCAAAAAAGAGAGACCTCTTGCTTTTATACTATTTCCCAAACTCCACCTCAATTTTTGCATGACTTGGAGCTGCTTACACTAATAGATCCTTAAATAGTCAACTGAAAAAGTCAGTCTTGCCCTTGGTTAAGCACAAATATCACTATTTTGCCATGCATTTGAATTAATCTTCTTTTATATACTAAAATTTAATTTGGTCTTACTAACAGGTGAAACCAGTCATGTCATATTTACTTCGAGAGAGAACTCTGCTTTACCGATTGCTGCATATCAGGTAATTACAGTTGTTATTACCCCTTTCAAGTATATCTTACCCATCTTAAACTTATATTCTACCTCATTCATCATTGTTGTCTTAGTTTTCCTTCCAGCCATTTGGGCTTGGTTGTTAAATGGCACATAGAAAATGTTTTATGGTTGGTTATACAACCTATGGAAGAGCATAACTGCTCCATCTTTCACTATATTTGATTCATTCACTATTAGTTCATCGACAAGACCTCTTGAAAAGGTAACACTATCTTTTTGCTATCGTCCAGTTTTTATTTATCCTTGAACAGGGATTACCCTGCTTTCTAATTTTATCATAGACTAGTTGTTTATTTCTGTCTTGCTTCTTTTGTTAATTGGGGCCATTCCCTTACACTCCCCATGTCTAGAGTATCACCTGCTCTCAATGTACGGAGATGTTGATGATTTTTTTTTTTTTAAAGAGCCTTTGATTCTTTTTATTTGTTTCATATAGAATCTGTAAACATGGCATTCCCTTCTTGATGCCATGCCTGTTTCTGTTTAAAAAAAAATTGAATTTACACTGACCAATCTGAGTTTTGTGTCTTCTAGAATTCATAAGCACTGTTCTTTCTTCTTCTATCTATATCTGCTCAATTGCTATTTTTCCTGACCTGTTTCAGGCTTTCAGTAGACAGGTTTCAAAAGGGGAAAAAAAAAGGCAGTACGGGCCTAAAAGCTTACGAAAATGCTACTGATTCTCCGAAAGTATAGGTTGGAGAGAGAGAGACACTAGAGCACCATTTGAATCTGTCAAAGTTGCTGTCAGCTTATTTGGTGAAGCAGCCTTCTCAGCTGAGAAATCTACTGTGAAGAGATCAAAGGCTCTCCCCACAGAGGTAACCTATAAATCCAAGGCATCTATTTCTGAAACGATGATAATGGTAATTTTTGGAAGCTGTTTGATGTTGTTTTATAAGCCCAACCACTCTCTGGACATAAAATGCATAGTTGCATAATCCTTCCAACAAGCTTGGACTCCCATTTCAAATTGTGCTTTGAATCAAACTTATGCTCCAGCTCCATAACTGTTTATATTTGCTAATGTTTTGGAACATACTTCCCTGCTCCCGCATTCCATTCTGTTGCCACTAAACACTTCCATCAACTATATGAAGGATCATATTGCTGTTGAATTCCTTGTATTTTCTATTTCTTGTTCACATGGATCTATACATTCTATTTGGTCTCCATTGGCGTAGCTTCACTGGAAGCCTATCAAGGCTACCTGCTGTAGTAGGCTTCCAATTCCTAGTCCTGCCATGACAAGTCAATGTGGCATGTCTGGGAGATCTGGACTCTTCATAAGGTGCACCCCTCTTCGCTTGTCCTGTGGACGAAAAATACGTAGGTCCGGTCATTTGGTGGGTCACATATATGCATTGAATATGATCACAAGTTACTTTTGGAACCATCCATACACATTTGAACTGTTTTGCCCACATGAGGATCCGACCAGTGTTATTTATTTATTTATTTATAATGAACAACTGGATGTATTCAAGGAACCACCAAACCATATACAGTTGAAGGACTATGATCTTCTGAAAAGGCAATTTGAAGCCGTTAAAGCAGATAATGATATCCTACAAGCCCAAAACAAGAAACTCCATGAAGAGGTATGTTTTGAGGTTTTTATATTAGATTAGTGAACTCTTGAAATGGTTGTGGGATCTCTCGTAGAATTGTACTTCTTACATTGAAATGATGAGATTGAGATTGGATGATTTACTAGATCATGGATTTTAACTACAAAAGGATTTGTTCTTCTTATTTTCTAGTAATATTTTAAATTTTTCCTTCTTTTTAGTGAATTGGTAGATCATGGCTCAGAAGAATATTAGATTCTTTTCTGTCGGGTTTTCGTTGTTTAATTTCAGTGATTATTTTTGAATAAGTTAGGATTTACTTGCTGCTTGAATTAGATTTGTAATCATCTCTTATTTTTGAGTCCTCTCATTCTAAAACATACTTCTGTGCATCTTTGAAATCTGGAGGAGAATGAAGATTGGCATCATTGATCAATCTCATCCCCATGTGAATTATTTTTTTGAACAACTATCAAGTGTAAGATTAAAAAAAAAACACAAATAAATCTGTCGCTAATTTCTGAACAACGGATACGGATCTTATCTGTCGCCAATATTTTTAATGACGATTAATTCCGGCGGTTTTTTTCAAATTTCAGCGATGGATTTTTTTTTTTTGACGGATCTTATCCATCGCAAAAAAATTGACATAGTAAAGAGTGATGGACCAAACGACGGACGAAATCCATCGTTTATTTGTTTTTACGATGGATTTGGTCAGCCGTAGTATATTGCAGAATTAGTATTAGTTGTGTGGGGAAAATCAGGACATCGTGGGAGATAGGGTCATCATCAAAAGAAATGCTTGTCTAAATGCCAAATCGAGCAAATTAGTAAAGAGCAACATGTAGCAATAGTCTCTAAAGTGAATATAAGTGCTGAGTTGTTTGGATTTGGGCAGAGTTGTGTCTCAACTACTAGTCGTGAAAAGCTGTAACTGTCTATTGTTTGTCGACTCCCTTCTGCTTAGGAACCAATGCAGATTTGAATGAGTAATGGATTTGTGATTGTGTTGACTATGGATTAGGTGTCCCTAGTTGAGAGGTGGATGGATCCTTGCTCTTGCTCGGGTGGTAGACTCCCAGGAGTTTCAACACCCGGTGAAGGGTTCGAGTATCCATAGGTGGTGAAATCCCACTAGCATGAGTGTGTGGGGTGTGTGCACGTGTTAAAAAAAAAAAAAGTTAGAGAGGTGGACTACTTGCCTATAGGGGTGTCAATGGGCTGGGCTCGGGCCTGAAAAATCAGATTTTTAAATAAGGTCGGCCAGACTGCTTGGCCCGAAATTCTAAATCCGAGATGAGACCTACCCCAGGCTTGGCCGATTGACAGCCCTACTTGTAGATGACACTATATAATTTTGGTGCATATGATGATTATATTTATCTGTGCACATGTGTGACATGTTTCAATGTACCGAGTATTTGAATGCCTAAGTTCAAGCATTCCTCATGTGCATATATAACATGGTCAATTTTTAAGAAGAAAAAAATGTAGCACATGTCAAATAACACATGAACATAGTGTGTAACCGTTTTAAATTTTCCATGTGTCCCAATGTATCTTGTCCATGATCTTTGCATGTTTGACAAAAAATGAACGGAGCACTAGTCAACAACAACATGCTCATGATCAAATCCAAGTAAGCCTTTAAGACCAAAAATTCATGGACAACAACTAATGGTGGCAATGGGCTAGGCTTGGGTTGGCCCCAGTCTCCAAAGCCCTAGCAGGTGGACCTAGCTCAAATCAAGTTAAAAAGGCCTTAGCCCTTTTAGTCCTGGTCCGACACCACAACCCTTATAACAAAAAGGGTGAAATGGTGAAGGATTTAAAATGTTCTAATCTAAGAATTTCTAGAGGTATTGGTGAGTCCAGTGAAGAATTGGTTCCGATAACTGAAACATAATTGAGAGTGACTTTAAATTACACATGTACGTTGAATTGGAGTCAATTGCAAAAGATTTAGAGACCGTTAATTCATTTGTGCATGATATGGATGGCCAACATGATGATTGGACCGTCCAACAAGCTGGGCCTTGTCATTTGTCAAAAGCCCACATGGCCCACCCCAAACACCATACAGTAAACATGAAGTGGTACATCTAATGGGCTGTTTGGATTCCACACATACATTGTTGTGGATCCCACAAAAGTTTGTGTAAATGGAAATCCTGGTACCGTGAACGTTAGGCAACGTACTGGATGCATGGTTTGGATTCTACGCACACATTACACATTACGGTGGACTCTACATAAGCTCGACTGCATTGGAATTCACATACCTTCCAAGAAGGTATGTAATCATTCCCCCTTGAGATCAAAGCCATTATGTATTTTCTGATTCCAAGGTTAAAGCTACTGCACGTTCAATTGGATGAAAGTCTCATTAGCCTTAATATATGATCATCTCATTAAGTAAAGAGGAATAATCACAGACATCCATCCGTTAATTTTGTTCGATGTGTCCAAACCCGACGAAGAGTCTGTTTGGATGAAACCTCCATAAAAGGAGCTTCTCACAATTGTCACCGTACTTAAAATAGAGAAATACTCTAGTGCTGGATACTTGGACAGTTCAGTCCACTCATCCAGACTGTTCATTACATCCAACAAACTTTTCATAGAGTACAAGGGAAACATCACACCAATCCGAAAACATATTAACCATTCAATCAATGGCCTGTAATATGGATAGTCAAGATTGTTTACACAAAATTACGTCTAATCAACAATCTGATCCATCTGTTTGTTAGGGCCCGTCACGGATTGCATATGATTCCAAAGAATCACTTTTGTTTGGCAATCATAACTTTCCATTCATGGCTTGGAAAAGGGATGGCTACAGAAAATAAGGAAAAATCAAGAATCAATTGGATCATCTAATCAGTGAAATTTGTGTGGTAATCCCTGAAATGTGTTTCAAGTTTAATAGACAGTTCAGATCAATCAGTGGCCTGTCCATGTGAACAAATGCAACTAGGAGGACCATAACTTATGGTGCACTGAGAGCACTGGAGCATTTCTCCTTAAAATAAAGGATAAAACTAGCTGATTAGCTCCAAAATCAGACCTGATTATTGACACTTTGGATAACCAAAGATCCCCATGTCATTCCTGTCTAGCATTTGAGCAATGCCAAACAAAGGTGGGCCCATCATGGAGATCACCTTGTGTAAAAATCAGGCTACTCCACACTTAAGGTGGGCCACATGTACACCGAATCAGACCACCAGCGCGTCCAATTTGAACCGTCCATTCTCCCAATACGGTGTACCCTACCGACGAGTAGACTGGACTGATTTTTTTGTAATGGAATCATGGTGGGACCCACTTTACACAGCTTGGGCATCCTCCACATTTAACACAAGCATATTTGCTGCAGCTGACAACCTGGATCGAGATCATTGTAAACAAGTCCATGATTACCATAAAGTAAAACATGAATGAAAAAAAAAAAAAACATTATTAATATCCTCATATTTCCTAGTAAAACTGCAACTCCCTCCATTTAAAAAAAAATTACATTCTCGTACATTCAACTGATTGAAAGCCTTTATTAATCAAACCACCTTACTCTTTCTTCCCACTTCCAACCATCAGCCTCATACATGATCATCATCTTCCCTTAAGTTAGAAAATGACTATTAGATGAAGCCCATGATTTAAACCTCAGGACTTTTCTTAAGCATCCGAAGACTATATTCAAACCTTCATATGAATAAATGTCTTTATTATCCCCATCATCTCACTCCCCGAAAACCACCCAAGACACCCCCTTGCAGCGGCTATCTCATCACACTCACTAACCGAATCACCACCAAAAGCCTTACTCCCCTCTCTTCGGTTCTCCTCCGATACCTCAAAATCTTCCCTAAGGTCTTCGCCGGCCTCAACGGAAGGAAGTGGAAACGAATCAAGGGGAGTTCCCATCACAACAGCCTCCCCACCCACTGCACTCACGTAGTCTTCTAACCGGCACAGCGCAAACGGGACAGGTTCAAAGCTGTGGTCCCCATACTCGACAGGTGTAGAATGATCTCCAGTTACCACAGAGTGAGTATTGGAACTTTTCAGTCGATTCTTCTAGCCAGAGGAGCGTGGCAAGCTGACCGATTGCTCGGTCAACGGCTTCCAACCCTCTGACTTTCAACAGGCTCGCTTTATCATGGCCAGCGTCATCTATTGCCCGTAGAAATAGAGACCATCTACGTGTTCAGATAGCTCAAATAGCGTGTGCAGATTGCAAGGCAAGGAGAAACTATTATAGTTATGTTAATCAGACATAATACCATATTTACCTATTTCATATCAGAGATGCTCCAGTGTTCTCAGAGCACTGTAAATTATATTGCTCTTAGTTGCGTTGGGACATGTAGACAGTCTAATGAATTGATCCAGACCGTTCCTTAGATCCAATGCACATTTCAGGGCTGCCATGCAAACATCACACCAATCTGAAAAATATTGACCCTCTGATCAATATCCTTTATTTTGTTCAGTCAAGATTGTTTACAAAAATAGGTCTAATCAACAATTTGATCCATCTATTTGTTAAGGCCCATCATGGATTGCTTATGATTCTAAAGAATCACTTCTGTTCGGCAACATAACAATCCCATCCATGACTTGGAACAGGGATGGCTAGAGAAAATAAGGCCAAATCAAGGATGGTTTGGATCGTCTGATTAGTGTGATTTTTGCATGGTAGTCCACAAAATGTGTTCTAGAGTTAATGGATAGTTCAGATTGACCAATTGGACTGTCCAAGCGAACAGATACAACTAGGAGCAATGCAACTTGCAGTGAATTGAGAGCACTGGAGAATTCCTCACATCAAAACGTTGAGGAATTGTGCAACTGGTGTCGTAAATGGATAGGGATGTAGAACAGATTTCAGATGACTAATGCAAATCTGGGTGTCATTTTAATGTCGTTTTTCCTTCCATCCACACAATGGAGAGGATGAAAACAGAATTAGAAGAAAAGCCTAAAAAGAGAAATGTTGCTTGTTCTGGGATTGGAAAAGTTCCTCCTAAAGGAATGATCTCAATGGAGGTTTGCTAGCCCCACATGCAGCTAACATGCTAAACTAGCATGTGTTAGACATCTGAACCATGCAAAACTTGGAAGCCACCATTCAGATGATCCAACTCAAAAGAAAATTAGAGTAGATCCACTCAGCAGGCAGGTTACAAGCATCCCCAATCAGCGGACTGTCGGCAAGTTTCTTCAAAACATTCATTGCTTTCATTGAGTGGTTGCCAGCCTATTGAATGCACTGGCTTGACTTTTGTTCAAGGTCATCATCATGGTGAGACCTACCTTATGCGAGACTAAAATGCCCCAAACATACCAGATCGGCATGCGAGCTTCGTGTAGAGATGCGGCATGTTGGGCTATGGATGAAGATTAGATTAAACACTCAAGTAAAATGCAATGCCCACAAAAAATTGTTTTAAAATCATTGGAAAAGATTAACAATATAAAAGTTAAGGATGATATTAGACACTATCACAATGTGCTAGGTAATGCAGGGACATTTTCACACCGAGTTCGAGTGGAGTGACGTATGGGATGCAGGGGCACACTCGGGGTTGGTGGCCTGTGTGAGGTGGGTGGCTCATGTGAGGCAGTACCCATGCGATGTGGGACCGACAAGTAGAGTTGGCCGAGGTCCTGATCCATGGGATGTGGGGCCTGGGCTATGAGATAAAAGAATTCATTCGCCATTCTCTATCAGTTTGAGCTTTTAGAGCAAGTGGTTAATTGTCCTGCATTACTAGGTCACTCCAACAAGGTGTCAAATATGACCATTACAGATACCAATAAGAAGCTGCAGGTATAGTTGCCTGAAGTGTGAAGCAATGCTACAACAAAGCTAGGTGTCAGAGCAGGGAACTATCTGTTAAAAAATGTTAGCAAATATTCAGAATTAGGAAGCACGAGCAGGAACATGAGACTGAAATTCAATTGTAAGTTGGAGGAGGAAACAGAAATGAAATTCAAAGTAGGAGGACCACCTAGTTAGAAGGATTGTGCAGCTAACGCAAAAAAGCAAACTCTGACATCATAGAAGGTAACAGAGACAGACATTCATAAAACAAAGAACACATGTAATAAATAAATGACAACCGAATTAGAAAATAGCCACATCACTCTGTTCGAGGTGAAATAGATTTCATCCCTGCTATGGCTACTCTCTTTTTGAACCCCACACCGCCCATATGTGCTATTGCGGTACAATCTATGCAGGTTCCCTGCAGTACATCAGGTGGGCACCAATGTGGATATAATGTGGCCCAAAAGATCAGCCTGGTATGGTCCATGTCTCTGTTTTTTTTTTTTTTGGTCATGCACGTGTGGTAGACCCGATTGACCAGAGCAGCCTGATTTTCAGGTCAAGGCACATAACCCCAGTGGGGCACACCATATGAACAACTTGAATCTTTCTAGGAAAGAAGAATTCACAACCCTACTCTTACAAGTAGCCATCACATTTCTCATTGCATTTTGAACCACAAAGCCATTTCATGATTGTTAGGAAAACAGGAAACAATAAAGGGATTATATAATTCAACAGTTACCACCTTTATGTGAAGGAAACCAAAATCATATCCATCTGCAAGACCCGTTTTCTGATCACCCCCTCCCGGTACACAAACACGAGGGGACGGCTGCAATGGAGCAGAAAGAGCTTTTGCAATAGCTGTTGCTTTGGAGGTTAGGAGCGTTCGATAATCTCCAGTTGCTCCAGGTGCTTGTAGAATATCGATTCCCAACGACAGGCCCAGCCCTGCGATAATCTTGGTTGGAGCTACCATGCATGGCCACAAACTATGCATCTGTTCAAATGCCGGAACCTGAAAAACGTGAAAGCTGACAAGGGTAAGCAAAATTGAGAAACTCCCGCCCTTTTACTACATGGCCACTCTTATTATTTCGTATGAAAGAAAAAGAACAATTTCAATCTAGTCATGTTCAAGTGAATATTTTTTTATTTCATAAAATCCACAGAGCACCATCATTTCAAGCTAATCTAAATATTCCTTAGTCTGTGTTTGGCTGCACTAGTGAACTGACTTCCAAACATTCAGTTTAGTCAGGAACAAATTAGACAATTAATGACATTTCCTAATTTTTCATGATGGGGAAGAAGCCCTCAGATGCAGTTGCACAGGACTGCAATTTGGAGTTCAGAACATCAAAATTATTTGATACAGAAGGAATTACAAGCTTATCAACTCCACTTTATCAAAGTAAACTGGTGTGCGTGTGTGTGTGTGTGTGTGTGTGTGTGTGTGTGCGTGTGCGTGCATGTGCGTGTGCGTGCGTGCGTGTGTGTGTGTGTGGAGGACCAGTACAACAGCTAGGCTTTGTTTGCCAATATTTGGCAGCTTTTAAGCTTCTTTATTACTTCTTTTTTTATTTTCTTCTTTGATAGGTAAGCTGGACTCAAACCCAAGATCTCAATGTTGAAACAGACCCGGTCTACCATTGAACTACGGGCTGAAAACCAGACTCTTCATGCAATAAAAAGTCACTGAGAGTTATGAAAAATTCAAGTCAACTCAATGAAGATGTCTAGGGAATGACAATACTGGGACCCAAACTACTATGTACTTGTGTGCATGTGTTGTTTGCCACCCCCCTTGTGCAAAAGAACAAATTCACTTCTGGACTAGTCATAGATATGGTGACCATTGGACCATGGATTGGGTGCCTCCGATAGAGAGGTGAAATTATTTGTCAATGATACTTTATAGTTTAGGTGCACATGAGGATCATATTTATCTGTGCACATGCATGACATGTTTCAATTTGCCATGTGGGGGAACGTCCAAGTTCAAGCATCTCACATGTGCATGTGTCACAATGAACTTCAAGCACCAAAAAATGTGGGACGTGTCAAATGTGCACATGGACATGTGTAAGTGTGCCACCAACCAACCTTTAATTTCCCACATGTACCAAAGTCTATCTTGTCCATGATCCAAGGTATTTGACAAACAAGGACAGGGCAACTAGTCAGCAACAACATTCCATGATTTGGTAGCCTTGACGGCATGCCATGGATTGCTGGTCAAGCCACAACTTTGCCCAGATCCAAACAACCCTTGTATGCCTCCCTTTCGTTGGGAAACTATGACAAAATAATTGTTTGCACGCTTCTCTTTGTTGTACATTGAAATCAAAGTCACTACAAGAGAACAGCTGTCACTGAGCAATAGGAATTTCCTACCACCCTTGTCACCACAAGGGTATTAATGTCAATAATAATCGACATTTCCTAAAGGATAAAGACTGAAACTAAACTACAATGACATTTCCTACTACGCGTACCATTGTTTTTTCTTAATTAATACTGATCGGGATTTGTAAGAATAAGAGCGAAATCCAATTACTAATGGTGGTTTCAATCTTGGTGTGCTGATGAGGTCTGTTGTGGGTGTTGATGCCACAACCCTAGGTTCAAGTCCTCTTGTACTGAGCTTAATAGGTTTTGGACTCCCTAAACTTCTTTTTTGGACTCCCTAACTTAATATCCAAAAAATTGTAAAAGAAAAGAAAAACAATATTTAGATTAAATATAGAAAAAAAAAAAAAACACAGACCTCAATTCGAATTCCACAACCTCGCAAGAGGACGACATTCGCAATGTTCTTCCCTTCTTCCACACGTTTTTTATTTAATGGGTGAGAAACTAGTATTTTCGATATCTCCTTGGATAGCTCATTGACAACCACAGCCGTGTTCTTAGCTTCCTCTGTATCATCCAGAGCTTCAGCTTTCAAAAGTAAGCAATTGTCCTTCAAAGGGTCTGTCCCTGATATATTTCCACTCAGTTTAGGTGCCTTTGCAACCACCCACATCTATGTTCCGTGGCGTATCTGCAAACAATTGTACTATTGTTAACCTTCTCAATTGAATTACAAGATGAGCATTGAGAAAATGATTAATACATTCCATTTAATATGCCGATCAGTTATGATTAAAAACTCCTTCAGTTTTGGCATACTTGAAGGAACCGAGTGAAGGTCTAAACAACCACATTATTCATACTTTAATTTAGAATTCTCAATTTCAGCGGAAAATGGAAAGCAATACAAAGTGGTTACGTTTTTTGCCTAGAAAAATAAGACGATTTTAGCAATGTTGAATTCTGCAAATGGGCAATGGAAAATCTTTTTTTTTTTCCAGAAACCCAGAAAAAGAAATCCTTTACTTTCTGCTTTTTTTTTTTTTTTTTTTTTTGAAGAGCAACGATCCTTTACTTTCTGTTGTGGTATATGTTTTTTGAACAATCCAGAATACCTCTAGAAACATCACTACTGAGCAATTAATTTTCTGAACTTTCAGGAAATGAATATGTTGAAAAAGCTGCCATAATTCATCATGACTGGATGCACATGGGAAATGAATTGCAAAGATATAGATTAGTCGAGAGAAAATGACGAAAGTGAGTAATATTTCATAGTATTCTTAATTAAAAAAATTACCCCACAAAATGCAGTTAGATTACTTGAACATACCTTCATGGAGACACTCAATATGAAGGCCATGGAAATTATAATTTAGTTATTTCCACTTAGTAGCCCACAAAAAGGTATGGGCTCAATGTCAACCCCTGGTGTAAGGTTATAGTACTTGAGAACTCACTTGTCTCTCCACTAGCAGTGGTGGGATTCCCAGTTACTGTAGGCTTGCACCAGAGGTCGATATTGAAGAAGTCATAGTTTTGATTAACAAGACGAGAGAAGGTGCAAGCACAAAGTCAAATTTTTGGAGGGGTGCTTTAGTATCTAACTGATTTAAAATTAGTGGGATTAAAACAGAGTATATGGAGTGCAATTTTAGTGACAATAGGAGTGGAGCTAAGGATTTAGTTAAATTGATAACCAAGAAGTTCCACAAAATGACCACTTTCAATATATTGGGTTGATAATTCTGCGATTGGAGAGATTGAGAAGGATGTTGCCCATACAATTCAAGCTAGGTAGAAGAAATGTAGATGTGCCTCCGGAATTTATGTGGTCATCGTATACCACTTAAATTGAAAGGGAAATTTTATAGGATAGCTATAAGGCTAGCCATGCTTGGTGGGACAGAATGTTGGGCAATTAAGAAACAGCATGTATATAGGATGAATGTATCTGACATGAAGATGTTGAGATGGATAGAGTGGCAATGGGAGGAAGGATAGAATTAGAAATGAGTGCATTCAAGAGATCTTAGGAGTAGCACCAATAGATGATAAGATTAGGGAAAGTAGATTTAGATGGTTTGGTCATGTACAATGGAGACCAAGAACCATGCCAGTTAGAAGGAATGGGTTGGTACAAGTTGAAGGCTCTAAAGGGGGCAAGGGAAAGGCCAAAAAGATGTGGGTGGAGGTGGTAAGAAATGATTTGATGACCTATAATCTAATTGAAGTTATAGCCTTGATAGAGTGCAATGGAGGAACAAGACTCATGTAGCCAACCCTAATTAATTACGATAAGGCTTAGATGATGATGTTTAGACTACTAAATGCAATTCAATTTGATGGTGCTTCCAAATGTACCTTAAAAACTTTTCAAAATGAAAACCAGGTCATAGTCTCTTGTGGGAAAAAAGCTCATTTGTCAAAATGTGAGAAGTTTCACACATGGAAAATCAACAGCTGCATTATTTTATTTTATTTTTTATTTTTTAAATTTTTAAAATTTTTTTTTTTCAGTTTCACTAAGAGATTCACTTTGGGTAAATCACTACATTTTTTTGTAATTTTTTCTCAAGTTTATTCAACACACTCCTGATACAAGCATTTGCACCTGACTCTCACTTCATATTCAGGAAAAGATGGAAGCTTCATCCCATCCAATGCTGCACATAGGATTGGGCCCTCTTCCTCAAAGTGTCTATCAACCCTCCTGCACGTTTGACTGAATAACAGGAATAAGGTCGTGTTACAACATAAAATAAGTACCAAAGTGAGAATTTTGTACTTCCTTCTTGAATAATAAAATTGCCACAAAAATAATAAAGATGGAAAATTGAGAATCATGGCATCAAATGATAGAACCAGCATAAGTTTCCCCTCTTTTCTTTTTTTTGAAAGGCAGAACCAGCATAAGTTCACACACAAGCTTCATTAGATATTTTGTAAAATTTCGAGAAGAAAAGGATAAAACTTTAAAGACTTTAGAATGAGAAAAATCTTGCAAATGATTGTTAAATTACCTACTACTTAGTAAGGGTGTCAACAGGTCGAGCTAGCCCTTAAGATCTCCAGCCCATTACAAGTAGCGCTGTCAACGAGCCAGGTTCGAACCAGGGTGAGGTCTGTCCAAGCCTGGCCTGCAAGCTAAAACCTAGGCCCAAGTCCAGCCCGGGCCAGTGACAGGTCAAGACTAACAAGCCCAACCCCTGGCCATGATGCTTATGCATGGCCTGGGCCCAACCCTAGCTACGCTCTTTTATGCAAGATTAGGTTGTTCATTTGGGATAGCCAATCATGCATGATTGACAAGAAATGCCCTTGAAGTCAAGTTCGGATCTAACTGACGGGATCCTAGACGTAGCCCAAGCCTAGCTAGCGTGGTTAACAAACAGGCTTAAAGTTTACTCCCGGTCCAGCCCTCAAGCCTAGTATTTCACCCCAAGCCCAGCCCAAAGCGAGCCAAGCCAGAAAGGCCGACAGGCTAGCTCGACCCATTGACACCCCTAATTACAAGTAGCTTCAAGCCTAGACTCTTGGCCCTAGACTCAAAATTCAGGCATGATACTAACAAGGCCAGGTTGGAGTCAAGGTTGTTCTGTCAAGTCGGGCCACGCCCTAGCCACATGTATAGAATGACATGGAGGCACAAAAACACTGCCTCCAAAGCCACTGGACTTACTCCCTCTGTGTGTGTGTGCGCGCGCACATGTGTCATTATCATCATTATCTTAGCATTTCACTTAGTAATTTGGAGTCAGTTTAATGGTAGATTAGCAAAATTTACAATCAGCTGCCAACCAAACATCAAACTTCCTCTTTTACCCAACTTTGGAACTGATGCTGGCAAAGGCTTAGATTGACAGCATACGAATCCACCAAAGTCCTACTCCGTACTAACCCCAACCAACTAAGGGCGACAATGGGCCAGGTAGCTCACCGACCTGGCTCTGGACCAGGCTTGGACCTACTAGCTTGGCCTCTAGGCTATGGCTTGGACCTCGCATGCATGGTCCCATTAATTTTTGGGCCAGGTTTAGGCTCAAGTCATTTTAGCCTAACACAACCTGACCTAATGCTGCCTGACCCGAATTTTTATATACATTTGTTATATACTACAAATATGCCATTCTAATCCTTAGGCAACCGTCTATCTTAAATGTGGATTGTTGGTTTCGTTCCACTAAAATGTTTATTTTTTGGTGCATGTGTGGCGCACTTGATAAACAGATAGATTAGAAAAATCCAACAGCAAAATAGGGATTTTATCCACCTTTGGGCAGGGCTTGGGCCCAAACTCCAATCAGGTTGGACCCAGCCCAAACAATTTGTTTCCAGTTCAGGCTTGGGCCTGATATCTTGGCCCCTTTTGGGGCTATCTTGACCCAGCTCAAAACCGGCCCATTCCCACCCCTACAGCCAATTAATACACATGCACCCCAAATGGCAAGAAGCCACAGAGGCTCATTAGTGCAGCTCAGTGCGGCACCACAACAGCAGCAAGTCAAGTTGCATGTGAAGGGTGGCATGGCACCTGTCAATGCTAGAAAACTACTCTCTCGACGAGTGAATCCCAGGATGCCTTTCTCTGTCTCTGTGGAGTAAATTCATCCTTCCATTTATGCCAGCAGTTGTACAAATTTCCTTTACCAGTCCCTACATTATGTACTTAAGATCTTTACAATTTACATGGTTTTTCTATTGTTATTCAAAGGCCACATCACATTTCCTTCACAAATGTTTTAATTGCTCAAACATCCAATTGAATAGTCATTACTGCCATTGCACTATTCTCAGAGCAGGATTTCTAATTGCAACAGAAAGTAGGATGCTCTGCAAAGTGAACATTTGTCAGGATTAAGTTTTAGAGTTAATGGATTAGTTAGATAATGTGTCATTTCACACCATGGCTCTACATGATATCATCTTAAAATGAGTCAACTCAGCTTAGTCCCATGGTTTTGGTAGGCAACAAAATGAGTCACCAAATTGAGACATGGCTGAAATAGGACTGAAACGAATTAAACGGACTGAAACTGAATGACACAGGATGAGAGCTCCAGGCGATTACTACTCCAAAACCACTATTTAAAACCATGTTTTAAATGCTCAATTACAAAGTATATATTAGGGAAATAAATTACATAGTACACATTATGAGAGTTGTTCACTCCCCAAGTGCAGGGTTGTGATGTAGTAATAACTCGGTAAGACCGAGGTCGAATCCCAAGGGACTGAAACTTGTACGTTATCTAAAACTAACCAGAACTAGAACTAGATTAAGATGAAATCTAAACTAAATGTAATTTGAGAAATAATGGTGAAATAATTATATAAACTTGAGAGAAATCAGGAGAAAAGGAAACTAGGGATTCAGAGGATCCACTTGTAGAGATCAGGGAGAATTTATGCTTGCATCAAAAATCATGAAAATTACTGAACTGCCGTTGATCTAGTTTTCAAAGAGATGAAAGGTGTATGAATTAGAATGGATTCCATCACCAAACCATGCCCACAGACTATGGCAAACAACAGAATTAAACTAATTACCAACCAATCATATGTATGAAGGTTAAGAAGGGTACCGTCATCCAACCATGCCCAGGAGACTATGGTGAACAACAGGGCTTCCTAACGTCATAAACATTAAAGAGAATGGGAATATTAAAAGTCATTGCAGACCCATTGTAATTTCAGTCACAATAGACCATTAAAAACCTAAAATATTTCCATTAAAATCAAACTAAAACCAACTTCAATTCAAAAATTAAAATTAAATTAAAAGCATATAATCTCTCATCTCACTACAAGCTTCACCTCCTAGCCCTAGCTAGGAGGATTTAGCCTGCCATGGATGGGCTCAATCCAAATAAATAAAGAGAAAAAGAAAAGGAAAAGAAAAGAGAAAGAAAAAAACCAAGCTCCTCTCTCTCTCCTTTGCCCACGTTGAAACCCAAGCTCGAGCCCTCTGTTCTTCCTCCCAAGACCTTGAATGAATGCTTCCCACGTCCAAAAACCTCTTTTTATAGCTGCTGGAAGGCTGGAGTCAGTGACAGAGTTGTAGCAGGACACGGAGTGCAATTTTCGTAGGCAAGTTTGGTACCATGAAACACGCCACTTTCCTCGCTCAAATTCCAAAGAAACACCGTCCCTTAGTACTTTCTTGGGTCCTCTACATGATAGACGGTTCAGATCTGCCATATGATCAAAGATGGTGGGCCAAAACCGTCCTAAAAAGTCGGTTTTCGCGGATGTGCGAAACCTTTCGCACCATTTCGCTGTTATGGTCGGTGGGCCCCACAGAAGCATTTTCTGGAAAATCCACCCCGTCCATTAGATTCAGAACGAAATTTCAGTCAAGAATGGGTAGTTTTGAACGTCCATTGACGTGGCCCAGAGAAGAAATCACAAAAGAATCAGTTTTGAACGCTACCGAGCAGTCCTTTTGTGGCCTCTGTATCTCACACGTGTGCACGCATGGGTGAAAAGTGACAACATGATTTTGTAGTGCTCGAAGCCCTCTACACGGTGGACGGATCGGATTGAGCTTATGGGGCACGTGTGGGGCCCACAACTGATCGCAAAAACGGCCAGCGCCGTGCGTCCGCTGCAAGTTTTTTTTTTTTCTTTTTTTTTTTTTTTTTTTGAGTTGTAGACGGAAACGTCGGTCAGCGCAGCTGACCGACTTTTGGAAATTTTGGTGCACGGCGAGTGCACATGTGTACTATACACACTCATTTCATATGGGGCCCATTGCAATGTTTTAGAGAAATCTGCACCGTCCATCTGTTTTGACTCCTTATTTAAGGCGTCAATAATAATTTTGAGACAGTTCCAGATATCAGGTGGGCCCAGAATCAACGGTTTATGGGCTGATCTGTCAGTTGGGGCACTTCCCGAGATCTTCAATGGCTGAAATTTTATATGTACGGTTAATTTATGGTCCTCAGGCGACGTATGAAGTTTCGAGCCGAACGGATGGTGGGAACCTCGTGATCTTGCATTCTGGACGTCCTTCAGGCCACTTGAGCTTCAATTTCTAACTTTTCTCGGATTTCTGACCGTGTATATTTGTCAATCTTGATCCCCTGGAGTGTGTCCCTTGCCTTTGGCGTCATCAGATCGTTAAATCTCAACTTTTAACGTCTTTTTTCCATCCATGCTCATAAAATCACTTTGCCACACAAGAATGAGAAAACGAGCCATTAGACAGCATTATATTCGTAAATCCAGACAATATATGGGGTCTAACATGCAATATTTGACCCTCAACAAGAGTATATTAAAATGCGAATTCATTGTAATCACAAATGTTCTTCATCATCATCATAGCCTTGTCCTAGCTATTTGGGGTTGGTTTCATGAATCCAGTTTTGTCTAACATAAAGACTGGAAACAGAATTTCTCACAACTGCTTGAAGAAAAGGTCAGCGACCAGCTGTCAACCTACTTCATTTAATTTGTCTTCTGGAAAGAGTTCCATGAATTCCAAATCTTCTTACATATCCAATGGTTATATTTCTTGCTCGAATTTGAATGGGCTCCGAGGTATGATCAATCTCAAGGAGCTTGCATTGAATGGTGTTGATTTATCAGCATCAACTTCTGCAATGAATTGGGCAGAACCCATTTCACGTATGTACAATCTTAGACAGCTTCAACTCTCCGATTGCAGAATTTCTGGTCCAATTCCAGTAAATCAATTAATCAACCTCACACATCTAGCTTATCTGCAGATGGGTTTTAATTTTCTAGCCTCTTCTATCCCAATTCAACTAGCTAATCTCACATCTCTTTCCTCACTTGATCTCACTAACTCCCATCTCCATGGTCCCATCACATATTTCCCCCAATTACAAGAACTGTATGTCGATGACAACCCCGATGCCACCGTCGATCTCCGATTCGACATACCAATGTCATTGGGTCAATCCCACCTTCAATTTCAAATGCCTCTTCATTGGTCTCTCTCACCATATCAAGTTGTTCGATTGAAGGGACAATTCCATCTTCCATCACGAATCTTTCTAATTTACACTAGCTTGACATCTCTTTCAATAGTCTTAGTGGTTTCCTTCCGTCTTTGTTATCTAGCCTGAAAAACCTTGAGGTCCTAGACATGTTTGAGAACTTATTACAAGGACCGATCCTGGAATCCATATGTGAAATTGTAGCCCTTCGATATCTTAATTTGGGAAGGAATGGTTTCAATGGAAGGATACCCAATTTCATCGATCAGCTTACAGAACTCAAAACCTTTATCATTAGAGACAATTTCATGGAGGGCACCATCTCTTCATTGTTCTCATCGTTCAGAAATTCCTCCCCCTTTTTTATTGGACTTAGCTTGAGTTGGGTAATCGTAGAAACAGATCAAAGCCTATTTCACTCTAGCTTCCTACCGGAGTATCTGGGCTTGTGTTCGTGCAATCTGAGAGGGAAAATTCCAGCTTTCATATCTAATCTAACACAACTGGCATTCCTAGATCTGGCTAACAATAACCTAACTGGAACAATCCCTTCTTGGCTATTCTAACTCCCCAAACTCTCTTTCTTAGATCTCTCACACAACAACCTCCAAGGTGTTGTCCCTCCTTCTCTTCAACTACATCTCAATCTCCTATTCCCAATGCTAAAGTTAGCAAGCAACAACCTTCAAGGCCCAATTCCTCTGCTGCCCAAGAATGTCAACATTCTCGATCTGTCTCAGAACAATTTCAGCAGTGAAATCCCAACCCAAATCGGGGAAAGACTATCAGATGCTAGATACATTTCGTTTTCAGGAAATAAACTCTCCGGTTCAATTCCAAGCTCCCTTTGTCAATTGAACAATGTTCTTTTAAAGAACCTTGATCTTTCAAATAACAGTTTTTCTGGGAAAGTCCCTTCCAACTTGGGAAACTACAAATCTCTCATTTCTCTAAACCTTGCTTCAAACAACCTCTCTGGAAGCCTCCCAATTGAACTTGCGTTTGCAGAAAATCTCAGCTCTTTACGAGTAAATGACAACCATTTTCATGGCCCTTTTCCGAATTTCATCCACCACCTCAAAAAGTTGGAGATTTTGAACTTGGGAAATAACCAGTTTGAAGGAAAGATCCCCTCCTCTATTGGTGAGCTCTGGAATCTTAGAATCCTTGTGCTAAAATCAAATTCTTTCTACAATCTTATACCAACAGAGATAACCCATTTGCAAGAGCTCCAATTCATGGATTTCTCAAACAACCAATTCACAGGCCCAATCCCAAAAAACTTGGGAGGGCTCAAAACAATAATTCACCAACCCAAAAAAGGATTCTTGCTTGGTTACATGGTTGAGCTTATTTATATTGGCATTGAATTGGAAATGATGAGTAAGAGGATGGAGCATGAACTTGACTTTGTCTTCTCATACCACACCGGAATCGATCTCTCAAGTAATTATTTGGAGGGGAAGATCCCAAGCGAGATGGGTCTTCTGCAGGGTCGCTACATGCTCAATCTATCACATAATAGGTTTTCTGGTGAAATCCCCGCAAGTTTCGGCAACATGAGAGGGTTGGAGTCATTGGATCTCAGTTTCAACCATTTGGGCTGAGCGATCCCGGGGACACTGGCTTCATTGGACTTTCTTGGGTATTTGAATCTTTCTTATAACAATTTGAGTGGAGAGGTTCCAGTAGGATTGCACTTTGATACATTGAGTGGAGATGGGTATACTTACATTGGAAATGCTTTGTTGTGTGGTCGTTCTGTTCAAAGAAGTTGTGAGATTGGAACCAGTGGTGCTGATTTTGAAGGGGAGGATGGGAGAGAGAAGTGGTTGTCTTATGGGACCGTAGCCTTGGGTTATGTACTTAGATTTTGGGTGACTTTTGGGTTCTCGGTCATGAGGAGATAGAAATGGCATCATAGGAATGCCTTTGTACTTTTCTTGTTTCGTTTTGTTTTGTTTTGTTTTGTTTTTTGTTTTTTGTTTTGTTTATTTCTTTTTCTAGGCCCTGTTTGCAATTAAAGAAATAAGATTGTGAATTTGGTAAATCCATGAACTCATCAAATTCACGGATTTGCACCAGAATTGGATTTGTCAAATTCCTAAGTTTATCATTTGAGAATCAAAGTATAAATCCGTGGATTTGGAGAGCATTGTTTGTAATGTCAAGGTATAGCAGGAAGGTTCACATGCAACATGGTGTATGCATAAAGTTCAATCCATTCAGGAGGGTTGTCCCCTCACAAAAATAGGATCATGCAAAAATCATGTCAATCCAATCATCATGTGGGCCACATTTTATAAAGCAATGGACAACCACTGAAAAACCTTGAAATTCACATGTCACTTGAAGATTGCATCAGAATTTTGGGGCATCACATTTTCATTTGAGGCAACTATGTTAGACTCGTTGGATGCCGTACATATACCATGGTGGTGTTGGACGTATGCCAGTGGGGCCCACTTGTGAGCAATCACTAGTGGGTGGTTTCTTCTGGCTTTTTCCTTTCTGTTGAGATTTCAAATTTATGTTTGAATTTGATTTTGGATTGGAGATAGGGAGAAGACCAGATAATCTAGTCTCATCCCATCTCCTTTCTTTCCTATAAAAAGGGATGCACTTCTCTCATAAAAAGCATTGAATCATATGAAATACCGAGAGTATATAGAGAGATATAGTATGCACAATGGTCTGTCCATTTTAGCTTGTTCTTGGGACGATCTAATCCATAAATCGCGATCCGGGGCCACTTATACCGTAGGATCAGAGGTGTGAATAGATCTATCTGCTCCAGTAGTAGATAGGCGGGCCGTTGGAGCGTCAATCTTCTGCTTTGTGAGGGTTCCAAAACTCGTGTAGACCGTCAGATCTTGAGGGCTCACCTTCCGCGCTTTCCATCAGGTGAGCCCAATATACCAAGTACTTGTACCTGAGACCTTCCCACAAGGTTTTTTTTTTTCCTTTGGAAAGAGCTTCTTATTTTGAGTATTTGCAAAGTTTTTATTTATTTATTTTCTGCAAGATGCAAGATTTACCTCAAATCCATACATTTATGGAGGTGTGGATTTATCCGTGGATTTGGCAAATCCTATTGGTTGTACATACCAGATTTATTAGTTTTACAAAACCTAAAGACAACTTGGAAAATCTGATTGTGTAGAAGGAAGGAAGACAGAAGAAATCAAAAACAGAATTTTTTATTTTCAAAACTATTTTACTGTTGCTGCACACTCGCTTTACTTTTGCTTTTCACTTGCTATAGGCATTTGAATGAAAGGTGAAAAGATAAAAATGCCCCTACTAGGAGCTTCCAATATTTACTGTTCCTATAAACTATACAAGGCTTTTCATATTCCAAAAGCATTTCCATGAGAATTGTTGTTGTGCATTAGAAGACCAACAGTTATCAGCCGTTGCTGAGTTTTGGTTTGCAGCTCCAACAAATCCCTAGCAAAGTACGAACAAAGTTTTGACATCCATGCATTTCATAGATTGCTGCTTGGAATCAATTATCCCAAACAGCCCTTAGGGCATGTTTTCGCGGTGGAATTAGAAGGGATTATGTGGGATGGGATTCAAAAAACATAATTATTATCCATGGTAGGGATTGTCACCTGTTGCCATGAGATAAGATTAATGTCATGCTTTGTTGATAATACAATGGTACATTGAATGGATATACCCATCATCATTTGAAATTACTGAGAATAACATACATGTGTTATATCTAAACCATTCATTTGTTTTGTAACCTCATTTTATGGCATGGGCCTAAAAATGAGGTAGATCTAAAACTTATGTGGCCCCAAAGAAGTTTTCAACGGTAAGTATTCAATCCCCATTGCTTTCTATGGTGGGGTCCACTTGAGCTTTAGATTTACCTGATTTTTTGGTCCATGCTGTAAAATATCTCGAAAAATGGGTGGACAGTGTGGATATAGCCCACACATCATGGTGGGACCTACACAACTTGCTAACATTGAGTGAAATTGGCACGGGACCCAATGCAATTCCATCTAATCTAATTCCAAGCTTTTCCATTCCCCCCAAACATGGAGTGGAATTGGCATAGGACCAGATTAATCCCATCCCACCTAATCCCTTCTCATCTCACTGCCCAAATAGGCCCTTAGAGTTTTGGCCACATTACCAAGCTAGACCAAAACTCAAACCCATGTTATGCCTCAAGAGAGCTTACAATCCAACCAACTGGACTTTGCATTTGGAGGCATATTGGAGAGGTGTTGATAGAGCTGTAGGCCGGGTGGGTTGGGTTGGGTTGGGTTGGGTTGGGTTGGGTCGGGTCGGTGCTCAACCCTAGCCCAACCCAAGGTTCCTATACCTCAACCCCAACCCAACCCAACCCTAGGTTGGGAATTCTCAACCCAAGCATGCTCGGTCGGGTTGGTTGGGTTGATCGGGTAGATACATGCTAACATTTTTGTTATTGCATTAGTTTATTATATTTCAGTACACGTACCTATGATTTTATTAATTATACATTAGTTATTTATCATAAAAAAACATTTTTTCTAAACAAACAAGCTAAATATATAGAACAACTCCTTAATTTAAAAGTCGTATTGTGTAGCATGCAATCTATTTGAGAGAGAGAAATCCGGCATATCTTATTAGCTTAAGTCATTGGAAATGGCGTGGACCAATGAGACTCGACGACACTGGAAATTCCAGTGCCTTCAACACAGACGATCCACACTCAATTATAATTTATAACTTATATATTGATCAGGTTCAAGTTCGGTCGAGCAACCCGAGACCTCAACACGAGCACGACCCAAGTTTTATCGGGTTGTTGTTTATATAGCCCAAGCTCGAGACCAAACTCAATACATCCTGCTTGAGCCTAACCCAATGTCGGGTCGGTAGGGTTGAACCCACCCGACTTTCAGCCCTAGGTGTTGATGAAGTAGAACCGCAAATAACTTCGTAGATATATTCTTTTAGATAATTTGGGCTGGAACTTAAGTGTTCAATATAGATGAATTGGGTGAAGAATAATGTATTAGTTTTCTTTGAGGGGTATTGGCTTTCTGTCTCCCAGCATAGATACATATCCCTTTTACACATCAATAAATTATGGTTTTGGAGAAAAAACAACTTCCTAGAATAGTTAGAAATTAAAAGAGGGAATTTCTTATATTCTGGTGGACTTCCATGTCGATAGGCCATATTGCAAAAGAACGGAGATTGGATCGTGGTAGCCATTTTATGAGCACCTATAAAAGCAGATCCATCACAACTAATGGATAGTGAAATTTGCCTAATCATTGTATTTTCCCATTTGCCTGGTGGGCCACAAGATAAACAATCCTTATCACACCACATGTGTTCCATTTGTGAAGCGAAGATCAGTAGCATGTAACTTCCAAGCATAGTTCAAAAGATCGAAAACATTACTTGACAAGATGTTAGAGATAAGCCACTATATAGGCCAAGAACTTCGCCCCAAGCTCGGTCTATCACCCACTACTCCCCAACCACTTAAAATTTCTTCAAGCCCAAGCCTGACCTGACTGGACCCATTTAATTGTAATCAGGTTGAGCTTGAAGGAAGGGACTTGACCAAGCATGACCCAACTCAGGTCTTCAGAATGGAATATGAGGCTACTACTAACCAGGACCAATTAGCAGGGACATATATTTTTATATACATCATATATGTCTCTATGCTTGACTTTTACTTTCTTATCCCCATTCAAACCGTAACCATTTTCTGTAATTGTCCATTTTCATTGGATTAAAAACTTCATCTGATTGGGACATGGCCCACCCATGACTATTCCCACTAGAACAATCTCTTAGAATGCATAAAAAGTGGGCCCCATTCATGCAATTTTTATGTTGAGAGAAGTTCTCTTCTAAGGAAGCATCATCATCATCATGTAACTATGTAAGCTAGGGGAAGCCGGGTTGAAAACCAAGATTTTCGGTGAGTTTTGAATGCCACCCAAAAATAGGTTTAACGGGTTCTACTCTGATAGTTGTGGGATGAGAGGCGATGTCAATGCTTTTGAAAACTTGTACCAAAGGCTAAAATTGTGTCTACAACTACAGTCCACATGTTTATTCAATGGGCCTTTTTTTATTAAAAAAAAAAAAAGAAAAGAAAAAACCAATCATCATATATCATCACAAAAAGTCTGTACATTTTGAGATTCGAGAGGGACCCGGCATATGGGCCCTCCCATCGTGGGCCTGTTTGGGAGCATGGATTTGGAACCTCATGGATTCGAAACCCCAGGATTAGAAACCCCCTGGACTGACAATCCTCCGAGTGTGTTTGGCACCCTGGAGTGTGAATAACTTTAATTTAAAAATACCTATGCATGGTATATTTACAGGGGTTTGAATTTAATTACTAACTCAACTTTAATATCTCTAATTAGTGAGATATATAATTTTTGACACTATGGTTGTGATAAGCCCGCTGAAATATATGTTTTGCTAGAAAACGATGAAATTCCAAGTCTTGGATGGACCGCAAGCACAAGATCATGCTTGAGTGACCAACCAACAATTTTTAATTGTTGATTAATATAGACAATGTTTGGATGGTGCTGGACAATGTTTGGATGGTGCTGATTTACATGGACAATGTTTGAACGGTGCTGATCATCATTAGTGGGTCATGTGTCCAATAGAACGATAGTGTACAGTGACACACATGCTACACATGCAACTATTGAAATGATTTTAGCTGTAATCAAAGCTCTCACCGTGGATTGCAAACCCGAGGGATTAGAAACTCTCTAATTTGAAACCCCCGGTTACTTTATGTTGCCAAACAGCAAGGGGACTGCCAATCCCCTCCAATCCACGGTGCCAAATGAGCAACAGGGAATTGACAGGAAAGATGAAGAAGCAGATACGGGTTAGGTGATATGAATGCTGCCCGGCCCGATTCTATCTAAGAAGATAAGACCGTGAATCCTGGCAGGGAGGGTGTCTACATCCTGGAAGACGTGGTCCTCCCGCTCGGCGCTCCCCAAACGCGCCAGCTTATCGGCTAGGGAGTTGGCTTCTCTGGGGTAATGCGAGAAGTGGACCTCGAATGAGCGGGTGAGGGCCTCGATCCTGGTGCGCCAATTCCACTTGGTTGAGGATAAGGATCTGCCTAAGACGATGGAAGAGACAACTGAAAGAGAATCACTGGCGACCTCCACTTTGGTGAAGCCGCGGTTTGCGCACAGGCTAATCCCATCCAGGATCACTCGGATTTCAGCTTGAGTATTGGATTCGAATCCATGAGTAGGAGAACGTGAAGAGGGTGTTCCCTGCCACATATCTAGCTAGCCCCCCTCCCCGAGGAGCCCGGGTTACCCAGCGCTGATCTGTCGACGTTCGGCTTGATCCAGCCAGACTGCGGCCTAGTCCATTTGACAATGCGAGGAGAGGGGGGCTACAAGGGCAGCGAGGGCCACTGATGTGTGATTGGCAAGGTTTTGAGTAGGGAGAAGTGGGCCCAGTTGGTTGATCCAGCGTTGAATATTGGATAGAATGATGGGGAGAGGGATATCATTTCCGTCAAAACGAGTCGTGTTCCAGGCCCTCCAGAGCTCCCAAAAGATGAAGGTTGGAATCAGGCCCACAATGGGCTATTTCTAGGGGAGGAGGTGGTTGCGGCCACCAGAATGTTGCCATACCAACAGCCGAGGTAGGGGACGGGCTGCCCATTGCCACGGGCCTGGTGTAGTGGGCCCATACCACTTGGCTTTGGTCCCTAATAGAAACAGGTGGTCAATAGATTCTGTCCGAGGGGCGATGGAGTGGGGCAGCAATTGCACCTGGATGTGAACGAGATGCCCTTGCTTTGGATTATGTCGTCTACCGGGATATCCTTGTGGATAAGCTTCCAGGGAGAAGTGGGGCCAGTTGGTTTATTAAATGGGCCTAATTCTCATGTTATGCTCTTTCTCGTGAGGACCTATCTCATATTTGGTTTTGACCTTTCACAGCTAGCATTCTAATACATGCAGAAGGCAGGAAATTACCACCTCTCCAAATGGTTATTTTATTAATTAGAAAACAGGGGAGGCAGTTACTATGGCACATGACCTGTCTGGGCAAAAATTAAACCACTCCATGTTTTGGGTGGCACCCAAATATGCCTTTTTAAAAGATAGTGCCCTTGTAACAACCATCTAACACTACAAGATGGATGTTGTGAAATGGAGTTTTCTTTAACCACCATTGTTAGAACCTGATCTCAACTATCTAAAGTCAGGTTTATGAATAATCTCATGATTGTTTGGCAGAAGTTTGATTATTGGCTCCTCACCTGACATTAACCCGCCATCCATGCTAGCTACTAGCTATAAGGTGAAGTTCCTTATTGAGATTTCTTTAATAATTTTAAATTTTGTTTATATTTCCAATGAATAAATGTCCATTATTTTGCCAAAAAGGCTGGATCATATTCTATATTATGATTCCACTAAAATCGAAATAAAGTGGCCAGTACAAGGAGGCCTATTACACATCAAGTACGAAAAAAGCACGTGGTCTTCTTTTCCATGCCAGGAAATAACATCTCAATAATTACTGTGGTAAGATGGACCTTCACCTAACAATTGGGTCATATTTCTTCTCTGGTCGTTACCAGCCCCAACAAATACATCCCTAATCTTATGCATTTCTGTAGCAACATTTCTCATTTCCATCCGTTCTCTTGGAAATTCTGTAGAACATTCAAGTGCAACTCTGATCACCGCAATCAAGCATTCTCGCATTCTACCTCTTTGAGCTCTTATTATCTCGGTGTTTTGGAAAGATCCATCTTCTTCTTCTGAGAGGAGTATTGGATCCACAATCTCCATTATTTTATCTGGAAAAGCCTTCTTTGCAAATGTAGGAGGGTTTATGTTGTCCTCAAACATGTCATCAGTGGGCCTCTTCCCAGTGAACACTTCCAACAAAAGGATACCATAGCTATAAACATCCCCATTTGTAGATGCCTGGCTGCCCATGCCGTACTCTGCAATTCACTAGTTGTTTCATTGTTATGACAAAAAAATAAATAAATAATAATAATAATAAATAATAAAAAGAGGACAAGAAAAGAAGAGATAGGCTAATCCAAGACAGATCTTGAAATGCTAAACACAACTGCACCACCATGGTTCAGCTTACGTGCATGAGATCCTTATCGGTGAACAAAGATACAAGAAATACTGTAAATCATGCCCTTGTATGGTTGTGTTTTGTTCAAGGATTAAGTGAATGTCAAAGTATGTATTTTTTATTTATTCTCTGGTGATTTTTCTTTGGTACACTAAATAATAATTTATTGTATTGGTGATGACCAACACACGATACAAATCATATGAAAATATCTAAGAGCCAATATTTAAAACATGCACACCACACTTGCTAATGTGGCATACATTTTTGAGATTTGTGACATTCATTAGATATTCTGGACACACATATATATCAATTGAGAACAACACATGCATGTTGAATGCAGATCATCTGTTGTCATTCTTCTAATTGTCCATTTCTTTGGGCATGTTTGGTCAGCTTGATAAATTGATTGCATGGATTTTAGGCTAACGTTTAGTGTGAGGACCACCTTATGGAAGCCCAAGATGAATATATATGGTGGATATATGTTTTGGCATTAGAGGATGGGACATTCTTGCATACTTCTTGGGAGAGTAAATAGGATATATACATTGTTTTGGAAGACAAGTGATTAAACAGCATAGGTTCTGCTGGTACATCGCTGGCATAAAGGGCAGCAGTAGAGCCATCTCTCTGTTGTACATGTGCAAGGTGATGTATCAATAAAAAACCACCCATATAGGGAAGCAGGATCCTCTACAACACTTGCTTGCAATAATAAAGCTCTATGGTCCCACCATATTGCCTGTGTGACAGCCGCTCTATCCGCAAGGTGAACTCATAGGAGCAACTTAGGTGGGCCACATGACACAAATAATGCAAATGGGACACCAAAGATAGGTTTGTGCGTGTATCTTTCACCAATTCCAATAATCAGCTGCAACTCTCTAAGATGAAGTAAATATACAAAAAATTATCCTTATCCAAAACTGAGGCAGGATGGGATGTTAGAGATTTTAGTTATAATTTTATATTGTTCCAGCATTGTGTGCATGAGAATTTTATTGGGCATGTAGAGAAATATAGGTTCTCACTTGATGGATGCAATGGACTCTACATATCTTGGGGCTACAAGTGTGATGTTTTACCTTAAGTGAATTTCATACTTGAGTTGCTCCGTATGCATTTTAAAGTACCGAGTAAACTTTGTGGGTCAACTTTAATGTATGTGTCTTATCCATGCCATCCATCTACTTTATGGCTCATTTTAGGGTGTGAGTCCAAAATTGAAGCACATCGGAAGCTCCAATAGACTACTACACCATAAGATACATTGGTAAGAACTTGAGAGTAATAGAAGTTTTGGATCAAGCTGATATTTGTGCCTCCACGACTGTGTGATCTTATAAACAGGTTCAATGGCAAATAAACATCATTTTGGCCCTAGAAAGGTTTCAATGGTGGATGTCGTTATCCAGTGTGGTCCACTTGAGGTGTGGATATGCCTTAAAATGAGCTGGAAAAAACAGATGAACGTGTTAGATAAGACACATACATCCACGGTGGGCCACGCCACAGAGAATTAAATCATAGTGCTTAATAAATTACTCGGAACGCAATCTGCTTCTGTTCCTAACCATCTGATCATCAGCCTTACTAGAAAACAGAAAATATAACGGAACAATGAGACATTGTGGTTAGGATTACATGAGTATATTCAACTTCTTAAAAAAAGACCAATCTTGATAGTTCCACTAAATGAACAGTCCAGAAAAGCTACTACTTTATACAAAAGAGCATAGTCATTGGCGACTCCAAGCTCAGCCAGGTGAAGCCATTGAGATTTCAAGCCAGGAAACTGGTTTAGTCTCGACTTGCTAAGGCTCATCCAGTGGCTCACTTTCTTGGTCAGCTCGACGCAACTCAAACTCACAACTTAGTGTTGAGGGTCAAATACTGCATATTAGACCCCATTTATTACCTGAATTTACGTACATAATGCCGTTTAATGGTCCGTTTTTCCGTGTTTGTGATACAAGGTGTAGTTGAAAGCATGAACTGCAAAAAAGTTGCTAAAAGTATGAATTTAACACTCAGTTGACGCCACAGGCAAGGGACACACTCCAGGGGACCAAGATTGACAAATATACATGGTCAGAAATCCGAGAAAAGTTAAAAATTGAAGCTCAAGTGGCCTGAAGGACGTCCAGAATGCAAGATCACGAGGTTCCCACCATCCGTTCGGCTCGAAACTTCATACGTCGCCTGAGGACCATAAATTAACCGTACATATAAAATTTCAGCCATTGAAGATCTCGGGAAGTGCCCCAACTGACAGATCAGCCCATAAACCATTGATTCTGGGCCCACCTGATATCTGGAACTGTCTCAAAATTATTATTGACGCCTTAAATAAGGAGTCAAAACAGATGGACGGTGCAGATTTCTCTAAAACATTGCAATGGGTACCATATGAAATGAGTGTGTACAGTACACATGTGCACTCGCCGTGCACCAAAATTTCCAAAAGTCGGTCAGCGCAAAAAAAAAAAAAAAAAAAACGTGCAGCGGACGCACGGCCGCGGCCGTTTTTGCGAACGGTAGTGGGCCCCACCCATTACTTGTATGGCCAATCTGATCCGTTCACCGTGTAGAGGGGCTGGAATACTACAAAAACATGCTGAATTTTTATACCCATGCATGCACACGTGTGAGATACAGAGGCCACAAAAGGGCTGCTCGGTAGCGTTTAAAACTGATTCTTTTGTGATTTCTTCTCTGGGACACGTCAATGGACGTTCAAAACCACCCATTCTTGACTGAAATTTCGTTCTGAATCTAATGGACGGGGTGGATTTTCCAGAAAATGCTTCTGTGGGGCCCACCGATCACAACAGCGAAATGGTGCGAAAGGTTTCGCACATCCGCGAAAACCGACTTTTCCGGACGGTTTTGGCCCACCATCTTTGATCATATGGCAGATCTGAACCGTCTATCATGTAGAGGACCCAATGAAATCCTAAGGGACGGTGTTTCTTTGGAATTTGAGCAAGGAAAGTGGCGTGTTTCATGGTACCGAACTTGGCTGCGAAAATTGCACTCCGTGTCCTGCTACAACTCTGTCACTGACTCCAGCCTTCCAGCAGCTATAAAAAGAGGTTTTTGGACGTGGGGAGCATTCATTCAAGGTCTTGGGAGGAAGAACAGAGGGCTCGAGCTTGGGTTTGAACGTGGTCAGAGGAGAGAGAGAGGAGCTTGGTTTTTTTCTTTCCCTTTTCTTTTCCTTTTCTTTTTCTCTTTATTTATTTGGATTGAGCTCATCCATGGCAGGCTAAAACCTCCTAGCTAGGGCTAGGAGGTGAAGCTTGTAGTGAGATGGGAGATTTGATTTTATTTTAATTTTAATTCATGAATTGACGTTGATTTTAGTTAATTAATATGTGAATGTTTTAGGTTTTTAATGGTCTGTTGTGACTGAAATTACAATGGGTCTGCAATGGCTTTGAATATTTCCGTTCTCTTTAATGTTTATGATGTCAGGAAGCCCTGTTGTTCACCATAGTCTCCTGGGCATGGTCGGATGACGGTACCCTTCCTAACCTTCATACATATGATTGGTTGGTAATTAGTTTAATTCTGTTGTTTGCCATAGTCTGTGGGCATGGTTTGGTGATGGAATCCATTCTAATTTATCTTCCTTTCATCTCTTTAAAAACTAGATCAACGGCAGTTCAGTAATTTTCATAATTTTTGATGCAAGCATAAATTCTCCCTGATCTCTACAAGTGGATCCTCTGAATCCCTAGTTTTCCTTCTCTGATTTTTCCTAAGTTTTAGATTAATATTTCATAATCATTCTTCAAATTACAACTCAATTTAGATTTCATCTTATTCTAGTTCTATTTCCAGTTAGTTTTAGATAACGTACAAGTTTCAGTCCCTTGGGATTCGACCTCGGTCTTACCGAGTTATTACTACATCACAACCCTGCACTTGGGGAGTGAACAAGTTTTTGGCGCCGTTGCCGGGGACTGTCGGCTACGTTTTTCTGAAATTAATTAGTTTTAGGATTAGTTTAAGATTAGGATTTTTACTAACTTCAGTTTTAGGTCTAGATTTTTCTGATTTTTTAGGAATTAACCTAACTTTCCTGTTTTGTAGGATTCGGAGATAAAAACTTCTAATTTAGTGATATCTTTTCTAATTTCTTTATTTTTTCTCTATTAGGATTTTTAGAAATTTTCTAATCTTAGACTAACTGTTTTAGAAACTAACTTGTTTTGTCTTATTTTGCAGGCTCTTAATATAGGAATCTCTAGTATGGTAACATCTTTCTAACTTCTCTTCCTCTTACTTTCCACATTAATGTAGGATTTTTTTTATTTTTTATTTTTTTCTTTTCTCTTCTATTTTTCTTAGGATTAAATTCAGATTAAGGGTTTCATTATGTATATGCATGAGTGGCAACGTCAGTATGCTGAGAAGAATAACTTATTTTGGGACGATGATGAGATAAATCAACTTATGTCTCAAAACTTTTCTGAAACTATCATTGAGAACTGATCAGAATATAAAGATCCACCGGCTAAGAAGTCCTTACGTGATTATATGCAGGAGAATAATTACACCCCACGGATTAACAAAACAGTACGTGAGTGTTGGGGTTATCATAACTATGGTTGTGAGAATTATTATCACTCATCCGATAAAAAGAAAACAATACGTGATTATATTATGAGTGGTAATAAGTATTACCAACCATCCGATTCTCCCACCTATGATCCGTATGACTATAACCAGTGGAAACATCAATGTCGGGAAGCTGAACCAGCTATATATCATAGTGATAATTCTCTTGGGTCCTCTACCTTTGAAGCCCAACCAGAAATAATCCAAGAGGATTCACTTCAGAAACTCATGAAAGCACAAGAGCAATTCAATCAACTTGTCATACAATCATGTGAACTGCTCAAATCCTCAATTCCAATAATTCAGTCACACCTTATGGAGAAGGAAGAGGCTAGGTTATCCCAGCCTCATCCAAATCTAGAAGTACAATGCAAGGAAAGTGATCCTCACTCTCTTTTGAAAAACTCTAGAATTTGGAATGAGGAGTGGGATTCCCTTAATGAGCATGCGGTTCAATTTCCCGATGAGTCGATCTCAATGACTGTTCGAAAGAATGGTGAAGATACATGGGTGTCTTTTAAATACATTGATGATAACACAGTTTCCTTACATGACACACAAGATTTCAATGATGAGGAAGAGGTTAGTTTATACGAACCTCAACCCATGTTAGGTGTAGAATGTGAGGAAAGTGATCCCATCCCAAATGTGCACTGCACTGGACTAGACAATGATGCGTATTGGGATGATGATCATGAATGTGCAGCCCAAATTCTCCCTGAATCAATCTCAAATCTGGTCCAGGTCAACGATCAAGACGTGCACGAAGTGATCGGTCAAGAAGATCTACTCCACTCACCTGACATGCCTGATTTAAATGTGGAGAATGAACCTCTTACAACCGACTCTTCTAACTCTTGTGAGACATATTTAGACCACTCCCTTGAATTGAATGATGATATAATTCGGGAAGAGGAGTTGCCCGCTACGACTCTGGAATTTGAAACCACTCAGTTGAGGCCACCATCTGAGCTGCAAACAATTGAGAATTCAGCGCTTCAATTGAGTAATTTCAATGAACAGAGTAATCACATCAATGCTTCACTTACTGATTTTCAATCTATCTGTGCAGGACTGGAGCAAGAGAGCGTACCTCCATCCACTTTCAAGGATAATGGATTCTTTGCGCAGATCATCACAAGCCACAAAAACGAGTCACGCGCATCTGAATTTCCCAACTCGTGGGATTGCTTGACACACTTTGCGGTTTCAAACGATCCCATGTTAAAAGACAAAGTGAATACCTTGCGAGACAACATCTCGGTAGTCATCACTGACCGAACGAACGCTTATTCTGAAACCCTCTCTTCCCTTGATCCTAAACGTCTACTAGTAAAGGAAGAGGAGCTGAATCTAAAATCGAAGTTTGGAGCTTCGGAATATGTTGAGACTACATTACTTTTTAAGAAGTTTTCTAAACTTTATTTACTTGTAGTCTTTGATTCACCATGCAATACTAACGTTGAACTTCTTCTGTCTTAGGTGAATCATATAAATTATGGATACCTCAAGCAATTCAATGGAAGATTTTTTATGAGGTACATAAGTCTCTCTGGAAAGTCATGCTCCAGGGCGCCCAAGCCTATTGCAAAAAAGGTTTTTGGATGATCTTGTTGAGGAGCTTACTAAGAGACTTATCAAGATATTGGCCGGAAGGGGAACCTTGCGGCGTGATCGATTCAATGTTTGTGGGTAACATTACTGCAAACCCTCACGAGACTACAACTCGTCCACTAGGGGTAACCTAGGGGTTTAAAGGCTTGTTGCATACGTTAAATGCAATCGAGAGCACCTGCGAAAGTGGTATAGGTAGGATTTTATTTTTGTTATTTTTGTTCTGCTTTCTCTCTTATGCTGACAAGCTTCCATGCCGTGATCTATTGGAAACTCTCTTGATTCGTTATTCAGGTACTATCTTCCCATCACTTCTCATTTACTTTCGTTGTCCCATGTGCATTGCATGCTCATATCTTTTACATTGAGGACAATGTAGATTTTAGGTTGGGGGTGGGAGATTAGGTTTCCTAATCAGTATTTTCTTGGTCTTGAGCAACAATTGTGAAAAAAAATTTTGAATTTTTCTGAAAATTTTTATGAATTCGCAGTGATTTTGACAGATACCCCTAATTTAGATTTTCAAGGTACATAATGGTGGATTTATGACTCTTGGATTCCGTATCTGTTAGATTTCATAGTTAAGTGAATTATTAATCCATGATTAGAAGTTGTAAACATTGATTGAATCATGATTTCAGGACACGTCTTGCTGACACATTAAGATTTCAGTTCCATATCGAAGGATTAACTTGGTAATCACTAAGCACGAAGGGAACCAGTCTGAAATATCTTGCCATCAGGGTATAAAAATTGAACAGGTTGGGCAATTAATCTTCACCATGGGTTTGCTCCCTACAGGTGAAGGTTTGATTCCCCAAGGTTAAACATTCAAAAAAAAAAAAGAAATTTTAGGTAATTGGTCTTTTGCCATAGGTTTGCTCCCTATTGGTAAGGATTTGATTCCTCTTTTTGGCATGACTATTAATGAAAAAATAAAAAGTTGAAAAGATCAAAAGATGAAATTTATGAGGCAAGTTTGGTTATCATGAATTCTCTTGCTAGTTACCAATGAGATCCTGAAATAACAAATTCAATCTTAATATGATTAGCTGAGATTACACTATACATCCATGGATCTCAATGTTTAAAATTTTTCTAATTGAAGGATTAATGCTTTACACTTGATTATGAAGTCTACGGTGCGCTTGAGCTCAAGAGAATACAATTTCTAACATTCATGAATATTAAATTTCTCGTATTTTGTTCAAAATCTCACTCGATTTCATAGAAAGTTCTCCTATAATTCTCAACCTATTTTTCGCATACTTTGCTCGGGACTAGCAAAATGCTGGTTGGGGGTTGTGTTGAGGGTCAAATACTACATATTAGACCCCATTTATTACCTGAATTTACGTACATAATGCCGTTTAATGGTCCGTTTTTCCGTGTTTGTGATACAAGGTGTAGTTGAAAGCATGAACTGCAAAAAGTTGCTAAAAGTATGAATTTAACACTCAGTTGACGCCACAGGCAAGGGACACACTCCAGGGGACCAAGATTGACAAATATACACGGTCAGAAATCCGAGAAAAGTTAAAAATTGAAGCTCAAGTGGCCTGAAGGACGTCCAGAATGCAAGATCACGAGGTTCCCACCATCCGTTCGGCTCGAAACTTCATACGTCGCCTGAGGACCATAAATTAACCGTACATATAAAATTTCAGCCATTGAAGATCTCGGAAAGTGCCTCAACTGACAGATCAGCCCATAAACCGTTGATTCTGGGCCCACCTGATATCTGGAACTGTCTCAAAATTATTATTGACGCCTTAAATAAGGAGTCAAAACAGATGGACGGTACAGATTTCTCTAAAACATGCAATGGGCCCCATATGAAATGAGTGTGTACAGTACACATGTGCACTCGCCGTGCACCAAAATTTCCAAAAGTCGGTCAGCTGCGCTGACCGACGTTTCCGTCTACAACTCAAAAAAAAAAAAAAAAAAAAAACGTGCAGCGGACGCACGGCCACGGCCGTTTTTGCGAACGGTAGTGGGCCCCACCCATTACTTGTATGGCCAATCTGATCCGTTCACCGTGTAGAGGGGCTGGAATACTACAAAAACATGCTGAATTTTTGTACCCATGCATGCACACGTGTGAGATACAGAGGCCACAAAAGGGCTGCTCGGTAGCGTTTAAAACTGATTCTTTTGTGATTTCTTCTCTGGGACACGTCAATGGACGTTCAAAACCACCCATTCTTGACTGAAATTTCGTTCTGAATCTAATGGACGGGGTGGATTTTCCAGAAAATGCTTCTGTGGGGCCCACCGATCACAACAGCGAAATGGTGCGAAAGGTTTCGCACATCCGCGAAAACCGACTTTTCCGGACGGTTTTGGCCCACCATCTTTGATCATATGGCAGATCTGAACCGTCTATCATGTAGAGGACCCAATGAAATCCTAAGGGACGGTGTTTCTTTGGAATTTGAGCAAGGAAAGTGGCGTGTTTCATGGTACCGAACTTGGCTGCGAAAATTGCACTCCGTGTCCTGCTACAACTCTGTCACTGACTCCAGCCTTCCAGCAGCTATAAAAAGAGGTTTTTGGACGTGGGGAGCATTCATTCAAGGTCTTGGGAGGAAGAACAGAGGGCTCGAGCTTGGGTTTGAACGTGGTCAGAGGAGAGAGAGAGGAGCTTGGTTTTTTTCTTTCCCTTTTCTTTTCCTTTTCTTTTTCTCTTTATTTATTTGGATTGAGCCCATCCATGGCAGGCTAAAACCTCCTAGCTAGGGCTAGGAGGTGAAGCTTGTAGTGAGATGGGAGATTTGATTTTATTTTAATTTTAATTCATGAATTGACGTTGATTTTAGTTAATTAATATGTGAATGTTTTAGGTTTTTAATGGTCTGTTGTGACTGAAATTACAATGGGTCTGCAATGGCTTTGAATATTTCCGTTCTCTTTAATGTTTATGATGTCAGGAAGCCCTGTTGTTCACCATAGTCTCCTGGGCATGGTCGGATGACGGTACCCTTCCTAACCTTCATACATATGATTGGTTGGTAATTAGTTTAATTCTGTTGTTTGCCATATTCTGTGGGCATGGTTTGGTGATGGAATCCATTCTAATTTATCTTCCTTTCATCTCTTTAAAAACTAGATCAACGGCAGTTCAGTAATTTTCATAATTTTTGATGCAAGCATAAATTCTCCCTGATCTCTACAAGTGGATCCTCTGAATCCCTAGTTTTCCTTCTCTGATTTTTCCTAAGTTTTAGATTAATATTTCATAATCATTCTTCAAATTACAACTCAATTTAGATTTCATCTTATTCTAGTTCTATTTCCAGTTAGTTTTAGATAACGTACAAGTTTCAGTCCCTTGGGATTCGACCTCGGTCTTACCGAGTTATTACTACATCACAACCCTGCACTTGGGGAGTGAACACTTAGCTACGAAAGCGAACGCCTATTGCCAGCACATAGTGTTTTCTGCACTAATAGTCTAGAAAGACAAGTACGCATCGCAAGTGTTCAACGAAATGCCAGAGAGACAGAGAGAGAGAGAGATGAAGAAGATGCAGGATAGCTGGTGATGATCACATTTCAATGAAAGGGAGGTATTAAGATGCCCTGCTTGACCAAACAACTATACTAGTCGGACCCAACAGACGGGCCATGCCTAATGGGTTCTGGCTATCCCAACGTAGGCTGTGAATGGATGGTTTATCTGACCGTCTTTTTTCTTTGGAAGATAAGCAAGACTTTATTACAATCCAAAGCCTAAAGGATATGTTCTTTGAATGGTTTATCCAGAAGTTGATAATGGATCGGAAAGTCGATATTTGGGTTGTGGCCTATGATGATAAGGCCAACTGAATGAGAGCTTTCGATGTTTGAAAAGTGCCTACTCTTACAAGTTGTAGTATATGGTTAGTAAGATATTTAAACTAATGTCTTAAAAGTAAAATTAAGCTATACGACTGCGTGCAGTGAGGTACATGGTGCACAGCTCACACATGGCACGCATGATATGCATGACATATAGAAAACATGATATATATATATATATATATATATATATATATATATATATATATATAAAAGAAAAAATAGAAGAAATTGTCAGAGTCATTACCTGGAGCTACATACCCAATCGATCCCTTTATCACAGCTGAGCTGGTCTGATTCTCAGAATTATGATCGGATTCGCAAAAGAATCTTGCTAGCCCAAAATCGCCAACATGGGCAATCATGTCAACATCAAGAAGAACATTGCTCGGCTTTAAATCCCGATGGACGAGCGGCGTCTGGCAATCATGATGAAGATACTCCATTGCAGAAGCCACATCGATGGCTATGTTTAGCCTCTGAATCAAGCTTAATTTCCTTGAATGGGGTGAGCTGTCATCGTCCTGCGGATGCAACCACTTCTCGAGGCTCCCATTAGGCATGAACTCAAGAACTATAGCTTTGAAATGGTCCCCTTTAGAATCCACGCTTGAGCAAGAGGTTAAGACCTTGATGAGGTTCCGATGCCAGATATTTCTCAAGGCATCGCATTCGGCCATAAAGCTCTTGGAAGCTCCTTTTTGTTGGAGGTCGAGCACTTTCACCGCAACAATCATCTCATCACGGTCTAGAACTCCTTTATATACTGAACCATAGCTTCCAAAACCAATCAAATTGGATGAAGAGAAGCCATCAGTGGCTTTAAGGAGCTCCATGTAAGAAACCTTGAAATGCTGGTTCTTCAAGGAAGATGTTGAAGAGGGTCTCTTTCTTGGCTTTCTTCTCCAATAACGAATACCAAACAAACACGATAATATGAGCAAGCAAAGAATCGGAGCTAATACTGCTATTACCACTTTAATAACTAGAGATTTTCCTTGTTTTTTAGAGGCTACAACTGGACATGCCGGCAGCTGCAGCTCTGGAATGCCCCCACAGAGTTTCTTGTTTCCAAAGACTGAACTCGGACTCAAATATCTGAAGAGCCCTTCTTGTGGTACTTCACCGTCGAGATCATTGAAAGAGAGATCCAGATTCTGCAAGAATGGAAACTCCCCAAGGTATTTTGGAATCTGCCCTGACAAATTATTTTCTGAAAGATCTATGCTTTTGATGCCTTTTAGGGTATTCAAAGATTAAGGAATGGTTCCATTGAAGAAATTTCCCTCCAAGCTAAGGTACTCCAGTTTCAGACATTTGCCAAGGGAGTGAGGAATTTCACCTGACATTCTATTCCTTGCAATGTCTATTTCTTCGAGGTTTTTCAAGTTACCGACATCATCTGGCAGGCGGCCGGTGAGAAGATTCCCATCCAGGCTGAGGGAAAGTGTTAAGGATACAAGGTTAAAGACTTGTTTGGGTATGGGACCATCGAGGCTGTTTTGAGAAAGGTTCAATGTCCGTAGCTTCTGGCAGTTTTCGAGAGTTGGAGGGATGGATCTTTGTAGGTCGTTTTCTTCCAAGTACAGCTCACTCAAGAGAGAGATGTTCCCAATGGAGTATGGAATGCTGCCTGAAAATCTATTTCTGGACAAGTCCAAGATTTGCAGCCTCTGAAGCTTTCCAATACTGACCGGAATAGAACCTGTCATAAGGTTCCGATCTATTGCCAATTCAGTCAAGCCGACAAGATTTCCTATCCCATTAGGGATGCTCCCAAATATCTGGTTTTTGCTCATTGTTATCATAGCAAGTTGGGTCGAAAGATTTGCGATGGACTCCGGCAACCCTCCTTTGAGACTATTGAATTCTAGACCCAACAAAAATAGATCAACACAGTTAGTTAAAGATTCCAGGAATCTCAGGTCATCTCCCTCCTTTGTTCCGAGCCGATTACCCACCAAATTGAACCGAGTGAGACGTGTTAACATCCCAAGATTCATAGGCACGGGTCCACTGAAACTGTTATCAGGCAAATCGAGTATTTCAAGCCTCGAAGCATTGCCCAGTGAACTTGGAATAGGTGTTGGAAGTCCAAACCAATCCCGTTGGATTCTCAAGAACAATAAACGTTGGAGGAAGCTTCCAGCAACCAGGTGCTTTTAATATTTCTTTTGATATTTGTTATAGAAGTTAATATCATGCCCTTATACTCTAATTTAAAAGGGCATTTGTGTCTTTTCACCTTGGTGGAAAATGTCTATGTAAGGGAGCTCTTGTAGTCTGTTTGAAACAAGTCAGCAAGCTTGTAAGCAACATTAAATAGCAAAGTTTCTCTTCTCAATTTTCACGTGTCCAGTGAGTTAGAATCTAAGGCTTTGTACAGCCAAGAAAAGCTCTGGCTTATATAGCCATCAAACTGGTATCAAAGCCTACATCATTTTCTAGAAGAAGTTTTCAGGTTTTTTTAACAGCCAAATACAGATTTCTCTGAAGAAAAATCTGTTTGAAAAAAATTCAGATTGCAGAGCCAAAGTTTTTTTTGCTGCTTGAAGTTGCCAGCAATTTTTCCTAGCTAAGGAAAGAAAAATCTGTTAAAAAAAAAAAAAAAAAAATCAAATTCCAGCAGTTTTTTTCAGTCGAGAAAAAAATCAGACTTCAGCTGTTTTGTATTTCAGCCAAAAATCTGTTTAAAAAAAAAAAAAAAAATCAGATTGCCAGCAGTTTTTCAGAAAAATAAATAAATAAAAATCAGAGTTCAAAAAAAAAAAAAAACAGATTTCAGCAGTTTTTCAGCTAAATAAAAAACTCAGATTTCAGAAGTTTTTTCAAGCTAAAAAAATAAAAATAAATAAAAATAAAAAATAAAAAATAAAATCAGTTAAAAAAAATAAAATCAGATTTTATATTCCAACCCTCTCCCTTCATTTTCAAAAAAATAAATAAAAAAAATAAAATTAGCCCTTCTTAAAAAAATTAGATTGTTTGGGTCCTCTTGAGGCTTAGTAAAACCAAGTCATCTAACCCATAAAGCTTGTTCAAATGGCGAGCAGAATCCAACCACAGGTTCTTAAGTTGTCAAAGGACAGCTACGAAAAGTGGTGCATCCAAATAAAAGAGCTGTTCAGGTCGCAAGAACTATGGGAGATCGTCACCGATGGGTATGTAGAACTCACTATGGAAGAAGAAGCCGCCTTCACTAACGAAAAAAAGACCGCTCTCAAAAATCAAAGGAAGAAAGACAACAAGGCTTTGTTCCTCCTTTATCAAGGGTTGGATGAGTCAACCTTTGAAAAGATTGCCGAATCAACATCAAGCAACCAAGCTTGGGATACTCTTGGCACCATCTTCAAGGGTGTTGATCGAGTGAAGCGGGTTCGCCTTCAAACACTAAGAGCCGAGTTTGAAGCGGCGCACATGAAGGAAGGTGAAAGTATCTCTGACTATATCTCACGTCTAATTGTTATTATTAACAATTTAAATAGAAATGGTGAAAAAGTTGAAAACATACGTGTCATTGAAAAGACATTGCGATCTCTCACAACCAAGTTTAAGCACGTGGTTGTGGCGATCGAAGAATCAAAAGACTTGGAAAAATTATCCATTGAAGAACTGATGGGATCGTTGCAAGTACATGAGCAACGAATGCAAAAGAATGCTGGTTCAATGCTTGAACATGCCTTAGAGTCTAAGTTGACTCTAAAAGAATAAAAGAATGGTCATACATAATGAGGGGGTCGTGGCACTAGCAATCGTGCAAGAGGCAGAGGGTATGAATATCATCCAAGCCATCAACAAAAGTAACAAAAGTTTACCTGTTTCTGTGGAAGAGGAAACGGTAGAGGCCGATTCATACGTGGTCTTCGAAACACAAAGAACGTTTAATGCCACAATTGTAAGAATTTTGGCCATTATGCCTCTAAGTACGTGTTGGAGCAAAGTGGATCAAGATGAACGATCCAACTATACTAAAGCATCACACCATGAACAAGAAGACTCCACACTCCTCCTCGTATAAGAAAAGGCATGTGAACAGCCAAATATGTGGTATCTCGACACTGGTGCAAGCAACCACATGAGTTGTAACAAAGAACTGTTCGTGGAACTCATAAAAGGAGTTCGTGGTGACGTAAGTTTTGGTGACTCATTAAAGGTACCCGTGATATGCAAAGGAAAAGTTAAAATCTATTAGAAGAATGGTGAGCCAAATTACATCTCTAATGTGTATTATGTACCGAACATGAAAAATAACATCCTCAGTATCAGCCAACTTCTTGAGAAGGGATATGTCATACACATAGAAAACTATTCTCTCTCTATAAGAGATGCTCACAGGAGACTTGTGGCTCAAGTCCAAATGACGAAGAATCGCATGTTTCCTTTCCATATTAACACAAAGGCTGAGAAGTGTTTCTATGGACTCGTGAAGAATGATTCGTGGAGATGACATCTTCACTTTGGGCATCTCCATTTCAGTGGCCTTAAACTCTTATCCTCACCAAGCATGGTGTATGGCTTGCCGGCTATTGAAGATCCAGAACATGTGTGTGAGGCATGCATACTCGGCAAGCAACAAAGGAACTCCTTCCTAAGTGGAGTGTCTAGAAGAGCAAATGAGTCACTTCAGTTGGTTCACACTGATATTTGCGGATCACTTGAAACACCCTCTCTTGGAGGTAATAAATACTTTATTACCTTCATTGATGATTTCAACAGAAAACTTTAGGTGTATTGCATCAAAGAAAAATCTTTCGCTTTCACTATCTTTAAAATTTTCAAAGCTCGTGTTGAAATTAAAAGTGGTCACAAAATTAAAGTACTCAGATCTAACAGAGGTGGAGAGTACACCTCAAATGCATTTCGAGATTTTTGTAGGAAACAAGGCATCAAGCAATAACACACAACAGCCTACCCACTACAGTAGAATGGCACTACGTAACGAAAGAACCGCACCATCCTCGACATGACAAGGACCATGCTGAAGGAGAAAGGCCTGCCAAAGAGCTTCTGGGCTAAGGTAGTTACATGTACTGCCTACCTGCTCAATCGGTGTCCAACCAAGAGCGTCAGAAACATGACACCACAGGAGGCATATATTAGTTACAAACCGAGCGTGGCGCATCTAAGGATTTTTGGGTGTGTCGCCTACGCTCAAGTTCCAGAAGCAAGAAGAAGGAAGCTTGATGATCGTGGAAAAAAATGCATCTTCATTGGCTACAGTGAAGGATCTAAAGCCTATGAGCTCTACAATCCACTAACCAATAAAGTAGTGGTGAGTAGAGATGTAGTCTTTAGTGAAGAAGAAGCTTGGAAATGGAACGATGAAGAATCGACCAAAGATATTCTAGTCGAAACAAAAGAACATGAAGAAACGCATGACCGTCAAGAGCAAACGCCCGCAACACCTTCTTCGGCTACATCATCAATTCACAGAAGTCCAAGAGTACATTCCATCACTCCTGAAAGCACTCCATCAAGTCAAAATTCGGCCAACTCGTCCTCACCCATGGCACCTATAAAAATGAAAAGCTTAAACGACATCTATGAGCAAACTGAATATGTCAATCTTTTCTGCCTGTATGCAGATCATGAGCCTCTGACGTTTCAAGAGGCCATAAAAGAAGAATGTTGGAGAATCGCTATGAAAGAATAAATTCATGCCATTGAGAAAAATGGCACATGGGAGTTGATTACGCTTCCTAATGGCCAGAAAACTATTGGCGTCAAATGAGTTTACAAGATTAAGCGAAATACTAATGGTGAGATCGATCGCTATAAGGCAAGGCTCGTAGCAAAGGGCTATAAACAGAAGTATGGGGTAGACTATGAAGAAGTCTTCGCTCATGTTGCTCTCCTTGACACTGTGAGGATAATTATCTCCCTTGCAGCCCATCACAGTTAGATGATCTACTAATTGGATGTGAAATCTGCATTCCTGAATAGAATTCTAGAAGAAGAGGTTTATGTTGACCAGCCTAAAGGCTTTGTTATGCAAGGAGAGGAACATAAGGTGTATCGACTAAAGAAAGCCCTTTATGGGTTGAAGCAAGCTCCACGTGCTTGGAATGTACGCATCGACAACTATCTTCAAGAAAACAGCTTTGCCTAATGTCCATATAAGCATACAGTTTACATCAAGAAGAATGCTCATGGCGATATGCTTATAGCATGCTTATATTTTGATGATTTGCTGTTTACAGGAAACAGCCGACCGATGTTTGATGAATTCAAGAAGGCCATGTTTAAGAAGTTCGAGATGATCGACGGAGGTTTGATGTCCTTTTTTCTAGGCATTGAAGTGAAGAAACAACATGGTGGCATCTATATATCTCAGAAGAAGTATGCCAAGGAATTGCTTGAAAAGTTTAAGATGGCCGATTGCAATGCCGTAAACACGCCTGTAGCAACGGGCTTAAAACTGACAAAGGATGGAGAAGGAAGAAGCGTTGACTTGACTATGTTCAAGAGTCTAATTGGAAGCCTAAGGTACCTTACAATCACAAGGTTGGATATCATCTACAGTGTTGGGCTTCTAAGTAGGTACATGGAAGCACCAAAAGAATCACACTGGATAGTCGCAAAAAAAATCCTCATGTATGTCAAAGAAACAATGGAATTCGGTCTTTTCTATCTATACAATGATGAAGCAATACTGTATGGATACTCAAACAGTAATTGGGGAGGTGACCAAGATGAAAGAAAGAGCACCATTGGCTATGTATTTTATCTCGGAACGACTGCTTTCACATGGAATTCGAAGAAGTAGAGTGTGGTCGCCCTGTCCACATGTGAAGCAGAGTATGTGGCAGCATCGTCTACTGTTTGTGAGGGAATTTGGTTGAGAAACCTGCTAAAGGAGCTAAAACATCTGCAGGAAGGATCCACAGTCATATATGTGCTTAACAAGTTGACAATCGAGCTAGCCAGATTAATACCCGATACCATTTTCTGAGAGATCATGCGAAGCAGAAAATTATGAAATTAGAGTATTGTCATACTATGGAACAGGTGGCGGATATTTTCACAAAGGCATTGCCAACAGATGCATTCAAACGACTAAGAACGATGTTCGGAATGAAGCCGGTTTTGGTTTGAATGAGAGTGTTGGAAGTCCAAACCAATCTCGTTGGATTCTCAAGGACAGTAAATGTTGGAGGAAGCTTCCAGCAACTAGGTACTTTCCTCCATGCGACTGTTCAATTCTAGATGCCTTGAAAATATAGAATCTTTTAATATTTCTTTTGATATTTGTTATAGCAGTTAATACCATGCCCCTATAGTGTAATTTAAAAGGGCATTTGTGTCTTTTCACCTTGGTGGAAAATGTCAATATAAGGGAGCTCTTGTAGTCTGTTTGAAACCAAGTCAGCAAGCTTGTAAAAAACAGTAAAATAACAAAGTTCCTCTTCTCAAATTTCACCTGTCCAGTGAGTTAGAATCTAAGGCTTTGTAAAGCCAAGAAAAGCTCTGGCTTATACAGCCATCAATAGGACCCGTAAATTAGTTTCCTGCCATGTAAAGATTCTCGAGGTTTGGAAGAGTGAGGCCTATATCAGGTGGAATTCTTCTAGAAAACAAGTTATTCATCACATTAAAAGTACGCATCGACGAGAGGTTGTAAAGCTGAGAAGTAATGATACCAAATTATCTATTTTCAGAGACTTGAAGAATTTCCAAGTTGGGAATTCGGCACAGATTGACTGGAATGCTTCCATGCAAGCTATTTTGGTTTAACCAAAGCTTGGTGAGAGATGAAATGTTCCCAAAAGAAGGGATGCTTCCTACAAGCTTGTTAGAATGAAGATATAGTACAGTGAGCTTTGGCAAAGAGCTAAGCTCGACCGGAATCTCTCTCACAATGCTGTACTGGCCTAGATTGATGCGTCTGAGCTCTGAACACTGGGTTATATTGATGGGTATTCCCCCTTGGAAAGTGTTTAGGCTTAGAAGGAGATAACGAAGACGGAACAGACGGCCTATATCTTGAGGGATCGATCCATGGAACTTATTCCCTCGGAGATTTATACGTCGAAGGAATGTGAGATTTGCAATGTGGGGAGATAATAGCCCTTTCAAGTCCATTTGACTTACATTCAAGGCAACTACTCTTTCATGCTGGCGACTACACTTGACTCCTTGCCATTTGCAGAAGTGGAGAGAATCGTTCCATGAACTCAAAGCTCGAATGGATTGTTGGTGCTTTGGCCTTTGAAGGCAAGCAAAGTGAATCGATCAGTTTCATTGCTGAAGGTGGCGGCAACAACAACCATTGGGTGCATGTTCACTCCCCAAGTGCAAGGTTGTGATGTAGCAATAAACTCGTTAAGACCGAGGTCGAATCCCAAGGGACTGATACCTGTACGTAATCTGAAACTAAGTAGAACTAGAACTAGACTAAGATGTAAACTAAATCGAATGAAATTTAGGAAATAATTGTGGAATATTAATCTAAAAATTTAAAGAATTCAGATGTAGGAAACTAGAGATTCAGAGGATCCGCTTGTAGAGATCAGGGAGATCTTACGCTGGCTTCAAGAATCATGGAATTGAACTGAACTACTGTTGATATAGTTTTCAAGAGATGAAAAGTATATGAATTAGAATGGATTCCATCACCAAACCATGCCCAAGAGACAAAGAAAACAACAGAATTAAACTAATTACCAACCAATCAACATGCCATGAAGGTTGGGAAGGGTACGGTCATCCGACCATGCCCAGGAGACGATGGTGAACAACAGAGCTTCCTGACGTCATAACCATAAAAAGAAAAAGAACATGCTCAAAGCCATTGCAAACCCATTATAATTTCAGTCACAATAGACCATTAAAAACTACAAGCATTCCCATTAATCAAACTATAATCAACGTCATTCAAAAATTAGTCAAAGGCATAAATAACATATCTCCCATCATACTAGAAGCTTCACCTCTTAGCCCTAGTTAAGAGGTTTAGCCAAACATGGTCAGGCTAAATCCAAAATAACAAAAAGAAAAAGGAAAAGAAAAAGAAAAACAAACAACTCTACTCTCTCTCTCTCTCTCTCTCTCTCTCTCTTCTCCACGTCCATCCCAAGCCTCCACGGCTACCCCTGTGCTCACGTCCACACTGCCGTGGATCTCCCCTTGTCTTGCTCTCTCTCTGTTTTTTATATATTCATGAAAGCTGGGAGTCGGTGGCTGTAATTTACGCAGCAACAAGAAACAGGTTGCGCTCGGCCTCTGTTTTGTGTGAAACGACCGATCATGTTGACCGTATGACTTCTTGGGACCGGTTAGAATCCACCTAGGCTCCATCTGGATGGTTTGGATTTCCCATATGATCAATGGTGATGGGCCACAACGACCCAGCATGCGTCAGCTGCGAAGACTCCTGCGGAAGATCTTGCGGATATCTTTGGGGTCCACACACAGAAATCTTTCAGCGAATCTGCATCGATAATTATCTTAGAAGGATCAATTTAGGCCAATATCCGAAATTTGAAATAGATTTGAGCTTCTGGTGAACCACCGCGTTGATTAACGAGCGACGAAAGATTCAGCCTTTACACATCTTATTCTTGTGAATGGTTGCAGAGAAGTATGAGGTTTTGGTCGAATTTTCCTCCAGAGCACGTTGAATGGCCCGGATCATCACGATGTGTGATGATTGTGGCCCACCAGAGTCAACCACAACTCCCTGTTGCGAACAGAGTCGCCGCAAGTTGACGCTGTGATGGTTGGTGTCCACTGATTGACGTCAGGTAGAAAATCCACACCGTACATTGAAATTACCTAGAAAAACCGTTTGGAAAGGGTTAGTTTGGCTTGGATTAGGTGTGGTCCACCAATCTTTCCGCCGTCCATCTTGATTTTGAACAGAGATTTATTGTGATCGGGTGCATGGGACCAAAAGGTCACCTTGGTGAGGGTCGTGGCCATCCACTAGAATGATTGGTCGGTTCGGATCATCTGTTTGGATGATGTGTGGGGTCCACTATCAAAAAACGGACGGACAGCGTAAAGACGCTGTCCGTTTTTTTGAATTTTTACAGAAAACGCGGTCTAAGGCTTTTTTGACCGGACTGCACGGCTCGGTGCAATTCACGTGGGCGTGCACTATATGCACGTCTACCCTCATGTGGGGTCCACTACGATGTTCTTGAGAAATCCGATCCGACCATCCCTTTTCTTGTATCATTTTAACGGTTGGGACCAAAATTGAAGTATATCCAGATATTAGGTGGGCCCCAGATTGACGATCTGTGGGCTGATTTGTCCATTGGGTCACTTTCACAGGGCTCCAATGGCTGAAATTTGATGTGAAGATTTAATTTATGTTCTTGAGGCTATATATAAAGTTTTGAGTCGAACTGATGGTGAGAACCCTATGACTTGCACTCTGGACGTCTTTCAGGCCACTTGAGCTTTAGTTTCTTGATTTTCTTGGATCTTTGGCGTGTAAATTCGTCGATCTTGGTCCCTTGGAGTCTATCCCATGCTTTTGTGAATTCTGAGCGTCAATTCCATGCATTTAGCACCCTTTTTCAGTCCAGGCTCTTAAATGTACCTTGCATCACAAACATGATTAAATCGGGCCATTAAATAGTACCATCTTCGTAAATCTAGGCAATAAATGGGGTCTGATATGTAATATTTGACCATCAACAGTGCAATTTCATGCTTAAGAAGTTAATGACATGGGCGCAGATAATAAATGGAAAAAACACTACAAGAAAGGAAGGATTAGCTGTCGATTGGGGGAACCCTTTGCCGGCGGGAAGTAAAACTGACTGTGGGCAAAGGGTACTTGTAAGACTGAAAATAAAAAACCCTACATCTCATTCTTTCAATCTCCCCTTAGCACATCGACTCTCTCTCTCTCTTTCTCTCTGCGCCTCTCCCTTTCTACTCGTGCCTCTTCCTTTCTGCTCAATCTGCACCTGCCTCTCTCTCTCTCTCTCTCTCTCTCTCTCTCTCTCTCTCTCTCAAAACGTAGCCCTTTGTTACTCTCTCACTCAATTCCCCTCCCAGTCTCTCCATCAGTCTCTCTCTCTCTCTCTCTCTCTCTCTCTCTAAACCCTAGTCATCCCTCTTTCTATCTCCTCGGCCCACTGCTGCAGTTCGGCCGTCAGTTACCAGGTATGATGTAAAGTTTTTCCCTTCTCACTATTGCGTTCTGCAATTTAGAATACTTGAGTAGGGATATGCATTGTCGAATCCCTAATTAGGAATTTGTATAACAAATTCCTAATTAGGGATGTGTATTGCCGAATCCCTAGTTGGGATTTGCATAGTTTTGAATCCCTAGTCTGCTACAAGGTGTGATTAGCCCAAGCAAGGTTGTGGTTATCTATCATGTGCTTATTGGGCTTGCTGCATTGTGGTTTGCATGTTGTCTGTCCAATAGGGGCAGAAGCAAACTCACTGAGTATGCATACCCTTGTTAGTTGAAATAACACCGCTGGATTTTTTATTTTTTATTTTGGATAGGGGAACCACCGGGTATTTTTCATTTCCATCCTTTAATAATGTCCACTTCTCTGATAGTTATAGAAGTCTGGCTTTTGGTTTATGATCTATCTAAACTATCCATAATGTGTCCAGATTACTTTGAATTACTTCTATGCCATGTGTACAGTATCTTAGTACCTGGGTATCATCCATCACACTTTGCCAAAGTATCAAAGGTTCTTCTCATATTAAATACGAAATTATACCTTATGCTAGTTAAACAGTCTTCAACCAAAACCCAAGGCCCTATTTGGAAGCCACTTAAAAATGACTTCGTCTTATTTTAGTTAATGGTAATTATGTATTAGAGATTTGGACAGTGCTCGGTGGACCCCACAATGATGCATGTATTTTAGACATGCGGTCCATTCACTTGGATCATTCTTTTAGGGCAAGAGCCTAAAAAAGAGTCATATCCAAATCTCAGGTGGACCATACTGCAGCAAAACAATGGTGATTGAGGCCCCACCATTTTTGTAAATGGAGTTGAGTGTGCTCTTCATTTTTTTCCTTTTTTTTTTTTTTTTTTTTTTTTTTGCAAAATTTTAGTTGGAAAATATCTTTAAATAAAGTTGCCTTTTTCAAATTATAAGTCATAAATTATTTTTTGCAAGTGATGAAATTTTTTTAAATAAAATTTCATTTTCTCTTGATTCAAATGCATTTATAGCCACTGTATAGAGCACTGAAAAACATTCAATGTGTAGTGCCTGAAAGCTTGTTCCTGGTTGGAAATGTAAAGAGCTGAAATATTTTCCAACAAGTTATAACTTCATCTTTCAGCCTTCTCTCCATTATTCTTCTTTTTGTTACAATTTTCAATCTAAAGCATGGTACCGTCCTAGGTAATTGGAAAATGCAGGTTCAAAATCATCAAAATATAAAGTACAATGGAACACTACAAGGCTTGAAGTATATATGGAGAACTCACGGTTTTCGTGGCCTGTTTAAAGGCAATGGTACCAATTGTGCACGGCATAGTGCCAAACTCGGCAGTCAAGTTTTTTAGCCATGAGCAAGCATCTAGGTTTGGTTTCTTTGCATCGAATCATTTTCTTGCCTTGTTTGAAGGCTGATGCCAATATCTCTTTAATTTTGTTTTTGCTGATTGATGTCTATGAATTTATAACATTTTGTCATGATTGATGTATGTTCAATGCCTATGATCCTTGTTTTAGTAAATGGCATAAAAGTCCCCTCATTGTGCATACCAAAACATTTACTTGGAATGTTATTGTAAGAGTGCATGACATAATCATCAAACATGCCATCCTTTTGGCTTTTTATATTGTTGCTAAAGATTAATTTATTAGAATGCTTATTAAGTAGCTCACAAGTCAAAAAAAGGAAGAAGAAGAAGAAGAAGAAGAAGAAGAAGAAGATTTGTCTGATGCCACTCTACATATTCACATGCACATGAACATAGCAGGTGGAACTGGCAGTTGGGTTGCTTTGAACTAAATGGTGGCAAAAAAATGGCTCAGGGTCTAGTTCTAGTTTTAAATAGTTGATTGAATTTTTTATTTTGATTTTCCTTTTGTCTTTGAACATATGGGTTATACATTTGAATTTGATTGCTAACTTTATGGATGTTTGGATGAGAAGATTTTGGAGTTGTGTTTTATTGCTTGGAAAGCATTTAGGTCCGTTAGACAATGGTTTAACAATCGTACCAGCAATGTCGTTTTAGAGACAATGGGCCATTAACAAATGACAAAAATGCCATTTTCTCTGGCCATGTATCTCTATAATCTATTCGTGCATGCCTAACCTACCCATGATTTTCTTTCCCAGTCTTCTGACATGCTCAGCTTCAGAAATCGTCTAAACAGAACCAACAGAGTGAAAATTCAGATTCATGTTGACCGACCATTCTAAGTTTCTCGATTGATATTTATAGCTCTCCAAGTTAGTCCTTAATTCAAGTCAATCATGGCAGAAATGTTGGTAAAATGGATTTCCTTGCGTAGAGTCCTTGATATTGCACGGGTCGTATTTGAGGGAAGCTCTGACTTCATGCCATTTGCTGACATAAGAAATGAAATCTTCATCTGAAACCCCTGTAAATGCCTGTAGCAGGATATAAAAGGAAAGAGAAGTTGAAGTATTTTCAGTAAGCATTTTGTGGGCATCTAAAATGCAGAATTACATGAAATTTGGTTCCATGTCACTAGCATTTTAGACTAGTTTATTCAATGGCTAAGACTGCATTAGTACATTGTAGATAATTTAACAATCGAGTTGTTGTCTAGCTCCCATGAAAAATGGAACTAAACAAAGAAAAGAAGGAATTTCTTAATATTGGAGAATTGGTTGTGATCATGTTCGGATGTTCCACACGTTTTGAAATGACAACTCAATTGCTGAGTTGCCATCAAGCTGGTCCACATGTTTTGAAACACGGCAAACATACAGTATAACCATTTGATCATTCCATTGAAATGGTAGCTTGTATTACTGTTGAGTCCATCTCAATCTTAGAGAATATGCACTCTAGAGGGTAAGCATACATATCAAATGCCCAGGGATTCAAATTCCATGATATGCTTAAATTATAGAGGCTGATACATATACAATAAAATCACATACATGCTACATTTTGTGGTAGAGATATACAATTGATGAAGTCTTGGAGAAATTTTCCTTTTCTACTAGTCATAGTTTTTCTGTTTCTATTTCCAACATCATGCTTCTGTGTCTTATATTAGTTACGTCCACAGAGATGTGAAGCCTAAAAATTTTCTACAGGATCAGAGAACTTGCTCTGATACAAGTTGACTGCAGACAATTTTATGTGATAGAGTGCAAGATATGATATTTATAAACCTCTAGTACCAAATGCAGGAAGAATCTAGAATAGCTAGGAGGATTGGAGAGATCCAGAAAGCAATATAGTTACAAGTTTGCCATCACAAAAGAAGTACATGAATGCCATTACAAATCATCCCTCAACTAGTACAGCTGTTTGTTAATATGCACAGGTGATTGATCTTTCTCAAAGTATTTGGGTATCATGATTCTGGGAAAATCAGTACCAGTTCATGTGAAATGGATTGATTATACTTTACCTGGCCGTGCTTCCATTTGTATGTATTTTCAATGCATCTTAGGTGAGCATGTGCCCGTTGTTCTGTTTTTTGTTTGCATATTTAGCTGATATACTTCACTGAAACCTAATTTGATTTTCTTTTTTATTCCATAAGTTTTGTGTGCTTGTGTGTTTTGTTATGTTGGTGCATGCTTTCTACAGTTGGGTTTGTTCACATATCCCTTGTACATTGATGTCACGCTCTTTACATATGGTGCCTGTAGGTTTTCAGGTCAATAGGAGATGCATACTTGAAAACACCAGAATTTACTCTGGATCTGTACAATTTACGAATTATGATTTCTATAGTGCTTTTCTGGTTTTCCATATGGAAAGATGATGATTCAAGTTTTTATATATATATATATATATATATATATATATATATATATATATATATATATATATATATATATATATATATATATATATATATATAATATAATATAATATACTCATAAATATGAAGCTGAGAGTCTATCGTGTAAATGTGTGATCATTTTTTAGCATATTTACCTCTTTACATAATGGGATAAGATAGAGTATCAGGTCACTTTTCTCTTACCTTGTCATAGGTGTGAAGGAGCTTGAGGCAAAATGGATTGGATGGGTTGGTATATATGTACCAGATGAAATGGACAGCGATCACTTACCAAAGCACTAGGGGAAAAGGTTTGTAAGATGCAATCTTCATTCTAGTGTTGGTTTCCCAGAGGACAGTTCTGTTGTAGACCAAACAGGAATTCAACTTTTCTAGGTTGGGCTGGGTTAAGGGTCAACCAGAGCCAACCCATCTCTGGAGAACCCGATCCACAACCTGCTCTAATCCGTATTGTAACCCAAGTGAGACTGAACAAAAAATTGTTTTCTAGATATTGCAGCTTGCTAAATGGTTCTCTTATATATGGATATCACCAAAGTATATGATCTGGATGTTGTTTATGACAGTCCTGATTATGTGCCTGAAGATGTAATATGAAAAGCTTTTTATTCTTAACATGATCTCTTTCTTGTCCTCTTTTGCAGAGTTGTGAATTTTGTATCAATGTTTTATATAAATCTCTCTCTATGAATCTATTTATCTACCTGTCTCTCTCTGTATCTATCTATGTATCTACAAATTTATTTTGAACTGCTTTCCTTGTATAGTGATGCTGGATTCAATAACATTCACAGTGAAATCTGTCTACTATTCAATAGTACCAGTTCTTGTGACATTATTTTCAGCAACATTTTAGTAATCCACTATAAATATTTTTAAACATTATTTTCAGCAACATTTTGGTGTGCAAGTAATCACAAAGTGTGAAGGTAAGCAGGAACTGATTTGAGCATGGGAATGGAGAAGCTTCGGCTTCAGCTAGAATATTGTACTGAGCTGATATGTCCAGTCCATCCAAGCAGGAGTTATGCCTTGGTGATCCAAACTGTTGATCTGATAGGCTCTGGACAGATGTCAGATGCCTCAAAAATCTCTCAGGTTCAAATATCCTAGCTATCCAACTTCTGCACTTTCTCCTCTTTTTAGGTGTCTATCAAATAAAGCCAAAGTTTTTTTTTTTTTTTTTTTCTTTTTCTTTTCCCTATGGACATGGTGAATTTCTGTATGTGAAAAACAACTTGCGGTTTTAAGCAAAGGCCGTTTAACTTGAATTGCAAATGTTCAGCTTAATCAAGAAGAAATACTAATTGGGTTTTATGCTTTATCATACTAATAACTATAATTCAATTTGATTATGCATCCAAACAAGCTCTAAGCTGGTTGTATGCAGCCTTTTTTGGAGTTATTGTTGTACATGCTTATACGAAAGGCTGGATTTTGAGTCACAAAACGGTTTACTGGAATTGGCTAGAGAAAGAGGTAGCACACCTGAAAGTTGCTTTAGTCCTAATTTTGTTTGTATGCCAATGTATATTTATGCTTTCAACTATTATGATAAGATTCCTGCTATTACTTCTTGTGATGGTTTAGGATTATTTTTTTCACCTCTACGTTCTAGTTGTTGATGAATGGGTACCGGGACAAGCTCTAAAAGCCATCTCATTTGCATTCATGCTGGTAATGCATGCAAGATTGAGGGAAAAAACAGTTGTTGATAAATGGTGTTTGATTCCAAGAAATTTGTACTTGTGTATGCAGAACTAGATGTCATATTTGCAGCTTTTGGATTCCTGAGATTGTATCTAATATACGTGCTTATAATTGTTGCCTATCTTATGGCTTATAATATATTATGGTTCCTTTCAGTTTTGCCAATAATACTGCAGAGTTTTCTTTTGGTCTTGCAATATTAAACTACATTCAATGAAAGTCTTGTGGAACAGGTAATTCACCTTTGTACTTTAATATTTTCTTTTAAAGGATTATGTACTTTTACATTTTACATTTTGGACAGTCTGGATTAGCAAATAGGCACCCCATTCAGGGTGTGTTTGAGAATGTGAAAATTGATAGACCCAAATTTATTTCCATCCAGAACTGAATTCAGAAATTATGGTCAAATTCTCATGCACAGATTGACTATTATGAGATCTTTATGAGATTTCCAAAGAGAGTTTGATTTCTTTAGAACAACGGCCCGTTTGGTAGAAGAGGTAATACCTCTAGCCGTGTTCTCTGAGTGGTAGCTCCTTTGGAGCCCGCTTTCACGTCGACCCAAGGGTCCTAGTATGGAACTACCAGATCTACCCATTGAGTCTAAAAGTGAGATGCAATGTTTTTTTGTTTTTGTCTGTTAATCTTATTTTATGCTTATACCTATGAAGACACTTAATTTAATGGATTTGATATTGAATTTGGTATGCTTACAAGTTAAGTAGCAAATTAGTATATAGAATTGGTTCGATATCTTCTATTTTTGTAAATGTTGTTAGTAGTTAGTTAGATGATGAATGATACTTGCGATTGAGAATGATAATAAGCAACTTATTATATGTGTGTGTGTGTGTGTGTGTGTGTGTGTGTGTGTGTGTGTGTGTGTGTGTGTGTTATCCTTGGAGGATTTATTTTTTAGGGGGACATGATATTCTTGCGGCCTATGGTATGTTGCCCCAATATTGTTTGTATGCTACTAGTATATAGTATATATTATTAGATTAATTTATCAAAAAAAAAATGCCCATTATAGGGGTGATACACACACACACACACACACACACACATATATAAGTGATAGAGTGATGTTTTTTTTCTTTTCTTTTCTTTTCTTTGGGTGTAGGAGCATTTATGGAGATATTTGACAATTCATATGCGAAATGCAGGTTAGCTTTGGTTTCTCTGTTCGAACCAGGCAATGACTTTTGCTGTCACCTTTTCTAATTTGGCAGCTACCTTAAATGTTGGCATCTACCAGAAAATCATTGTTTACTTTTTGTCACAGACTAGAAGAAAAGCTCTTGGACATGGTATGAATCGCTTCTCTCTTTCTTTCTTTTTCTTTTTATATGCTTTTATATGACAGGAGATATCTGTATTTGGCAGATAATATGCTATGCCAATTGGCTAATCCCATGTTCTACACCCATATGGATTAAATCAACTGTTTGACATTGAAATAGACAAGGTATATACTCCCATATGGATGCTTTTGCGATGCTTTCTAGATCATACTGTCTACACTGGAATCTTGCACAGAAGGAAGAACTTAGAGGGAAAAAAAAAAAAAAAAAATCTCGATTGCGAGACTTGGCTTGGGTATATTCTTTTGGAATGAAAATTGACATGTCTGATCAATGGCTATTTTGTCTTTGCAGGCACTAGCATCTCATTCTCAGTGACTCAACTTGTTGCAGGAGCTGTTCGCCGATATAGCTTTAAAGTTTGATGTTCGAGCTAGGGGTAAGGAGCCAATGCATTCTCTGCTTTTCTCTCTCTTGAGTGTGTATGCTCAGTAGTTCTGTTTTGGCCAAAAGTTGTTGGCTGGGGCTCATCTTCAATTGGAGATTTACTTAGTGTTTCTCTTCAACAACAGTTGGCTATTCATTAGTCATTAAGTTGGCTGAATTTGAAGCTTTCTCTTGCACTAATAGTTGACTGGATGCAAGTGAGCTTTGTAATATTACAAGTTCTAAGTAAGGGAATCCAAGGAAAATAAGCATGCTTAAGCATCAATGATGAGCCTACACAACTTGAAAGGATTTTTACTATCATGATTTCAAATTCATGTGATCATTCCCCAATGAAGACTTTTGAGATTTTTTTGGTTTTTTTTGGAAAAGTGTAATTATTACCATAAGCTCAAATTACTGTGATCATTCCCTAATGAAGATGAGGGCCAATCTATCACAACTTGCAGTATTGTCCTATCTGTCCCCTTAAATGACAGGCTATAAACTTATTTGTATTTGGAACTATTCAATTGATTGCCCATGTAAATATTATTTTAATATTCATTCCCATGGTCGCTAACAGAAGGGAAATGACTACAGCATCAAACAAAGAAGCTGATCAAGTGATCTTTGAAATCTAGGTTATTTCTGGATGCTTGGTTATTCGTTTTTCAAATTTGGGCCATTAGGTCATTTGTTACAATTTCTGCAGAAAGATGATGATTTCCAGATTATCTATACTTAATTGCTTGCTCGTACTCATTTACTTAATGCAGATAACTGTAATGTGTTCAACCAGAGCCAACCCAAAAAGGAGTCATCTCCGCTCAAGGCAATTGATTTTGGGTTGTTTGTGTTCTTTAAACCAGGTAAGGCCTTGGGATTCCTTGCTTGTAACTATCTGACACTATGGATGATTCATCCTCCATTCATTAGCTGTCATTCTAAAATGTTTTTCATGCAATTTGTGTTGTTCTGTTGGGAGATTTTAGCATTGAAACTTTGGGGATTTTCTACAGGGGAGCGGTTTACAGAGATAGTGGACAGTCCATATTAAAATGCACCCGAGGTGTTAAAACGAAACTACGGCCCCGGAGGTTGATGTCTATAGTGCAGGAGTGATTCTTTATATCTTGCTTTGTTGAATCGAACATCATACATTGCCTCAATTCACCTTGTACTGTTTTTTTTTTTCCTTCAGTTCTAAACCTCTTTTCTTCATGAGCTCTAGTAGTAAATAACTATTGCATTCTTTCTTTCAGGTTAACAAACCAAATCTTCCACTTGCATCGCAATTTTCAGGTTTTTTGGAAACAACAGCTTGTCTGATACATGACTGTCATCCCAAAAAAGCTATAAACTTCTTAATGTATATGTTCATCTGACTCATTTGTACTGAACTTATTCTATATGTATTTGGATGCAATATTGAGTTGAATTCCAATCTCTAACTTTGATACCAATTAATTTCTTTTAGCTGTTTTGTTTTGTAGTCTTTAGGAAGGGATGAATGAGAGTTAGGTTGGATTTTTTTTTTTTTTTTTATTATTATTTTCGTATTTGTAACTATTTAATTGATTGCCCATGTAAATATTATTTTAATATTCATTCCCATTGTCACGGTAGCTCTAGTAGAGAAGAGAAGGGAAATGAGTACAGCATCAAACAAAGAAACAATATGCATCTTTTGGATTGTACCACATGCAGTTCCTGATCATACTTGGGCTATTAGATATGTTCACAGTAGTGGGCCTCATTGAGCTCTTTTACAAAAGCAATCGAGTCACCTTTAACTAAAAAACAGGAAAAAATCAGACCCAAGTTTTGTTTATAATTGGTTTTCCAAATCCATTGATCCACTCACTGCATACATCCATTAGATGATCCTACGCCTGATGATTGGCTGGATCGTTTTAAAAAATCCAGTCCAGTTGGTCGTCACAAGGTGTCTTACTAAAAAATGTGATGTTGCTAACATTCCAAAAGAACCTGACCTGGGTTCACTAATCTCTCCTTTGCCTCTTGTGTCTTGGCATGGTGGGTGTAGAATCAAGAATGGAAGACAGCTGTTTCTGCTCACACCACTGCCAAGATTGAAAGTACTATCATCAAGGCTTCCTGGCTCATCTAGATCAGTATCAAAAAAAGTTCCTAACATGGATGCCTCTTGTCGTACATTTATTGAACTAATTGTATATACATTTACCGTTAGCTCTAATATTAATCTAGTGGAAGAAAAGAGCTATTCAACTACAGGTGCTTTTATAATTTTATTCATTTTGAATGCTACTGGCGCACCGGTGCTTTGATTGTGCTTTGCTGGCACTTATGCCGGTGGCCAGCACAACCGCCAATAAAGGTCCTGACTGCCGGTAAAGCCTTTACCAACGCCACCTTTACCAGCTGTTACCTAACCACGGGCAAAGTTTTTGCCGGCGGTTTTCTGGGCCTTTGCTTGCAGTTTTGACAGCCGGTAAAGGCCAATTTTCTTGTAATGAAATACACTTAAAAAATCATTTTCATAAGCTCTTCCTCTGCTTATTCCCAAGCTATAAGCATGGCCAATACTCATATTTATGGAAAATGGCAGGCCTGAGGAAAATAATTTCTCATTCTAACCTCGACAATGGTCAAGGTTCCTAAAGTCTATCCATGGCCATGTTTGTTGGAGGCGGATTGCCTCCTACCCGCGACCGAATGGTAATCTATCCGGGCATAGCTCTGTGAGGCCCACCGTGATGTAAATGTATTATCCACGCCATTCATCATTTTTATCAGATCATTTTAAGGTATAAATGAGAAACAGAAGCAGGTACAGAGCTTAAGCAGACCACAAATTGGGGATTGGAGGTCCACCATTAAAAACTTCTTGGGAGGTGGAGAAGTTTTGGATCAGGATGATATTTGTTATTTCACTTCATCCACGTCTACATGACTATATTCATACGTTGGATGGTAAAAAAAACATCACAGTGGCCCTTGGAAAGGTTTCAAGGGTTAGTGTTATTATCACTGCAGCTTTCTTTGGTGTGGTCCACTTAAGCCCTATACCGGCTTCTTTTTTATTATTATATCTTAAAATGATCTTAGAAAAGTGATCAACGGCATGGATAAAACACTTAAATCATGGTGGGCCCCACAGAGCCCCGCCCAGATGGATTACCATCTGGGCGGGGGTAGGAGGCAATCCGCGTCCCTGTTTGTTAACGACTGAAATTCTTCACTTAATACGGAACATAGAAATCGCTCCATGTTTAGTTGTGTTTGTTAACACAGATAAGGAAATCTCTCTATCATTTTATGCTGAAATTTTTCGGCGAACGATGTCTAACTTTAATGGTGAATCTAGAATCGCAAACTTAAAAAAAAAAAAAAAAAAATCCTACCAGATTTTCTTATTTATGTAGTAAACTACTTAACTTTTAACATGTGATACTTTTCTTCGCCCACCATGGTTTATGTGTTACGTCCATACCATCCATCAACTTTTTTTATATCATTCTAAAGAATGATCCCAAAAAATATGCACATCCAAAGCTCTTGACCACACCACATAAAGTAGTGGGAATGAAACTACTGCTGTTAAAACCTTCCTGAGGTTCACATTTATTTGCCATCTAACCCCTTCTTAAGGTCACATGTACTGGAAAACACACAAATCAGCTTGATCATAGCCTTTTTATTTAATTATTATTATAATTTTTTTATGGGTTAGCTTGTTAGTACACACCCATGTACCCATGTTAGTACACACACTCCATGTTAGCCACCCCCGCTAGGGATCGATGCCAAGACCTCAAGTATTGAAACGAGGTATCTCCACTCAGTCGTTGAGCTATGGATCTGGGTGTGCTTGATCAGAGCCTTATATGGCCCAGGAAGGTTTTAATGGCATGCACCCAATTTCCATTGTTCCTTGTAGTGTGGCCCACTTAAGCCTTATATCTTTCTCGTTTTTATCTTATTTTCTAAAATGATACGAAAAAACAAAAAAAGTATGACGGTGGGGATAAATTAAAACATATATATTATGGTAGGCCCACAAAGACCTTGAATGTCCTGTGGTAATGGGTGGTAAGCAATCTTGCCGGCGACCGATTCTTATGGCCAGACTTTCACGTGAAGTTCTTGTGCTAAAAACCTATGCGGAGCTCACTGTCATGTTTATGACAAATCTAACCCGTCCATCCGTTTTTTGAGCTCATTTTAGGACTTGATACCAAAAATGATCACGATACAAGACTCAAGTGGGCCGCATTAAAGGAAAATGTGGGTAGGAAAATTCCTACAGTTGAAACCTCCCTAGGGTCGATGGTGATGTTTACATGCCATCAATACCGTTCATAACGTCATTCCTATGGATATGAACTGAAACCACAAATATTAGCCCGATTTGAAGACATCCGTGGCCCCGAGAATATTTCAACTATTGACGTTCAATCCTCACGTTTTCAGCCCATTCGAGTATTGGATCCGGCTAATTTTTAGCTTACTTAGGTTTCCAGCGCGGAAATTCCTGCTCAAGTCTTTGGCAGGAAATCCGGATTTAGGCGAGCAGATTACAAGTGACCCCGCCGGTTCCACCGAGGTGGGTAGGACCCTTGACTCTGGGTTTATCATGATGTTTTTGCAAAATCCACCTCATTCATACGGTTTGTGAGCCCATTTTAAATTATGATAAGAAAAATGAAGTGAATCCAAAACTCAAGTGAGCCACACTGGAGAAAATAGTAGAAATTCAATAACCACCATTGAAACATTAGTATGGCCACACAAGTTTTGTATCAGCTCAATTATTTTATTTTTTCATTTCATCCCAATGTTCATGACCTTATAAACGATTTGGATGGTATATAAACATCAAGATAGAGCCAAGGAAGGTTTCAATGGCATTCATATTTTCTCTAATGTTTCCTCTCATGTAGCCCATTTGAGTTTTGGATCCACCTCATATTTGGTCATGTGTCCTAAAATGAGATCACAAAATAGATGGATGGATGAATTTCTCACTAACGTCATGGTGGGTCCCACCTATCATATCAATAGTTTGGATGGCAAATAAACACTTCCATGGAATCCATGAAGTTTTAACAGTAGGGATTCAATCACGAGTGTTTCATATGGGTAAATGTGTGAAAGTAACTTGTTTCAAACATTTTAGACTTTAGATTCAGATTTCAGATTTGGACTTCAATTTCAGATTTAACAAACATGCAAATTAAGAACGGAAAGAGCCATAGCCCGGACATGAATTAAAGTTTCCGTGGAAACCTAGGAGGGGCCCACTATGATATTTGTGAGAAATCCACTCTATTCATCTGTTTTTTTAAGATCATTTTAGGACGTGGTCAGATATGAGCAAGTTCCAAAACTCGAATGAGCCTGCAACATGAGGATTGAAATATTCGTGGGGCAAGAAGTTTTGAATGAGGCTAATATTTGTGTTTTTAGTTCATCCCGGTAGGAATGACGCTATGAACGGTTTTGGTGGAATGTAAACATCAATGTGGCCTCAGGGAGATTTCAGCTATAGGAATTTCCCTGCCCACCTTTTCATTTAATGCGCCCACTTGAACATTGGATCCTACTTTTATCTCAAGTCCTAAAATGAGTCTTGGATCTTTTTTCCTTTTTCTTTTTTATCTCAAGTCCTAAAATTAGCTTGAAAAATGGATATCTATAATAGGTTTCTAACAAAAATCATGATGGCCCTACCTAGGTTTTTAGTGCAGAAACTTTACTAGCTTTTTACAATGAGCTGTAAAATATATCGGACTTTGGCCTGTGAGGGAGACCGGAGTAGGTGAGACCATGGCTTCACCTAGATGGTGCGGCCCTTACAATCGGGATCCCTTGGGGCCACCTTGACGTAGGTATTATGCATCCACGCTGTCCGTCCATCTTTCTAGAACAGTTCAAGGCATTATTTTAAAAAATGAAGCAGATCCAATTATCAGGTAGACCATACCATCAGAAACAGTAGTGATTGACTTTTAACAGTTAAAAAAAGTTTTGAATCAAGCCGGTTTTTGTTTTTCCCTTCATCCAGGCTTACATGACGTTATTGAAAGATTGGATGGCAGGTAAACACTGCCGAAACATTAAGGTGCGCCCTAAGAAGTTTTTAATGGTACGACCATCAATCAATGCTGTTCCTTATGATGTGGTCCACCTAATAATTGGATCTGCTTCATTTTTAGAATAATGAAGCATAGTTACATGATGAATACGGATCCTCTGTTTTTTGCTAGTAGCAAAATTGCAGTTGTTGTAATCTAATTGGACGGTCATATTGCGTAATGCATTTAATAATGCATAGCTGATTGACATGGGCAATCACTCTACAGCAAAGCGGGTAAAAAGCAGAGAAGTCGTGAATTTGGCAAACAGAAGATCCGGACTTCTACACAATACATGCATAAACGTAGCCCTATGGTAAGATCCGCACGGTCTTCGACGAGGCCAGGTCTCACCTAATCCGCTGTCCTTAGTCCACAGTTTGAACACGGGCTATCCTTTCAATGGTGGAAAGCCATATATACTGTTGCTGAAATAAAGACGAAAACGCGGAATCTGGCATAAGTTACCCACCGCAACTTGAGGCCGACTTTTTGCTAAAGCCTTTAATAGGATGTTTGCCCTTGAAAGTGAGCTGGGGCGATCTTGATATTTGTGATAAATTCACCTTGTCCATCAGATGTAAACCGGGTTGCGGAAACTTTGAGGACCAAGATGGACCAGAGAAGACCTGATCGGATGTGGAAGTGATCGAGACCGTCAGAAACCTAAACTAGATGTATCTTGCAAATCAGAATGAGTTAATTAGCGTACTGATGTAGAGTGGGTAGCAGACACTTTCATGTCCAAAGATGAATCAGAAAGGCCCCGATCAGAGGCAGAAGTCATCAAAACTGTCAGAACCTTAAAACATGCATATCTCACAAATTGAAATGAGTTAGTCGACGGACCATATATGATTTTGAGGTAGGACGAGCTACTTTAGCCAACAAATGCGGCTATGCTTGGTTACCCACGCTAAATTTGTGAGATTCCATTATATCGACGGCAAAATTTCATATTTAATTCTGCTTTTGCTATAAATAGTAAGTTTTGATTTTATTATAACTCTTCATCCTTGGGCTTTACGAGTTGCGCCTAACATGAAAAGTGTTTAGAAAATTTTGGAGAATAACGTGGTTAAGTCATATGACACTTACTATAAATTAAAATTTTACTATTTGTAATTAGTTTCGAATTTTAGGAGTTTTAGTCATAATTTGCTTCTGATTTCTCTCCCATTGCTTGGTATCCCTATTTAAAGGGTTATGAACTTATTTATTTCATTCATCAATCAAATTACGAATTTATTAGAATTAATTTATATTCCTCTTGCTTTCTTTCCTCATGGATTTGAGAAGTCTCTATGAGGAGTCCAGAGAAGCTCCATGGATTCGGAGTAGTTATACTTGACGCAGGGATACTAATTGACGCAGGGATGAACATGATGAGGTCAATCACTATCTTCCTCAAGGATAACTACTCTGAATCTACGGAGCTTCTCTGGACTCCTCATAGAGACTTCTCAAATCTGCAAGGAAAGAAAGCAAGAAGAATATAAATAAATTATTATAAATTCATAATTTGATTGATGAATAAAATAAATGAGTTCACAATCCTTTAAATAGGGATACTAAGCAATGGGAGAGAAATCAAAAGCAAACTATAACTAAAACTCCTAAAATTCATAACTTATTACAAATAGTAAATTTTCTATTTATAGTAAGTTTCCTATGTGGCTTAACCATGTTATTCTCCTAATTTTTCTAAACACTTTTCATGTTGGGCGCAATTCCTAAAGCCTAACGTATGAAGAGTTATAATCAAACTAAAACTTACTATTTTTAGTAAAAACAGAATTAAACATGGAGTTTAGCCGTCGATATGATGGAATCTTGCAAATTCAGCATGAGAAACTTGGTATAGTAGAGTTGATGGGCTAAAGTAGCTTGTCCTACCCCAAAATCATATATGGTATGTCAAGTAACTCATTTCGGTTTGCGAGATATGCTTGTTTTAAGGTTCTGACGATCTTGATGACTTCTGCCTCTGATCCATCTTGGACATAAAAGTGTCCGTGACCCGCTCTACATCAGTCCTCTCTACTTCAAAAGAACTCGTCTTCAAGTTCTCGTCTTACTTCGGTTCATGATACTCGGTTTAGTGCACCATAACGATACTTGGATCAAAAGTTATGATCAATTTACGGTCCACCTTCTTTTGGTCCAACCATGCTACGAATATATCTATGACACGTTCTACATCAGACCCCTCCACTTAGAAAAAACTCGTCCTCGAGTTACTCAAGCGACTCGGTTTATGATTCTAAGATAACTTTTGATGCCAATGTTTATTAGGCTCTTGAGTTAACACAATAGATGTACTCATGCTCTCCTTGACTTGGCTAGTATGGATCAGTTCCTTCACTTTTACCTTCAAGATCTCATATTCCTTCTAGTAATGTGGATAATTAGGTAAACTTATCCTTATGACAAGATCAATATGGTTTTGTATATCTCGTATGAGAGGCAATTTATTAGGGAGTTCATCGAGCATAATCGCCTTAAACTCCTGCAACACAAGTTTCAAATTCCTTAGGATGTTCACAGGCTCCACATATTCTTTCATTTCAACTAATGCATATATATCTCTTGTTTCCTTAAATTGTTTAACAAAAGTCTGTTAGGTTGTGAGAGACTGTTCCTCAACTTTAGAAGTCTTGGGTTGGTTCTCCTTTCTTATAGAGACGAGGCCAATCTTTTTACCATCTTTAGTAAATATAAATGTATTATCCCGACCTCTATGCGTAGTAATAACATGAATATTATTTTGTCATGGTCGACCAAGTAACATATGATAAATTCCATGTCGACTACGTCACAAAGTGCTTGATCCTTATAATTTTAACCAATTGAAAATGAGATAGTGCATTGTTCGGTTACCTCTGTTTTGTTGACCTCCTTGATACATCCAATCGTGTACGGAGATGGATGCTTTTCTGTATTCAGTTGCATCTTTTCCACTATTATTTTCGACACACGATTCTCACTGCTCCTGACATCGATGATCACATTACAAACTTTTTGGCTTACAATGCACCTCGTTCGAAAGATGTTGTCTCATTGTAATTCTATTTCTACCTTCGGCATGTATAATGGCTTCCTCACGATCAAAGTGCTGGCCTGCGATTTACCATCATCTGATGGTGCTTTGCAGAAATTGGGATTGTGTCGTACAACGACTACTGGCAGTTGAACATCACTTTGAGCTCGGGGCAAAATTAGTGCATCCACAATACGGTTGAGGATTGTTTGCAGCCTTTGTATGGTCAGCCGACTCTCTTGGTGGAAAGCTTCTATTCTTTTCGAAAGATAATGAAATCTCGGATAATCGTCCACATGATTTTTGTTCATACCTTCGTTATTTGCCATTGGCTCAAGAGGAGTCATCGCTCTGATACCAATTGATGTAGGATGAACGTGATGAGGTTAATCATTATCTTCCTCAAGGATAACTACTCCGAATCCATGGAGCATCTCTGGACTCCTCACAGAGACTTCTCGAATCCACGAGGAAAGAAAGTAAGAAGAATATAAATAAATTTTAATAAATTTGTAATTTGATTGACGAATGAAATAAATTGATGTATAGCGGGTCACAGACAGTTTCATAGCCAAGATGGACCAGAAAAGGCCCGGTCGACGACATAAGTGATCCGGACCGTCGGACCTTAGATCGAGCGTATCTCACAATCCAAAATGAGTTATCGGGTGTAAAATATATGATTTTGGGGTAGAAAAAGCTACTTTAGCCAGGGTTACGCAAGCTGAATTTTTGAAATACCCCTGGATCGACGGTCGTTTCCTTGTTTTAATTTCTTTTTTATTATAAATAGTAAGTTTTAGATTGATTATAACTCTTCATCTGTCGGGCTTTAGGAGTTGCACCCAATGTGAAAAGAGCTTAGAATAATTAGGAGAACGGTTTGGTGAAGCCAAATAGGACACTTACTATTTTTGGCCGAAAACCTTGCACACTACTAGACATCACGACCGTCTATAAATAGTAAGTTTACTATTTATAGTTAGTTGCGAATTCTAGGAGTTTTAGTTGTAGTTTGCTTCTGATTTCTCTCCTATTGCTTGGTATCCCTATTTAAAAGGTTGTGAACATGTTTATTTCATTCATTAAATCAATTTCGAATTTATTAGAATTTATTTCTATTTTCTGCTTTCTTTCCTCGTGGATTCGAGAAGTCTCTGTGAGGAGTCCACAGAAGATCCGTGGATTCGGAGTAGTTATCCTCTTGAGGAAGACAGTGATCGACCTCATCACGTTCCTCCCTGTGTCATAAATGAGTTTACAACCATTTAAATAGGGATACCAAGCAATGGGAGAAAAATCAGAAGCAAACTATAACTAAAACTCCTAAAATTTGTAACTTACTATAAATAGTAAATATCTTATTTATAGTAAGTGTCCTATGTGGTTTAACCACAATTTTCTTCTAATCATTCTAAACACTTTTCATGTCGGGTGCAACTCCTAAAGCTCAATGAATGAAGAGTTATAATCAAATTAAAACTTACTATTTATAGTAAAAATGGAATTAAACATGAAATTTGGCATGAGAAACCTAGAATAGTCAAGTTGGTTGGCTAAAGTAGCTCATCCTACCCCAAAATCATATATGATATGTCGAGTAACTCATTCCGATTTGCGAGATATGTCTGTTTTAAGGTTCTTATGGTATTGATGACTTCTGCATCTGATCGAGCCTTCTCTGATCCATCATGGACATGAAAGTGTCCACGACCCGCTCTACATCACGTATTATATATGATTTTGAGTAGGAGAATCTAATTTAGCCACCCAACCCCGCTACTCTAGGTTGCCAACGCTGAATTGGTGAGATTCCATCGGATCGACGGTCAAAAGTCCTTTTTATTTACATTTTTACTATTTATAGTAAGTTTTAGTTTGATCATAACTTTTGATCCATTAAGTTTTATGAGTTGTGTCCAACATGAAAAGTGCTTAGAAAATTAGGACAACAAAGTGGTTAGGTACTTTTGGCTGAAAACCATGAACTCTACTAGAAATCATGTTCATCTATAAATAGTAAGTTACTATTTTACTATTTATAGTAAGTCACGATTTTAGGGAGTTTGAGTTGTATTGTGATTTCAAAACTTCTTCCTAAGGTTCATATCACTATTTAAGGGATTGTAAACTCATTTTTTATGATCAATCAATTTATTTCAGATTTTATTAGAATTTTTTTATCTCTCCTCATGGATTCGAGGCATCTTTGTGAAGAGTCTAGAGAAGCTCTGTGGATTCAGAGTAATTATCCCTTGAGGAAGACTGTGATCGACCTCATCACGTCCATCCTTGCGTCAATTTGGTATCAGAGCAAGACTTTCTCCTTGGATTTATGGCTTCCAACGATGGTTCTGGCAACAATGTCATGGACGGGTTAGCGGCTTTCGAGACGACTTTCGAAGCAGCGCAACGAGATAATCGACAAGCCATACAAGGGCTACAGGCTGCCATCGATTGCATGACAGATGTCATAGGGCAATCTGTGTCCATGGCGGTGATCCGCCCCCAACAGGTGTTGGAGCTCCTAATTGCACTAATCGCATAACATTGTCGGCAGTGAACCACATGACCATTCCTGAGGGGGATTTAGTGACGAGGAGGTCGATGACATGATCCTCTAATATCCTGGATAAGGGGGCGATCAGATAGATCAAACAGATCGAGAATTCATGATGAGGGTCGATCTCCCTAACTTCAATGGCCAACTTCACATTGAGAATTTTCTCGATTGACTTTTTAAAATTGAGTGATTCTTCGATTATATAGAAATACCTTAAGCGAAGCAGGTCAAGCTTGTGGACTACAAGGCGAAGCTTCAGCTTGGTGGGACTAACTACAACTTGCATGGACGAGATAGATGAAAACACATATCCGCACATGGTAGCGGATAAAGCAACTACTAAGCGCGCGATTCCTCTCCAATAATTATGATCATGTATTATTTCAATAATACCAAAATTGTTGGCAGGGTATTTGGTCAGTTAGTGATTACGTTGAAGAATTCTACCGCTTGTGGCACATAACGATTTAGTTAGAATTGAGTTACAACAAGTCGGCCGATTCAACAATGAATTGTGTATGGTGATCTAGGACTGGATTCAGATGTAACCTATGTGGATGATGAATGATGTAATCAAGTTGTCTACCTGAGTGAAGTGCAGCTTGAGCATCCCAACACACCAAGGTCGCTACGGCGGGTCCGTCTCAGGGACCTTCACAGCCCAATGGGAAAAAACCTGTAGGAGCATGCACTCAACCTCCTACACCTGCGAATTGAAATCAGAAAAGTAGGCAAGTTAAGCCGCAAATGGGTGTAACAACTACTATTGGTTCAAGCAGGATCCCAAACCCCTATGGTCAGCCAACACTCCACCATTACTATCATTATAGCAAACTAGGTCATATATCAAATACTTGTCCCCAGCGACAAGTAGCGAACCTTGCAATTAATGATGATAGAGCTGAAAACATTAATGAAGACCCAGATGTTGAGGGAATGGAGCAAGCCGCAGAGGATAAGGCGGATGAGAAAAATTGGGTTCCTCGGGATTATGGTGAGTCGTTCATCGTGAGGCAACTATTGTATGCACAGAGGAAGAAGTACACCCATAGCGATATAACATCTTCCAAACTAGGTATACGGTGAATCGAAAAGTCTTTGATGTGATCATCGACAGTGAAAGCAGCGAGAACATCATCTCTAAGGTCATGATAGAGAAATTGTAACTAAAAATAGAGCATCACCCCTCCCCATATATGATCGGTTGTATTAAGAAAGTCAGCGAGACGAAGATAACTGAACAATGTACTAATCTTTTTCAATTGGAAAGCATTATAAACACCAAGTAGTAAGTGATGTTGTTGACATGGAGGCTTGTCACATCCTACTCAGTCGACCATCGCAATTTGATTGTGATGCCACTCTTAAAGGGCGAGATAATGTGTGCATTTTCATCAATGATAGACGAAAAACCATACTAGCTCCTATGGATCCAAAGGAGCCATCTAAAACTTCTAAAGTAGATGGTCGTTTTCTCTTAACCATATGAGACTTTGTGGATAAATCCAAAGAAACGGGATAAGCTTATGCATTAATTGTAAAGGGGAAGGAACTTGAGCCCACCATCATCCCTGAGAAACTAAAACCTCTGCTACGTAAATTCAAAGAAATTTGGCCTAATGACCTTCCCAATAGATTGCCTCCCATGCGAGATATTCAACACCATATTGGCCTTATCCTTGAGTCTAGTTTACCTAATCGTCCTCATTATCAGATGAATCCGAAGGAGTACAATATTCTACAAGAGCAAGTAAAGGAATTGATCCGTCATGGTCTTATATGAGAAACATGAGCATCGTACCGGCTTTATTAACTCTAAGAAGGATAGGAATTGGTGCATGTGTGTCGATAATAAGAGATCAATAAGATTACCATAAAATACAGATTTCTCATACCATGGCTGGACGATATGTTGAAAATGCTTGAGGGTGTAAAATTATTTTCTAAATTAGATTTAAAGAGTGGCTACCATCAGATTCGAATACAGTTTTGTGATAAGTGGAAGATGGATTTTAAGACCAATGAAGAGTTGTATAAATGAATAGTTCATGCCCTTTGGTCTTTTGAACGCACCTAGCACATTCATGAGGTTGATGAAGCAAGTTCTGAAGTCATTCATTAAGTGGTTCGTCGTGATCTACTTTGATGATATCTTGATATATAGTCAGGAGGAAGCAAGCCATGTGGAACACCTCAAGCAGGTGGTTTAAGTGCTCAACGAAAATAAGTTGTACCTCAATTTTTATTTTTATTTTTAAATGTAGCTTTTAACCAATAGCCTATTATTTTTGGGCTTTATCGTGACGTCCATGGGCATCTGGGTGGACGACGAAAAGGTGAGAGCCATCAAGGAATGGTCAGTTCCAAAAAACATCCATGAAGTACAGATTTTTCATGGATTAGCAACATTCTATCGTCACTTCGTGAAGAATTTTTGCACCATTATGACACCAATTACAGATTGCATCAAGAATGAGCAATTTTAGTGGATTGACAAAGCCAACATAAGCTTTGCTGAAATTAAACATAGATCGTCCACAACCTAAGTTCTATCACTTCCTAGCTTCGACAAATTGTTTGAAGTCGAATATGATGCTCCATATGTCTCAAGAAGGTAGGCTGGTAGCCTTCTACAGTGAAAATCTTAGTGATGCATGCAAAAAGTAGTCAACCTATGAGCTCAAATTGTATGTAATGGTTCAGGCACTGTGACATTAGCGACATTCCTTAATTCAGAGGGAGTTCATTATTTACACAAACCATCAAGCTCTCACATTCATTAATAGTCAAACTAACATGAATTGTGTGCATGCTAGGTGAATTTCATTCTTGCACAAATTCACATTTGTGCTAGGACAAGTTTGAAATGTAAAACAAAGTGGCTTATGCAATTAACCACCGTGCAACTTTATTAGTCACCATGAGTAATGAGCTCGAGTTCGAACGCCTCAAAGACATATATACCGACCATGACGACTTCAAAGATACATGGATTATATGCCAAGAAGGTCACCCTAGTTACCTATATATTCAAGATGGTTTCCTTTTAAAAGGGAATCAACTGTACATCCACAAAAGCTTGCTGAGGGAGCAGATTACCCAAGAGTTACATGGAGGTGGCCTTAGTGGACACATTGGGCGGGACAAGACACGATCTCTCATTGAGGAACGATACTACTGGCCACAATTAGTATGTGACATGAGTAAAGCGGTACAACGCTGTCATATTTGCCAGACCTCCAAGGGACAGTATCAGAATATGGGTCTCTACACCCCATTACTTGTACCTGATGACCCTTGGGAGGACTTATGTATGGACTTTATGTTAGGTCTCCCACAAACACAGCGCGATATGGATTAATTTAGTGTTCATGGTGATAGATCATTTCTTGAAGATGGTGCACTTTATCCTATACAAGAAGACCTTGATGCGACATACATGGTGAATCTATTCTTCAGAAAGGTCATGCAGCTACATGGGGTTCCTAAGATCATTACTTTCGACTATGATATGAAGTTTATTAACCACTTCTGGTGGACTTTGTGGAATCAGTTCGGTACACGACTTCAGTTTAACAGTGCTTACCACCCACAGACCGATGGGCTAACTAAAGTTGTAAATCGTATGTTAGGGAACTTCCTTCATTGTATTTTAGGTGAAAAACTGAACCAGTAGGATTTGGCCTTATCTTAAGAAGAATTTGCATTCAACAACATGGTGAACCGCTCGACAGGGAAGTCCCGGTTTCAGATTGTTTAGGGTCGAGTGTCTCGCCACATACTTAACTTAGTCCCTTTATCCAAGCTCCTAGGCATGAGTATTATAGCATAACATATGGTAGACAGGATCATGAGCATTCATGCGGAGGTACGAGCCAAGCCGCATGCCTCGAACGACAAGTAGAAGGAACAAGCCAACAAGTATCAGCGACAAAAGGTGTTCGAGGTGGACGACCATGTTATGATCCATCTACATAAGGAGATTTCCTACCGAGATCTACAACAAGATGAAGAAAAAGAAGATTGGGTTAGTACTGATCCTTCAAAAGATCAATGACAACACTTACGTTATTGATCTTCCGAATGACCTGGATATCTCACATACTTTCAACATCGCGAACTTGACCGAGTATCATGAACCAAAGCAGGAGGAGAACGCGAGGATGAATTCTTTTGAAGTGGAGGGGATTGATGTAGAGCGGGTCGCGAACACTTTTATGGATAAGATGAACTAGAGAAGATTTGATCGGAAGCGGAAGTGATCGGGACCGTCAGAACCTTAAAAGCAGTCGTATCTCGCAAACTGGAATGAGTTATTTGATGTACCATATATGATTTTGGGGTAGGAGAAGCTACTTTAGTCATCCAAACCTGTTATACTAGGTTTCCCATGCTGAATTTGCGAGATTCCATCAAATCAATGGTCAAAAGTCCTTTTTATTTCCGTTTTTACTATTTATAATAAGTTTTAGTTCTATCATGACTTTTGATCCATTGAATTTTAGGAGTTATGTCCAACATGAAAATTTTTTAGAAAAATTAGGAGAACAAAGTGGTTAGGCCAAATAGGAGACTTACTATTTTTGGCGTAAAACCATGAAGTCTAGTAGAAATCATGACAATCTATAAATAGTAAATTTACTATTTCTAGTAAGTCACTATTTTAGGGAGTTTGAGTAATAGTTTGATTCCGAAACTTCTTCCTAGGGTTGGTATCACTATTTAAGGGATTGTAAACTCATTGTTTACAATCGATCAATTTATTTTGGATTTTATTAGAATTATTTCTATTTTAAATCTTTTCTCATGGATTTGAGGCATATCTGTGAAGAGACCTGAGAAGCTCTAGCTCTGTGGATTTGAAGTAATTATCCCTTGAGGAAGATGGTGGTCGACCTCATCACATTCATCCCCAAGTCACCATCCATTTTGAGAGCTTATTTTAGGACATACAACAACAAATGAAGCATATTTAAAATTCAAGCGGCCCATAGCAGAGGAAAAGGTGGAAAAAGAAATGCCTACCTTTAAAACCTTTTGGGGCTCTGTTCACTCCCCAAGTGTAGGGTTGTGATGTAGTAATAACTCGGTAAGACCGATGTCGAATCCCAAGGGACTGAAACTTGTACGTTATCTAAAACTAACCAGAACTAAAACTAGAATAAGATGAAATCTAAATTAATTGTGATTTGAGGAATAATGATGAAATAATCATCTAAATTTAAGAAAAGTCAGAGGAAGGGAACTAAGGATTTAGAGGATCCACTTGTAGAGATCAGAGAGATCTTATGCCTGCTTCAAGAATCATGAAATTTACTGAACTGTCATTGATCTAGTTTTCAAAGAGATGAAAGGTATATGAATTAGAATGGATTCCATCACCAAACCATGCCCAAGAGACTATGACAAACAACAGAATTAAACTAATTACCAACCAATCACATGTATGAAGGTTAGGAAGGGTACAGACATCCGACCAGGGCTTCCTGACGTCATAAACATAAAGGAAGAAGGAATATACTTAAAGCCATTGCAGACCCATTGTAATTTCAGTCACAACAGACCATTAAAAACTTAAAGCATTCCCATAATAATCAACTAAAATCAACGTCAATTCATGAATTAAAATTAAATTAAAAACATAAAATAAAATCTCCCATCTTACCACATGATTCACCTCCTAGCCCTAGCTAAGAGGTTTAGCCCGCCATGAATGGGCTGAAATCCCTTAAACAAAGCAAAAGAAAATAAAAGGAAAGAACTACTCCCTTTCTCTTCTTCACGTTCAAAACCAGCTTTCAGCCGGGAATAGCCTCCAAGATTCCCCGAATCCCCCCCTTCTCTCTCTCTTTTATAGCAGAAGGAGGCCAACTGCTGTTGCTTGAGACGGCACGGAAGACTGGAATGCGAAAATCGTTCATAGCAGAGTCCTTGCGGAACTCTGCTTCTGCGTTTACGCACGGCTACACTGAGCTCTCGGTGGGACCCGTGAATGAAGTCGGTGGAGAAATCCATACCATTCATTGATTTTCTCTCGAAAAACTGTTCAGATATAGGCGATTTTGGATTCAAAACGTTGCATCTCCTGGACATTTTTTTCAGCGCCATCCAAACTGCGTCGAAGCCATCATATTCGTGCAGCATCCAAGAAAACCAAAAAATAGCTTAGAGTACGGTCGGTTTAGCCAGGTGAAACGAATGAACGTCTTGGATCATCACGATGTGTGATGATGGTGGACCACTGCGCTTCGTCCGCAAGTTCTGTTGGAAACAGAGCTTCCGCAGAAGTCTCTGACTGTTTTGTTGGCTCACCTATTGAAGTCAGATAAAAAATCCACTCCGTCCATTGGTTCTAGGACGAAAAACTGTCCAGAGAAGGCCGATTTTGGATCGATTTAAGTGTGGCCCATTGTATATTTTCCTCTGCCGTTCATCATATATTTAACGGTTAATATTTGGAAGAGGTTTGCATGGTATCAAAAAGACACCTAGGTGAGAGTAATACCCACCTTCTAAGACCATTGAACGGTTCAGATCCTCGATCCGGGGAATTTGTGGGGCCCACAACGCAGCTCAGCGTCCGCACCTAGCGGACGCTGTGTAAACAAAAATCGGATCGGGTCAAAGTCGGTCAGACGGACTTTGGGTTGCCGTGCACGGTGCACTCACCACTTAGGTGGGGTCCATTGTGCTGTTTATGAGAAATCCGTACTGACCATCCACTTTATAATATCATTTTATGCGTTGGGACCAAAAGTGAAGCATATCCAGGTGGCAGGTGGGCCCCAATTTGACAATGTATGGGATGATTTGACCATTGGGCCACTTCTAGAGGGATCCAATGGATGAAATTCGACGCGTACGGTTTATTTATGGTCCTCAGGTCGCGTATGAGGTTTCGAGCCAAACTGATGGTGGAAACCCTGTGATCTTGCATTCTGGATGCGTTTCAAGCCACTTGAGCTTCAGTTTCTTAGTTTTCTCAGATTTCTGACCGTGTATATCCATCAATCTTGGTCCTCTGAAGTCCATCCCTTGCCTTGGTGATCATCAGAACGTTAAATCCAAGTTTTTGGCATCCTTTTTCAGTCAACTCTCTTAATCACACCCTGCAACAAAACACGATTAAAACCGAGCGTTAAACAGTATTATGCTCGTAAATTCAAGTAATAAATGGGGTCTAATATGCACTATTTGACCCTCAACACAACCCCCAACCAACATCTTGCTAGTCCCGAGCAAGGTATGCGAAGAATAAGTTGAGAGCTACAGGATAATTTCAATAAACTCGAGTGATTTATGAAAGACCATCCAGATCCTAGAATGTTTGGAATTACTTCTCTTGGACTTAAGCACACAGTAAACTTCATAATCAAGGGAAAAATATTAATTCAACAATTAGGAAAAAATCTAAACATTGAGTTTCATGGGTGTATAGTGTAATCTCGAATTATCCACATTAAGATTCAATTCGTTATTCCATGATATCATTGGTAACCAGTACAACATTCAGGACGCCCAAAATTTATCTTACAGATCATCTTTTCAGTTTTCCAGCTTTTGCTTTTTTCCTTGAAAGTAACATCAAGAAGTAGAATCAAATCCTCACCTATAGGGAGTAAACCTATGGTGAAAATTATTCGCCAACCTTTTCCCAAATCATCCATGGGGAATCAAATCCTCACCTATAGGAAGCAAACCTATGGTGAGAATTATTCACCCAAACCTTTTCCAAAGGTATCTCCTCTTTTTTCTTTTTTTTAATTGATCATGAAGGGAAAATTTTCAAGTGGTTTCCTCACATGCTTAGTGATTACCAAGTTAACCCTTCAATATCAGACTGAAACCTTAATGTGAAAGCGAGATGTGACACGTGAACTCTTGACTCAATCATTGTTTACAACTTATAATCATGGATTAATAATTCGATCTTAACTGCGAAATTTAATAGATACTGAATCCCAGAGTCCGAAATTATCAACATCACTTATCTTAAACTTCTAAATCCAGGATATCTATCAAAATCACTTTGAATTTATAAAAATTCTCAGAAAATTTTAAAAATTTTCACAATTTTTGCTCAAGACCAAGAAAATACTGATTGAGTTACCTAATCTCCCACCCCCAACCTAAAATCTACATTGTCCTCAATGTAAAAGATATAAACTTGCAATGCACATGGGACAACAACAGTAAATGAGAAGTGATGGGAAGATAGTACCTGGACGACGAATCGAGAGAGATTTTCAAGAGATCGCTGGGAGAGAGCAGGTTAGTACAAGAGAGAAAGTAAAATAAAAATAACAAAAATGAAATTCTACGTATACCACTTTCGCAGGTGCTCTCGATTGCATTTAGCATATGCAACAAGCCTTTAAACCCCTAGGTTACCCCTAGTGGATGAGTTGTAGTCTCGTGAGGGTTTACAGTAATGTTACCCACAACATTGAATTGATCATGCCGCAAGGTTCCCCTTCCGGCCAATATTTTGATAAGTTTCTCAGTAAGTTCCTTAACAGGATCATCCAAAAGCCCTTTTTGCAATAGGATTGGGCGCCCTGGAGTATGATTTTTCAGAGAGACTTATGTACCTCATAAAAGATCTTTCATTGAATTGCTTGAGGTATCCGTAATATATACGATTCACATATGACAGAAGAAGTTTCAACGTTAGTATCGTATGGTGAATCAAAGACTATAAGTAAATAAAGTTTAGAAAACTTCTTAAAATGTGATGTAGTCTCAACATATTCCGAAGCTCCAAACTTCGGTTCAATTTTCAGCTCCTCTTCCTTTACTGGTAGACGTTTAGGATCAGGGAAAGAGAGGGTTTCAGAATAAGGGTTCTCTCGGTCAGTGATGACTACCGAGATGTTATCTTGCAAGGCATCCACTTTATCTTTTAACATGGGATCATTTCAAACCACAAAGTGTGCCAAGCAATCCCACGAGTTGGGAAATTTAGCTGAGTGTGACTTATTGTGGCTTGTGATGATCTGCGCAAAGAATCCATCGTCCTTAAAAGTAAATGGAGGTATGCTCTCTTGCTCTCGTCCTGCACAGACAAATTGAGGGTCAGTCGACGAAGTATTGACGGGTGAACTCTGTTCATTGATACTACTCAGAAGAGGCATTGAATCGTCAAAACTTGATAGTTTAGATGGTGGCCTCAACTGGGTGGTTTCAAATTCCAGATTGTATTAGGTGGCTCGTTCGTCTCCTGAATCATATCATCATTCGATTCAGAGAAGTGCTCCAAACATGTTTCACAAGAGTTGAAAGGATCAGTTGTAAAGGGCTCATCCTCCACCTTTAAATCAGACATGTCAGGTGAGGGGAGTGACTCATTATGACCAACCACTTCATGTACGTCTTGATCATTGATCTAGACCAAACATGAGAGGGATTCCAAGGAGACTGTGGCTGCACATTCAGGATTGCAATCATGTTCTAATCCAGTGCAGTGTACATTTGGGATGAGATTACTTTCCTCATATTCTACACTTAGCATGGGTTGAGGTTTGAATAAACTAACCTCCTCATCATTGAAATCATGTGTGTCATTTAAGGAAGGTGTGTCATCATCAATGTATTTAAAAAATACCCATGTGTCTTCACCATTCTTTCGAACAGTCATCGAGATTGACTCATCAGGAAATTGAACCACATGCTCATTAACGGAATCCAACTCCTCATTCCAAATTTCAGATTCTTTTAAAAGTGAGTGCGGATCACTTTCTTCACATTGTATTTCTGGATTAGGTCGTGGCTAGGATGACCAAGCCTCCTCTATCCTATCAAGGCGCGCATCGAGTCCTTTCATTGTTTCCATTACTTTTCTCATTTCCACAAGATAGGCCGAAAGATTCCGCTGATATGAATCCTCTTGGATCATTTCTGGATGGATCTCAAAGCTAGGGGATCCAAGAGAATAATCATTATAACATGTAGTTGGTTCATTTTCCAAAATTTGATGTTTCCACTGGTTATAGTCATACTGATCATAAGTAGGAGAATCTGTTGGTTGGTAATACTTATTATCACTCATGATACAATCACGCATTGTTTTATCGAATGAGTGATAATAATTCTCACAACCATAGTTATGATAACCCCAATACTCACGTACTATTTTGTTAATCCATGGGGTGTAATTGTTCTCCTGCATATAATCACGTAAGGACTTCTTAACCAGTGAATTTTTATATTTTGATCGGTTCTCGATGATAGTTTCAGATAAGTTTTAAGACATAGGCTGATTTATATCATCATCGTCCCAAAATAAGTTATTCTTCTCAGCATACTGACGTTGCCACTCGTGCATATACATGATGAAACCCTTAATTTGAATTTAATCCTAAGAAAAATAAAAGAAGAGATTCTACAGCAGTGTGGAAAGTAAGAGGAGGAGAAGTTAGAAAGAATGTACCAGACTAGAGATTCCTATATTAAGATCCTGCAAAATAAGACAAAACAAGTTAGTTTCTAAAAAGAGAAAGTCTAGGATTAGAAAATCTCTAAAAATAAAACCTTAATTCTAAAAATAGAAAAAATAAAGAAATTAGAAAGATATCACTAAATTAGAAGTTTCTATCTCAGAATCCTACAAAACAGGAAAGACAAGTTAATTCTAAAAAAAATCAGGAAAATCCAAACCTAAAACTGAAGTTAGTAAAAATCCTAATCTTAAATTAATCCTAAAACTGATTAATTTTAAAAAAACGTAGCTGTCAGTCCCCGGCAACGGCGCCAAAAACTTGTTCACTCCCCAAGTGCAGGGTTGTGATGTAGTAATAACTCGATAAGACCGATGTCGAATCCCAAGGGACTGAAACTTGTACGTTATCTAAAACTAACCAGAACTAGAACTATAATAAGATGAAATCTAAATTAATTGTGATTTGAGGAATAATGATGGAATGATCATCTAAATTTAAGAAAAGTCAGAGGAAGGGAACTAGGGATTCAGAGGATCCACTTGTAGAGATCAGGGAGATCTTATGCCTGCTTTAAGAATCATGGAATTTACTAAACTGTCATTGATCTAGTTTTCAAAGAGATGAAAGGTATATGAATTAGAATGGATTCCATCACCAAACCATGCCCAAGAAACTATGGCGAACAACAGAATTAAACTAATTACCAACCAATCACATGTATGAAGGTTAGGAAGGGTACTAACATCCGACCATGTCCAAGAGACTATGGTGAACAACAGGGCTTCCTGACGACATAAACATAAAGGAAGAAGGAACATACTTAAAGCCATTGCAGACCCATTGTAATTTCAGTCACAACAGACCATTAAAAACTTAAAATATTCCCATAATAATCAACTAAAATCAACGTCAATTCATGAATTAAAATTAAATTAAAAACATAAAATAAAATCTCCCATCTCACCACATGATTCACCTCTTAGCCCTAGCTAAGAGGTTTAGCCTGCCATGAATGGGCTGAAATCCCTTAAACAAAGCAAAAGAAAATAAAAGGAAAGAACTACTCTCTTTCTCTTCTTCACGTTCAAAACCAGCTTCCAGCCGGGAATAGCCTCCAAGATTCCCCGAATCCCCCCCTTCTCTCTCTCTTTTATAGCAGAAGGAGGCCAACTGTTGTTGCTTGAGACGGCACGGAAGACTGGAATGCGAAAATCGTTCGCAGCAGAGTCCTTGCGGAACTCTGCTTCTGCGTTTACGCACGGCTACACTGAGCTCTCGGTGGGACCCATGAATGAAGTCGGTGGAGAAATCCATACCATTCATTGATTTTCTCTCGAAAAACTGTTCAGATATAGGCGATTTTGGATTCAAAACGTTGCATCTCCTGGGCATTTTTTTCAGCTCCATCCAAACTGCGTCGAAGCCATCATATTCGTGCAGCATCCAAGAAAACCAAAAAATAGCTTAGAGTACGGTCGGTTTAGCCTGGTGAAACGAATGAACGTCTTAGATCATCACGATGTGTGATGATGGTGGACCACTGCACTTCGTCCGCAAGTTCTGTGCGAAACAGAGCTTCCGTAGAAGTCTCTGACTGTTTCGTTGGCTCACCTATTGAAGCCAGATAAAAAATCCACTCCGTCCATTGGTTCTAGGACGAAAAACTGTCCAGAGAAGGCCGATTTTGGATCGATTTAAGTGTGGCCCATTGTATATTTTTCTCTGTCGTTCATCATATATTTAACGGTTAATATTTGGAAGAGGTTTGCATGGTATCAAAAAGACACCTAGGTGAGAGTAATACCCACCTTCTAAGACCATTGAACGGTTCAGATCCTCGATCCGAGGAATTTGTGGGGCCCACAACGCAGCTCAGCGTCCGCACCTAGCGGACGCTGTGTAAACAAAAATCGGATCGAGTCAAAGTCGGTCAGACGGACTTTGGCTTGCCGTGCATGGCGCGTGCACTTGTGCACGGTGCACTCACCACTCAGGTGGGGTCCATTGTGCTGTTTATGAGAAATTCGTACCGACCATCCACTTTATAATATCATTTTATGCGTTGGGACCAAAAGTGAAGCATATCCAGGTGGCAGGTGGGCCCCAATTTGACAATGTATGGGATGATCTGACCATTGGGCCACTTCTAGAGGGATCCAATGGATGAAATTCGACGCGTACGGTTTATTTATGGTCCTCAGGCCGCGTATGAGGTTTCGAGCCAAACTGATGGTGGAAACCCTGTGATCTTGCATTCTGGATGCGTTTCAAGCCACTTGAGCTTCAGTTTCTTAGTTTTCTCGGATTTTTGAACGTATATATCCATCAATCTTGGTCCTCTGAAGTCCGTCCGTTGCCTTGGTGATCATCAGAACGTTAAATCCAAGTTTTTGGCATCCTTTTTCAGTCAACTCTCCTAATCACACCCTGCAACAAAACACGACTAAAACCGAGCGTTAAACAGTATTATGCTCGTAAATCCAAGTAATAAATGGGGTCTAATATGCACTATTTAACCCTCAACAGGCTCCACCTTGATGATTATCTGCCATCCAAACCCTTTTCAAGGGCATGCATTCCGGCTGGGATGAACTAAAAAAAAAAAAGAAGAAAAAAAGCCTGATATCCACATGAATGTTTCAATGGCTATCATTTGATCATATGTTCATATGGCCACAAAAGTTTGTATACAAGACTAAGTTTTTTTTTTTTCCTTAATGTTTTGAGTTCATCCCAGTTGGAATGGCCTTGAAACGGTTCGAATGGCGTGTAAATATCAAGGTCGAGCCCATGAAGGTTTGGAAGGTACTAATTTATTTTCTCACTTTTTTCCTTCAACGCAGCCCACTTGAATTTTAGATCTACCTCATTTGTTGCCGTACATCCTAAAATGAGATTGAAAAACTGATATACAGGGAGATTTCTCACAAATATCATCGGGGCTCCACTTCTTCTGGGTTTTGTGGCAAATTGGCGCGCGTAACTCCTACGTAAGCCGTGGTGGTGGTTTGCCATCACGAAGTTCTGTGAGGCCCACTATCATTTATATGTTATATCCACACTGTTTATGCATTTCAAGATACCATGGTAGGGCATCAGGCTAAAAATGAGGTAAATGCAAAGTTCAATTGAATCACGAGAAGTGAGTACAATGATGCCCACCGTTGAAACCTTCCTAAGTCCCATCATGATGTTTATTTGCTATTCAACCTGTTCATAAGGTCACACAGACCTAGATGAAGGGAAAAAACAACTATCAGAATGATCCAAAACTTATTTGGCCTCAGGAAGTTCTCAATGGTAGGCATTCAATCTCCAACTTTCTATGTTGTGGTCCAGTTGAGATTTGGATGTGCCTCATTTTTTGGCTAATGCCCTAAAATGATCTTGCAAAATGGATGGACGGTGTAGATATAATAGCTATATCCACCTGGTCCCACACAACCTGGTAACAGCAACACAACAACAAGGTCAGTGGCGTGTGGGTGTGGCACACCAGGCACTAGGCATCAAACGCAGATGTAAGTGGAGTATAGGTGTGGCAATGGCCTCATAAGTGAGAGTGTGGCCCTTACCGTGTGGCTCAATTTAATCCATATATTCTATATCCATGTCGTCCATCTGTTTAGAAAGATCATTTGAGCATGATCCCAAAAGATCATTTGAGGGCATGATCCAAAAAATAAAGAAGATCCAAATCTCAGTTGGAGCATACAATCAGAAATAGTGGTGATTGAATGCCCTACCCTTAAAAACTTCCTAGGGCTCACTTTAATGTTTACATAATATTTGTTTTCCATCCAACCTGTTGATAGGGTCACATAAAACCAGATAAAGAGAAATATATATATATATATATATATATATATATATATATATATATATATATATATATAGCGTGATCTAAAACTTGAGTTTTGGATCGGTCTCATTTTTGGGTTCACGCCATAAAATGATCTCACTAAGGGCCTGTTTGGACGGGCACGTTGAATGGGATTAGATGGTATTAGACTGGATTGCATGGATTTCAAGGCAATGATGGTGATGTCAGTGAATTGTCTATATCCCGGGACTGCTATACCCGGTCTGTTTGGGCACGCCCGACCAAATTCGGGATTAAACCTTCTAATCCCTTTTAATCCCTCTAGCCAAACACGTCTAGGCAATTTTGAAGGGATTAGGATGGATTGGATGGGATTTAAGGTAATGATGATGATGTCAGTGGATTGTCTTAAGATCCATGGGATTCCTATATCCCGGGATCACGATCCAATGTCTGTTTGGGCATGCCTTGCCAATCTCGGGATCTATCTTCCATTCCCACCTAATCCCTTCTAATCCCATCCAGCGTGCCCGTCCAAACAGGCCCTAAATGGATGGTCCGCATAAATTAGTGCGGTAAGAGAGAAATGCAGTAAGGATTGTCGGACTGTTTCCTTCTTTATCATAGGCTAGTATCTGCACATTGTATTTTTCATTTATATCATCCACAAATACAACTAAGCTATATATATATATATATATATATATATATATATATATATATATATATATATATATATATATATATATATATATATATATATATATATATATATATATATATATATATGAGAGAGAGAGAGAGTAGGGCTCCCCTATTAATGGTAGAGTAGGTATTTTTTTACACACACCAGCAGCCCACACTCTCACACCACATGGGCACTCCATCCCTAGTACCAGTTGTTGGGGAACCGTGGAAGCACACAGAGACTAATCAAGTAAAGTACTCGAAATCATACAACTAAGTCAAAACACAAACAATCCGAATTTTACATGAAAAAATTCTTTCGAAAAAAAAAAAAAAAAAAACATAGTATAAAGCAACAAGTAATGTACTATAAAAGTAAAAATTGTAAGATATAAAGAAATACCAATTCAAACAAACCTCGAATCTTCCTCACAAGCCTTAATTATGCCCTTGGACCCTTAGGAATGAATTAGAAGGGCCCAAAACTCCTCTCCTAACTCCCAAATTTGGCATTAAGCGGTCTGTAGATGGCATCAAAATACCCTATTTTTAAGAGATTTAAGTCATCAATAACAATCTCCACCATGTCTTCAATTTTCATAGCTTCTTGTCCTCATCTCTAAGTATTCCTTACATCATAACTCCATCATCGTTTCTCGTGCACACTCCGGCTTCCATTTATGCCTTCGCTAAGCCTAGAGAAGTTGCATAAAACTTCAACTTCATTGTAGGAACGACCTTCATAAGCATGTTAGCTGAATTCATGCTCATGTGAATTTTCTCTAGAGTCACGCCTCCTTCTTCAAATACATGTTGGATAAAATGATGACGCGAATCAATATGTTTAGTATGTGAGTGATAAACATAATATTTAGTCAAATTGATTGCACTCCCACTATCACAATTGACTGACACGACCTCCTAATGAAGCCCTAACTGATTTATTATTTCCTTCAACCAAACGCATTCTTTGAATGCTTTTGTTATCTATATACTTAGCTTTGATTGTGGAAAGAGCCACCACAGACTGAAAATTCGATATTCAACTGATCGCTCTACTCAATAGTATAAATGAGTAACTAGAAGTCAACCTTTTACTATCCACATTGCCCGTATAATCAGAATTTACATAGCCTACTAACTTGCCTAATAATTTATCAAATAATAAAATATAGTCTTGCGTACTTTGAATATATCGAAGTAGCCATTTCATTGCCTTCTAGTGTTCTTTGTCGAGGTTAGACATGTATCTACTAACAACACTCACCGCATGTGAAATATCCAGTCTTGTACAGACCATGACATATATCAAGCTGCTAACTATGCTCGAATAAGGCACAACAGACATAACATGCTTTTCTTCATCTGTTTTAGGATACTGTTAAGAAGAAAGCTTAAAATGAGCTGAAATGGAAATGTTAACCAGCTTTGCTTTATCTATCCCATAGTTTACCTTCTTAACGTATTCCACATGAGATAATCAAAGCCTGCTCATCTTCCTATTTTTGTGAATGTCAATGTTGAGAACTCTCTTTGCACTCCCAAATCTTTCATCTCGAATCTCCTTGATAACTGAGTATTTAGTAAGTTGATCTCAGTCATGTTGTGACTAGCGATTTGCATATCAAACTTTTTATACCACTACCTATGCGACTATTTTAGGACGTATAACGACATCTTTAACCTTCAAACCTTGTTCTCTAATCAAACTATGGTTAGAGAAAGGGTTTATTAACAAATTACACCTCTTGTATGCAATAATTATGTGACTAGTCATCTAATGGAGAAGTTTTTTCCAAACATATGACAATAGCAGGTATACTCCTCATATGAAAATTCCCTTGCATTAGTTTTGATGCATATTATGGCAGTTGCAGGGGTAGTAATATTCATTGGTCCAACATGTGAAATCCATCGCACGTCATTGTTTGAGTGACCGTCTGAATTTTTAGCCATAGCAAAAATGCCTACTAGCCCACATAGACTAGTGGTTCCTTTCATTAGGTGTGGTCATCCCCTAAGTTAGATCATGTTGATATATTATACCATGCTCTATAATTAAAACATGAATTAGATGGCAGGTGTTGATTAGAGTAGGAGCTCACGATGGGCCCCACAAATAGTGACAAGAAGAAAACAACTGAGGCCCCACCTCACAAAAAGCTCTTGGAAGGTGTATTTGTTTTGCATCCTCTATGTTTTTTTGACGAACTTCAGATGATTTCTTCATCCAAGAATCCTCTTCCCCAAGAAATCTCATTAATTCGAGTCCCTGCCTAAACGATTTGCACAGTTGTAAGGCTCTACCACCTCTGAAAGGCTCAACAGTTCTATTGCTTAGTCGGAAACACAAAGTTACTCCTGTCGGTCTGACTTCTCTTCGTGGAAGAAGATTCAACCATTAGTGCTCCGACAACTCTAGAGGAGTAATAAGTAAGAGAATGCAATTTTTATAATATGGAAGATGAAGTCTGTAAGTCTTAGGATTGTGAGGGTCTCACTTCGGGGGTCTCTATTACACGAACTAAGACCATTATAGGAATCTATAGATTGAGACCCTAACATTCAACAGAAAGGCAAATGCAAACGAGATTCTTTACAATTCTAGGGTGTTAGGGTTTCAGTTCCATGAGAGGGATCTTATATAGAGATATGAAACCCTTAGAAGAAAGGGAACCACAAACCAAAACCCTTATAGGAATAAAAAATGAGTACTGAGACCCTTTGAAGAAAGAGAATCATGAATTGATACCCTTACAGGAATGACGAATGAAAACCAAGTTCCTCATATATATGAAAGGGCAATCATGAACCAAGACCCTACATGAATGGTCAACTGCGAACTAAGACTCGTGAGCCGAGAGCCTAAGTGCAATACTGAAGGTGGGAGCTGCGAATCAAGACCCTGATAATATTATTCAAATTGAGAACTAAGACTCCTATAAGTGCAAGTGAGAACAGCAAAACCGCAATCTATAAGTGAAGTCTTATTTATTTTATTTATTATAAATATCTCCTCTAATACTATTTTTCGTGTTGTTAGTAATTTTTCTTTCATGTTTTGTAGTGTCGAAAGATTTAGAAAAGCCCCCCTACCTCACTGCGTCAAAATCATGTGAATGGTTTAAAAAATGAGGCATATCAGTGTGATTGATCTCCCACCATTAAAAATTTGCTAAGGCCCATTGTTTATTTGCCATCTACCCTATTGACAAGGTCACATAGATCTGGATGAAGAAAAACAAAAATAGCAGCTTGATCTAGAACTTTTGTGGCCCTTGTGAAGTTTTTAATGATGGAAATTCAATTCCTATTGTGTCTGCATGAGTTTAGGTCCGCCTCCTTTTTTGGACCATGCTAAAAAATGATACGACAAGGCAAATGGATGAACAATATGAATATACAACATATACATAGAGTTATACACGAGTCGAACCAAGTTGATTGAGCTTGGTAGAGATCGGCTCGGCTCGGCCATTAGCTAACCCCAACTTGAACTTGACTATGCTCGGTCCTCAAGCTGTCTGCCCAGCTCGGCTCAGTTCGGTCAACAACTTGGGCCGGTTTGAGCTGAGTTCGAGCCTATGCGGCATTTTCTCAAATATGTAGAATACATCTTCAATTTCTCAAAGAATGTAAAATATTAACAATATTTTTACAGGTATTTCATCGAATACCTGGAGAGCAGCATGAAAATCAAACACCCAGCAAGAGCTTTTCTGAGTCAAATTGAGTGAGCTGACCGAGCTAACTCGACTCATGTACAACTCTACATATACATCGACGTAGATCTTATAGCTAGGGACTTACCCACTGAGCTGTAACTCTGCTTCACCTTATCGTGCCCAGAGTGTCGTTTTGACTATCTTACGCTAGATGCATCTGGGCAGGGCTGGAACGAAGTCATCACGACGTGAGGCTCGTTGCGAGTAGGGGTGCACACGGTTCGGTTTGGTTCGGTTCTGGGGTGAAATCGAAACCGAACTGTTCCTAACAGTTCTAGGAAATTTGGAACCGGAACCGGAACTGGACCGTTGACACTATAGAACCGAACCGGAACCAAACCGTTAAAAGCGGTTCGGTTCCAGATCGGTTCCACGGTTCTGGGCTTTTTATAATCTAGCCAATTGTAAGCCCATATCCATCCATGTTGTGGTCCATTTGATGAATGGTTTAGATATTGTATAAGGTGTGTAAAAATACATTTACAAAAATAATTGTTCTAGAGAAAATAATTATAAGGTGTGCAAAAATACATCGGTTCGGTTTGAGGTTCGGTTCCACGGTTCGGTTATACGGATCGGATCCACGGTTTAGTTCTACGGATTGATTCACGGTTCGGTTTGATTCTACATACCCTCAAACCGAGAATCGAACTGATGTCACCGGTTCTTTAATTTTTGAAACCGGAACCGGAACTAGTACACTTTAGAACCGGACCAAACCAGACCGTTTGGTCGGTTCCGGTCCGGTTCCCCAGTTCTACCAGTTAAATGTGCATCCTTAGTTACGAGAGAGCAATATGGTTAAAAGCTTAACTATCTTGCACCCGGGTGCGTGAGTGTGGAGCTGGACCGAAGTCAACACGTTAGGTGCATGTTGAACGAGTCAGAAGCGGATTAGGTACTGACAATTTGACTAGCTAGAGGTACTGGCGTCACCAAGTTACGTGGGTGCTATCACGATGTATTTGTTGTATCCACGCTGTTATTTTAAGGCATGATCAAAGAATGAGGCAGATACAAAGCTACAGTGGATCCATCAGGAGAGAGGAAGGCTCACTGTTGAAACCTTCTTAAGGTTCACGGTGATGTTTATTTGAGATCCAGTCCGTTCATAATTTAACACAGACATTATAGAAGGTAAAACAAAAATATCAGCTTCATCGAAAACTTTTGTAGCTCTTATAAGTTTTTAATGGTGGCCATCACTCTCTCCACTTTTTCCTGCAGTGAGGTCCCTTCCACCTTTGGATCTGACTCTTTCCTTGGGTCATGCCCTAAAATGGCCTCTTAAACTGGATGGACATTGTGGATACAAAATAAACATCATGGTGGGACGAACTTGGTGACGTAACTTCAAGAGGAGTCTGGCTACTAAACCTGTCAGTATCGAATCCGCGCTCAAAAGAGTCTGTCTTAAAGCAAAATATCAATTTGCGCGGCTGTGTCGGGCTAGACGTTTAGACTGAAGTGATCGTGTGAGGTACACGTGAGGTACACTAAAAGGATTAAAGGGGATGGAAAGTTAAGTCTATCTTTCATAAAATCTGCTCATTAATCATGGCACGAGATGAAGGGAATAAACAAAAATTAGCCTGATCCAAAACTTAGCCGGGCCACACCGTATAAATTTGAGATGTTAGTGGTGTGGCTCATTTGAGTCATCTATCAGGATGGTCATTTGCATGTACTGCCGAAATAAGTCTCCTCGCTTGATGGGACGGAGTAGATATCACACATCCAATAAGTTTATTAGGTCATACAGGCCCAGATGAAGGGAAAAACAAAAATCATCTTGATCCAAACCTGTCAGTATCGAATCCACTCCATATTTGTTTGCGATCACTTTGGCTTTCCAGAATTCACGGACTAAACAATGGAGCTCCCGCCGATGAACCTACGGGCAATTTGGTCATTTCTCCTCTGCACCATCCTTCTCTCTTCCATGGACGTATCATGGTCGTTGGGATCTGCCTCTAACGTCTCCTATGAAACCGATCGTCTTGCTTTGATCAACTTCAAACAGCTGATAACCAACGATCCTCTCCAATCTTTGAGCTCGTGGAACCATACTCTCCACTTCTGCCAGTGGAAGGGAGTCACATGCGGTCGCCGACATCTTCAAAGGGTCACCTCTTTGAACCTCAGTGGCCAGAACTTTGTGGGCCCCATATCTCCTTACATAGCAAACCTCACCTTCCTCAGGATAATCGATCTTGCAGACAACAGCTTCCACGGGATGGTTCCTGAAGAGATCGGCCAGCTGTTCCGCTTGCGGCATCTTAATCTGTCCAGCAACAAATTCACCGGAGAAATACCAGCAAATCTGACCCACTGTTCAGAACTCGAAATCCTTGTTCTCATCCTGAACCAGCTCACTGGGAGGATTCCAGCTGAGCTTGGATCTCTATTGAAGCTCACCTCTTTGCTCCTTTCTCACAACAGTCTTACAGGAATCATCCCGCCTTCACTTGGAAACCTTTCATCTCTCACTGTCCTTGTTCTCTCAAGAAATAGTCTGGAAGGCAGCATCCCAGAAGACCTTGGTCGGTTGGTGAGGTTAAGTACTCTTACCATTGGTTTAAATGAACTGTCAGGTACGATTCCGCCCCAACTATACAATATCTCCTCTATTAACATTTTGGCAGTGGGAGGGAACAAATTGCATGGAAATCTTCCAACAAACTTAGGCCTCAGTACTCTTCCTAATCTCCGAGAGCTTTACGCCGGACTAAATCAATTCACAGGATCCATACCGGTTTCATTATCCAATGCTTCAGGACTTGTAGTTATTATCCTTGGTGGTAACAGAATTAGTGGCTCCGTGCCTATGAATTTTGGAAGACTCAAGGATCTCAACTGGCTACATCTAGGCGGCAATCAGCTCGGACTTGGGAAAGATCATGACTTGAATTTTCTTGATTCTTTGACCAATTGCAGTAGCTTACGAAGACTGATAATAGGCAATAACCGTCTCAGTGGTGTGTTGCCTGACTCCATGGCTAATCTTTCGACTCAACTGACACGGCTGGATATTGCAAGTAACAGGATATTCGGAAACATCCCATCTGGGATTCAGAATCTTGTTGGACTAACAGCACTGATAATGGGGCAGAACTTTCTAACAGGTAATATTCCTATTGGTGTTGGGAAGCTCAACAAGGTGGAGGAACTTTACTTGCAAAGAAATGAATTATCAGGGAAAATTCCATCTTCTTTGGGCAACATCTCCCGACTGTATAAACTCGTTTTATACGAAAATAATCTAATAGGGAGCATACCTTCAAGCCTCGGAAATTGTACATACATGCAGTTCATATACCTCCAAAATAATAATCTTAGTGGTAGCTTACCCAAACTGCTTTTCAGCTTTACCTCTTTAATTGAACTCCATGTTGGAAACAACTTTTTTACCGGTAATCTGCCAGTGGAAACTGGTAACTTGAAAAGTCTCCGGACGCTGAATGTTTCTAATAACAAATTGTCAGGAGAAATTCCAAGCTTTCTAGGCAATTGTCTTAGCCTGGAGTATCTGTGTTTGGATGGGAACTTTTTTCAGGGATCAATTCCTTCAGCATTTAGTCCTCTAAGAGGCCTTCAATTCCTGGATCTTTCATGTAACATCTTGTCTGGAAAGATTCCACAATACCTGGAGAACCTTTCTGCATTGCAGTATCTAAATTTATCTTTCAACAATTTCGAGGGTGAATTACCAAAACAAGGGGTCTTTGGAAATGCTAGTCAAATTTCAGTACTCGGAAACAGTAAGCTTTGTGGGGGTATTCAAGAATTGCAATTGCCAGCATGCTCTCGCCAAGTTTCCAAGAAAGGGGGGATATCTCTTGCTTTAAAATTGAAAATCTCGATAATTAGTGTTGTCATGTTTCTTATTTCACTATCATGTTCCTTTACCACTCTTTATTGGGTAAGAAAGTCAAGAAGGAAACCCCTTGATGTGCATTCTATGGAGGAACCTTTCATGAACGTGTCACATGCAGAGCTCTATAAAGTGACAGATGGCTTCTCTTCTGCAAATTTGATTGGCAGTGGAAGTTTCGGTTCTGTATATAAAGGAAACCTAGATCGAGATGGAATTGTTATTGCAGTGAAAGTCCTCAACCTTCAGCAGCAAGGAGCTACGAGGAGCTTTATGGCTGAATGTGAAGCCTTGAGAAATGTTAGGCATCGGAATCTTATTAAAATCTTAACTTGTTGCTCAAGCATCGATTTTAAGGGCAATGAATTCATCGCTTTAGTTTTTGAGTACATGTCCAATGGAAGTCTAAGCAAGTGGCTGCACAGAGATGGACATGATCAGTTGGGGAGGAATTTAAACTTTATTCAAAGGCTAAATATAGCTATTGATGTGGCTAATGCACTAGATTATCTACATCACCATTGCCAAACACCAATCATTCATCGTGATTTAAAGCCGGATAACATTCTCCTTGATGATGACATGATTGCTCATGTGGGTGACTTTGGGTTAGCGAGGTTCCTATCTGACGTTCCTCAAACCAGCTCGGTTGGCGTGAAGGGATCTACTGGGTACATCGCTCTTGGTAACTATTTCATCTTTTATTTTCTTAAGTATGTCTTGTGAAGTTGTGATTTTTTTTAATTTTTTTTTTCAAGTGGTAATTCTAGCCCACACAAGCCAGACTTGGGTGCCACATGATATCTAACCATGTGGTAAATTGATGTTGTGGCCCCTACCATAAAGATAACCTTCTGCAAATGTGAGGTTGTTCCACTCATAGTGACAGTTTACAAAAAAATACTTATTCAGGGCACATATCTAGCCTGCCTGATGAGTGGATTGCCTGACTTTTGCAGACTTTCTTCTTAGAGGACCCATTACATCTCAAAAATTGTGCATATATGTTAGCACGGTTTTGTGCTTGGGGTAGCAAAATTCTAATTGAAACAGATAAGGCTTTAATTAGCATAGAGAATAAGTAAATTAGTAAATGCTTATTTAGAGGAGAAATGTTCATGTGCCACATTGTATGTGAACTTTCACAGTCAGTGCTTTCTTTCTCACCAATGAGCTTTCTACTTGTAAATGTATCAATTGTATAGAAACCTGAGCCATGCAAACAATGGCTCTAACAAAAATATCACTTAAAAATTGGACCAAATAAGATATTAGGTGAGCCATGATCTTATTTAGTTAGACAATTCGAATGTTCATTAATTTTGATGGTTCAGGCTTCTGAATGAATGGACCATCCTAGTTTTTGTCCCAAGTCAGGTGAACCCACCTTTTGCAGGATGGATATTCTACACCAAGTAACACATTGTTAAGAAAAAAAAACATTCTACACCATGTAACACATTGTGGATTATCAAATGAATGGATGGATTTTCTTGGTGGCATATGTACAACAATAGTAAACTATGCCATTGTGGCACACATTCATAAAATCAGAGCCATCCATCCACCGAGACCCATTTCAAACAAGCATTGAGCTTAAATCATGCTTCTGGGTTGAATTGATAAGACTGATGAACAGTGATCAGCTACATGTGCCTTGATTATCAAACATCAGTCAAATAGATCTAAGTTTCCAATTTTTCTCATGCTCGAGGCTCAATTGATTAATGGAACTTCTCCTATCTTAGTCTACTAATTTCATAGTGGGTCCAACCTGTTCAATGGCACACATTTATGCATTCCACATATGACGAGGCTTATTCATAGGTGGGCTCTTGTTGGTATGTTGCTTGGCCTAATCGCTCTAGTGATCAGGTAGGCCACTTGTGCATGTTGAATGTGGACCACTAGTAAATCCTCTAATCGATTTTTTTTTTTTTTTTCAGTACGACTTTGGTAAATGTTTATGATAAATCCTCTAAATTTCTTTTTTCCTACTACAGTTCTTGCACGCATTTAGATAAGACCATCCAAAATTCTAGGCCATAACACATTCCTAGATGTAAGCAATAGTGTGTTCCTATAGCTACAGATAGTAGGATTCTGAAAGCTAATCAAGTAATTAAAAAAATAACATTAAAAATAAGATCATAAATGAGTACGACCTCTCAAACCAAAGTTCATAGCACATCAATTGATATTAGAAATTTCGACCTATAGGAAAAGAAAAAATGTTAGTTACTTGTTTAAATGGAATACTCCCTCTCTCCCTATGTCTCTCTCAAAATTCAAAATCTAATTTTATTTGTATTTAAATGGTTACTTTCATGCAAATATGATATGTATAAATTACAGAGTATGCGATGGGCGCTAAAGCATCTACACAAGGCGATGTTTACAGTTATGGAATCCTTCTATTGGAGATGATAACTGGAAAGGGGCCAACTGATGACATGTTTAAAGATGATCTAAGCCTTCATCATTTTGCTAAGTTGTCATTGCCTGAACAAGTAATGGAAATTGTCGATCCAGTTCTCTTAGAAGAAGCCAAAGTTACTCAAGGCAGCGGAAATCATACTAACACAAGAAAAAGAATGCATGCTTGCTTAATTTCAATGGTCAGAATTGGCGTGTTGTGTTCTGCAGAATCTCCAAGAGAACGAATGGAGATGAAAGATGTTGTCACAGAAATGCATGCAATCAAGGATTTATATCTCAGTGTCAGGATTTAGCAAGATGATCACAAATTATATCACAACTGTCAAGTGAAGATCCATCTTACCTCGAGATATTATTGGTAGTTACATTGAGAAGATTTCAAAATAAAATGGGCTTGTTGAAAATACTTTTCTTAACAAGTGTTAGATATGTTTAGCATTCGCATAGGAGTGTGCTTTTAATATTTATGGTAAATGATGGAAAGATGTCTTCTTCTTCTTCTTTTTTCTTTCTTTCTTTCTTTCTTTTATTTCGTGTAATTCAAAGGGAGATCATATAATGAATGTAATGAGACATAGACATCATCTTTTTACATTAAGAATACTATTAGGATATTGAGATGTTTAATAGCTGTGACATTTTTTCAACTCTTTTCAAAATGTCATCACAATCCAGTGGAAGTGCTCCTACAATTGGACTACCCACCGGAGAGTAATCTAAGGAAGTATTCATCAAGTGAGTCCCATTAAAATATTATGTTGTTGTTGTTAGTTTATCTGGATACAGAAATTCTAGAGATCTGTTGTGCATAAAATATGGAGATTGAGGTTTGGAAGGCTAACCTAAGTGGGACGCCGTTGTTGAGAATAAGAATACCAGAACACCTATAGAGCTTAGGATCTTCCTTTCCTTCACACCCTTTCTACAACTCAAAAGATGGGACTCGAATTTTGTTGTATGGTGTAGGATCGGGGACCCAGCTCTCTTAAATAATGATTGAGGTGAAGAGAGTTTGAAACCCATTACAGCTCTCTTCATTCAGCTCCACACTTTCACAATCCTAGTACAACACAAATTGCTGTCTGCGTACAGCAACAACATTCCAGCCCTTATATGCATACCTGTGCAGATACACTACATAGAAAATCACATGAAATAGGGCCCACTGGTTTACCCAAGCATCCAGTCCAACTAATAGGACAATCCAGACCATTGATCAATAAGGCCCACCTTATAGACATTACCAGAAAGTTGGGCAAACGCTATGGATAAAAACCGTAGCTAAAGGCCTATGGCAACGGTTATAGTCCGTAGCACGATGATAGCCAATGGTATCATAGTCATAGGTCTTAAACCTATGGCTATGGATTTAATCCGTAGCCATAGAAACAATAAGTATGAATTAAATACGTAGCTATTGCTTTCGTAGCTCTAAAGTATCTACAACTACGGATTATATCTGTAGCTAAAAGTAGAGCAAAAATTGTAGCAATAAGCTGAAATCAACAATAGCTATGGTTTCCAGATAAATGGCTATGGTTAACATCCGTAGCTACTACCTTTAAAAAAAAAAAATTTAGAAAATATAATAATGCCACCTCTTACCACTGTAGTACATGCCCTGATAAATCAACTCATAAAAGCTAATATAGATAAATACTTCATGGCTAAATCATTCATTCATTTAATTAAATACAATCATTCATTTTAATCCACTCACAAAAGTACAATGCCAACATAATAGTTATATGTCTATTTAAAGTTCTCAATATTGATAGCAAGATCCAATGCCTCTCGCAGTTAAATAGCTTCTCAACAATCGCAAGCAAGAATTCCATGGTTGTGCCTCTACTGGTTATCAATTTGCCATCAACTAACACCCTATTCTTAGCTTCACTTTGATCCGAAAGCTTACTGCATATGGCTGAAAATCAATTTCGTCATACAAACAATGTAGTCATATGAAAAAGGTATGCCTCAAAACTAAAGAACTAAATTATAGAGCAAGATGACGACTAGATGACATAAAAAAGAAAGATAATACTCGGGAGCATACACTGATCTTCTCATTTTTGAACAAGCAAAATCTGCAACAGCCAAAGACAAAATAAACATTCAACTACTCAAAATATCAACTAATATAGGTATAGCAATACCAACTAAATTTGCAAAAATAGAATAGATCAACCATTTTAGCTAAATTAAGATTTCACTCAACCTATGATTTATCAGTTCACTTGATGGATAAAAGTTCAACTAATGAGTAAAGAAGACAGTCCCGAAGGAAACTTTGTAAAGAATGTGAGAGAGTAGCAAAATTATCAGGAAGATAGGTAAAATAAAATTATAATAATCAAGTATTTTTGATATTTGAAAATTTGTTTGCTATATTTGAATTGTAGTAGATCTTTTCATATTGACAGTCCATTTTATGATGAGGTCTAATCCATCGGAATTTTGGAATGAACCCTCATTAAAATGGTCCACCAATCAACATATCCTACAAAGAAAAGCTAGGGGGCATTTGAGAACACTAGGGAACATCCGTGCCACAGTTTACATTGAAAAGGTAGTTTAACTCCCATCCTACAAAGCAAGGCTAAATAAATTTGATAGCAACATACCTTAATTGATATCACAAAATGACCCAATTGCAATTGCAATTGCAATTGTCAAAAGTTGTGAAGGCCCACCTTTCCATGTCAAAGGAAAATGTGTGATTGATCGTGGTGCGCTTCTTGCACACTTATGTCAAGAACTTCATTACCAATTAGCAATTACAAACTACCATCTGACCACCTCACGAATCGCGCATTGCTTTCATACAGCAAAACCAAACTTCATCAACATACAGCAAGTGTGCAAAAGTTATGCTAAAATGCAAAATGCAAAATGTCAAAGACAATCCATATGTCAATAATATATTGTAACATCCCGAAAATTGGGGGTCGAGCATAAACTCTACTCCCGAATTCCAGAACATCACTTATGCAACATTTTCAATGATGGATGAATGTCGGCGGTAATAGTACATAAAACATGAGGTGGAATAAGCCAAAACAACATATCATACTCCAGAGACAGTTAAATTTCTTAAGCGGAAGACTGTGATAAATATATAAAATGTATAATTGATTGTAAGTCTCCAGAGTGTGAACATGTTACCAGGTTAACTAAATACATGTATACTCCAAAAATGGAAAGAAAAGAATATACATGGGTATTTAAAAAAAAGGCAAAATACCAAGTGTATTGGCATCTAATCAATAACCCTGTAACCCCGTTGATCAAAACCTGCATAAAGGAGGGATCCTCCTCATCATCATCAAGTCCGGCTCTACTTCGCAAGCAACGCCGTCATCTGAAACTAAGACAGGGTTTGGTTAGTGTTGCAAACACTGTCCCGTAACGTGGGAGTGAGTAGCTAACTCAATAAAAACTATACAGCAAAGGTTAACATGTTATCAATTCAATCAAGCAGTAATGATAAAGCAGTACAATCAAACATGTCCTATATACTCTTGTTAATGCAAGAATGATATGAGGTAATGATGCATGCCCTCACCACAAACTCTCTCATGCGACATCATCTAATGATCGCGGCATGAATCACTACCACTGTGCTCTCACACCAATGCCAATGGCATGTGCAGAGCGATGTCATGAGTATAATTACCAAGTTCTTATTAGTCCTTTTTATACAGCAGGATTGGAAAGCTAAGATACCTCCCTTGTATCATTTCCCAACGTTGATCCATTATAGGGTCGTCAGTCCTAGGGACTCTCATACGATATTATGGTTCTAGGTCGCTGCAAGGGCTGTTGCGTGCAATCGTTGCTCCTCTCCCCCATCACTTTATCAATACAGGCCTACTTATATCCTCAAGACTGCAACAGGACTCGTCGCCCCTATGCAGTGTCAGGATAAACTCAAAGTCACTACAGAGGGCTACCAGGGCTGTTGCCCACAATCGTTGTTCCACTCCCCCATCACCAAACAACGTAGGTCGATAGCAAGAATATAGTATCCCATACCACCATAATCTGCTCAGAGTAGGGTGCTCACTGGTCACTACGGGGAGGTTTGTGGCCCCAGCGTAAGCCGACAGCTCGACCACGGTGTCCCATACCACCATGCCCGGCTCATGAGTCTTAGGGGATCATGGTACCACGGTTAACGGGAGTTTCACTGGTAAGCTCGGTGTCTTAGATTCAAACAGTTGCGACCAAATATGGTGATCAAACATCGGTCAATCGGGTTAGTTGATAAGCTCAACTAGGCCAAGCGTACGTTGAGTTGAACGACATGGAATGCATAAGCACTCCGTGTGGCCTAACTACTACCGAACACCCCAAGCACGACTCAGATTCGCTAAACTCATCCTATGTGGCGAAGACAACCTCGACCATTATTTATGGAACGATTTTCGATTGCCTGGACTGTAGCACAGCCCTATTCACATACACATACAATAACTAGCATATGATTCATATTCTGTATCCATATGAACAATCATGAAATATAACTTGAATGTAAATAGTACATGCAAGAATTCATCCACACATTTAACATACTTCAACTAAGTACACAATCCATGGAGGAAATCATACACTCACTTAGCATGGATAATCTAAGTTACATTATTCATGAAGGAATTCATAGACTCACGTGTTGTGATGGAGATTCTACCTCAACTAGCTTAGCAATCATACTTTACTAACTACTAAGGCATTTATTCAAACACTTAGATTATACATTATATCATACATATTTTGCATTTATTAGCATACGTATTAGGGCGAATCCTTTCGTCAGAGGGTTATCGCCTATACATCAATCGTATATCCATGACAGTTAGTCATGGCAAACACGAAAGATAACTTCATACTCATGCAGTCACTTTCTCAAACACTTAGACTGCACAATATGACATACCCCACATATGTTGATAAACATATATTAGGCTAATCCGCTCACCCAGAAGTTGATACACATGCATCTAGCATACATAGACAGCGATTAATCATGGCAAACTCAAATTCATATTTCATACGTATACGGTATTTTCTGTAAATACGAGAAATACAGTATATTTAACATAATTAACGTATAACTGAAAAACGAAATGGACAACACTTTATACATGTGAAATAACATCCTAAGCAAGAATAAATCATTACTTAACATTGTAAGTCTTGGAAACCATAACCTAAACATATATAGTCCGCACCTTAAACTAGAAAATACGAAATGGATATGATTCAGACGATAAGTCTTCGTCAACGGTGAATACGCTACCTATGACAAGAAACAGGTTAGCTAGAACTCTTCTACAGCTAGCCTAAGCTTCAAATCAGGTTAGGGTTTAGGTTTTCTTACCCAAGAACGGAGTTGGAATCACCAAAATAGCGATGCAGGTGGATGGCTTTGGCACGTGGAGTAGCAGGGAAGAATCCCAGGAGAAAACCCCAACTTCTCCCTCACTTTCTCTCTCTTTTCTCTCTTCTCTCTCTTAGGGTTTCTCTCAAATTCGTATGGGCTGAATGAGGGAGGGTTTAAGCCCTTTTTATAAGCCCAAACATGACGAAAATAAACTTGAAGTCAAGGTATACTTAAGTTATAACCAAATCGGGTCTGTTCCGATCCAACGGAGCACTTCTGGAGGTCTTGTTACTAAATGCGGTCGGACTTAAGCTCTCTAATATTGGATCTAAGTCAAGCTAAGTTTTCAATTCGGTCAGATTTTCAGATCGACCGTGGCGGACCAGTTTCAGTTCAGCGGTCACCGAAATTCGATCAAAGCTACAAATGCTATGACATGTAAGGGCCACCTATCCTGATCCGAGGGTGAATTTGGGTCGAAATCCAACGGTCAGAATGCTTAAAAATAACGCGCAAGTGAAACGTGCAAGATTTATTAAATTTATATTTAATTTCTTAAAAATCTTCATTTTCTCACACTCTTCACTCCGGACTCAAGGAAATCGTCCCAGAGCGTCGTTTGGGCTTGATTTTCAAAATGATTGACAAGTCCAACTAGGCGGTCATAATGATCTAAGTTCATTGCTATCGGACTTTCGACGTGTGGTTCAGGTCCGATATAAAGTTACAAAATGCTCCCGAGAGCAACTGGGTTTAGAGATTGATCCTGAATTTCAGGGTAAGGTAGCGTCAATGATTCTATAGGTTCTAGGTCTTACAGATCGTATTTAAAGTGGTTGGTATTAATTTTACAGGTAATCTAGTGTAGCGTTAGTTAATTCACGTTAAATTTCTAAAGAATTTGGTTCTAAATGATTTCTTTGACTTTGAAATTGGGTTCTGAGAGGTTACTAAGGTGTTATGGTTGACCCATTGCCTAAGGACGTCTAATTCCAGGTAGGCAAAAATCTGGGGTGTTACATATATACTTAAGTTGCTCAACATTTTCACAGATAGCATAGAAGGAAATTTAGGTAATTAGATAGGAGGCAAAAAAGAAAAAGTAGGTAGGAAGCATGACTAGGAGCTAGAGTCCAATGCACAATATTCTCAGGTAGGTAGCGATGTTTTTCTTTCACTCTGACTGGCAATTAGAGAGGTGGGTGGTTCTAAATTTACTTGATTGGGAACTAGAGAGCCAGGTTGGACATTACTCAGATGTTAATTCCCTTGCAGGGACAACCAACAACTCACATTTCACAACCTGCAGCAGAAACTATAGTTAACAAAGATAAAATTGGAGTAGTTAAAATAATTTTACAACAAGATTCATGCATTCTCATTTCTAAATGAGACTCTGTTCCTAGATATCCAACCATCCATTAGCGGTGGATGAGAATCATGTACACAACCAAGTTTCAACTTGGGTCACATGTACGATATAGGTGGCTAGGATCTTCCAAACTAAGAGATTTTCCTATGCCAAACATGCCATAGTTGGTGGTTTTCTATCCATTTTCCTATGCCAAACATGCTGTAGTTGGTGGTTTTCTATCCATTTTCCTATGCCAAACATGCTGTAGCTGGTGGTTTTCTGTCCATTTTCCCAGCACAAGCATGGATCGCCGGATGATTGAGTTGGCTCATGTGGCATGGGTATACACATGCTGTGATTCACATTTTTTTCCCCTTACAAATTACTTTAGCAATAATCTGAAAAGTTCTAAAAAGAGCTTGAAAGGTGTTTAAATGTCAAGGTGCATTTGGAAGCTTTGCTTTTGGCAACAGGTGAATGCACTCTGCACCAACCAACAATTGGATAAGAGAATGGACAATGGGAAAACCCATTGTAATTTGGGGCAGCAATAGAGTGTAAAAGAAATCTGACTTTGATTGTTTTTGTAGTAGTGAAATGAAAGCAGCCGATAATCGTTTTCTAGCTTTAAGCATCATGTTCCTGACATCATTTAACAAATAGAAAACAAATAATCATGAAAAATAGTCTTACATCCATGTTTATATGTTTCTTCTACATTGGTTGTCTCCTCACCAGACTGCTATAACATGACATAAGTACGTTCCCATCATATGCTTCTTCTACTCCATTTTGATTCTTGAGAATGCCACAGACAGGAAAGGCTAATGGTTTAGCAATCAACTTGGAAGCTTTAATCTTGAACTGGTTTTTCTTAGCTAACCCTTTGATACTTGATGGTTTCTTCTTTTTTATGCCTCAGCAAAAATAAATAAAAAAAGGTTATGGATTGGGTGGAATGTGGTCAACTGTAAGAGGTTCTAATCGGATTCATTTTCCCGTCCAACAAGATTGTCCCACTATGAAATTGAGATGCTCCAAAAATCTCAATCCAACCATTAGATGCACCCCCACTTGAATGTGGAGATTTTTGGGTGGTTGTTTATTAATTTCCATCGTGTGCCGCATCTAAAAGTTGGATCCACCTGATTTTTTAGGCATCCGATTTCTTATGCTGGGAGAAACTATGTTGGGAGAACCTTGTTGGATGGGTGAGGTCATACAAACATCAAACACCATGGTGGCCCCATACCCCCGCTAAGCTTGATTGGGAAACTAAGCCTTACATCAAGCATCTTACATTATGGAAGCATCTTCCATTACAATGTACATTGTGGAAGCATCTTCCATTAGGTGGATAGTCAAATGCGATTCTACTGACTTTTTCGGCTGAGAACTAATTGTCTACAACCAGTCCTAGGATTACCTAACCTATGATTAACAATGATTCCCCCAAAATACTTTCAAAGGAAAAAGCACAAACAAAAGTTTTCTTTATAGAATCCACTTTTTAAATCGTCATGTTTATGCTCTCTCTCTCTCTCTCTCTCTAAATGCATTATTTTAGGGTAAAACATGACAGAACAACAAAATATGGAGATTCTTACCATACACAGTGCACCAATGGCTAGTGCTATGTTCTCGGCAGATCAATGAATGGATTCCTCAGCAATTTTACACATACTCTACAAGAAAATAAATAGAATAATTAGGCTGCAGTAATCAACAAATGCTTCTAATAGAATTGCAACAACATTACTAAAAGACACAAGTGAACTATGGAAAAGAACCAAACAACAGGTTTGAATGCAGTATTGGGTTTTTTTTTTTTTTTTTGGATAAAGTTCTTTATATAAGAATATTAAATTCCCCAAGAAAATCTCTGTCAAAGGCCAATCCAATTCCTTAAGAAATGACATAAATGGAGCCAATGTCATATAGTCAGAGAACACATTTCCATATCACATTGAAAGCAGAAGAGAACAAGGTCAGAAGCATTACCATATGGTGTCATCCTTGGTACCACAACAGGTTTCTGGAAGATAGAAATGTTTCAGCTATGTTGCACTTGAGATGGGTCGAGAGATGGTTGTGGTGTCACCGTTTCAAATCACCAATGTAGAATTCGTCCACCATATCAAAGACCCGGGTTACATGTTGCGGCCCAAAAAAGCCTTCGGTTGAGTCGTCCCCAGCATGCACTAGTATTGCATCACCTCCCAGATGTTCTTCCACATATGGAGTAACATTATAAACCTTGTCTTTTATTATAATCCAACAATCAGTCCTTGTGTTATGGAGACACACTTTAGCTTTTGCATACACTTTTGTTGCCTTACTAGAAGGATTTTTCTGAACAACTTTTGCATCACCAGACTTAATAGCTTTTGGAATTAAGAAAAGTGCTACAAATATGGCACCCAGAATCAACGTCACAACAATCATCACCATGTCCAAAATTTGATTCCTGAAGCTCGCAAGGAACAAGAGTGATGTTGTAGCGGCTTTTTGGGAAAACCAAATGCAGTATTGGGTATTCTAAATGACTTGATCAAGAAAAGTCAAAAGCAATTTAAATTAGCAAAGATATGGAAAGCCTCCACAACCTCCAACTTATGCTTCAAAAGAGGAACTTTTGACTACACTATGGGATATAAACTAGCTTTGCAGCCAATTCCACCATTACTTCAGATTCACAACTTGCACCAACACAAATTCAGACATAGCTTGTTACCCAGAGCTGGTGAAGCTTGCTGCCAACATAACTTCCCTTCCAGAAGCATTCCCTGATATAGTTGAAGCAGGCACATGGTTAGAATCACATACTCGTAGACTATAAATAGTTTCATTCAGCTTCTAAAGTTGAATGTGTAGCGTCTCAATAGCATTCATACAATATGCAAGTGGAATTAAGAAGAAAACAATATAAGCACCAAGGTTCTAGTTATCATCTAACAAAAATGCATTAATTTGAACCAATTTTAACATGAATAATGAAAATGGAACTCTTCACATCTCTCAAACTCAGCTTCCATTTTTCTTGGTCAACATTTTTCTAAAGAAATGAAGACATGAAGATGCACCTATTCATGTCAGTTTCCACTGCATATAGAAAATTTTTAGTTCTCCTTCTTATATCATCCAGTGATTTTACAAATTCTAATACAGACCAACCTGATACCAAATTTTTGCATTCATAAAAGGACAATAAAGAACCTTCAATCAGAATGGCAAAAGATCTTCTATGTTCCTTTTTTTCAATAAAACTTTTCCATTCATCCAAAACAAAGTTGTTGATGACAAGGAAAGACATGAATAACAAAACCTTATTTTACAAGAATCAGAACGGCAAAAGATCTAAAGCATCAATAAAATTAAATAAAGGGTCCTAAATGATCAATCTTGCAATAAAAAAGAAAAATAAATTAAACCACTAGTGCTTTGTGCTTTTCATAAATTGCATATCAGGATCTAAAAATGCCTCCAACGCAACAAATTTTGGTCACATCTTTAGTCACATCTATATGAAGAACATCGTTCCTGTTAGAATGGCCACCATGGATTTGATAATGCTTGGTTAAGATTTGAAAATATTACAGCATTTTCCTCTCTCATCAATCAAAAGTTCATATGAGAAAAAAAATGGTCAAAGGCCAAATGTATTTTAAAAAAAAGTTCACAGAGCTATACCCCTGATGAAGCAGAAAGACCGGTCTTAATATTGCTAGGCTTATCATACAGCCATTGAGGAGACAGTGGTATATTGCTCTCTAATGTTACTTGATCTGCAATAATTTCATTAAAAAATGAGCAACAACCAATTACAATAAATGTGCTCATAGTCATAAGATACATAAATGACAATAGTAGATTAAAACACAGTGCTAAGAAGATGATTTGAGCACAGACAACCAAATATTAGAAGCCACCAAAACCCATAACAAGAATAGAAACACACAACTGTAGAAGGGCATTGATTACCTTTGGAGTCATTAAAGAAACCCATAGATGCATTTTCATCATCGTTTACTTGAGAAGCATCATCTGAGGATTTTGAACAGGCAAAGAATAAGAAAAGAAAGATTGATGTATAATGCACACCTAAAAGAAAGAAAATGCTGCACAAGAAAACAGCTGGGCAATAATAGCAAGAGAAAAAGTTGGGTTTTTTTAAAAATAATAATAATAAAAGCTAAAGGGCAAAAATAACAACACAAAGGAAAATAAAAATGAGAAGCCAAACAGACCCAAAAGCAGGAGGATCAGGGATCCCACTAATAGATAAACGAAAAAAACCTTCCCAACAATAGTGTCTAAGGAACGATGTTAGGTCAGTAGCATGATGAATTTCATTACCTTGGCGATCACAATAGCAAGAAACATAACTACAAGTTCTTAAAGGGAAGCTACAAAAAGAACTGCAAGGAGTGATCTAAAATCAAGAACAAAAGCGAGACATTCATATGCTTAAAAATGCTGCTGGAAATTGGAATTATTAATTCATCTAACAACCATGTGGACAAGCCATAGCCAAAAAATCCCAGTGCGTTAACAAATTAAATACATAGATAGATACCGCAGGTTGCCATTTCCATCCTGACCGTCCCTCGAGATGTGGCCCACATGAGTTTTGGATCACGACCAAATTCATGCTCAATGCCGCAAGCATCTGCATAAACCCCAAATCTCTGAACCCCTCAAACCCCCAATTAATCTAATCAATACCCCCTTAAATCCCCAATCCAAGTCCACCAAAAAAAAAAAAAAAACCAGAGAGAGAGAGAGAGAGAGAGAGAGAGAGAGAGAGAGAGAGAGAGAGAGAGAGAATTTGAATATTCAAATAAGAAAAAAGAAGATAATCGGTCTTGTATACCTAAAAAGGAACAAAACGAACATGATCGAGTAGCAGGGACGTGGATTATGGTGTGAGAGAGGGGAGTCTTCGTGAGATTGAGAGAGGGGATGGTTAGGGAGAGGAGGGGTTCGTGAGAGGGAAGTATTCATGAGAGAGGGTTCGTGAGAGGGGAGTATTCGTGAGAGAGGGTTGGGGAGATAGAGAGAGGAGATGTTTAGGGAAAGGAGGGTTTGGGCTTTTTTTCTCACGAGAGTGGGAGGGAAATGAATTTTTTGAGTTTTTTATTTTTTTCACGGAGGGGGAAGAAGAAAAAGGAACGCGCAAGGTGAGTTGTTTCCGCATTTTTATTTCTACGGCTTTAGACAGTAGCTTTTGTACTAATATTCACATCACCTTGCCGTTCGCATGGCTTCTAACGAGTTGGGGATGGGCAGTCATGTCAAGGGATTTATGGGGTTCGTCGTGATATATTTAGTATATCCACTCCGTCAATTCATTTTGAATTTTTTTTAATAGAGAATCACCCCCAAAAACGAGACAAATCAAAGGTCTAATTGAACCACACTATTAATCAATGGCATGTATTTAATCTCCACTATTTCCTACAATGTGGTCCACTTGAGCCTTCGATCTACTTCCTTTTTTGGGCTCTTACCCTAAAATGATCTGTCAAAATGGATAGACGTATTAGATGGAGCACAAGCATTTTAGTGGGCCTCGTAGAGTCCCTTATGGGGCTGTCCCATGGTGGTTTTATGGATGGTGACATTAGGCTTTAGCTATGGTTTTAAGCCGTAGTAATATAGCTATGGTTTATATCCGTAGCCAAAAGGTATCATGGTCCGTAGCCTTTGGTCATTTTTTTGGTAGTGAAAGCTCTTACATTATCCCACTTGGGCCTCTTTGAGCAATGTCAACGATTGTCGTATATGAAATAATTTTAAAAATAAGTTTTGATTTTAAGAAAACATCTAAATGGTTAACCAATGAATTGTTGGACAATATGGGTTATGCTTTTCAGTTTGGTACTTCAAGGTTGTTTGTATCGAATCGCGGTAGTCATCACAACATTTAATCTAGGCAAAGTGAGGCTAAGCGCGGTCACAAATATCAACAACCTTGATGACATAGATATGATTCTAGGAAATGTCATATAAGGATTACACACTCAGTGTGATAATATGTGTCAATCCTTAAGAGGTCCTTAATCTTTTACGTGTCTCCAACGGGACATGACTGAAGTTCTACTTACTCAATATATATATATATATATATATATATATATATATATATATATATATATAAGCAGAAATAAATCTTTATATCAAAATCATTCAAAAATAAACTGTATAAAATGAAATCTCTAAATGTCTGTGAAAATCAAAGTACACTCAACTCTCACTAACTGAAAACATCTGTGGGATCAATGACTCCCATGGATGTCACATGCTCCTAAAATGGCATGATGGGGAGACCTTTAGTAAGCGGATCTGCAATCATCTGCTTAGTGCCGATGAATTCCACAGACACTTGATAATTCTGAACTTTTTTCTTTACAACAAGATATTTGATGTTGATATGCTTTGACCTTGATGAATGCTTGTTATTATTAGAGAAAAAAATAGTGGCAGAATTATCACAAAATATTCTCAACGGTTTCGAGATATGCTTCAATACCCACAAACCTGAGAAGAAACTCTATAACCATAGTGGTTGAGTAGATGCCTCATGACCGGCAATAAATTCAGATTTCATAGTGGATGAGGCTGTGGTGGACTGTTTCACGCTTTTTCAAGACACAACTCCTCCAACCATCATGAAGATGTATCTTGAGGTAGACTTCTTAGTGTTAATGTAGCCTGCGAAGTCTGCGTCCGAATATCTGACTAACTCCAATTGATCAAATCTTCTCTATGTGAGTCTGAAGTCTTTCATTCTCTGTAAATACCGTAATACTTTGTTTGCAGCTATCCAATATTGCATTCTTGGGTTAGATAAGTATCTTCCCAATATTCCAGTGACAAAGGAATGTTCGGTCGCATACATACTTAAACATACATAATGCTCCTTACTACTGATGCGTACGAAAATTCTTTCATTCGATTTTTTTTTCTAAATCATTCTGTGGACATTGAAATAGGCCAAATTTGTTGTCCTTTACAATGGGTGACTCTCCGGAAGCACAATTTCACATGTCATACCTTTCGAGTACCCTAGTAATATAGGCCTTCTATGACAGGCTGAGCAGTCCAAGTGTTCTTTCATAGCGAATATTAATGCTAATGACATAAGAAGCTTCACCAAGATCTTTCATTTCAAATCTTTAAGATAAAAATTTCTTGGTGTCGCTCAACATCCTGGTATCACTACTAGTTAACAGAATGTCATCAACATATAAAATCATCATAACGAACTTTCTCCCACTGATTTTAATGTAGATACATTCATCTACAGTGTTTTCTATAAAGCCGTATGAGCAAATTACTTCATGAAACTTTCGCGATGCCTGTTTCAACCTATAGATGGATTTCTTTAGTTTGCAAACCAAATGTTCTTAGTCATTGGCTACAAAACCTTCGGGCTGCAACATGTATACATTCTCATTTAAATCTCCATTGAGAAATACAGTCTTTACATCTATCTGATATAACTCTAAATCCATATTACCTACAAAAGCCATTATAATTCTGAATGAGTCTTTCTTAGATACTAGTGAGAAAGTCTCCTTAAAATTAATACTCCCAAGTTGGTTAGCCCTAGACAAAAAGTCTACCTTTATATCTTTCAACATTATCCTTAGAGTCCCTTTTGGTTTTAATTATCCATTTACAACCATTAGGCCTTATTCCAGTACGTAACTCTATAAGATCTCATACTTTATTGTCCCTCATGGATTTCAACTCATCTTTCATGGCATCAATCCAATGAGAACGATTAGAACTTTGTTTGACTTGTGTAAAGGATTTAGGATCCTTTTCCACCCCTATGTCAAAGTCATGCTCCTATAAGTATACGATGTAATCATCTCAATTTACGGACCTTCTCTCTCATTCAGATCTTCACAATGGTTTAGCTTGTTGGGTCTGATCTTAATTTTCCTCATCAATGGTTTATATATGAGGTTTTACGTGATGTTTTATAGTGATTGCATGATTAACTACATCATTAATACTCACGTGATCTGAAGCGACTATGACTGGAGTCACAGTCCTTTATTCCTCAAATATAAGATTTTTAATGTTCATGCTCCCACTGTTTTCAATGTCCTCAATGAATCTGGCATTCTCAGTCTTAACAATCCTGATAGAGTGGGAAGAACAGTAGAATTAACAACCTTTTGATATTTCTGGGTATCCAATGAAGAAACAACTTACGGTTCTAGGATCAAGCTTCTTTTCATGCGGGTTGTAAATTTTAGCTTCAGCAGGACAACCCCAAACATGTAGATATCGGAGGCTTAGTTTTTTTCCATTCCATAACTCAAAAGGAGTTTTGCTTACTACTTTGCTGAGAACCCTGTTTAGTATATGAACTGCGATTTTAATCACATCACCTCATAGAGATTCTGGTAGTGTCGAATTACTGACCATGTTTCGCACCATATCCATAAGGGTGCGATTGCGTCTCTCTACCACACCATTCTGCTCTGGAGTACCAGACATAGTGTACTGAGCAACAATGCCACAATCCTTCAAGTATCTAGTGAATGGCCCTGGATTTTGTCCTGATTCTTCATATCTACCATAATATTCACCACCGCGGTCAGATCTGACAACTTTAATCCTCTTATCAAATTGATTTTCAACTTCAGCCTTATAGATTTTAAAAGTATTCAGGTCATCTAATTTCTCATTAATGAGGTAGAGGTACCTAAAACGAGAGTAGTCATCTATGAAGGTAATAAAATATTTGTGTTTACTCCATGAAGCTGTAGGAAATGATCCACAAATGTCTGTATGTATTAGTTCTAATAGACCTAAACTCCTGGTTATACCTTTCTTTATAGTTCTTGTCTGTTTTCCTTTTATGTAATCAATGTACACTTTATAGTCAGAGAAGTCTAGAGAATACAAAATTCATTCTCACACAACCCTGTATAATCTCTCACGAGATATATGGCATAGCCACTTCTACCACAACATGGAGGAATTCTCATAGTCTAGCCTTCGCTTAGATCTCACTTTATTTCCATGCAAGATATTAATATTATAGACGTGAGAGGCAATCAAGTCTAACTAGTATAAGTTGTATACCATAAAGCCAGTCCCAACTTTAATCGAATTAAAGTCAATACTAAAGCTTTTATTTTCAAATTGAAATGAATATCCCAATTTATCCAAACAGGAAATTGAAACTAAATTGCGTCTTATAGATGACACACAAAATGTATCTACTAAATTTTAAAAATAACCAGACTTCAACTTAAGCCTATAGACTCTTATTACCTCCACGTCTACCTTGACATCATTGCCTACGTATATTGAGCGCTTTGCATTAGTTGGTGGCCCGGCCTGTAGTAATTCTTACATAGAAGTGTATATGTGAATAGTAGTTCCTGAATCCATCCACAAGGAATCCGCTGACACATCGGTTAGATTAGATTCAAAACAGACAAGAACAAAATGATTACTTTTCTTTGTGAGCCAATTCTTAAACCTTTCGCAGTCTTTCTCTAGATGTCCTGCCTTTTTGCAAAAGAAGCATGGTTTGCCTTTAACCCATTTGCTTTTAGATCCATTTCCAGATTGATTCTCATAGTTTTCAGATGGAGGAGCAGAGAATCCATTATTAGAACATTGTTTCCTTTTCCTTTTACCTTTATTTCCTTATTCATACCCATGACTAAAGGTCACTATATTAACATTTTGAACTTTAACCATCTGCCTGATCCTGTCTTCTTCTTAAACACACTGAGTGATAAGTTCATCCAATGTTCACAAGTCCTTCAGAGTGTTATAGTTTAGCAGGAATGTACCGAATTGGGGAGGTAAGTTATTCATGATCAAATGAACTAGTTGATCATCAGTAAGTACAAGCCCTAAAGAACGGATCTGAGAAACAACTTCGATCTTCTCAACAATGTATTCACGGATATTTCCTTTTCCATCGTATGATGAGCGAGTCAATTTATTCAAAAGAATGCCTACTTCAGATTTATCAGATTTCTTAAATTATTTTTCTATTTCAATCAGGAAAACTTTGGCCTTATCTGTTTCAAGCATGGTGCCCTTCATAGATTCAGAAATCGAATACTTTATTACTTTCAAGCATGTATCAATTGATCTAAACCATGCAACCCATCGTTTATATTCAGCTTCAATGGCATTATCAGATGGTTTGGACGGTTCTAATGTTATCAGGGCTAGATTTAATTGAAAGCAGCCTAGCACAACTTCAATGGCGTTCTTCCATTGAGCATAATTACACCCATTTAGGACAAGGACTTGATGCGACTAATTGAAATTGAGACTAAAATAGAAGATATACATATATACTCGCATTATTTCATTATTTCACAAAGCAATTAATGTAAATAAAATATCAGGTAAAATTAATTAATCCAGTTGCTAAGGGAGGCATCAACTGAATCATCCAAGATGAAGATGGGCCTAACTATCACATCTTGGTGAGAATCTGTTACATCATCATCATTCCTCCTATGGGTGGTAATAATAATATGCTAGTGATTCTCCTGAACATGAAGCTAAGTGATGTCAGTTATGTAAATCTAAGACACTCAACACCTATAGGTGAGATGAGTCTTTCAGCCTTACATTACCAATACCATTTACTTCACCCGTTCACATGACAGCCAAACGGTAATCATCTGTGTTTTTGTTACCATAGATAGGAAAATGTGAACGCAACTGTATGTAATCCTTCTTATCCCAATGTTACAAGTCTGTACTTGTAGAATTTTCATCGATTAAGGTCACTATGATGGCTAACACAACCGAATCCAACACTACAAATATATACTTAGGATTGCGATTATAATCCCGCCTCTCAATGGATTATATCTGAATTAGTCTGATACAGCCCACAATATGGTCAGTATTGATCATTGGAAAATAAATGAACTACGGAGAGAAACTGAGAGATGTGTTTTGCTCTTCATGATCCAATGGTCTATGTAAGATTATTAAGGATGGATAATGGGCCTAAATTAGGACTTTATCAGTATCTAATCTATATGATCATCCTAAGGCAGTCATAATCTGGTTAAGATGGGTAGAAATATTGAACAATCCGTTTAGTTCAAATGGATGGTCAGATCTTACACATATGATGTTCAAACTTTAGTGTATACACACCATTGATTGACCACCTAGATAATAGTCCATATGAGATGCCCATACAATACATAATGGATGGATTAGATATATTAACCAATATCCATAATGTTAATATAAGGTTTACCATGTCAACCATATATGACCTTGGCCCATTAATATTACAGAAAATTGTGCTCATTAATGTCTTAGAAGAATCGGCCCAAAATTAGGTGGAATGGACCCATGATGTAGCAGTAGGCCCATATATGTCGACAGGCCCAATAAAACAAGGATCATGCGGATCCCATTCACAGGTTCATAAGCAGACCCGAAATGATGAAAATAGGGTCCGAGGACCCGACCTCATATAAGCTTAATTTTCGACCTCATTCTAGCCGCATCGATTGAAGGAGGGAGAGTGAAAATCTCTCACCGTGGCAGCATTCTCCACGTCTGCCTCATGCAACAAGAAGAGATTGAGATTCTCTCAGTTTTGTAAACATCATCAAAAGCAGCAGCTACGTTTGTGGTAATGGCTACCATTGATGGACGCGAAAACATGAGACGCTGGAAATGGCTTCGGATAGAGGGAGATTGAAAATCATCACCATCGCCTACACGAATAGGGCTTGACAATGGTTGCCGGTCCAACAGATCAAGGTACTGGATTTGGGGTTCAACAACGGTCGTCGATCCAACAATTCCCTAATCTTAATTTATGTATTTAGGGTTTTGAATCCAAATCCCTAATCTGAATTTCTGTATTTAGGGTTTTCAATCCAAAATCCCTAATTGGTATGTATTCGGGGATTTGAAAATTGAAAAACCCTAATTTCTTGATTTGGGGATTCGAAATCGAAATCCCTAATATCTCAACTGAATTTATGTGGTTATTAAGCTAAAATCCCCAATTTTGAACTTGGGATTAAAAATCCCTAATCGAATGACTGGATTTGGGGATCAAATCCAAAAAATAAAAATAAAAATTCCTAATTTCAACTGTTTCAGGAATTCAAAAATCCCTAATGCTGATCTGATTTGGGATTCAAAAATCCATGATGCTGATCTGTTTCAGGAATTCGAAAATCCCCGATCTAATCCGATATAGCTGAATTTTATCATCCATACCTATGCACAGATGGCTTTGATACCAACTGTTAGTTTATCTGGATGCGGAAATTCCAGAGATCTGCTATGCATAGAACATGGAGATTGAGGGTTCAGAAGGCTTACCTAAGTGGGACGCCATTTCTGAGAATTAGAATACCAGAATACCTATAGAGATTAGGATCTTCCTCTTCTTCACACCATTTCTGCAACTCAAAAGATGGGACTCGAATTCCGTATGGTGTAGGATCGGGGACCCAGCTCTCTTAAATAATGATTGAGGTGAAGAGAGTTTGAAACCTGTCACAACTCTCTTCATCCGGCTCTACACTTTCACAATCCTAGCATAACACAAATTGTTGTCTACGTAATATAGCAACAGCATTCCAGCCCTTATACGCATACCTGCACAGGTACACTACGCAGTAGATCACATGAAAAAGGGCCCACTGGTTTACCCAAGCATCTAGTTTAACTAATAGGACAATCCAGACCGTTGATCAATAAGGCCCACCTTATAGAGTTCTTACAATTTTTCCATGAATGTGAAACATTGCTATACTTTCAAATGTCTGTTGTTACACCACCAATAAGATAGTTAGAAACATCAAAACATAATAATGTCCTACAGCCCAACCTTAATGTATGCTTAGATAGGCTTTTTTTATTTTTATTTTATTTTTCATAGACTATGCAAACATCAACATGTGCAAATGCAACTATGTTCATGGAAAGGTTTCCATGCACTTAACCCACCATATCATTCCTCATTCTTAATTATGACTAACATGTCTTTTCAGTTAATTTCTTTGTCCAATAGTATAGGCATGAAAGATGTAATATATCTTCACTACACTTGAACAGAATGAGGAAAGAAACTACAATGCTTGGGCTGATAAATGAATCATGCATGCATGGCATTTCTCCAATGATCCAAATCACTGATAATGTGCCTTCCACGGTGTATGGAACATACCCTCAAAAGCTCCTACATTGGTCATGCATGTTAAATATGGACCATTGGCTATTACTAGTCATTTTCATCTGATTAGAGAAATATTATGACATTGCATTGCCCATTATGGAGTCCATGATATCAATGGACTTGGTTACCAAGACGTGTGGCTCATTAGTAACATTTATGGGTCAAACACAAGAAATATATTCGTCTTGGTCGAGCATCACACAATATTTGAAGAGAATGGCATCACCCTCTCTACTTTTGGATTCGTTTAAGTAGGTATCCAGAATCTATTTTTCCATGAAATTCATTTAGTAGGAGAAGACTTTTAAATGTAAGTTTATGTTGTTTTCTGGAAAATTCTAGAATTATGTAGAATTCAATATGTGAGGATAGATTTCGTTTGAGACTGAGGATGTTACAAAACAAGAAACAAAAAAGCACAGAAGTTTCCATCCATAGAAACTAAACTAACATATTTATAGTGAAACCTATAATTTCACATTCCGCCAATTGCCTGTGTGGCTGTGCCCCTACCGCAGGAAGTTCCATGTGGGAGGAAGCTATGTGGGTCTCATAGAGATTCTAAGAAATCTACTCCATCCATTAGTTTCTCAACCTCACAAAAGGACAAGAGTCCAAAAGTTAAGGAGATCTAAAAATTAGGTGGGCCACACAACATAAAATGGTGAGAATGGAAACTTCCACCATTGAAACCTTCCTATAGCCGACCGTGATGTTTATACACCATTCAAACCCATAGTTGATTGTGCCGGGCATTTATTTTTCAGCATTCTCGAAGATCCAACAACTTGGCGAAGACCCGTATTGGGGCCAGTGGACCAATCTAAGACCATCTTGTTATATCATGGGCAGGACTTGGAATAGGTCCTCGCGCATGGATCAGACCAGGCAACAAGTTGAAGCAGCCTAAGCCAGGCCAGGTGAATCCTACGGCCTGATTACTTGATAAATATCAGCCTCGGCCAGGCCAGGTGAATCCTAGGGCCTGATTACTTGATAAATAGCCCAGTTTTGTAGGTTATGAGATATTTAGCAGAAGATTTCCTACCAAGGGCCAGCCAAGGCCTGGCCTCAAGTTTGTGGGCTTGGGCCTAAAATGATGGTCAATTACCCAATGGGCACACTCCCTCACCAACCAAAAACATGTATAGATGCATACGGCCTCTAGGTGGAGCCAAGATACACCATTCAGCACCACTAACCATAACACATGTTGAGGGATGGGATGGCACAAGGCTAGGAGTGGGTGGGAGGGAAATGGTGCTATGAGGTCGACCACATGGGAGCTTCCATAAGGTCACGCTGGGTGGGCCCCACCTTGATGAATATCCACACCATCAATCAGATGCATACTTCCATGGTGGTCCATGGGCTTAAAGATAGGGGTCAATCCATGACTTAGATGGGCCACACCATAGACAGCAGTTGAGAGTGGATACATACCATCAGATATGTCATCTTATATTAGACTTGGGGCCCGAGAATCAGCCACATACCTGATTCAAGTGTACCACACAATCCCAAAAGGTGTACAAGACAAGCTCAGCCTCTAAATTGTTTCCCTTGGTGTGGCCCACTTAAATCTCATATGGGCCTGATTTCTTAGCCCCACATCTAACTTTTGGGATGACATCTAATAGTTGGACTGGATAATTTTACATGCTGATCACAGTGAGCCTTGTAAAAATCAAGGGTGGATGTCTCTCTTAACTATTTTACTAGTGTTGCCAACCTAAATCACCAGTCACCCTAATTTAATTTACTAGTTGGACTGGCCTAAATTGTGATTACGCATTTAATAGTTGGAGTGGATCTCACATAGTAGGCCGCACCAAAAATCAAGGTCACGTTAAAAGGTTTTTTTTTTTTTTTTTTTAAATAATAATAATAATAATAAAATGAGAAGGTTTCAAGTCCAGTTGGCTTGAATAAGGTTAAGGTCCAACCAACCTATAACTTCCAACCTTTCATGTTTATACAACATCTAACACATCTAATTGACAAGTATCACATTTTAAAAAGCTCCACAACAACAATTGAGTCGATAAGACTTTTATTTCTCTATGCACCAATGTTTGAATATTGTTTCATGTGGTGTAGATCAGTTGATGCGTAGAAACTACTGACTATTACGGTAGGCAATCCCAGTAGTGGGGCCAAGCTGTTGAAAGGGTTGGATGGTACATGATATTAACATATTTAAAGTTATCATATGGATGGAATGTAGATTTTTAACTAACCAACTCGACTAAGGATTGCTCTTTGGGATTTTTACCATAATAGCCTTATGGTATGACGTAAGCAAGAAATTGACACATTTCTCACATAAGACATCTTTGTTAGTCCTAAGATTAGATTTTGCATTTTTCCAAGATGAAAATACCCTTCTACCCAATTGCTCCATCATATTACCTTAGATTGTAATGGAAATTTGAGGGATGCTCTTGAAAATGGATTGTGGGCCCCACCAAAATACTGATTCGGTCCATCCTTGGCTGATGTTGATGCAAAAATCTGGGTAACCCTCATTAGACCTCCGAGTACCTGCACACGAAGAAGACAAAGGAGACCCTAGCTATAATAGGGGGACCCTCCGATGCCTAAGTCAGAATCAAGCAAAGTAGTGCGTCCAATAGAGTTGAGTGTTTACTAGTGTGTACCTTTCATTGTATATGAGGCCTCTATTTATAGGCTACGAGTCGATTACGTGTAGAGAAACACTTCATGTATCATAGGTGTACGCTTAGCAGCTGTTTCCCAACTGTTTCACGATATCATCGATGATGAGAAGATCAAGTGGTCAGGACATGTTGTGGGAGACCGAGACCAACCATCTGAGCTGATCTTTGGTGAGCCCTGGTCGAACTTCCTCCAATATTGGTAGTTCATGACGTGAGGTCAAGTCTTCAACCTCGAGTCCTTACACCTCGATTACATTGTCCAAGCACTGAAGCTATGCTCCCTTAGTAAAACATAGATGACATCGAGGATGATCATCCTCTTTATCTTACCGTAAGGTGCAGGGAATCTCTTGCGGGTCTTCGAGCAATACGTATCCGATTCTGTACAAATTCATGCTTTGAAGGCTTTTCCAGGAGATTTGGATAGTAGCTTGGAAATGGATAAGATCATGGGCGGCGCTCGCCCTCTTCCAAAGGAAGCACTTTATCTCCTTGCAAGCAGGGCGGTCAGGTGGATAGATCTCACACAATGGATTACCATTTTATGCCCATTGAGGAGCTACTTGGTTATGACTGGCACTAGTAGACCACATAACGTGCACAGATATCCAAGCTGACCGCGTAAGCTCGGGAAGTAAGTCGATGTAGTGAGGTCGGATCAATGATATCTTGTGCATGGAATGTTGAGTCATTTCATCATTAATGCATAGAGGGGCAATAGGCACAGAGAACGAGGAGAATTTGCAATTATGGTATGGCATGCTAGAGGCGGCATGTGCTGTCAAGGTACCTTTTTCAGTTCCTGACTTATGGGGCGTGGACGTGTGGAATTACCTGAGAAGTCGGGTTCTAAATTGGATTTGAGGAGCAATTACCATCATATCTTAATACGGTTGGATGATAAGTAGAAGACAACTTTTAAAACCAATAAGAGGTTATATGAATGGTTGGTCATGCCCTTAAGTCTTTCAAACGCAACTAGTACATTCACGAGGTTGGTGAACCAAGTTCTGAAACTATTCATTAGGTGGTTCATAGTGGTCTACTTTGATGACATTTTTATATACAGTTAAGATAAACCAAGTCATATGGAACATATCAAACAGGTCCTTCAAGTGCTCACTGAGAACAAGTTGTACCCTCAATCTTAAAAAAATGTAGCTTTTTGATCGAAAGTCTGCTGTTTTTGGGCTTTATCATGACATCCATAGGCATCCAGGTGTACAATAAAGAGGTAAGAGTCATCAAGGAATGGTCGATTCTGACAAACATCTATGAAGTACGGAGTTCTCACTGGTTAATGATATTTTATTACCGGTTCGTGAAGAATTTTAGTACAATTGTGTCATTGATTACAGATTGTATGAAGAATGGACCATTTTAGTGAATGGATAAAGCTAATAGGAACTTTGCTGAAATTAAGTGTAGATTGTCCACAACCCTATTTTTCGTACTTATTAGCTTCAATAAATTATGTGAGGTCGAATATAATGCTTCATATTTTAGAATTGAGGAAGTTTTGTCATAAGAAGGCATGCAGGTAGCATTCTATAGTGAAAAGCTTAGTGATGCATGCAAAAAGTGATTGATGTATGAGCTTGAATTGTACGTAGTCATCCAAAAACTGCGATATTGGTGACATTACTTAATTCAAAGGGAACGCATTCTTTACACAGACTATCTCTTAAATTCTTTAATATCCAAGATAAAGTTAATTGTGTGCATGCTATGTTGATTTCATTCTTATAGGAATTCACATTTGTACTAAAGTATAAGACTGGGCAACAAAGCAAAGTGGCTAATGCACTTAGCTAATGTGCAACTTTGTTACTCACCATGAGAAATAAGGTTGTTAAGTTCGAATGCCTCAAAGATATATATGCTGACGATGACGACTTTAAGGATACATGGATTAGCTATCAAGAGGGTCATCCTAGTGACCTGAAAATTCACACATGATGTAATGGGATTACCACGACCGTATTATGGAAGCTATTCGGGTCTACGAAATGAAGGCTACATCATAAAAAGGGGGTTGATTAGGATTAATTAAAATTTACATCTTTTAAACTCAATTTCTTCCATAAGATAATATGCAAATAAAGATAAGCAAGGTAATTAACTCTTAATGCTTCGAAGCTAATAGAGGTTCCAATAACATAAACTACAAATAATATACCAATTAAGCAACTAGTCTATAAACATGATAGTGTATATGTGTGTGTAGGATGTGTTAACCATCTATTCAAAGCATTCATCCAATCATGTATATATAAAATTAAACATTCACCAAATAAGTATAATTAAATAAGTGCTCAAATATAATCTCAAACATAAGCATATATAGTGGTTCGATTTTCCTACTGCACTACTAGCAGATGCACTTAACCCATGAGTGCACTAGATTTCACTATCGAAGGTTTTAAATTAGTTTAACCTCTAACATTTACAATCCTACGCAAGGATCGACTGCTGCACATGACTTTACATGGTTTTTCATAGGCTCACCATGAGCCTTAGTCCTACATAAGAACCTACCAACGTACACTCTCGTTGGAGACTTTCGTTGATGCCACAAGAGACTTTAGTTGGTTTTCTATCAACTAACCAACAATCTCGGTAATAATTGAAGGCCCCACATGTACTCCCACCAGAGGCTCCCACGAAGACTAACACATACACACCCGTGTCTAATGGATTCGTCCCTACATAAGAGCCTAGGATCTAGCTTATACAATTCAAACTCCACACTCAATCTTACATAAGGAAGGAGTGTACCCCAACTCTTACAATTGACAACTTATCAAATTGAGCTCCTTTTATAGCATCATCTCGAATTGCTCCATTAGTACTCTCCCGTGTTTCCATCAGCTCCCCTTTACTCCATCAATCGCGATGTCGATGATTTGTCAAGGCTTTTGTTGAGGGTCAAACATTGCATATTAGACCCAAGTTATTACATGGATTTACGAGTATGATACTGTTTAATGGCTCGTTTTATCGTGTTTGTGATGCAGAGTGTATTTACGAACATGGACTAAAAAAGGGTGCTTTAAGCATAGATTTGAAGCTCCGATGACACCGAAGGCAAGGGACGGACTCCAGAGGGTCAAGATCGACGAAATTACATGCTAGGGATCCAAGAAAACCTAGAAACTGAAGCTCAAGTGGCCCAAAAATCGTCCAGAATGCAAGATCACAGGGTTCCCGCTCTCTAATTGACTTGAAACTTCATACACGTGATGGGGGCCATAAATTAACCGTACACGTCAAATTTCAGCCATTGGATCCATGTGAAAATGGCCCAACAGAGAGATCAGAAGGTGTTAGCCATTAAAGTATATCTTGGCAATCCATAAGTGATCAAAAATCAAAATTAGGCGTTAGAAAGAGCGTGAAAAATAACAAACTCTGGTGTAATTTTGTCTCATTTGAACAGTGCAATCAGGAGATATGGACGGCAGAAGTTATAACAAAAGAGAACGAAAAATCTGTAAATATATATTCATGCATGGCATCCACGTGAAGCGGAATGTAATTTTAAGGGTGAATGTTGTCCACACATCGGTCGAGCGTGTGGCCCACCCTGAAGTTGGATCTACGTTAAACTGGAGGCCATGGGCCAACATTACGTACAGGAGCTGATGAAGGGAGTGAAATTCTAAGATAGGCATTGCAGTGGACCCCACCTATTTTTTTACCAACCATCCAAATATAACTTGTGAAACGTCCAGGGAAGGACTTGATACCCATTGGGTTTTGACAGTGGGCCCCACCCATTGTCCATATGTACAATTCAAACCGTCCATTCGCATTGCAAGGCCCCTCTGATCATGGACTAGGTGTTGAAATTTTGAGAGAGAACCACTGGAATGATCTCCAACCATCTGACAGAGAATAGACGGCTGAATGGAAAATCTTATGGGCCACACCTAACTCGATCTAAAACCAGCCATCTCTACATGTTTTTTCTTGTGATTTCGGTGGACGGCATGGATTTCGCAAAGGACAAATAAAGTAGACTCCATCAAGAAATTTGCATAGCCTTGACCCATCCTAACGATGTTCGTCCTCTAGGAGTTGAGGTGGCCCACCACGATCACCAAATGGATGATCCGAGACGTCCATCTTGTAGGGGGGATCGAAACAGTTAAACCCATGTTGACTGTGGTTTACCATACATACGCATGTGTCTACTACAGAGGTCATAAGGAGATTATTTTAAGACGTTCAAAGCAAATGCAGCTGATTTAATTCCATGGGCTGCGTCAAACTCAGATCAAGAACACGATTTCTTGGGCCAAGATTCCAAGAGGAATCCAATGGATGGAGTGGATCTTCCCGGCTACACAGAATATGGGCCCCACCAAGCATCCAACGCAGGATGGATTGTTTCTTGCGTAAACACACTCCACCACCGACCAGGCTTCCGCACCGACCTTCACAGGTATAAAAGGAGAGAGAGAGGGTGTGGAGAGGCGAGGCACAGCTGGATCGTTTGCACCAGGGAGAGCCTAGAGTGTTAGTTGTATTTTTTTTATTTTTTTCTTCTCTCTTTTAGTTGTTGAGATTTAGCCCATCCATGTTTGGCTAAACCTCTTAGCTAGGGCTAAGAGGTGAAGCCTGTAGCATGATGGGAGACCTTTAGCTGATGCTCTATTTATTTTGAACTGATGTGGATTTTAGTTTCATCAAGGGAGTGTTTTAGTTTTTAATGGTTTGTTGTGACTAAAATTACAATGGGTCTGCGATGGCTTTAAGCATGTTCCTTTCATTTTCTTTATGTTTATGACGTCAGGAAGCCCTGTTATTCACCATAGTCTCATGGGTATGGTCGGATGACGGTACCCTTCCTAACCTCCATACATGTGATTGGTTGGTAATTAGTTTAATTCTGTTGTTTACTTTGTCTCCTGGGCATGGTTTGGTGATGGAATCCATTCTAATTCATATACCTTTCATCTCTTGAAAACTATATTAAAAGAAGTTCAGTTGAGTTTTTGATGCAGGTATAAGATCTTTATGAACTCTACAAGTGGATCCTCTGAATCTCTAGTTCCTTTTTCTCTAAATTTTCTTAAGTTTTAGATTAATTATTTCACTATTATTTCACAATTGCTATTTGATTTAGAGTTCATCTTAGTCTAGTTCTAGTTCTAGTTAGTTTCAAACAACGTACAAGTATCAGTCCCTTGGGATTCGACCTCAGTCTTACCGGGTTTATTACTACATCACAACCCTGCACTTGGGGTGTGAAGAAGTTTTTGGCGCCGTTGCCGAGGACTGACGGTTGTGTTTCTGAAATTAATTAGTTTTTGGATTAGTTTAAGATTAGGATTTCTCTAATTTTAGGTTAGATTATTTTTTGATTTATAGAAACTAACTTGTTTTGTTTTGTAGGATTTTAAGATAGAAACTTCTAATTCAGTAAGCTCTTTCTAATTTCTACTTTCTATTCCCTTTTATTAACTTACTTTCTAGTTTAAGATTTTCTTAATTTGTTTTCTACTTTCTTTTTTAGGAAATTCTTCTTTTTAATTAGAAATTAGTTACTTCTAATTAGGAATTGTCCATTCTTAGACTTCTTATTTCTAGAAACTAACTTGTTTTGTTTGTTTTGCAGGTTTTTAACTTAGGGACTCCAATCTGGTAACTTCTGTCCAACCCTCTCTTCTTTTAAGAGTTTTATTTCCTTTCTTAGGTCTAGGTTTAGAATTTAAATTAAGGACTGTGAGTGTTTTATACCCCAATGGGCCCGTGACAACACTCGATGTCTCTTAACTGAAGGAGGATTAGTTGAGGGGTTGACTATCCATCGTAGGACTAGATACTGCCTGAATTTTTCTAAGTTAATTGAGGTTATGGCTGCAAATCAACCTCAAGCACTACCCCAACCTAAAGTTGAGGAAGTACAAGCTGAGAATGAGGTGCATCAAGCACCCCCGCCTCATACTTTACGAGATTATTTACAACCAGCAGGGGTGAGTACGCCCTCATGCATGATTTTTCCTGAGAATACAGGACAGATGAACATCAAGTCAGGGGTTATCCAACTCCTTTCTAAGTTCCATGGGCTCAAATCTGAAGAACCATATCTACATCTGAAAGAGTTCGACGAAATTGTAGCCACCTTATACTTTCCTAATGTATCTGAGGATACAATTATGCTGAAACTCTTCCCATTTTACTTGAAAGAGAAGGCCAAGACGTGGTTATATTCACTGCGTCCTAGATCCATATGCACATGGAATGACATGCAGAGGGAATTCATAAAGAAAATTTTTCCACATCATAAAACAATTACCCTCAGAAAAGCAATCATGAACTTTGCCCAAAAGGAAGATGAAACATTCTTCCAATGTTGGGAAAGGTTCAAGGATTTAGTCAGTTCATGCCCACATCACGGCTTTGAAATGTAGTGCATTATAAATTTTTTCTACGATGGACTGACATCTTTCATGCGCCAAATGGTCGAGACAATGTGTAATGGAGAATTTATTAATAAAAATGTTGATGAGGTGTGGGATTACCTCGATAGTCTTGCTGAAAAAACTCAAGCATAGGACTATTATCCAAGTTCGAACACCATGTCTAGGCCAAATCAATTTAAGGAGAAAGGTGGATTGTATCTCTTGAAAGAAGATGATGATCTCAAGTATAAGGTGTCTATACTCATAAAAAAATTTGAGGCCATAGAAGGAAAGAAGGATAAAGTTAATGAAAGTGTTTGTGGTATCTGTGATTGCAACATTCATACAACTAAAAATTATCCTACAATACCTGCCTTTCGAGAAGTATTGAATGAACAATCCAACACCGTAAATAACTATCAAAGACCTTTCAATGGACCAACCTCTAAAATGTACAATCCTGGCCGGAAAAATCATCCCAATTTTAGTTGGAGGAACAGACAAATTGCTACCCCTTAAGGTTTCTTCAATCAAAATCCAAATCAGGGAAAACCTCAAGAAGAATCGGTTCAAAATTTCATACAAGAGCTTGCTCAGACAATTCGAGGAATTTCAGATTTTATGCAAAAAAATAGATTCACGTATGACGGCTATGGAAAAGGGAATGCTTCTTGCACAACCACTCCCCAATCATAAACCTTAGTACGAGATAAGTGATCTCAGCCCTTCAAATCAAATGGGGCATGTTAAATCCTTCACCACTCTTAGGAGTGGGAAGGTTATTGATAAAACCCTTCCAGTTAGGCTCAAAAAGCCTCAAGAACTAGAAGAGGACAACAATGATGGATCTAGTGATGCCCGAGAAAAATTATAACTAGAACTTCTAGAGAAGCTAGTTGCTCCGTTCCCCAACAGTTAGTTGTACCAAAACATCTTTCTAACTCTCAGGATATCCTAGAGGTGTCGAAACAAGTGAAAGTCAACATTCCTCTACTTGATGTCGTAAAACAGATACCTTTATATGCCAAATTCCTAAAGGACTTATGCACGACCAAACGATGGCAAAGTGTTCAAAAGAAGATTTTCTTGACTGAGAAAGTGAGTGTCATTCTAAAACAAGAGGTGCCGCAGAAATTCAAAGATCTCGGTAGCCCAACCATGTCATGTGTAATCGGAAACTATCGAATTGATCATGCACTTCTTGACTTAGGAGTGAGCGTCAATCTGATTCCCTACTCGGTATACCAACAGTTAGGTTTAGGTGAATTAAAATCCACCCGGACCATACTACAACTTGTTGATCGCTCTGTTCGTGTACCAAGAGGGATAATTGAAGATGTATTAGTCCAGGTCAATAGATTTTACTACCCTGTAGATTTTATCATCCTGGACACCGAACCCATCAATGACATGAGCACTCAGATTCCCGTCATTCTTGGTCGCCCATTCCTTTCCACTTCAAATACAATTATCAATTGCAGGAATGGTGTCATGACTATGTCTTTTAGAAATTTGACATTGGGGTCAAATATCTTTTTTAATAACGGCAGCAACTCAGAATATGATGACGATTTCCACGACATTAACATGATTGATTCTTTCATGGAAGATATAACGCCTCTTACCTTATCATCTGATCCTTTAGAGACGTGCCTGGCCCACTCCCATGATCTTGATGATGATATAATTAGGGAGACGTGTGCCATGCTTGATACTGCACCGGTACTTGAAGTTAACCGGTGGAGGCCACAATTTGAAGAGTTGCCCCAAATTGATGTAGTGCCTCTACCTTCTAACCTCAAGCCACCGAAGCCTGACCTAAAACCTTTACCCTCTGATCTAAAATATGTCTATTTAGGTCAAGAGAGACATACCCGGTGGTGATCTCTGCCCACCTGGAGAAAGAGCAGGAAAGTATGCTCACAGGTACTCTCCTTGAGCATAAAGGAGCTCTTAGATGGATAATAGCGGACCTCAAGGGAATCGACCCATCGATTTGTACTCACCACATATATCTTGAGGATAATACAAAGGCTGATCGGCAATCACAACGTAAACTAAATCCAAACATGAAGGAAGTGGTTAAAGCCGAGGTTCTCAAACTATTGGATATGGGTATCATATACCCTCAATGGGTGAGTCCAACTCAGGTGGTTCCTAAGAAGTCCGGGATCACTATCGTAGCCAATGCCAATAATGAACTTGTGCTAACCAGAGTTACTACTGGTTGGAGAATGTGCATTGACTACAGAAAGCTGAATACTGTCAAGAGGAAAGACCACTTTCCTTTGCCCTTCATTGATCAAATCTTGGAAAGGTTAGCTGGTCATTCCTATTATTGTTTCCTTGATGGGTATTCGGACTACAATCAGATTGAAATTGCCCCTGAGGACTAGGAAAAGACGACATTTACATGCCCCTATGGCACCTTTGCTTATAGAAGGATGCCGTTCGGGTTATGTAATACCCCTGCCACCTTTCAGCGATGTATGATGAGTATCTTTTTTGACATGGTGGGAAAATATTTAGAGGTCTTCATGGAAAATCTCTCTGTTTTCAATTCATCTTTTAGCGAATGCTTAAAGAGGCTTAAATGTGTGCTGAAAAGATGTGAAGAAAAGAATTTGGTACTTAATTGGGAGAAGTGTCATTTCATGGTTCAAAAGGAAATTGTCCTTGGGCATATCATCTCGTTCAAGGGAATCGAGGTAGGTAAGGCAAAAATTGATCTTATTTCTAACCTACCTCCACCCAAGAACATCAGAGACGTGCGATCCTTCTTAGGACATGTAGGGTTTTATAGACGATTCATAAAGGAATATATTCTCCTCTCTCGTCCTTTATGTAATCTTCTTCAAAAGGATGCACCATACGAGCGGACTGAGCAATGTCAAGAAGCTTTCACTAAGCTTAAGGGCATGTTAACCACTGCACCTATCATGCAACCACCCGATTGGAGCCTACATTTTTAGCTTATGTGCGACGCCTCTGATTATGCTCTTGGAGCGGTTCTAGGCCAGAGAAAATATAAGAGGCACTACATCATTTATTACGCAAGTAGGACTCTAAATCCTGCCCAAGTGAACTACTCGACTACGGAAAAGGAACTCTTAGCCGTAGTGTTCGCATTGGACGAATTTAGGTCCTACATGATCGGATCCAAGATCATTATCTACACAGATCATGCGGCACTTAAGTATCTTCTTTCTAAGAATGATTCTAAGCCCCGCCTGGTACGATAGATCCTTCTACTCCAAGAATTTGATTTGAAAATTAAAGATAAAAAAGGAGTAGAAAACGTAGTGGCCGATCACCTTTCTCGCCTTAATACCTCTGATTCCCTTGAGGCGACTCATATTAATGATATGTTTCCTGATGAACTATTCAGAGTCTCCCATTTACCTTGGTTCACTGATATTGCTAATTATCTTGTTACAGGTTCCATACCGACACACTGGACGACACAAGATAAGAAGAAATTCTTTACCAAGGTGTGCAACTTTTTCTGAGATGATCCATATTTGTTTAAATATTGCCCAGAACAAATCTTAAGGAGATGTATACCAGACGATGAGCATCAAAGTGTCATCTCCTTCTGTCACTCACAGGCATGTGATGGTCACTTTTCTGCTAAAAAGACCACGGCTAAGATTTTATAGTGCGGCTTTTATTGGCCCACCATGTTCAGGGACACTCATGAGTTTTGCAAGGCTTGTGAGTGTTGTCAAAAATTGAAAGCATTGTCCTATCGAAATATGATGCCCTTGAATCTCATACTTATCATAGAAGCATTTGATTGCTGGGGCATTGATTTCATGAGACCTTTCTCCCAATTCTTTCAAAATTTGTATATTTTTCTCACCGTAGATTATGTCACTAAATGGGTCGAAGCAATTTCGTGCCGCAATAATGACCATCACACGGTCATTAAATTTTTAAAAGAAAACATCCTGTCGTGGTTCGGGGCACCTCGAGTCATCATTAGTGACGGGGGCTCACACTTTTGTAATAGACCATTCGAGAGCTTAATGAAGAAATACGGTATCTCTCATAAGGTGAGCACCCCATACCATCCACAGACAAGTGGACAAGCTGAGATTTTCAATAGAGAAATCAAACATATCCTGTAGAAAACGGTTAACCCTGATCGTAAGAATTGGTCAACACGATTGATCGATGCCTTATGGGCATACCGTACTGCTTTTAAAACCCCTATTGGAATATCTCCCTTTAGACTTGTCTATGGGAAGGCATATCACTTGCCTGTGGAGTTGGAACATAAAGAGTATTGGACAATCAAAAATTTAAATTTCAATCTGGACAACGCTAGCTCGCCATGCAAACTTCAATTAAATGAACTTGAAGAAATCCGGAACGGTACGTACGAGAACTCGAGAATTTACAAGGAAAGGATGAAGGCATTTCATGTTCAACATATTCTTCGAAAATCATTCACACCAGGTCAGAAAGTCCTTTTGTACGATTCTCGACTACATCTCTTTCCGGGTAAGCTCTAATCTCGTTGGACCGGCCCTTATATTGCTGTTACTGTCTATCTTCATGGGGCCATCGAGATAAGAGATCTCGAGAATGGTAAGGAGTTTAAAGTAAATGGACATCGATTAAAACTATTTGTCGAGAAATTTGATTCAGAGGACATGTCCATGCCTCTGACTGCTCATGTTTACCAGGATTGATCTCCTAGTCTGATGGAGGTATAGGTAGGTTTATCGCTTTCACAGGACTAGGATAGTTGCTTTATTTGTCTGGCTGAAGACGGTAAACTTAGCGCTCCTGGGAGGCAACCCAGTTTTTCATTCCATTTCATTTTCTTAGTTAGTTAGTTCAATGTTTGTGGGTAACATTGTTGTAAACCTTCACGAGACTACAACTCGTCCACTAGGGGTAACCTAAGGGTTTAAAGGCTTGTTGCATACGCTAAATGTAATCGAGAACACCTGTAAAAGTGGTATAGGTAAGATTTTATTTTTGTTATTTTTATTTTATTTTCTCTCTCGTGCTGACCGGCGTACATGCTACGTCTCTTGAAAAATCTCTCTCTCGATTCATCATCCAGATACTATCTTCCCATCACTTTTCCTTTACTTTCATTGTCCCATGTGCAATGCATAATCATATCTTTTACATTGAGGACAATGTAGATTTTAGGTTGGGGGTGGGAGATTAGGTCACCTAATCAGTATTTTCTTGGTCTTGAGCAAAAATTGAGAAAATTTTCAAAATTTTTCTGATATTTTTGTGAATTTGAAGTGATTTTGATGACCATATTGAATTTAGAATTACAAGATAAGTGATGTTGGTCATTTACGACTCTTGAATTCAGTAACTATTAGATTTCACAATTAAGTCTGAAGTGTTAATCTATGATTAGAAGTTTTAAACATTGACTGAGTCATGATTTCATATGTCACATCTCGCTTTCACATTAAGGTTTCAGTTTGATATTGAAGGGTTAACTTGGTAATCTCTAAGCATGTAAGGAACAAGCTTGGAAAATTTTCCTGTCATGATCAATTAAAAAGAAAAATAAATAAATAAGAGATACCTTTGGAAAGATTTGGGCGAATAATCTTCACCATAGGTTTGCTCCCTATAGGTGTAGATTTAATTTCCTATGGATAATATGTGAAAAAGGTTTGGGTGTATGGTTTTCATCATAGGTTTGCTCCCTATAGGTGTAGATTTAATTTCCTATGGATAATATGTGAAAAAGGTTTGGGTGTATGGTTTTCATCATAGGTTTGCTCCCTATAGGTGAAGATTTAATTCCCAGTCCTGACATTTCTTTTAATAGAAAAATCAAAAGATGATCTTTGAGGCAAGTTTTGGTTAAATTCTCTTGTTGATTACCAATGATATCCTGAAATAGAGAAGTGAATTTTAATGATGATAAACCGAGATTACACTATACATCCATGAAACTCAATGTTTAGAATTGTTCTAATTGATGGATTAATACTTTGAACTCGATTATGAATTTTACCATGTGCTTAAGTCTAGGAGGAAGTAATGCCCAACATTCATGTATCTTTGAGTTCTAGTACCCAGTTTGTTTTTCAAAAATCACTTGAGTTCATAATAATTATCCTATAATTCTTAACTTATTTTTCGCATACTTTGCTCGGGACTAACAAAATGCTGGTTGGGGGTTGTGTTGAGGGTCAAATATTACATATTAGACCCCAGTTATTACATGGATTTACGAGTATGATACTGTTTAATGGCCCATTTTATCGTGTTTGTGATGCAAGGTATTTACGAGCATGGACTGAAAAAGGGTGCTTTAAGCATAAATTTAACGCTCTAATGACACCAAAGGTAAGGGACGGACTCCAGGGGGCCAAGATCGATGGAATTACACGCTGGGGATCTAAGAAAATCGAGAAACTG